>OU452240.1:5275830-5898976 GCA_911728455.2 Marthasterias glacialis
AATTGAACCTTAATAAAATTATACATAAAAAAAACCTTTAAAACAACAGTTAAGAGTAACCACGAGAGTTGAAAAAAAATGTATATATTGACAAACAATAGTGTGGCACACGCATGATACAAGGTAGGCTGTTACACAATATAGCTGTACAGTTCCTTGCTCCCCAATCGCCTTCAAGGTCACCTTACTTAGAGCACACCACGTTGGCTTCAACGTGTGTGTAGGTTCCTGGAAACCTGGCAGTCGGGGTTTCCCCTTTTCTGCCCCGTTTGTTCACCAAAGCTGTTTACGTCATCATCCAGCACTTATCTCTACTGATAAGCCGCAGGCCACACACTGTCGACCCCAGTCAATGGTGATGTCGTAACACCCAAAACGGAAATTGGCTTTGTTGGTTCAATTCAGTCCGCGCAGGCGCGCTTATGGTACAGCAATTGTTATTGGTCCATTGTTAATCGTGGTTGTTGATTTTGTTTCGATGACCCGCATTGGTCCATCTTTCGTTGATGTCATTTGTTGGATTTTTTGGTAAGTGATTCACATCAAAGACCGCGGACTTTGAGCGGTGTGTACTTGATGATAACCGGGATCCGCGGCTCGTGCCACGTACACCAACTCCTTGAAGTTGAATGCAGTGGAATGACGTAATTTTTAAAAATAAAAACACCCATTAAGTTAGTGTCGTACACTGATCCGAATGAGATTTATAAGTATATTGAGTTTCTATAAATCCCCATGCTGGAAATCCATACTTAATAAAATGTCACGCTCAAATTGACCATGTTGACGATCGTCTTGTATAAGAAATCAAATGTAAACTGATGCACGTGCGAGTCGAGGCATTAAGTTGGGATGGGGAAAACCAACGGCTGTTTTAACCTTTTATTATCAGTATACATAAAACTATAGCCGGTTTACTTAGTCACTAACCGCAGGGGTTCTGAGAAGAGGTACCAGGCTGCAACAACGGGGCGTTGGAAACCTGCAGGGGTGCAGTGTCAAGGTCAAGAATATTGAGACTCGTCGCAACATTGTAGAGGCTTCGCCGGTCTTGCCACAAGACAGTTGAACTGAAAACTGGCCTGTTGCCAACATGACGACACAGTTCAGGCAATCAACCCAGCCGGGCTTTTTGGAATGCTGGGTCGTGCGGTTGGTTCTAACCAGCCTCGTCTCGTTGCCATGATCACACTTTACAAATGCATATAAGTACGTCATGCAAACAGCTTTACCAAGTCCAGGTTGTAACACGTGTTTTAGACAGACCGTAGATTAGATCATAAATTTCCAGAGAACTTTCTGGATGCGGGGCAGCAGAAGTCCGGATGACAGGACAACCTGCTTCTGTCGTCAGGAAGGGTTCCGCGAAATGAGGATGTTTCGAAAGAGTTGAAAGTCGATCATAAGGTCGTTGCTCTCTAAGTCGATACGATATATAGGTTGATGAGTTGCTATCTTAATCAAGTACTTGTGGTACAAGAATGAAGCCATATTTGGTTAGGTTTAGTAACTGGTAGTTGCAACATGTCCCTGCCATTATGAAACAGGCGATCTAATTAAACTGTCATCGGTGGTACAAGGTCCTTTCTCAACAATTGCCAAACCTCGATGGAATTCAATCCAATATTCATTAAACAAATTTGTTGTACGGCTACCTCCAATGTTTGAACAGTTTTCTGGGGTTTGTAAATGTGGTGTGCACTGTTAACCCTGAGATGACGAGGTGTAATTTGTAATAACCACATCAACAAACACCAAAAACCACAATCTTGGAGGACATGAATTGCTGCGGTTAATTTTCTTGTCTTCAGTTTCTGTGAATTATCATTCTTAACAGGAAAGACCTGTGTTGATGTTGTTGTAAAGTATTGCCTGATGTTGTTGGAAAATATCAAATGAACAAATTGGGGTCAATGTTTTATTTTTCAGGAAATGAAGGCCATAGACTGGAACCTATCTGGTGACATCATCAACTTTGATTTCATCACACAAGCTCAGATCGATGGCTTCTTCAACAACACAGCCCCAACCGACACACAAGGGGGCCTCCGCCAAGAGGTTGAAATGGAGGGCTCTTTCAACGAGATGATGCCCGCCCAGTCTCCCATCAAAATTGAGGAGTTGGGGTCAGTGAATGTTGCCTCTCATCATCAGAGCCAGTATGATGCTGAAATGGATCAGGTGCAGCAGTTGATTGTACGGGAAGTCATGGGCGACATTGTCACTGCTTGTGAACTCATCAATATCCCAACAGGTGCGTGTATAACCTGCCCCACATTACAACACTGAGACTGACGAAAGAAGAAACAGATACGCCCTTCTTTCATGTGTTCATAATAGTCAATAGAACTACAAGAATCTCCATGATTAGTCATACATTCATACAGGGAATACAACAAACATGGTGGAAGCCTTTACGGTTGACCATAGGACAATGCTTAAAGCACTACAATAAAAAAAAGTATAACCAAATAAGTTTGAAGTTACTGATGAAAAAAATAATAATAATAACATCGCGTTTCCTAAGTATGCATGTTTAATCTCAAATTTAATCTTAAACACACGTTGCAAGCAACATGAAATAACAAAATAAAGAGGAACTTTTAAGTTGACTGTTTTGATTTCCATCAATATCACGCTTACCAGATATGATTTTTTTATTTTATGTTTTGTTGATATGATAACCCTCAAATCAATTCTATCAATACTTCCTACAGAATGGATTCACAAAATTTTAGGGGCAGACTGCAGGAATTCGGTTTACTAAAACAGTGTCAGACCCACTTTTCGGCCATGACCCATAAATTTCGCAAGAAAATAAGAAGGAAATGATGTCACAACCAGGAAGGATATTGAAAGGACCACAAAGTTCATCCTGGAAATGGGGGGGGGGGGGGGGATTAGTTACTTATGACTGATTAAGAGAAGGTCAGGAATCTCAGGGTCATCGAACAGTCACTACAGTTCATTGTGATCCAAGTACTGCACTAGATGTCTTTTCTACATGCATGTCATTACTGGAGTTTCTTTTTTGATGGGCATAGCGCATTGCCTTTTCCCACTAGTATAGTTACTGTTATTATTACAGTGGTATACTATCCCACAGATGTTTCTGCATAATGTGCAGAGTATGATCACGTAACAAACCAACCAACCACTGAATCAAACAAATGCTCTCTGGTATAATTGTCACCAACACTGCACAATATTATTTATGCCAACAAATAAACTGGAGCATCAACCTTAAACTGAATTATGTACAGAAACATTGCATTGTTCGCATTGCGGAAAACTATCAAACTTCTCGCCTGAAATACATTGAACATATTTCAACTCAATTGAACAAATAAACAATAGATATGTAACACTATTGAAGAGTAATTGAAATATCAACTGTTTAACACTTAATGTCAAATCTGTTTTTCAAACAATAAATCAGTAATATGCTTTTCGTCGATGAAAATTCACTTAACATGCTAAACCCTGAAATACAACTTCATTTAGTTCAAAAGAAAATTTGTCAAATACAAAATATCCTCTTGTCTTAACTGCTTTTCCTTGTTCGCCATCGCAAAAATCCACTGGGAATTTTTTTCCACCTGTTACAAAATCAATTATTTAATTGGATCCCCTAATTTTTGTTTCTACCTTTAGACCCTTACAGATGGAACTCAGAACAGGTCAAGAAGTGGGTGGAGTGGACGAGACATCAGTACCGCCTACCTGAGATTGAAGTTGGCTTCTTCGCAATGGATGGGATGAGCTTGTGTAATCTCACGGATGAGCAGTTCCGACAAATCTCCCCCAAGTCTGGAGACATCCTGTTTGCTCATCTCGACATCTGGAAGAATGGTAAGGATAATAATTCATAATGTTGCTAATCAATCCTGTTGCCTTATAAACAGAAGCACACCCTCTCTTCAAACTTCGGCTTAGGCTCCATCTCTGGACTCCGTTTAATGTTTGAAATTCCATGCAAAATGTAAACTGCTACAAAACTGATAACGAAGCCCATCACCGAGGTTTGGAAAAGGCCTCTAGACCCTGATTTGTTGTCATTCATTCCGAGCAATATTCTGTATACAAAAAGTAACAATTTCCCCCTCTCGTCTTTTTCAGCGGCTAACAGAATGAATGTTGCTGATGACATTTTGTCCCCACATCTTTCGGCACATCAAGTGTTTGGGGATGAACAGTGCAGTTATATGGACCTCAGCTCATTGGGCGGGTATGAAACATCAAGCTCCATGTCAAACAGCGATGGTAAGTACCTGATTTGAGCATCCTCCATAATAGTCCGATCCATTAAGCCCCGCCCCCTTAAGTGTTGACCAATCACAGCCTTGGCTATGCCACCGAAAGTCTGACAAAAGTCTGACTTGTTAAAATCCTATTGGAAAATGTTAATATGCATGCGCGTCCTTCAAGCACAAGGTTTTCACTGATAAACAAGAGTGTCTAGCTTCAAAATAAGGCATTCTAAAGATGCCCTGATAATACAAAGCCTGTAAATACCTTGGGTATTGACAAACTGTAACTAAGGCTGCATCCAAATGGGCGACTACGGCTATTGCAACGGCTATGGCTGTTGCTAAGGGGGTTGCCATGGACGTTCTATACTCCAGTTCTGACACAGCCTAACATGAACTGTCACACATTCTGGCGCATATACTGGAACACTATGCTATTACAACTTCTTCCAACAAAAAATGTTTTCAAAGCACTTATTTTCTTGTTATTTTCTACTCCAACAGATGAGGTCTCAATCCCCTCTCCTGGCCCAACATCAGGTCCCAACACTTTCATGACCCCTAACCACACCGGAAGCATACACCTGTGGCAGTTCTTGAAGGATTTACTTGTGCAGCCAGATTCTTATGGCTATTGCATCAGATGGTTGGACAGACCACAAGGTAAGAAAACTCATTTCTTGGATTCCACCAAAGTAACAAACCAGTTGTAAGAACAATGTCAACCAAAAACAAAATAATTTGAAGCCAAAACATTGTTAATAGTACTCCAGCTATGGCAGACTAGAGTTTCTTCCCTATAAGCTGTTGATATTACTACTCAGGATAACTGGTGCAGTCAAATGAACAAGGGACAAAATTTAAGGCCACAAGTGACACAACTGGTTAGACAGGGATTCAAACCTACACTCTGTAAACAGAACTTGAAATTGAAAAGAATAATGGTAACTAGATCCTCAACCATGATGCTAAACAACTTTTTACAGACAGGATGCAAGGAAACAAACACAACTTTTTGAAAAGATCTGTCAACCCACATTCTTCCTTAGCATCACAGATTTGACAGAAAAATAACTACACGGGTACTTCAGGTTGTTAAACTCAAATTGACATGGCTGGTGAAAAGAAACATAAAACACCTGCTCTTGAGTATTTTTACATACTGCAACACTGAACCCGCAAGAGTTGGTATTTTCTCTTTTGGCTTTCCTTTGCACTGATGCTGGTTATAAAGGAATTTAGTTTTAATAAAGCATCTTGACGAAAATCATATTGTAATACACAGAAGTAGAGACTTTACAGTAGAAGGCCTTATAAGAAATCGATACAAGGTGCAAATTGTGACACACAGTACCTGTATCACAGGCAATACACAAAATAACATGATGTCACTTGAGTAATTCCCCACCAGGATATTACTGTGACCTAGTTCAAAATAATTGCAGCCTACCATTACCTTTAAGGAAACACTGTTTGGCTTTTGGAGAATTAAACGGAAATAGGTTTTGTATTTGTACACAAAGCTTGAATCCTTTTTGTGCTAATGACATTTTGTGTTTGTATCATCTTTGTTTTTTCCTTCAGGCATTTTCAAGATTGAAGATTCAGTTGAAGTTGCCCGCCTTTGGGGTCTCCGTAAGAACCGACCAGCAATGAACTATGACAAATTGAGTCGCTCTATTAGGCAGTACTACAAGAAAGGTATCATGAAGAAAACAGAAATCGCACAGCGACTAGTTTACCAGTTTGTCCACCCATGTTAGAGTTTAACCCATGTGGGAATACGCTTCATAAGCTGACACTATGACTTACACCTTGCATTGTAAATTAGCTATTTATTTTTAAAGTTAAATTATCTTTTTATAACATTAACGACCAAAATAAAATACTTGAACAATTTTTCATATAAACGTACTGAAGTATTTACAAATACTGTCAACATTTTTAACAGGCATTACTGTTAACAGTATGTGGAGAAATACTATGTTTAGTACAATAAGCAATTTTTTAAAACACAATTTTGTGTATACATAATAAATAATTTATTTAGTAAGTCATCAGTGAAGCTGTGGAGAATTTTTGAAAACAAAAACTGGAAACACGTGTTTCGCTATTTTGCAACAGTAAGTTGCGTTGGTGTATGTTCTGTGAACACCTTTCTTATGTCTATATACTTTTGGTACTGCCAAATAGTGTGTCTTAGGTCTGGGACGGTTTTACTTTGAAACTAAGTAACAATTTAGCTGTCTTTTTTCATTGACTGCTGTTAAATTATATTTGACAGTTTGACTGTTGCATTGTTCTATAAAAAATTAGGCTGTCATACTTTAAAAGATTCACTTATTTCCAAGTGATGATTTTGCCTCTTGAAAAATTCACCTAATTCTAGTTGAAAAGTGGTTAGTTTATCTTGAAAACATTCATTAAATTCTAGTTTTCAAGTGATACATTTCATGTTATATTTTGAATCCAAAAAATTCTTTTTCAAAGGAAAAAAGTCTATCAGCAGAGATTGTGTAGAATTAACTGTTTTGAAGGAAATTACATTAACTAACCAAACTAAAAATCAGTGACTAAAAAATACATTCTTCGTTAAAAGAAATTTGTATTACAGCAAATGCAGTGTATTGATTTTTCTCATGAATATTGTATTTAACTGATGTAGTAATTGCATTGAGGATGCGGAGGTTTGTTGGTTCGAATCCCATCTTGAATGTTTTTTTTTCCGTAGACTTTTAAAGCACAAGTATACAGTACTTATCACACCTCGGTATTGAGGTAAAATCAGAGTTATATGAAGATTGTAATTAAATCACAAACTCGGTATCATCCATTTGGAAATGCAATTTAATCCCTGTAGAAGTTATCAACTTCTTGTTGAACTTAACCTAGAATCGTTCTTTTGACATTCTGAAATATAATATTATCTTAAGTTTCATTAAAGTTTTTTGATAATTGTATTTTATATCATATTTTTCACCATTTTTAAGTTATTAAGTAATAAAATGTAGTATGCTGTGACTTAATTAAGTGCACACTAGTTAAGATTAACATCTATTTGCCAATAAATTAGCACAACTGTCAACAGTACTTTTTTCAATGAATACAAGTAAAAATGAACATGGTTATTTTGTTTCAACCCCCCCCCCCAAAAAAAAAAATAATAATAATAATAATAATAACTGTGTGGGTGTATTTTTTAATATATAGATTACACTTTGATTGGAAAGAAAACTTTTAGTGGTTAATTTACATAACAAAAGTGGTGATTAGTGTGATTTTTAGTGTTTTATATATATGTCTAAATTCTCTTAATTTTTTTATTGTAAATTTAAAAAATAAATTTATTTAATAAACATGTATTGTTAATAAAAAAAAAAAAAGGAAGAAGCAAGAGTTGTAAATTTTTCTTGTCCCTTTATTTTAGTGTTGTAATACAACTACCAATCTCTTGACTGCTAGACTGTTAACACCTTGGCCCAGTTTCATGACCCTCCTTTTCAGCACATAATTTATTACGACTCGGATTTGGACTAAAAAACAGGTTGTGTTCGATTTGGGTGCAGTGACTGTGGCTGCAGCTGTTGCAATGGGTGTTGCTAAGCACATTATGCTCCCACGCATGTTATTGTTAGTTTTGTCGTCTTGGTGCAAGACGTTCTTAGTGCATTTCCTGCCTGATTGGATACTGGTACAGTAACCGATCGGGTAGCAAAAATGCACTATGGTTGTCTTGCACCTAAAGACTAGTTAGCTTGCCGCAGCTGCAGCCACTTAGTCGGTAATTGCCTGAGACTCTGGAAAATCTTTATAACAGTTCATCACTTTAACTCTAGGTTGGAGTAACAGTTCAAACTGGAAAAAACAACTATGAGTATTTGTTCAGAAGATTAAGTTAAGAAGTTCAATGACAACTATAGATCAGGGCCCAATAGGCCTTATTTTTTTACTGCAAGAGGGCGCCCTTTGGGGTAGATTGGGGGTCAAACCATAAAAATAGTCTGCGGTAAACCAGATGCCTTTAGACTTCTAATAAAGCAGTTAATATAACACTTTGGAGTTTTTTCTAATTGACAGTTTTAAAACTAATCAGTGTAAAAAACTTGCTTGGAAAGTGTGTATTTTTAATGTTTTGAAATATACACAGAATTTCGCGAAAAGCAGAGCCATAAAAATTGGTCCCGGTGACGTGATTTTACCGCAACCGATTGAAATTGACTTAATTTAGTTTTGAATTGCCTGGAGCAAATTCTGTTCTACTTCAATGCAAATTTAACACATGGGTACATGTGCATTTATCTAGCATGGGTGCTTCAAGCGTCTAATGTGAAACACAAACAGGTAGTGATGTGAATTATAAAGGAAAAAAGGGTTGAGTGAAAGTTTACTCGATTTGCTATGATCAGTCATACATGTGTCTCTGTACATGATGTCATTTTATTTATTTTTATATTTTTCATTCATGTTTTATCATGTGTACATAGTGGTTCATTCACTATCACGAAGGGTGGGCGTGAGTTTCATAGTCATGGTTGGTGAACCACTAAGCACAAGAATGACTGGCCACTTCCGGCATTTATGTAACGTCAGAGAAAATTTCATATTCACAATGGTGCAAGTCCGTAAGCTGTACAAAATCTCACAGACACTTAATTTTTACTTGTGGGGACAAAAGTCCTTTCTCAATTAAGAATTTTTTTCTGGAACTGTGGGCAAGACCATCCAAAACTTGCCGCAATATTGTATTGATCAATCACATACTATGATTCAAGATTTCGTAAAGTTTGACAAGACCCATATCAAAAAAGTAAGCAAGTAGATTCCATTTTTTTAAACTTCAATATGCAACACTTTTATAAAAGTACTATATGTCTGCCTAAATGTAACTCAGATCCAGATTAGAGTTTTTATTTGTACGTATGGTGAGTCATTCGCCATCACAAATGGTAGGACAAGTGTTTTATAGTCATGGTTGGTGAACATAGAATGACTGGCCAACTTTGGCATTTATGTGACGTCAGAGAAACTTTTTATATTCACAATGGTGTAGCAGCAGACACTTACTACTTGAAGGAGTCGGGACAAAAGTCCTTTCTTACTTAAAGAGGGGCTCCCAAGGTTGAATTCTGTTTTGTAATGCAATCATCTTCCAATAGATAGAGTCCTTATGAAAAAGGGTCAAAAGGAGAAGGGTATCAAACACAATGGCATTTACATCATTTTAATTTGAGGTTAGAGATTTGTAACTTTTTTTCCACTTTCATTGGGACTTTATCTTTTGGAAAATGAGTGCACTCACAAAACTGAATGTGACCTTGGAGCAAGACCAATCCAATAACCTGACGTTGATCAACCACATTCTAGATTCAAGATTTCGCAACCAAAGTTTGACAAGACCAATATCAAATAATAAGTGAGCAGATTCCACTTTTATAACTCTGCATTTTGCTACACTTTTAATAATAAACTGTCTGCCTAAACTTGTGACAGATCTCGAGGGGAGTTTCTGTTGTTATTCATAATTAGCCACATGAACCATTGCTAGATGGCCATTGTACGGGCTTTATTAATCTTCTGACTGGCCTCATACTATTTTGTTGGTTTATTTATTTCTTCATTTTATTTTATATTTTATATAATAATTTACATATTTAGTTATTTTTTTTTATTTAGTTATTTTTTTTATGTTTTTAATGTTATTACTTTGGGTTGGTCTTTTTCTTTTTTTTTTGGAGGTGGACGAGGTTTCAATTTATTTATTTATAACAATCTGTGAGTTTTTAACAGATTGCAGTTAATGTGTCGTGGCTGAGTGGTCTAGTGCATCAGACTCTAGGTCTGTAAAAACAATCGGAGTGTGTGTGTTCGATTCCTGATCATGACACTTGTGTCCTTGAGCAACACACCATAATTGCTTCCTTTACCACAGGCGTATAAACAGGAACCTGCAAGGGCTGAGATAGTAATGTGTTGGATTAACCGCTTATAGCTGTAATACAAGCCCTGTAAATATTAATAAGCAGCTTGAGGTTGTGTACTCCCAAGGGAGTTGAGAAGGTTTGAGGAATGTCTAAGAACGCTTTGATGAACAGGGATGCTGGAAAGCGCCTTGATCTAGCTACTAGGATGTGCACTATATAAGAACCCCCATAGACAAGATGGGCTGGACACGTTCTGCGCATGAGTGACCAGCACCACCCCAAACAGCTTCTTTACAGGGAACTGGCACAAGGTAAGCGTTGAGTCGGACAAAAAAAGCTCAACTTCATAGACAGCCTCAAGACCTCCCTAAAGTGCCTTCAAATCCCCGTCGATACTTGGGAATATCTTGCCTCAGATCATCTTTCATGGCGCAGTCGGACAAAAAGAGGGGCCAAGTCAGCTGAACAGCCCCGCAGAGCTGCAGCTGAAAGTAAACGAGCAGCAAGGAGAGCCAGAACTGCTTCCTCTTTCACCCAGCCATCCACCGGCCCTTAGTGCAAGACCCGCGCTAGACAGTTCCGTGCCCAGATCAGTCTGATTAGCCATCTCCGAACACACTCTAGCAACAGATGAAGTATTCGTCATCATTGACATCGATGGACAAACTGTATCATTATCATCATCATCATCACTATAAATAATATTATCATGCTGTTGTTGTTATTATTATTATTATTATTATTATCATTATAAATGTTATATTGGTTCAATGCATAGATTAGGAGGTCACCCAAAATAATATCAGTTCTATGAATCAACAAAGGTTAAAAAGGACTTTCCCTAATGTGAAAGTCACACCCCCTATTGTCAGTTGTAGGAACGGGGAGGTAAACATTTACATCAACAGGAAAACACAGTTGCAAGCTGTGTCAATTTTATACCATTACTCAGCAATGTTTACAAAACATCCTGGGGTGGATTTCGCAAAACTTGTCCTAATTTATGGACTATAAGTTAGGACTAGTTACTTGTCCTGATTCGAGATAAGACTAGTCCAAGCACTTTGTGAAATCCACAGCAGGGCCTAATTTCATAGAGCTGCTTAAGCACAACAAATAGCTAATCATAAAATATTGCAAGGGGTGCAAGGGGGGGGGTGGAACATTTGCTCCAATCTTGCCCCCCCCCCTCCCCGAGATTAAAAAAAAAACACAAATGAATAATTGATAAATTAAATAGTACCCTATGTATGTCTTTGCCCCTGCTTGCCCCACCCCTCCCCCCTCGAAAAATAAAAATATATGAAAAAAATAAGAAAAAGAAATGTCTGGTTATGCCACTGCTCCCTTACAATTTGCAAAGGGAACTTTCATTGGAAATTCTTAAACTCTTTGGAAAACTTTGAAAGGATACTGTAGGCCACTGCCATGACCAGAGCAATAGAGGTCATTGCATACGTGGCATTTTCATGCCTGAACATGCATTATACTTTAGGTTTAGTGAAAGAGTAGATGTATTCCCACTCTTTAGTTTACAATAACCACACCAACCAACTATCTATTTTTTCAATAAAATTGAAAAAATTGAATTGTATTGAAATAACTAACCATACATAAAATTTTTACCCTAACAAATTGTGTTCCTTGCCTCCCGCCAGCCCCTAAACACAAACACCTTTGTAGACTCAGCAAATTGAGAACTCTGTTCTCCCATTGCTTGGACTTAGTTTTTCTAGCGACATTTTGGTTTTGAATACGAAAGCGAAGCCAGGACTTTCTTGGCTACTGTCAAACCAAGCACCCAAATCGTTTTTGTTAAAGCCCTCGATTTCAAGACAGTCTCACCCACACGACACCGAGTTTTAAAGAGAGTAAATTTTTGTTCCATGTATACACAGCTAACCCACTACCTCATTATTTAAACCACAAGGGAAACTGACTGGGTAAATTTTAAAATCAATTTTGGGGTGAACAAACAAAAATTTACTGGAGCGGGATCTGAACCTACAACCACCGGCTATACGTACCGCCGCGCTACCAACTGAGCTATCTAGCCCTAATGTTGGCGGTCTCCCTATTTTGTCAATACCTTTGTTCATAGTTTAGTTTCTTGCTCAAGAACACAAGTGTGGTGACCAGGAATCGAACCAACACCCAGATGACTAGCCACCAAAACTTGAGTACAATAAACTGAACTGCTCGGCCACACACGCCACAAAATATCGCTTTACAAAATGCTCTTCACATTACAATTGATGGTGATGTTAATCAGTCCCCGATAAAGTTTTTGATACAAACAAACAATTTTGCATTTGCACTCTCCCCTTTCAGAGATTACTCAGCTGAACCAATTGTTTGTTTTTTTTTGTTTTCACATTTTGTTTACTTTCTTTTTAAAACTGAATTGAACATAAACTGCTGTCTTTGTGGTGGGTGGATGGGTGGGTGGGTGGGTGGGTGCCTTTGTGGGGTGGGGAGGGGCAGCAGGATACATGCAACCTGATTTACTGTTTTTTAGCATATCATTGTAAATCTGCAATTTATAAACTACTTTCATTTTACTCCAAACAGTAACATACATGGCTAGTAAAACTGGGACACAATAATGCGGTCATTGTATTGGAAGGATATAGGAAGTGGTTTGCTGACCTCAGGACTAGAATCACAAATTGAAGGGTCATGTGTTTTAGTGTCAGTTGGAAGCTGCTCCTAGTTACATCATCAAATATATTTGTTGTTGTTTTTCCCCAAGTAGGTAAATATCAACAGGTTCGTCTAGACCACTAGAGTAATACACATACTCAGTGTCAATATTTAGATCATTGGAAATGAGGATTTGATATAGAGTGGATGAGTAGGAGGAGGTTGTTATCAATTATGGTGTGATGAAACAGCATTAAATTAGTTAGGACTTCCTTACTTCGGAAAGGGAAATCCTTTTTATTTTCTCTTCTAATGGACATGTGATGCCACATTCCAAAATCAGTCAGTTCTCAGAAGAAGTGATACGGCATTAAAAGTGAAGACAACCAAAGTACTGAATTGAATTGAAAAAAAACAACAACAACAACAACAACATTGTAGCCATGACACTAAGGCAATGTAATCAGGACTTAATCAGGTGATGCTGTAAACTTTCTAAATGTTGAGAAATATTAACCTTGTGGGCCCTAATTAGGTGTTACTTGAAAGCTTGTATCTATCATTCATTTGATGCACAAATAAACCCAGTTTTGAGTTTTGGCAGGAAGAACCTGGTTTTGGCATGGAATGTCACATATTGCTCAGTAGAACTGCTAAGTTGCTCATCATAAAAAAGTAGCCCCTTGATTCATTAACAGCAGCCAGCCCTCAACCCGGTCATTTTTACCATGCCCAGTGAAGGCAGGGCCCTAAAATTGTTCTTCCACAACTATTGTTCCATATAAAATGGCTCCTCAAAATCGTTCTAACTGTCTAATGCAGCCGTTCTTTGTAAGTAGGAGATGCCCAACGCCCTTCAAGAATGGAAGCCCTAGGCCGTAGGCCTCCCTACTTGTTCAAAGTTGTCATCAAATGGTAATACACAAAGCAAACTAGAAAACAATAATGCGCCGGTTTCAAATGGCAACAAATAATTTAAATCATCCCGAAAACATTCTTAAAGATCGGAAAGACATAAAGGATGAAACTTTTACCTTAGTCGTTGAAGGAGACTGGTTGTCTAGAAGAACATAGTTTGAAGAGATTTTCGTACATTGGCCATTTCCTGGTTTTGCTACATTAAAAAGGAAAAGAGAATTCACAGAAAATTCACAAACTTTACAATTTTCACTTCACTTCAACAGAATTAGACATTTACTCAGAAAAGAACGATTTCAAAAAATGAATGAAAAAGATCTACAAACTAATTAATACGTAATTATGTATAAAAATGTCAATCTGCAAAAACAACAAGGGAAGAGAATGGGCCACGAATGAAAAACATTTCACTTTCCATTGAAAATGTCTGCAATATAAATTCTTCTGTCTACTGATATCATTTTATTACAATTGGGGTTTGGGGGGTAAGAAAAACAAGATGGCAGTACAGTAAGAAAGGTTTTAAACACCACCACATACAAAAAAAAACTGAGTGCATGAAAAGCTCTGATTTTCTCTTAATAAACAACTACCGGTAGCTAGAGAGGAGTGTGTGATGTTAAGGCAAATGAATCATCTACACCATAGAGGGCGCTACATCATATTTACAGTTGGAGATGAGTGGTATATGATAACTGCTAGTTTTGTGGATGCCAGATTGAGTGCAACAGACTTACTATATAGGTACATCCATTGTAGAACTATGTAAACAATGGAAATTACAGGCCTCGATCTTAAGAAAAACGGGGCCTTTGCTGGCCAAATCATGGAAATTGTACAAGGGCATGCTGGCCAAGTTGGTAGTGACAGTGCAATTTTTCTGAAGGGCATGCTGGCCAAATTGACAGGGCATGAGGCCAATGGCCTCGGTGGCCTCGGTTAAGATCAAGGCCTGAAATTAACTTAGAACATGTACACAGGCCTGAGTGATATTTCACAGAGGCAATAACATCCATGCCCCTGGGCATTGCCTTGATGCCCTTTAGGTTGGCTCAGTGGTTTCTTTCCCTGCCTTTCACCTCTGTGGACCCCGGTTCGAATCCCGGACTGGAGCCTTGCATGTGGATTGGGTTCAGTCCCTACCTGATTGCGTGGGTTTTCCCTATTTGGGGTTTTCCTCCCACATCTAAAACTGGCATTTCTTCAACATCTTCTCTACACAGGTATCTTCAGGCCTATACGGGTCACAGTGCTAGTCACTATTGAGGGTCCCTTGGTTTCATTACCAGAAAGATATAAATAAATAAATAAAAAATAAATAAAAAATGCCCTAGTACAAAGTTGTAAGTTTCAATGCAGCTTGAGTTGCTTACCAACCAATTAATCATGGAAGGAGTTTATGAAACGTACGCGTGCCGCGTGCAATACTTATGCGTAATGCACATTTGTACGCTCAAAAATGTGCAGCCATAATTGTCATCAAAAATAGCTATTTTTCCCATTGTGGACATCATGAGCAATCCATCTATACAAGTATTGGTTGAATTGTTTAGATACTCAATTGCCACATTGGTCATGCTAGTTAAGGATCTCTTACCGTATCCATGAGTATCTTCTTCTGTAGCATGCTCATCTCTTTACGAAGCTCCCCCTGAACGTGACTTTGCTGGTCAGAGTGACACTGGTCCAACTCTGTCATTGTCTGTGGATTCAATGTTGAAAAATATTAGTTTAGCCATGAACATGTTGTGGAGGCGTTGATTGGAGGTATGTAAGAGTGAAATGCTAGTCAATAGCACACTGTTGTTGAATGGACCAATTTCATAGAGCAGTTAAACACCAAAAGTAGCTGAGCACAATAAAATGTTGCTTACCAGAATAAGGTAACCAGCCAAAATACCATTTCACATTTGTCTGTGACTGGTAGCCTGCTAACTTTGCCTTTTAATTTGTAAGAAATATTTTCTGCTTCAGCTCTATGAAATTGGGCCCAGGTCCAGCCTAAGATGCACACTGCTAACCATTAAAAAACAATATCCATCTAAGGGTGACTGTCACCAAGAACTGGAATTTCATCTTCGAGGGGCCATTTTCATTTTGCAAAGAGCACTTCCATTGCCATATTGGAGTCTACAAGAGAGTTTTGAAGGGTAATAAAGGCTGGTTTGTATAGTCCGTCATGCAATGGATGCACGGCGGTAAAATTGACGTGTGACGCAGCGACCTCTGCCTCAGTGACCATAGACTGCAATGAAAAGGCTCAGCGTCCAACAATTATCATGGCGCGACCAACTATAGACCAGCCTTGAGGGCAACGACTAAGGGTAACAAAGTAAAGGTCTCTGGATGTAACTCTAAGACTGTGGTTTGATTCCTATTTTATACCAATTGTGCCACAGGCCAAAAATTTACTTTTGTACTTGGTCTGTAACCTCATAACCAAACAAGTCCTGCAGCAGGCCTTGAACTTCATCATTATGAGAGGGCAAGGCCATTTCTTTTCATTTTGCATAGGGCACTTCCATTGGAAAATCTCAAAGTTTGAAAGGAGCAACAAGGCCAAGACCAGGATAATTCCAGGCTTGCTGCAGTAGTGTATTTACAAACAAACACCTTTGAAGATTTACTATCCTATACATTTGAGTTCCAAACAGTGTTTTAGCTAGGATTTGAAAAGTGGGAGTGCAAACTGAAAAATAGGGTGTGCAACTTTTTTGTCAAAAATGTACCTAGAATGCAAACCATGCACAAACGCAGCGCGGTCGGCGCGCTAACTCTTTCAAATTTCCCTTTAACAATTAGATTTGTTGTTATAATATTGATTAATTTGAATGAAATAGGATAAAGGGCACATGAAGCTCTTTATTGCTTGTAGATACTATCTGGTGTATTCTTGGCACTGAATCTGGGTTCCAATGTTGTGTCTTATGAATATTTGTTTTGTGGAGTTTATTTTAAGAAATTAATGTGTTTTTCCTTTAAATACTTTTAATTTATTTTTTTTAATGAGACATTATTCAGTGCATGTAGGTGCAAATTTTTTTTATTTGCAATAACCATTAAAAAATAGATTACCAATTAACAAAACTCTCCAATGATATGCCAGTAAAAAGAATCTCAATAAACATCATATTACTATATTTACTTTAGTACAGTTAAGCTGAGCACGAGTCTTGACTTTTTAGGTGGTATAACATTTTTGTTATTATTGGAAAATGAAAAATAATAACTTTTAAATGGGACACATGTCAGAGGTTAGTTTTAACTGATCTTTGTTGGCATTTTCAGTAACATTTTCAGTAACCAAAAACCTAAAACAGCGCCAAGTATTTTCATAGTACAAACAAAATTATTGATAGTACAAAAATGTGTGTGAAGAACTAAACAAGAAACTTTACAACTGACTTGATAAAAATTAAACTGAATAACATGAACTAGTGATTGAACCTTCGATATCGGAGTTGGAAGGCTTGTACGATCGTCGCAACAGTAATTTTATTTTTAGTTCTCATGATTATTGATGGACTAGTTAGCGATGTAGCTTCACTTGGTTTAAGGAGAACAAAGTTCTTGCAAATCTGTGACTTCCATGCATGCAGAAAAATACCGATTTAGTACTGTTTTGATCTTACTTTGCAAGCTGGAGGCATCAGTTTAGTTGTAAAACCCCAAATTACTGTCCCTCAGTCGTAAACAATACGCACGTGCAAGTCAAAATCTGCACGTTGCAAACCAGTTCGCTTTGCCTACATAAGTCTGCATAGCCATACCGCACAGTACATGGCAATCTATCCATGGAGGTGAACGGACTTGACTGTCTAATTTACATAGTGTGAAACGAATGTTTCTATTGGCTGTTGAATTCCTACACTGCCTGTAACGAATTTTGCCATTGGCCAATTTCGCCCTATGGCCAGCGGTTGCAATAAATTCAGTACTGCGTGCACTCACTGCCGCCTCGAACCGACCATGGAGAATCAGAAACTTGAATAGTCACGCGGCGAAATAGGCCTAGTTGGATAATTATTGCTTATCTAAATTTGCTTGCAGTTTTAATTGAAAAGGGTAGCCTCCTCAGGAAAAAATATATAAATCGTAGGAGTTTAGGCCTATATTATGCCGTTACGGATATCTTTGACTGGTCGTGCCGCCGTGTTATTTGACCAGCGGACTACGCCAGAGTCGAACCCTGACAATGGACAAGGCCGATGTTCTATAATCTTGTGTCATAATGACTGAAGAATTCACTGAATTTTTGGCAGGTTTTTAACAACAAAAGACAGAAACTTGGGTAAATCCTTACCTTCAAGACGAAATCTGTTATTTTTCGTCTCTCCGATTTCAATTCCCTCTTTCTTCCAACCGTTTTCCATCAATTTTTTTTATGCACCCATGCAATTGTGAAGGACAGGTATGGTTCCACATGTTCATTCCACAATTATTATTAGGTTTTACAAATCCATTTTACCGTGCTTAACACACACGGTGCCCGCGTTAATTTCACACGCATAAACATGCGTCTTTTGGGGATCGGAGTCAACTGTTTTCTGTCTTTCTTTATTTACTTTTTTTGTTAGTTTTTTGTTATGGTTGATTTGAATACTAATAAAAAATAAAACTGGGATAATATTACAGCACATATTTTATTCAAAAATAATGCACGGCTTGATTTAGGACACAAGGCCGTGCTTGAAAAAATAGGCCGTGATTTCAGAAAAATGGCCGTGCAAAACACGGCTGCACGGCTCGCTAGCTAAAACGCTGGTTCCAAACCTCATCATAAAAGTTTAGCAAATCCTTAAAAAAAAGAAACATTTTAGGTCTAGTAAAAAATATTTCTGTGCCAATGCAAGTTCTGGATTACAAAACTTCAAGTCTAGTATTAGTCAGTATAGGTACCTTGGAGTACTGATCAAACAGCTGTCTGATTGTTTTGATGCGTTGTGACATTGTGATTCGTGATTGCTGGAACAGTTTCTGCTGCTGACGAAAGACTACCTAATCAGGGAGAGGAGAGATTGCAAAGTGGGGGATTAAAGTCAGTTCCAAGTTGGAGAAGTTTGGGTCAAATAAAGCAATAAAATGAAAGTACAAATTAAAAGACGGTGCAACAAAGTCCTCGCATATATGAACATTGGGAGCCACTGATGTACTTTCTCTTTTTCCCTTACCAAAGATTCATAAATTTTACCTGCATTTTTTCTTCTTGTTCTTTCACTTTATTGACATCAGTTTCCCACTGGTTAAGAACATTGGAAAGTTGTTTGGTGTATTCCTCTTGCAAACGGTTCCTGTGAATCATAATTATCAAAAGACTTTAAAATGATGTTGATGTACTCAATTCTCTTACTTCAGATTGTCTACATCTGTTATTGCCAAGTCCGATCAGTCCATGCCAAAACAGTCTGAAAATTTGGCAGATTTAATTAGTACGCAGTAATAATACGCGGCTTTATATACAGCACTTTATCACACCCTATGGGCGTCTCAGAACGCTCAGTATTTTTTTCCTGCAAGGTATGATGAGTTACGTTTTTTAAGTATGAGTCCTGTTCCTTTACATAGCACCATGTAATGGTTCACAAGGTGCTGTGGCGCAATCTGCAGCCGATCAAACCAGGAACACCGGGGCAAACCCCTTCTCTTTGCGATAAGTGTCACTGGGTTCTTTTACGTGCATTACACATCACACGGGACCTACGGCTTTACGTCCCATCCGAAGGACGAAGCAATAATGGTTAAGTGTCTTGCTTAAGGACACAAGTGTTACGACTGGGACTCGAACCCACACTCTGCTGATCAGAAACACCAGAGCTGAGTCCAGTGTTCTTATCCGCTCGGCCACGACACAACACATCAGGACACCGCTGTGGTTAAGGTTAATTATGTTCACATTTTCTGTCTTCTTTAGATTCTTACCTCTCTGTCTGTTGCATCTTCCAGATTTTGTCCACCTTACAGTTGGCGGACTTCAAGCTTTGCTGAGTAAATGTCTCCAACCGCTTCCTCTTGGATACAAGTGATTTCCTCACATCAGCTGTTTTTTTAAGAAAGTTTGTTAATATTGTTAAAGGAAAAAATTCTATAATTCTAAAAATGCTATACAAAGGAAATCAGTTTCTGCTCTGTTCCGCACTACTGCAAAACAGGAATGACAACCCTTTGAAGTTGAAGAAAGTAGGTAACATAAAAAACAGGTTTAAAAAGTAAGTAGTGGGGGTAGTCGTGGGTTCAAATCCCATCCGAGGATTAAGCCAGTAGATTTTTTTCACAGGACTCGGGAAGTACTGAGTATGCAGTGCTTCATGGGTAAAAACACAACTAAGTAACTAAGTAACTAATGATAATTCCTTTTCCTCCACAATAAGGTTGTGGGAGGTTGTTTTGTAGTGAAACTAAGGAACTTGAGCAATTTTACCTCCAAATGATTCCAGCATTGTCTGCATCTCCCCACTGCAGAAAAAAAAAGGTATTTAATAATTGATCCAAAGTTCAGAGACATCATCACCAAGGGCAAGGATAATTCATTCTTGGTTGCTTTATTTTGGGAATGGGCAAGGGCAACGATAGGCAAGGGCCTTGGATAAGGGCAAGGGAGTGGGCAAAAAGGATAGGCAAGTGCCTCGGAGAAGGTCAAGAAAATTTCTCGTTTGCTTTATTTTGGGAGTTGGCTTCTGTGTGTTACTGTGCAGTGTACAATTTAGGCAATGCACTTGTGATTATACAGACACGCCCTGTATCTTTACATGCGATTTCACTCCTAATATGGCAGACAATGGGCAGACAGTAATCACACAGGTGACGTCAGTACAAGGGGCCTATAGACCTTTCTTTTGCAACGTCACAGCCCGAGTTTTTACCAACTAAGATGGAAAAACTACCGGGAGCCATGAATGCAAAGCAAAAACAGATAATCACAGTTTGCAAAAATGTTACACAAATATTCAAAAATTGTTCAAAATTTGTTGGAAACAAACCAACCAATAATGGGACGTATTTTCTTTAAATAGAAAGTTGCAAAAATGTTGAACTTGGTCACAACATCTGTCAACAAGACTTGAATGTCTTGCTACATTTGGCTGTTCATGCCAACCAGCATGGTTTGTTTATAAACAATGGAAAGGTCTCTAGAGGTACATGTGCTTTTGGTCATGAAGGCTCATTTTTTTTTTTATGACTTTTTTATGCGCACTTAAAAGCTGTCTGGTGCACAGTGCAGTCTCTGTGCAAAACAACAATTTACTCGGTTCACTGACTGGCGGAACACATTTTTAAGGAAGTGAAAACTTTGTCTCAAAGCTTGATCATAATTAGCAAAATCAATCCCTGCGGTCAGTAACGACAATAGTGGATGTAGGTCTGGGGGTAGAGGGGGCCCTCTGCGCCCTCCTACAAATTTACCACATTCCTGTTTGTTTGAAGGTACACCGAAAAAGTGTCGGCCACCAGCCCATACCAAATGCAAGCCCTGCACTCATTTTTCCCTGGACTCAAGTTCCAGTTTTGTCAGGGTGTGATGAGTTTGGGCAGAGAAATAGCTCACCCCACTGGCATGGTCTGGCAGTGGTATGCTTCACCTCACTTAGTGTCGATGTTGTTTATTAAATTGTTACATTACTCCTCATAAAATCATTCTTAACAATCTTCGTCTGTTTTGATAATTAGGGACCAGGAGTGGCATAATATAAAAGGCATGGTACATTATAAAACTATTATTGTAATTAAATAGAAACCTGAAATGACTGGCTGGTAGTGGTAATATTTATTTCACTTACTCAAAGTTGGTGTTGACCTGAGGCACTACTCCCATATCATCATCTTCTTGATAACAGCGTTTCCGACCAGTCTTGGTTTTAGGTACAGCTGGAGTTTCATCTTCTACAAATACGAATATTGAAACAGATTTGTTTGCTGATTATGTTCAAAGACATTAAATCAATTGTGAGTGCACCAGAGGGTCTAGATCAGTCAATACACCATCAATCACAAAGCGCTCACTCAACAAGCATGTAAAGTGCTCACGAAAAACAGACTGGCACCAAGACTACCACAACAGAAAGAAAAGGGTAGTCCAGTCCAGTGCCGACCAGCTGTCGGTGTGCGATGAGCACCACGCTACTTTATACAAGTATAGACTCAAAGTCAGTGTTACTATTAGCAGTCAGGTTCTGTTTGATTATCATCGCAACAACTGCGAGCGATGAAACCAATATTAACTTTCAAATTATGCTTTATATTTCTGTGTAAGTGTTGTTGAGTTTCTACAGTAATTGGTCAAAGTAATTTTGAAAAAACAAAAATACATTAAATATGTCAGGGGCATTTTTCCAGTCCGGCAGGAATAGCAAGCAACTACTCATGTTTACATGGTCTTATAAAAATACACTGTATTACCTCTACTGCTTCCAGCTACGTCTTCATTTGTTTGAGTATCGTCATCGTCGTTAAAGTCAAACTTGTCTAAGGCTTGGGTGATCCTTTCCTTTTGAGTTGTTGGGGCCGCAAGCTTCTTCTTAGCTGATGTGGACGCTCTTGGCATTGTGCTGCGGGTGAGAGCTGCTCGAAGCATTGAGATGACAGTTTTAGAAATGTTAGTGGCAGTTGGCAGAATAGGCAAAAAAAGTGTTTCGATTTAGTTGAAACAACAAACACTTAACTATTGGGCCTAATTCATTCTTAATGGCAGGTTTAAAGTGGGGTTGCAATTTTAATGCTAAATGAAAGTACTAAAAATGAAAGTAAGATGAGAAACATAGCTTCTTGGGTCCAGCTTTTGAACCATTTGGTTTTATTACAATATTTTATTGGTATTGTTTTGGTAAAAACATTGCCACCAACACTGTTTTGTTGGAGTTAGTCATAGGCCTAGTCTACTCTATCACTAATGATGACATTTCTTTCCAATAAAAGGTAGGATAGGCCTATCCTATTTTTTATAAGCCCAACCAATATATTGTCCCTTCTCCTTCATAGGCCTATCTTAATTTTTAACTTAATTCTGTATTTTTTTCTGTCCGTCAATTTCAAAACCTTAGCCATGAAAATTAGAGCTAATGCCCTAGGCCTACCAATCCTAAACTAAAAGTAGCCATATTTTACTTTTTAGGCCTAGCACTAGCACGGCTATTAATAATCACTCTTAGACTAAGAGAAAGACTTGTGGTAAATCATCCTGGCCATTTCCCATTCACGTTTTAACAATAAAAAAAAATTAAAAAAATGTATTGCACTCTCTAAAGTATCTGACTATCATACCATAAAACCCTTTTGGGCTTGGCCTTGTAATTCCCTACCCCACCCCCACCCCCAATGCAATGTTCACTCTGAAGTAAAATTAGGCCTAAAAAAAAGAAAGAATAATCCGTGGTTAAGTAAGTAAAACTAACTAGGCCTATAAAAAGGAGAATAAACCAGGTTAAGTAAAACTAGGCCTAAAAAAAAGAATAACCCTGGTTTACAAGTAAAACTAGGCCTTGAAAAAAGACTAATAAACCAGGTTAAGTAAAACTAGGCCTAAAGAAAATTAAGAAAAACTCAGGTTGGACACCCTGTCTTTAATAATAATATTGCACTCCGACGGAGGAGTCCGACCTGGGCTAAAGGAAGGCTTTATCAATCATATGTACATTTTTGGACATTGTCATTGATTGGCTGACTCGAAAGTTGTGCGTTTAAATACATAACGTTAGGCCTACAACAATATGACAAGCACATTTTACATTAGTTTACCTCAGCAAATGTTGGCCTCGATCTGCTATCCTATGCCAGAGGTCTATAAACTGTTTTAAAACATAATAAATACGACTTTGCCATTACGCCTAGGCCTACTTAGGCTACTTGACTTTAATAGTAAGCCTATATTATTATAATTTAAATAACATTTTAATTTTAGTCCTGGGGTCAAAATGACCATGACTGAGTAACATGTATAACGTAGGCCTACATGTATGTTTTTTGTCTGTTTTATATTTCTTACCTCCATAAATAAATCCAGGGTTTGATTGAAATGAAAATCTAGGTGAACTTTGCCCTTTTAAATCCCTTCCTTCTCTGAACTGACCATGCTTGTCCTTATTTTTCTTTACCTGCCTGAACCAGTCAAAAGTCCAACATGTCCAACCAAAAGAGCAAGACCATGACCATGTCCATGACATGTCATATGCCTGGTCTACTCTTGCTAGTTTTCAGTAGGCTTATGCTCGGACATTAAATAGGCCTATGTCATGAATTACAAGGGGTGGGGGAAAGCCCAGGCATTCCTTTTTTAAAGGAATGCCTAACGTTAACATTTTTACAAAACAATTTCAAGAAAATTTCGTTGGGGCGAATTGTCTCCCAACTGCTAAACCAACTTTACTTTCTCTATCAAAACTCGCCCCGTGAACTGTACGGCGTGCAAACGTCGAAACGATTTTAAACTCGTGAAATGTCACCAAAATAGAAAATAAAAATATGTCAACAAGATTTCACCAACAAATTGAAGTATTTCTACATATCCCTACAAAATACCCTGGCTGGTAGTAATACTATTATGTCAAAATTTAATGGAATTCAACTCACCAAAGCTGCACAGCAAACCAAACACGAACTACAGCAAACTTAACAAAAACGCCGACTAAAAAAATTAAGAGGTCAATCAGGGTCATCAAAACTTTAATATTAATCCGCGTTGAAGAGTTTAATTTTAATTTGAAGAATAAGAACAAATCAACTTCTTTTTTCCAGATAAACCATTTTATTTTATAGTTCATCGTAATGACTATTTCCAAATTAACAGTAGGGTGTGATGATTTTTTTTTTAACAGTAGATCTACTTTTTCTTTGAAGCTTCGGAAGGATACTAGTCATAGCTGTGGTAAGAAAACTAGCGGAATTATTATCGTCTGCTAAACTTGTTGGCCATACAACATACATGTTTTGATTAAAAATATGAAAATGTTCAATTAAAGCTCTATGAATGAGTTCTTTGAGTCAAATTAAAGTTTTTCTGTGGTCATATTATTTGTTATTCTAAAAATTAACGTTTTAGTTATCCAAACATTATACATAATGTCGTGTTTTTTGCTTCTTTGAGCCAGGGAAGTGATGACGTCAAAATGCGGCTCACTAGTGGTCAACAGATGGCGCTATTTCAATTTAACGGTTCTTTTGTTCGCTCTCTCCGTGGTCGTGTTAGGTCATAATAAGCGCGTTCGGCTATGACGTTGGCTGCAGTGGGGATCCTGCCGCAGCCATAGTCAGTGTAAAAATCATCAATTCTGAAACGGCCTCGTGCCTTTTCCAAGACTACGGCTTGGGCTTGGGCTCTGGTTTTTGAAACTTTTCACTGGCAATCCAGGTTTTTTTTTTTTTTTTTTTTTTTTTCAACCTCTACCCTCCTCCTCGCAGTTATACCCAAAAGAAAAAGAAAAAGAAAAGCATGCTAAACAGTTTAACATGAAAACATACCGTTTAAACCCACACACACAATCACAGGTTTGTTTATGGTGTCCCGAGGACATCCCTTTGTTCTCCCATTGTTTGGACTTTGGTATGTCGTTTTTCCGGATCCCTTTTGTTAAAGTCATCGGTTTGAGTGCCTAGACATGCCCACACACACACATAACACTAACAGTTAGGCGCCCATAATACATACTTGTGATTCACTCCGGCAATTTCAGACTGCGCTTGCGCAGTAACGGTATTGGTAAAACTGTGCTGTCGTTTCTTAAGCACTTTGTTACTGTGATCTCTTTGTGACGTCACTTGAGCTAGTGATGCATTTGATGATGTCGACAGTGGTGGAACTGGTTCCGATATCGACAGTGATGAACTTTGTCCCAATGTCGACTTCGATGAGCTTCGTTTTAAAGTCGATTTAAAATAGTCTGGTTCCGATGTCGACACTGTTTCCAGTGTCGACTCGCCGGGTGAACTTGGTATCAATGTCGTGGATGATGACTGACGTTCATAGGTTTTGTCTGCAGATAAAGAACTAGATAAATTGAGCAAAAGATGGTTTTATAGCTTTAACATGAAAATACTGATTGATCAATGTGCAGTGAGAAAACAAGCTATAGGTGACGTCATTATTATGCATAACTAGAACAGATTAAGCTTCAAATCGTCCAATGGGAATTATTACTACCCTTCTTTTGAAACGAATCTTGCATTTCAACAAAAAATGTGCCATTTTTCTACAATATTGTTTGACAATGTTCTTATGGTGTTACAATGTGCAAAACACCCCTTGCACGACGCGGAACGCACAAAACCACCGCACAAGGTGCGTGTACGTTCCATTTCCGACATTTTTGGAGTCAATTCCTTTGTGTACATTGTTGACTCTCACAATGGTGGACAGGATAGGCGCGTGTTAGTGCGCTGAGCGTTGTGAAACAGGACAATAGGGTGACATTCCGTATACCTTCAAGTCTGCTTCTCTTCGGAATGTGCTCAGTCTCACTGGGATGTCTTCGCTTGCTGGCATTCCCACTGATAACTTCTCCCAACAACACTGCAGTCACACAAAAAATGACACTAGAACATAAATATAATTGGCCATCTTAAATAATTATGTCTATTTATTCAACGAGAGGTTTTTAAGGAGACTACTCTCCTCCATCGCGAACTACCCCTTCCCATTGTCCAGCATCAAAGCAGATCAGCTTATCAGTTTAACAGTCTTACCTCCTGATTGTTCTTGCGTCGGATACGAACTTTCAGTACCGCTGGTTCCGGTGTTCCGGAGAAAAGCAGCCCTCTGGGTTCCATGCCGGAAAATCATCCTAGCCGAAGACTGAAGACATCTCCGGATCACCATTTCGCAGTGGTACAAAACGCGTACAGTATGCACAGCCTGTAGCTCCTGTGACGTCAGGATCCAGTTGATGACGTTGAGTTGCATTAATTGTTTCATTTCCTCGTCTGTTTTACCGTCCGGGTGAATACAAAATTTAAAAAAATACGGCAGATTAGTAAGATTTGAAGCATGAACGATATGGACGGTAATTTACGGAACATTTGGAACATGATGGGTTAACCCATAAAGAAGTAATCTAACTAGCGGCAGTTATACGCGTTTTTAAGGCCAAAATATAGGCGTACTGGGCTCGATTTCACAAAGAGCTCCGATTGATCTTAACTGCTAATCACTCTTAATTGCTAAGCAAAGTGTGATGTCACAATACAAATCACTATGGTAATACTGACAACTCATCTTAAGACGATTCTTAGTGCTTTGTGAAATCGACCAGGTCCAGTTGGTTTGTACGTGGAGTGGAATTATAAACTGGCGTCTGAAGATTTATCAATAATTATTTAGTTGAATTATCAAATCTTGTGGCCATTTTGTGGCTGCTATTTGCGTTTAAATACAAGCCACCTGCAGCCTTAGTGTGATGGTCGCCAATGACGAGTTTGGAATAGACCGATCCATTTAAGCTCCTTATTGTTGATCAATATTACAGCTTTGGCCAAGTTCGCACAATGACCAGTTTTGTCGACTAGCGGCTGATATTAACTGGTACTCATGTTCAAAAAGTACGTGTTTGGCACCAAGCAATATCGACCTCTAGTCGACAAAAGGTCCTTGTGCGAACTTGGCCTATTGGCTACGCCAGCGAGCCGACAAAGTCCGACACGATAAAATCATATAGGAAAATGTAAACATGTGCACGCGCATTCATGTCGTGCGGTGTGTATGAAAAGATTGTGCTGCCAACGTGTGTACAGGTGATGTAGCCACTGCTGTGATTGGTCAAAATGTTAGTTGGCGGGGCTTAATGGATCCGTCTATTGCGTTCATTTTTATATTAAAAACAAACATAAAAACTGCTTTAACACTTACCATTGTTCCTTCTCGCGGGATAGTCAACGATGGCAATTATAGGTGTGTTCACATTGGGCCCAAACCTAGTCATCAGGGATTCAAATTTTATATATAATTATCATTTCCTTGTATTGTCTAGTATCATTTTTAAGAGGTGGTATGTGCCTATTCGTCCTGACCAATGTCGTATAAACCAGAGAGGGTGGGCAGTGGGGGGGGGGGGGCTTGATCCCCTACAACCCTTGCCCCCTTCCCTGCGTCCCAATCTCCAATGGGATCGGGAAAATGCACAAATGAATGGTTCGATACATTTAAATACCCCCACCAAAAATAAAAGCAAATATTATTCATAGTCTTTTCCCCCGCTTGCCGCCCTCTCCCCCAAAATTATAAATTATAAATTAAAAAGTAAACAAAAAGTCTGGTAACGCCACTGGTCTGATGCGTATTTTTTTTTCAAAAACGCCTACTGGAGCGTGCTCCCGCCCCTTACCCAAGTCCCCTTCTCCTGTGAGTCAAAGACGGTTTCTTTACCTAAGTCGTTGTACCCAAGTACGGCACGATCCCTGGTATATTTTGATGGCGTCCGGTAGAAGAAAGATGGCCCTAAACTTGTACTTGTCGCATATACAGTATGGGTTTAACGAGTTGGGTATCTGAAACATTTCAAGAAGCAACAGAAGCCTTGTCACACGTGGCAATAGACCTTTATCATGGTGCAGCCATCTTGATTTTCTCCCATTCAAACCAATGTAACCAAACCGAGGCTGGAAGGGCAAATAGTCTGGTTCCTTTTTGTGCAAGGAATATTAGCATCTATTACTGTTATTGGATACAGGGCACATGACCGAGATGTGGCAGCATGATAAGGGTCTATAGTTTCCCCCACTAGAAACATTTTTATTTTAACAGTAGCCTATACTATTCTAAAACAAAATTTTGTTAAAAATTTGAAAGTCCGTTCTTCTTTGAGATTTACCTGGAACTAGTTGCGTGCGTTGTATTGTTTCGTGTGATATGGCCAACAAGAGACAAACAAAAGAAGACAATGACATGTCATTAGACAAAAGAGAGGTTTCAAGTGACGTCACCCGAGACCTTTTTATAATGCTGCGTGCACAAACAGGCGCTGGAAATCATTCAGCAGACGACGCGCCAGCCATAGAGTTTGTACATGGCATTACCCAACATAGCTGCGAAACGAATACTTTTCCCGGGGTCATGCAACCTCTCTGTAGACCCCATGCTCATGACATCACAAGCTCAAAAAGCGCCATCACTAAGAAAGACCTAGCATTAATTAGAGTTGTGCGTGGTGCGTACGCTCTCGCACGTTTCATTGACATCCACGATGCAAGGGGTCTATGGGTGGGTTCGATTAGCTTCCCCCAGTCGTCTCAGGTTTGACTCAGCGCGTTCGTGGCTTTGACGGCACTGTCGTGGCTCACGTACCAGGGGCAATTGTTTTGGGAGCCTTTGGAACGTTTGGTGGCAGCAGACTTCCCTTACCAGGTTCATTCCCATTGTTTACGTACCCGGTAGTTCTGAGCATGAGCACATTTCTGAGAACGATATATTTAGTACCTGGTAAAGTCTGCTCAATTCTCCCATTACAAGTAGGCCTAAACTGATTATGGAGCAGGGTTTATACTTGGGAATGACACCGGTGAATGACGTCACCACACGACATAAAAATTCCTCAATGGTCGCCCTTTCAAGTTATTCAGTGGGACACTTTCAGGAAGACTTGACGCAATATTTCATCCTAAACAGAGACTTTGTGAGCATTAAGATTTTTTTTCGGAAGACGTGCACTATTACCTGGGCATGTAAATGAATTATTGGTATTCTATGTTCTTACTCTGATTAGACGGCATTTATCAATCTTTGAGATTTCACTTCCAAGTTTCATCCAGACTCCATCATCTCCAATGGCAACAAGATTGTAGTTCGCAGGACTGTGTGGCATTTTTGGCCGTCTGTTGTGGGAATGAATAACGAATAAAAAGGGAGTAAAAGGCAGTAAGTAATTCAGTAACAATTTGTTTTTATAAATCTATATAAATTTTTTATCATACCACCCCAGGATCTTATAAGCCTGCCTGGTATAATACTCACTTTATCAACAGTTAGTTTGCGTCCGCCTTTCTCTCATTGCTGTCAATTGGAATGAACGGTCTTTTATTGTAAAAAAAAAGTGCTGTGCGATTTGTTTTCTTTTTATTATTATGTTTTGTTTATATGTTGTCATAGATTTACAAAAAATATTGAACTCTTTATGACATCACTGCTCCGACTCTGTGTGACGCGTGCGTAAACTGTGCGTGAATTATTCTTTACTTTTAATTTAAAGAGGGCGCTATGCAAAAATAAGCAGAGGGCGCTCTTCATGTGTCGAAATCCTCGTGTGTGGTTTGTTTCGGGAAATTTTCTTCCAAGATTGTGGCTTCAAAATGAGTCTACCGGCTTTTATTGATGTCGCCGAACAAGAACAGGTTTGTAATTAAAGTGAATTGATTCAAAAAAGTTGATCAAACTAACACAATCTGTTTACATGAATAAACAAATCCGGTGTAAAAATATTTTGAAAATCCTCACGTTATTGATGCAGTTAAAAAATCCCAAATGCCAAGCACCTTTGGGAGGGGGGAGTGCCATATGCATTATTGCATACTATAATGATTGTTGTACAAACCAGTGTTTGGGTTTATAGATAACACTGAAGACACAATCAAGACAAAGAACTTGGACATTTATTGGCCCATCTTAATGATTTTTGAGATCATGTCAAAGAAATCAATTATTTTAAAACAAGTAGACCCAACAACTGGGGCGCTGTACTCGTTTTTTGAGATTTTTGACAATTATCTGTCGTACTAGCGCCCCAGTCCGTGGTATATTTGGAAAGTGCTCCGAAGCATTTTTTTTCTGAATCAGTTACAAAATTGTCAAAATTGCTACAAAGACTCGACAGAATTGCTTGAAAATCGCCTACTGGGGGGACTGGCTTCTCCAAGTATTTACGGTGAAATAAAATGCAGTTAATTGTACTCACGATCATTTTTGGTCCTCCAAATCGATGATTTTTAGCCCACTATCACACATATATCAAATTTATTTCACCGTAAATACTTGGAGAAGCCAGTAGGCGATTTTCGGAGCACTTTCCAAATATACCACGGACTTGGGCGCTAGTACGACAGATAATGTCAAAAATCTCAAAAAAGGAGTACAGCGTCCCGGTTACTGGGTCTATAAAACAAGTTAGTTAAATTAAAAAGTAAAGTTAGTAAGACCCCAAGTCTAAGACTAAGACTAAAAGAGTTTTGAGACGGTAGGCCTTATGCATTCGTTTTGCTGTTTAATGTAAAACTAGTAGTAGTACTAGACCCAGTATTGAACTGGGGCGTGTACTCCTTTTTTGAGATTTTGAGATTATCGGTCGTATTATAGTGCCCCATGAAACATGGCAACTGGACCAGCAGGCAGAATTAAAACGCCTCGGTTAAAAAATGCCTAAGACTCGACAGAATTGCTGGAAAATCGCCCTTAGTGTACTGGCTTCTTAAGATATCAAAGATGAAATAAAATGCTTTTAAAATTTTAATTGTACTCAAATCACGATCGTTTTTTGTCCCCAAAATCTACACTTATGCTCTTGAAGGGCGCCCTCTGTTGTCGTACAAACTTTTACTATACCCATTGATAAATGGTTTAGTCCACTTCGCATAATCGAGCATCATGGCGGACAGCACTACTGCGTCGCGGAAAATCACATTCCGTGATTGAAAATACTTATTTCTCTCATATCAAAGAAGTAAAAATCAGGCTTTTAGGACTCAAAGTAACAGTATCTATCATTTAAAGCTTAAATCAGAGTGCAAATGGAATGAGTTGTCGGTAGGTTTGTTCGAGTTGTCGGTAGGGGTCGGCAATTAGTAGGGCCGAGTTAAGAGCCCTAGTCACTGCACTGGGTCTAGTCAAAATTCACATCGCAATATAAGTGCATTATGATCACAATTTGGTCCAATGAATGATGACACATGTAAGAAGTGTCTTTTGATTTTTTTCCTTTTTACCGCATCAAGATTACTTTCTCTGCACAACACTGCAGAACTCGGCAGACCTAATGTATAGCTTAAAATGTAGCCTGCAAGCCATTCTTGAAAATGCCATCAAAACCCGATGTAAAAAAACTATTTGAAAAATGTATGCCCATCCCTATCAAGATGACGTGTCGTGGCCGAGCGGATAAGAACACCGGACTCAAGCTCTGGTGTTTCTGATCAGCAGAGTGTGGGTTTGAATCCTGGTCGTGACACTTGTGTCCTTAAGCAAGACACTTAACCATTATTGCTTCGTCCTTCGGATGGGACGTAAAGCCGTAGGTCCCGTGTGTTGTGTAATGCACGTAAAAGAACCCAGTGACACTTATCGTTAAGAGAAGGGGTCTGCCCCGGTGTTTCTGGCAGTGGCTGCTGCATGCGCCGCAACACCTTGTAAACCCTTATAAGGTGCTACATAAACGGGTCTCACAATTCAAAAAACCTTCAAAAACCTGTAGTAAAAAAGCCTAAAAAGCGCGCCATGAGCGCCATATTGGCAGATACCGGCGCTATATAAATACTCACTTTTATTATTATTATGATGAGTTTGTGAAATTTGTCTTTGAGCACAAGCTTCCTGTTGTTTAAGAATGTGTGCTTCACGCTTGAGTGGTCATACAATGCGGTCCAAAGCAGTTGTTTATGTCATAACAATTCGGTTATGAAAGGGTTAATACTATTTAACTCCAGCCTAAATTTTATATTAACCTAGGCAATGGAGCTCAGGTCCTTCCTGAAATCTCAAGGCGCTGATATATCAGAAGACCCAACAGATCAAAGGATTGACGATGACTTAGAGAAGATCATCCTAGCTGCCGATGTCATCTGGAAATTGTCCGATTCCACAGGTAATCTTTCAGCCCCTCCTAATTAGGATCTTGAAAATCACACCAGACTTCTGGCATGCTTTAAATAGCGTTTTGCCACAACCAAACAGTTCCTTTGCAAAAGTCTAATACAAGTTTACATTTTCCTCATAGAAGCCTAGTGTTTGCGACCACACTCAATGCGACAAATGCAACTGGTTCCGCTGGTTCCCAGCTATGGTTGGGCTGTCCTAACTGTAACACCCAAGTTGGAAATGGTCCCAACTATAGTTGAGACGATTCTAATCTTGGGACGGAACAGGCCTAGAGATTAGGCAGGCCTGGAATTACACGAATGCCACGCAGGACATGGTCCGTGTTGCCGTGGTCTTGGCCTTGGCACCCCTACACAAGTTTCCCATAGACTTAAAAGATTTTCCAATGGAAGTGCCTTTTACAAAATGAAAATGGCCCTGTCCTCTCAAAGATGAAAGTCCAGGCATGATACGGAGAACAAAAATGAAATGTCTCTCGTTTTTTTCTTCAGAGATTGAAGGAGTCTTCAACAGTATCTTATCGTTACTGATCTACCAGCCTCCGGAATGCCTGAACCATCTGGCTAAACTTCTCAGCGATCACTTAGTCTCCGCCGGAGAGGATTACCCAGAGGCCAGATTAAGAGTGTAAGTAAAAACGACGAATTTGTTGTGAATAAAAATGGTACATTGCAATGTCAATAACTGTAACCCTTTCCTTTCTATTGGCGATTGTAGTCGACCAAGATTGCACAAAAAAAACAAAAAAAACAAAAAAAAACAATCATAAAGCTATAGTTTTGTCTAGACCCAGTAACTGGGGTGCAAAACAATGTAACTCAGCTCAGGGCATCAGCAAACACGCAATCCATGTAAAAATTTTGCTTGATAGAACTGAGAACAATCGATGTCCCTTCATGGCCACTATAGGTTGTCCCCCATCACAAAGGCTGTCAAGGTAAATTATAAGTTTACTTCGTCAATTAGCTATTATATAAAACGCTATATTCACTCCATTCACAGACTCAGTAATTTATTTTATGGCGTGGGAGTGGAGAACTTACTCTGCCACCACATCTACTGCTGTATGCTGAAAGTTGCTGCCCAGGGGAAGAACGCAGACCATGTAGAGACGGACCTGCAAGTGGTAAGATTATCTCTGTCTTTATCCCGCGGTAGCCATCTTAGATCTTTAATCCTCCCAAATCCTCCAAAACCCCCTCCTCAAGAAGTTAAATGATTCAGGCATGAGATTTATCAGGATTTTTTTCTGATGTCAGGATTATTTCTTTGATCTCCCTGCATGGAAATGGGCCTTTTTTTATTTGCTTTGCGGTAACACCATGTGACATTATCTACTTTGCTGTGTGGAATTGTTTAGAACTGTCTAGAACTTATCCTGATATTTTGATCTAGTCCCCTGGAGCAGATCAGGAGACTACTCCTAGCCTTGAACTTCATCTTTTAGAGGGCAAGGCTATTTTCATTTTGCAAAGGACACTTCTACTGAAAAATCTCGAAGTCATTGGGAAAATGTTGAAGGGGCACCAAGGCCAAAACCAGGGCCTCTGTGTAATTCCGTCCCGGCTACTAAGAATTTGTCCTTTGTTTAACTTCGCAGGTAAAGAAATGGATTAAGAAGTGGGAGCTGAACCGTGACCAAACGACGGCCATCTTACGACTGCTGTATAAAGCTCTCAAAGAAGGCAAACAGACGTAGGTTGCCTAACTTTACCCCCACCCTTAAAATCAAGTTTGGGAAGTCAGCTTTGAACTTGTGTACGCCTTCGCTTGACTACAGTCAATGTTTCTTGAAGTTTTATTTGCACTTTCTAAACTAAGTAGTAATTTACAGCTTAAAATGCTTGGCATTTATATCTAATACAGGGCATAATGCAAGGGTTAATATAGTATGTCTGCAGTGTTTCCCAAAAAATACTAATAATAAATAATAATTATAAGTTCTTATAAAGCGCTATTTCATGTAGATCTCAGCGCTGATTAGAATATTTTCCAGCAAGGTATTCAAAGTTACTTTTTGAAGTATGAGACCTATTCCTTTACATAGCACCATGTAATGGTTCACAAGGTGCTGTGGCGCAATCTGCAGCCGATCAAACCAGGAACACCGGGGCGAACCCCTTCTCTTTGCGATAAGTGCACTGGGTTCTTTTACGTGCATTACACAACACACAGGACCTACGGCTTTACGTCCCATCCGAAGGACGCAGCAATAATGGTTAAGTGTCTTGCTTAAGGACACAAGTGTCACGACCGGGACTCGAACCCACACTCTGCTGATCAGAAACACCAGAGCTTGAGTCCGGTGCTCTCCTCTACTTGGCCACGACACGCCATAATGGGCTATTTTTTTTTGTAAGATAGTGGCATGTGGCCAAGCAGTCTAGCACATCAAATTCAAGTTTCGGTAGCTAGATCACTGGAGTGTGGGTTTCGAATCCTGGTTGTGACACTTGGTGTCTTTGAGCAAGACACCTAACTCTAATTGCTTCTCATCACCCCAGGATTAAATAGGTACCTGCGAGGGTAGAGATTGTCCCTATAAAGATCCGATCTCTCTTTGTAACCATTATCAATTTGGTTTCTTTGCAGCGAGACGTCCAACAAAGTGATGGTAGAACTCTTGGGAACATACACTGAAGACAACGCCTCTCAAGCACGTGAAGAAGCTCAAAGGTGCATTGTGAACTCCCTGGCTGACCCCAAGGCATTCCTCTTCGACCACCTCCTCACGCTCAGACCGGTGAAGTTCTTGGAGGGAGAGCTTATCCACGAGGTAAGAAGACTATTAACCCTCCTACTGCTAGACCATTCAAAGCAATTCCAGATTCCACTTCTCATGTTTCCCCACTGCTATTGTACACACATCATTTGAACAGTCATTCCTATTTTTGCATCCTTGTGGAGACTTCTTTTGTTCTTTCCTTTGTCCCTGTAGTTAACATCCTCCCTCAGACTTTGTACGCAAAATCAAATTGTTTGTTTTTCTTCCTTACACAGCTTCTCAACATATTTGTTTCGGGCAAACTTGAGGACTACATGACGTTCTTCAAGAATAACCAGGATTTCATCAAGACATTGGGTGAGATACTTATGACAACTTCATCTGGAGCCTGCGCATACATGCACTCACTTACAGTTCTAAAATTTACTCCTAAAAAAAGGACCAGACTAAGTTTTCCTTGCAGCCTCAGTTTCGTTTTACGGAGTTATAATAGAAAAAAAAAATGGCTGCTTTCAATCAAAAGATTTCAAGCAAAACTGGCCAGCCCTGTTACCAGGGGCAGTGCGCTGTATCGATACAAGTCGTCACTAATCCCTGGAATGGACGTACTGAAGTGACTACTCTCTCTCACAGTTTTAAAAACTTTTGAATGCTTAAAGGGGGCTTACTAAATACGTGTGTCAAAATGCAAGTATTTTGACGCGATCCCACTTCAAATGAATCATGTTTTTACACGGTCACCCTAAACTACATACAGTTAGACATTGTCACAAAATCACAGCAGAATGAGAGGGGACCAGTTGCTCTTTGACTAGATGCCTCTTTTGCAGCCTCGCTGCCATGGGCAGCATGACGAATCACACAACGTGCGATCGTACACCACTGGGAATGAGGTCAAAAAACGGCCTCTCCTGGGAAAAACTGTAGAGGGCGCACTGCATTGCGAAGGACCCGTATTGAGCACACCATAAACTCTTTGATATGCAAACCCACAATGAGTTTCCAACATTTCAATACCATTTTCCTGGAAAGAAAAAATCTTCTTGTGGGATTTGAACCTGTGACCTCTGGGTTAATGTGTCAATGCTGTACCAACTGGGCTATCTAGCCCTAAGTTGATGGTCTCCTTATTTTGTCAATATCCTTTTTCAGGGCCGGGGTTGGGTAAGAGGATTGTAGAGGATCACCTTAAGGAGATGCATTTTTTTCTTTCCGATAAATATCAAGTAAAAAACAACGAGGGGAAAGTGACTGGGAAAAGGAAAAAATAGTTGTAAATTGTTTTGATTGGCTTGCAAATGTAGGGTTATCGCATGAGCAGAACATGCAGAAGATGCGTATCTTGTCGTTTGTGAGCATGGCCATCGATCAGAAGGAGATTCCGTTCACAACGATCGAGAACGAACTCAAGATTGAGACCGAGCAGGTAGAGGGCTTTATAATTGAAGGTGAGTAACCAGGACCAGGCCCCGGAGATTTTTTTCGTTTAAACTCCAGGCTTTTGATTATTTAGGATTCTTCCCGATTTCAGGATTTATTTCAAAATCTCCTTTAGCCTTTAACATTTCCGATTTAAATTGATTGTTTATCTCTTTTATTTTTTTATAATGCTATGGTTTATAAACTGTCAAGATAATCTTGAAGATACTCAAAAGTATCACATCAAATTTCACTCGTGGCATGAACCAGTGTCAAGGAAGTGAGCGTGATCTCGATGACCTCAATGACCTCGGGAGGAAATGACAACGAACTACGACGGCGAACTGATGTTTTTTTTTTTCCCTTTTGTATTTGCAGTCGTAAAAACCAAAATGGTGCGAGCTCGCATTGACCAGCTCCAAAAGAAGATCACAATCAAGTAAGTCACAACCGATGACAAAAGACATTACTCCAAGCATAGGTGGCGGGTGACATGACAATTTGCATTAAGAATTCAGGGCTGCAGACAACCTGCATGAACATTATAGCAAATTTTTCCCCTCAGTGGAACCGATTATATTGTGATTATATGAGATAAAAACTGTCATGACAGATGTCAAAAATATGGCACCACAGTCATGCCATTTTCTTACAATTTTGTAGTTCCTACCCTAAGATTATTCATAAAACCAAAAAAATATTCATCCAAACTGCTTTATATAATGCCAACCACTAAAAAATACCTTCCAACTGTTTTTGTGACAGCAAAAGAACAACCGTCTACTTGACATTTTGCTTTATGCCATCTTAAAAAAATGTGTGGCACTACCTTTTTGTTCTTAATCCTGGTTTTTCCCTTTTTTTAGTCTTTTACAGAATTTGAAATGTCAAATTTAGGCACATATGGGTCCAAGATTTGTTACTTTTATTTACAAGTTTATAATTTTGTTTTTCCGTCCACAGCTACGTGACGTTACGCACCTTCGGAAAACAGCAGTGGCAGCAGTTGAGAGAGCACCTGACCAACTGGCAGCAAAACCTCGGCCTCGTCCAATCGCGGATGGAAAAAATCGTACCTGTCCCCCTCCCTTGAATAGTGTAGCCCCTCCCCCTTTTCTTCATTGGATTTCAGGATAGAATGGAATTCATACACTGTCCAAAATAGTCAACAGAGGGCAGTGTTTGTTGTTAACCCCTTGCATTTTATGTCACAAACTCATACAACTGGAAACCGGAAAAAAATGAGTTAATGTCCACGTGAGACTCAGTAAAGTTTAGATCACTTTATGGATGAGTGCGTTCCCATTTACTATGCTGTGTATGGCCAAACGATATTACGTGTATGTAGAGAAAGTTTTCGGGCATGCAACTTTTCAGCTGATTTTCTTGTATGTGGTTTCTCAGCTGTGCCATTAAAAATTGAAAAAACACAGTACAAATTGTTGTTGTGCCAGGCACTTTCCTCATTTTTTGACAAACTGCAGTTGCATGCCTGCGTTTTGTTGTACAGACACCATGTCATGTAGTGAGACCGACCAAATAAAATCTGTTTACTCAAAACATCACATCCTCTCAGTTTAACCCCTGCATTTATGGTTTGAGACTCTGTAAATGGCCGGCATGACCCTCCAGGCAGCATCAGTTTTGGGTGTGCTTAATCACCAACGATCACTCTGTTGTATTTGACTATCAGTGCCTTGGCCAATATTAATACACTGCTAGCATAATTCATTTACATTGTACTAGACTGCTATCTTTGAGCCATGTGGCAACGTCCTGGAATTACACAGAGGCCGAGGATGCCGTGGCCTCTGTTGCCCTGGTCTTGGCCTTGGTGCCCCCATCAAAAGATTCCCATAGCCTTAAATATTTTTCAACAGACCGTATGCATTTGCTGCCATCTTTGAGGTCAAATGCTAGCATCGGAGATGTGTTGTAGCTGTTTTTATCTCAGGGTGAGGGCGCCCTTTCCTGTAATAAAAGGTCTATAGAAGTGCCCTTTGCAAAATTTAATGTATGGAACCATTCATTTGTGCATTTTGTCAATCTTATTTAGGAGTGGAGGGGGGGGGGGGGGGGGGGCTCCAGCCCCTCTCTGCGTGCACATTTAAAACTGACATTTCTTCAACATCTCTACACAGTTATCTTCAGGCCTACGGGTCACAGTGCAAGTCACTTTTGAGGGTCCTTTGATTTCATACCAGAAAGAATTAATAATAATTTGTCACATATCATATTGCCAAGCGTGCGAAAAAACAGCGAGATAAAATAGCTACATGTGTCCATCTAATGGTCTCGCAACGAGTCACAGTTAATGACTCGCTCGGCAATCTTTGGGTTCTATTCCTGTGGTCAAGCCCCATCTTTAAAACGGCAGTGTCTTGTAAAACCTTGTCCATCCTCAAATAATTAAAAAACAAACAAACCAAGAATTCAACTTTGTCATTGTTTTTATTTTAACGTCTCCGTTCCCTAATATTTACATCGTTAACGTATATTACACCATTATTTTATTAATTAATAAACAAAAATGCTCACAATAGATTCCAATTAAGAAAGAAATGAGACTTCATCTACTATATACAAAATACGAAATTTAAAGTAGAATAAAAATAGTTGAATTCATGGATCTGCGTGCGATGAATGCCTACAGTAGATCTGTCAGCATACATAATCCCAGGACTCAGGTTAGCATGCCTTTTCCTGTGCTTACGGTTAGCAGCACAATGAAATGGAAGTCGCACAGTAAAGCACGAAATCGGCCGTTAAGCAGTTCAATGGAATTGCACCCTGCTTGTTTTTTTAGTATAAAATTCTGAGGTGAGATTTCTCAGACTTTTTATCAGAATTCAGACCTGTTTTGGTGTCTGCCTGCAAAAAATTTTGTTCAATTAGGAAGAAATTTTGCTCTTTAATCTACTTCTTCCTTAGTGCTGATGTTACTGTTCTCAGAAGCTCCTTGAAATCTGGAACTCCAGGGGTTACCAAAAGGTGGAGATTCCATCATTTCAACATACTCCTGAAAATTGGATCCTAGTTTCAGATTTTGTTGTCGGCATTGTCTCTCACCCCTGAAAATTGGGACCTTCCATTCAGGCCTCTTGAAGCTGCACCGATGAAAAATTAATCCCAAATAAAAATAAAAAAAAGATACCGGTCCAAATTGTTAATAGTAAAGCGATAGGTATGCTTCTCGGATGGCGAACTTCCGTTTGTCCTTGTATGTCATCATACGGCTCTTTGTTGTGGTGCCTTTACAGTCTTGTGGCATGAGGACGGAGTCATCCGGCTGGATTTTCAGAAGCTGTGGACCGCCGAAGGTCCCGTGGAAGGCAACTTTACGGTTCCGTGGGACGTTATGCTCGTAGGTTCCAGCTCTGTATCGGTAGAAAGTGGCAAAAAAAAAGAATACAAACTTTAACAGACTTGTTTGTTTTTATGAGCAGAATAAAGGGGCGATGAACTACATTACCGCAGGCCTTGATTTTTTATAATTGATGAGAAGGCAAGGCCATTTTTCAGGAATTTCTTACATGCATCAAATCTCATTCATTCCTGCTATTGATGTTGTGTTTGAGTTAGGACGGATTATAAGTGGCAGGGAAGCGGGATACAGTTGGGGTGGTGAATTCCAAATTAAGGCAGTACGACGAACAAAACTGGATGGGTACCACTGAGTATTTGCTTTGAGGACAGTTGTAGGCCTCTCAGGATGTGAATGACCAGAGAAGCGTGTGGCAGTGGCGTAACTAAGGGGGGTCACGAGGGGGCACGGCCCCCCCAAACTGATGCCCGTGCCCCCCCCCCTTTTGAGATTAAAAATTACCAGAATAAAATGTTATACTTTATGAGCTTTTATGTAGTAATTTTAATGTTTTTAAAACTATTTACGCGCAGAATGTATTTTGTTTTACCTCAACACGTCAGAAGAGCGCCGAAAAGGGCTTGTTTAGGAAAAATGCAAACAGCAACTACAGTTTTAATTGGCCAAAAGTGCCCCCTAGGAAAAATGGTGCCCCCCCACCCTTGTGCCCCCCTCAAATTTTACCCTAGTTACGGTGTTGGCGTGTGGTGCAGCCAAGGGTACAGCTAGCTGGAACAACTTGAAGTTGACTGGAGGTTATAGTATCTGTTAAAGATTTGTACCTACCCTGGTGTGAGTTCAGGATCAACTGTATTTCTGTAGAATCTGTTTGCACCGACATGGAATGGCTTGTTGGATGGGACAAACGTTTTGGCATCCGTGTGTTTTGTCTGGTAGGTGGAAGGGCATGGTGTGACGGTCTGAAACAGAAAGTTATTTAAACTTTATGATAACTTGATACATTGAGGTTTTCTTACACCTAAAAATAACTGACCTCTTGTACTGAGGTTGGCTTAGTGGTTTCTCTACCTGCCTTTCACCTCTGTGGACCACAGTTCGAATCCAGCACCAGAGCCTTGCATGTGGATTGGGTTTTCGGTCCCTACTGATTGCGTGGGTTTTCCCCTATTTGGGGTCTTTCTTCCACATCTAAAAACAGACATTTCTTCATCATCTACAGAGGTATCTTCAGGCCTACGAGTCACAGTGCTAGTCACTTTTAAGGGGCCCTTTGTTTCATTACCAGAAAGATCAAAATACTAATACACTTGGACTCGAAATAACCACTTGACCACTGGCGAGAGTCTAGTAACTTAGCACTGGGCCAGTAACCCCACAACCAAACAAGTCCTAAAAATACTTACAGCAAATTCTTTCCTGAATCTTGGTCCTGTTCGAGCTCCCATTGTGTAACCCTTCTTGCTTGTGACTTGGCCATCGATATTGTACAGGAATGTGGTTTTCTGTGTTTATGAAAACAAAGAAAAGACAAGTTTACTGGGTTTATCTCTTAGTGAGTGGAAAAATAATGATTTCTCTCACTAGTTTGGTGGAATAAAACCAATCAATCGTCAGGCATTTGTATTTTGTTGTAACAGCACTGTCATTCTAGTTGCCTATTCCGAGGAGCTAATTAGTGAAGAGATGAAAAATTGAAGACAACAAATTTACAGAATTTCATGCGGAGATGACAAGTGTAGTGGATTAAATGGAAGCAGATTCGACGAGATGTGTCTTAAGCTGGCATTTGAAGATCTGTAAGGAGTCAAGTGTACAGAGTTAATAGCGGAGATCATTCCATAGCTTTGGTGCACATGAAACGAAGCTCCTATCACCTGATGAAGAATAAGATCTAGGAATGTAGTAGTTTGTTTGATGATCTCCGATCAAGCTGAGGATGGTATGTACACAACATGTCTCTTATAAACACTGGGGCTAGACCATGAAGTGCTTTCCAAGTCAACTGTAGGGTTTTGTAATTAATTCTTTGTTAGGCTTATAGGTAACCAGGCCTTGATCTTAACCGCGGCCACCGAGGCCATGGGCCTCATGCCCTGTCGAGTTGGCCAGCATGCCCTTCAGAAAAATTGCACTGTCACTACCAACTTGGCCAGCTTGCCCTTGTACAATTTCTCTGATTTGGCCAGCAAAGGCCTGACCCCATTTTTCTTAAGATCGAGGCCTGGGTAACCAATGCAATGCTTTAATTCTTGGAGTAATGTGGTCAAATTTTCTTCACTTGGAAAGAACACATGCAGCAGCAACCAAATAAAGTAGGCCGTCTCTGCATGGATGGATGGATGCGCCGTTGCTCCCAATTATACGCCCTTTTGCCTTAGAAATACTTCACAGAGGCAATTGCCCCTGGTCATTGCCTCATTGGCCCTTGAAATATTCCACTAGAAATTTACAATTTCCTCATGGAGGTGGCCTTTATCAAGAAGAAAACGCCTTGGTGCCCTTGCCCTTTCAAAAACGAAGCACTCAAGCCTGACAGAGTGCTACTGCATTGTAGAGTTCCTCCTCAATTCTAAATTGCTTGAGAACAGTTGGAATATTTTCTTCTAGGCGGTCATTGTAAGTTTACCTCATCGTTATCGTAGCTGCAGGGTGCTCTATGGGGGGCACTCTCCAAACCCATTCCTGCTCCCATGCGATTCTGTGGTATCTTGCCTGGGAATAGCGGTCGGTCTGTCGTCGTACCGAAGGACACATTACTCTTCTTTTCCTTTCCAAGGAGGGCTAAGTACAAATCAAAGGAGAACATCAAAATAAAATAACCAGTCTTTCGTTTACAAGGAGAGTTCAACACTACTGTTCTATACTCTTCTGGAGACCTGGTTGCACTACACAGAACTAAACTTCACACAGTCATAGACATTAATCTAACATTCGAATAATGTCTAAAAAGTTAAAACCTGATTTTTATAAAAATCTGACAGTTAATTTATGGCGTTTTAACTTTTATTTAAGGCAAGTATATTGACGTGTTCTGTAACTAAAGTGTAAAGTATCTCTGACTATTCAAATGCCTGTATTAGATTGGCTATATTATTATTAATATCAGTCTAACAAACTGGACCCACTGGGAAAAATTCGATCGTTTCCTGCCGAGTTAATACAATTACAAATTTGTTTTTTGTTAGGCTAATTTAGTAATTAAGTGTTTTTGTAATTAAATTAGGCCATGGCTAGACCCAGGACAAGGAAGGGCCAGGCCACTGGGGCGCTGAACTCCTTTTTTTTGAGATTTTTGACATTATCGGTCGTACCAGCTAATAGGAACGATAACGTCAAAAATCTCAGAAAAAGGAGTTCAGCACCCCAGTTACTGGGTCTAGGCCAAGGCCTACTTACGTACATGATGTAGCATGAATGATTCATGCAGAATTCAGTGTGAACTTAAGGAGTGCTATGTTTCTACTCTTCAGACAACACTTACATTTGTCATTTTTGTTTAAATGATGGGGCTAAAATGCCGTATCCGGCTGTCACTTTATATCCATGGAATTGAAGTAAACTTTGATCCTTACCTATCTAGAAGGGTTGAAGAATATATCCAGCTAGGAACAGGCACTTTGAACAATTACAAAGTGTCGAAATCGTGAAAATAAGCCAATTTCACGTCTACATTGGGCTTGACAACGCTACTCGCTAAACGCCATTTTAATTCGTCTGGGCATGAATGCGCGAAAGTTCCAGCCGCGCAATGAAATGTCCGCTTGCTTTTTCCTTTTTTAAGGTCAATAATTACCGTTTTAGCTACCAATTCCTTGAGAGGAGTATTATAAAAGGGAAATAAAGCCCAACATCCATTAAAAAGTCTAAAAAAATCCCTTAGAAAGTGGCAGCCGGATATGGAAACTTTTCCAATGATGGTCTTACATACTGATGATGAGATTGTTAAAGACAGCAGAGCTACCCCCCCCCCCCCCCCCGCCAATAATGATAAGCGAACTGCTCCAACTCCCAAGCCCAAAATGGTCCAACCAAGCAAAGCGTCCAAACGAAGGCATTCTCCCTCTTCTTAAATCTCGTACTCGTATCGTAGTCGTACGGTAACTTTACTTTTGCAGTCATCAACAATCTCAACTTACCGTCCAACGATGGCAGAGTCGTCGTCATTGTTGTATCTGTAAATCAAGATCTCAATGTTGATTTATGTTCCAGTCTTCGTGATCACTTAAAATTAATCTGTTTTTGATTGTGTTAACGGCAAGACATCATCAAAACTAAATGGATTGCCACAAAGCTTATGCAGGTGCTGTGTCATTCGGTGTAATGTGTGTGTACGTCGACCGCCGATCCGTACTCAACCGTGTGTATATAAAGCGTATGCATAAACAGTAAACACCAATCGGTACTGTTGTCATAACAACAGTCGTTGTTCCTTTTTTTTACTCAACAAAAACTCTGCAGGCAACACTACTGATTTATTAGATTTCAGTGTTTAAAACTTTCTATAGTTTTGTAGTCGTTATATGAGTATCCATTCACTGAAAAGAAAATATTGATCTAATTTTTAATTATAAAATAAACTGCAAAAACCGCAATTTAATTGTTACAAGTCAACAGAGGGGGCTCTTTCAAGCATCTAAGAGAGGGCGCTATTACTTTTTGTTTGATAAGTTTTTGATGCGCCACACTCAATGAGCGGCTGTCGCCCTATAGACCTTTATCATGGTGCGGCCATCTTGGTTTTCTTCCATTCAAACCAATGTAACCAAACTGAGGCTGGAAGAGAAAATAGCCTGGCTCCTTTTTGTACAATAAATATTAGCATATAGATACAGGGAACATGACCAAGACGGTTGCAGCATGATAAAGGTCTATTGAATGAGCTGCTCGGATTAGTGTATACTATGTCGTTTGGGTGGGTGGGGTGGGGGTGTAGGTGGGGGTGGTATTGAGGGCCAGACACCCTGGACCCGGAATCCGTTCAATTCTGACCGGTAAGCTATTAGAGTGTTGTAAACATTTGGAATCGAAGGAAGGTTAAAACCACCGGAATTGTGAATAAAGTAACGGGCACAGAAGAAGGTTATGGGCGAGGCCAAAAACAATTAAAAGGAACATTAATAAAATTATTATAAGCCAGTCAATCAGACAAAACATATTCTTTCTTTTTTTGCTTACTGATTTAATTTATTCCACTACACAAAACACCAGTATACTGCAGGGAAAAAGTGAAAATAAATAAACACTCCAAGAAATAATCATGTTTATGGCTTCTATGACTGACACACCAAACAAAGATTGACCAAAAACATTATAGGGAGACCGGCAACATTACAGCTACATAGCTTAGTTGTTTGAGTGGTTTCAGGTTCAAATCCTGCTCTAGTCACTCTTTGTTCAAAGTGCATGTAGAAACAAAACAAGTCTAACAGGACACACGTCTGAAGGGACACTTTATTGAGAGAATCATGATTTAAATGTTTACTCATAGATTCCTTCATTACACACACAGTGTATCATAAAAAGCCCCCCGGTCAACATTGGTATGGTTTGTAAGTGCCTCCATTTTTTGCAAAAGTAAAGATATAGGCCTATGTATAACAGAACCAGCCTGTAAACGTCACCTCATTTCGTTGTTTCCTTTGCAAGAAACGGTAAAAAAAAATGCATGAGCATCCCTGTACGCATTCTTAGGCACAGTTTCGGTCTTGAGACGAAGGTTTGGATCTTATTTCATTTCAAACCAATGTTGAGCTGGGGCTTTAATAGGTTAAACTGGAAAGATCTACTTAGTTTAGATATCCCAATTACCTTTTAAACCAAGATAAAAGCCATATCTACAACGAATTGAATACTGCAAGACCTTGACGTGTTTGTTGACCCCTTTTGAAAATCAAGTATTTTATTAAGCAAAAAATACTCCAAGTTAGTGTGCACTTATTTTTTTCATCAGGAAATTACATGTTGCTGTTGTTTTTTCGCGTAATCATTATCGGTCATAAAGAACACCCATGATTGGGCCAGCTCAAGTTTTATCTGAGAACGGCGCTAATGATTGTGGTTGGTCGCGATAATAGCGGGAAATTGTCAAGATGGCGACCAGACATGCTGCAACATGATCATGAACCAATAGAAAATATCAATTACTTCCATGACCTGATAACCCCTCGGAAAAGAACGCAGAAAGTATACTTTTAGCAATCGAATAGTATTTCAGAAGAATTGTCAACATTTAATATGGTGATCCGTTCCTAAGTATTTTGTTGTGATTTAAATATCATTTTTAGCATTGCATTATCCGCCATAATGATTGACGTTTTCTCTAGTAAACGCCCTCACCGGTGATTGCATGACAGGGGCTATTTGACGCGTTGTTGTCTGGAATGAACGGCTGTTTATTCAATGCAGGCATCTTCGCATTCCTCCTGGGTTTCGAAGTTATTTCCATTGCCTTTACACCCACCATACACAAACTCGCCGCAGCTGCCGCCTGAGTAACCCCATCGGTCGATTGTGGCACGACATGGTCCTGCATCTAGACTTTGGTTGCAGTCGCCTACATAAGATGGGACAAAAACATGCAGTTAATTGCTAATTAATAATAATATTATAAGTATGTTATAACTATGTGTCTGTTAATAAATGAATAAACAAACAAACTTTATTAATATTTATACCGAGCAGATTCCTTATGAAAGTGTTCGAAGGCGAATCATTATAATAATAATAATAATAATGAAAATTTATAGAGCGCCGGTATCCGCCGCGAACGGCGCTCATGGCGCTAATAAGCAAAGCAAAGACATCCAATAAATGTTAAGTTCAGAAATTAGCCAAATGCTTGTCTATGCAAATATGATTTTAATCTGTTCTTGAATGTGTCAAGTGATCTTGATAGTCTTGCAGTTTCTGACAAAGAGTTCCAAAGTTTGGGTGCTGCAATCTGAAAGCTTCTCTCCCCCCAACGATGATAAGCCCTTGTTTCCTTGAGTAGATTGTTTTCGGATGACCGCAAACCCCGATGACCTGGGGCATAGGACTGGACAAGATCACTCAAATAAGACTATACTCTAAACATAGACAACTTCACAAATAATTTTAACCTGTGCTTAGCCGTGGGTTGAAAAGCATGCTGGTCTATTTATCAACACATAATTTGGACACTAACTGGACCAGCATGCACCTCATTCCACCTCAAAATGCGCGCGTAAAAAGTATTTGGCCAAGATGTCGGGGGCACAATTTCATAGCAGTTTTCTGCTTAGCAAAAGTAAGCAGGAGACCAGTCACAAAATGCAGACAATATTAACATGGTATTTTGGCTGGTAAACCTCAATCTACAGTTGTTTTGTGCTGAGTTACTTTTTGTGCTTACAAGCATGCAGCTCTGTTACTTAAACCACCCAATTTAAAAGAATGTGAATCATGTATCTTCGACTTTTGAAATATCTTTAAGACCATTATTAATTTCTTGACAAACGCTTACTTATAGCCCCAAAACGCCCAATCCGATACCAACGTGATGTCCCTTAAAAGTAATAATTAATAATAGTTTGATTTGATATCGTTTGAATTTACATAATAATTATAGACAGATGTTTAAAATATCATTACATGCTTTTTGGCAATCCCCTTTGGTTTGGAAGTTGTTTTCGTTGCCGCCACATCCACCGTATGTAAACATGATACACTTCTTGTCCTCATCAGAAAAGCCCCAGCGATCATGACCAGCTCGACACGGTCCAGTTTCCAAAGCCAGGCCGCAAATTCCTAAAATTCACAAAATAAACAAAAGCAAATGAGTAAGTTCACGATTACTTTCAGCAATTTGTTTTATTCAATTCACATTCAAATTCACGCATTTCCCCCTTATGCAATTAAACGACGATTTATTCGCTTTTAAAGGGGCTGCGTGAATAAAGCCAAATACCAGATAAACTTGATGACAAGTCGTTTGATAGTCGTGTTTGTTGCTGAAATTCAGTCGAAATCCATCGCTGCGGTAATAATAGTACAAGAGTGATAGACCTTTGCGTGCGCACTTACACTTGGGTTGGCAAAATTTTGGGAACAGTGTGCCCTTTTGCACGGGACTTATGGAAGCGTGACGCATACGCGCTTTGTGCGTCTGCTTTCTGCACATTATGGCGTTTGCCAACCAACAGGGTGTGTACGCATGCGTGGTTGTAATTAGCATATTTCATGGGAAAGGTCCATTGCCCGAGATATGGCCGATCTCCGCAAAATGGGGACGAGGCAACACATGCCCCGCGAAAGATAGAAATAGCGCGCGCAGTGACTTTTGCGCGTGGAGCCAATTACCGACTTGGCACTAAGTCTAGATACCAGACCGTTAGATCCTCCTATAGTTCCTGACGAAGGAACCTTTGACCTTGCGTGTCATAATACTGTACGCGTATCGTGTACATTGTTTATATCGCCGTTACTCTGGTAGTTACGCGTCACTGCATACCAGTGAAACCATTGGGTTTGTGACCCAGTGCCTCATTTGGGGATAAAGACAGTGGACCATTCTAGCGTGACAGGGGCCGGTTAGCTGCTGTAGTTTTTGCTAGTAGAAATCCCTTCCGTCAACACTCCCGTTGTTAAAGGGAAAGCTGTTTTATAACTGCAGTATTGTATCTCAGTTCTAATCCATAAGCCACCACAAGGAATTCATTGGCAGCCCCTGAAGAGTTTTGGGTGAGTTTTGTGTTTTTTAACTAGTATCGATTGCTGTAACCCGGGTCAGTTCAACCTCGTCCCGGGGTGTGTAGAGCAGTACGAGGTTGACCGCTCTCTCACCCTGGTATTTGATCATTTGCATATCCAAAATTTTTGGATACGTATGCAAATTAGAATAGTCTGGCTGCTTTTCGAAATTCACATCTTCGTCATAGTCTAGTTGCCCGGCACCAGATTTAATAGCAGGTTTAACGTTTGTTTCTATTGTAAAGTCGTTGTCCAATCAGGGTCCAAGTAAGGAGTTTCCATCCCAGGGTTTACATGGGGACGAGGTTGGGGCCTGTTCTGAACCGGGAGATTTTTAGAGTTCAAAGCGTATGAATTTACCTTCCGTTGCAACTACGGCATCAGAAGCCAGAGCTACCACCAGGAACACAGCAACGGTTGCACACAGGGAGTTCATGCTGGTTTCGTTCTGAGAGTAAATGGCACAAACTTTAATACAGATGGTTGTCTAAAAGATTGGCGATTGCACTCACATTTGTCAAACAAAGGAGAGTCACATTATGGACCAAGTCAGATCGTCACAGCATTGTCAAATAATTCCCACCAAAATCAGCTAAAAACGTTTTTTTGATTGATTTCGTCTGTCATAACTGCTGTTAAAATATTATGCTTTTTGAAAAGTAGATGATCAGAATGAACGAGAGCTCAAACTCCAAAATGATTTTCCAAACAAATTATCAAATGAAACGTTGTTGTTCTCGAAAAATTAGTTACAATAAAATGTTTAAAAAAAGAAGTGGACAAAAATACTAATATATCCCTTGGTAGCCGCCCTCCTCCCAATCCTGTTTGTAAAGTGTGACTTAATTAAACTGTAAGCCACGCCCACACAAATTGGCTTCGAATAATTACCAGAAGCCCATAGGAATTGTATTGAGGTAGTTTTTCTTGGATGATTTACGCAAGAAATGTTTAATAAATTAGACTCGTTCTTCAAAGACTCGGGGTCTTCTCATCAGAATCATAAGTTTTTGTCAAAGGAAACGCTTTTGAACGATGAAATGTGTAGTTTTTTGGGTAAAATTACACACAAAGGAACCGGAGGTAGCGATTACTTTGAGCGTGCAGCAGATGCACGCGCGTGTGACGCAAAGATTCACCAACATGATTCAGCTTTTCAGCTACGAATTATTTTGATTAGCTTCCCAAAATTATAATCATTATATAATAACAAAATAGATTTTACTACCAGTACCTTTTTTCTCGATTGCAGAGACAACTTATCGATGTACGAACAGGCAGCGTCGTCAGATGAAAATGATTTCAAGCCAGCGGTCTGGCTACATTTATACTTTTCGTTGCTGGATTGCATTGCAAGGCAAGCACCACTTTAGTTGAACAGATGGTCCTTCCACACGACTTTATGCAAATAATGTGACGCAGTAAATAGCTTTCCACCAATTAGAAATGGATATAATACTATCGGTGACAGTGGTACACAATCATTTTGATAAAAATGTTATCGGGAAACCCGGATTGCTTTCAAGAAAATTTTATATCATTTTGTCTATTGAGGTATGTAATCTGTGTTCGATTGACTATATTATTGATTTGACAAATATAACACCTTCTCGAAATAGATTAAGCTGTCATAGCTTTTTGTGTAAAGAGGTATGTAATCTGTTTCCGATTGACTATATTATTGATTTGACAAAATATAACACCTAGCTTCTCGAAAGAGCTTAAGCTTTTATAGCTTTTTGTCTGAGAGTAATTGTGTAATATGTTTCCGATTGACTATTTGACAAATATAACACCTTGTCGAAATAGGGTAACCTGTCTGATATAACCGTTTTTATTTTATAGAACTATACAGTTAATCCTGTTTTCATTATTCGACAACTTGCTCATGATTCTTCAGCCGTCACTATCGTCTTGAGTCAAAACACAAAGGCCTTTTCCAAACTTAGGTTTGGGCTTTGGCTCCGGCTTGGGCTTCGAAATCAATGTCATTGAGCAGTGCACAGACCTTTCATCATGAACCCCGGAGCTGGAGCTAATAAGCCAATGTTTGGAAAAGGCCCTAGTTTTCTAAGCGGTCAAGTTCATTGTTCATGCAATCACATAAAGGAGCCAGACTTATTTCCATTACAGTCTCCGTAATTGACATAGGTCGTCTACGAAACCACGGCTTGGGCTTGGGCTCCGCCTGATTGAAGCCCTGTAGGGAAAGCACACGTTTTCTAAAGAACTGATGTAGCCAAAGCCCAAGCCCAGACCGTGGTTTCGCAAACGGCAATAGATTAATGCAATGAGCTGTGGGTACACACTCCCGCGTGTTATTTTGAATATTGAAACGAGAAAGTGCGTTATTTTCTGTCATTCGCTGTATTAGATAGATCTGCACAAACTATGGTGTTCCATATGTGCCACCTTTATTCAGAATATTTTATACCGTCGCATTTTTTTTTTCCGTCGCATTTTTTTTTTCCGTCGCATTTTTTTTTTCCGTCGCATTTTTTTTTCCGTCGCATTTTTTTTTTACCGTCGCATTTTTTTTTCCGTCGCATTTTTTTTTTACCGTCGTATTTTTTTTTCCGTCGCATTTTTTTTTTCCGTCGCATTTTTTTTTTCCGTCGCATTTTTTTTTCCGTCGCATTTTTTTTTTACCGTCGCATTTTTTTTTTCCGTCGCATTTTTTTTTTACCGTCGCATTTTTTTTTCCGTCGCATTTTTTTTTTCCGTCGCACGTGTCTCCCACGTGATGAGGTTGTTAAACTTTGAGCTTGCAAGAAAATGTTTGTGTGAGGAGTCTCTGTTTTTCGGACATTAGTTAATTGTTTTACATTATATAAAGTTGTTCTCTCTCCGCTGAGGACGCGTGTTGACGCCCTTTGAAGTCTAGCGACCCCCCATCCTCCCCGCCTGCACAATCTTCCACAGGTGAGGATGCCAACCTTTCTCCGTAGTTTTAAACACTGCTATTGATTATTAATGCAATGATATGTTCATTATAACCGCAAGGTTATAATGAACATAAGCATGAGTTGATATTATTGCATTATAATAATCAATAGAAGTGTTTAAAACTACGGAGAAAGGTTGGCATCCTCACCTGTGGAAGATTGTGCAGGCGGGGAGGATGGGGGGGGGGGGTCGCTAGACTTCAAAGGGCGTCAACACGCGTCCTCAGCGGAGAGAGAACAACTTTATATAATGTAAAACAATTAACTAATGTCCGAAAAACAGAGACTCCTCACACAAACATTTTCTTGCAAGCTCAAAGTTTAACAACCTCATCACGTGGGAGTCACGTGCGACGGTAAAAAAAAATGCGACGGAAAAAAAAATGCGACGGTAAAAAAAAAAATGCGACGGAAAAAAAAAATGCGACGGAAAAAAAAATGCGACGGAAAAAAAAAATAACACGGAAAAAAAAATGCGACGGAAAAAAAAATGCGACGGAAAAAAAAAATGCGACGGAAAAAAAAAATGCGACGGAAAAAAAAATGCGACGGAAAAAAAAAATGCGACGGAAAAAAAAAATGCGACGGAAAAAAAAAATGCGACGGAAAAAAAAAATGCGACGGAAAAAAAAAATGCGACGGTATAAAATATTCTGAATAAAGGTGGCACATATGGAACACCATAACAAACTGAATATTTTGAGTTAAAGTAATAACTTTTATCTTGTTAATTTATGGGTTAATTTATCAATGATCGAAATAGCACGCCACAATATGCTTCTCGTTTTAAGGAACAACAGCTCTTTATTGAAATATACCACAAAGACACCTCAGTATACAGTCTTAAAAAGGCAACGACAGAATATTAGTACATTCAACCCCAAAAACCTATCAATATTAATACCACGTTCAAGAGTTAAAACTAAACAAAATGACAAAAGCTTTGTAGGTTGTGATTTTCTAACTACATATCAATAAACGAGTGGATTTCGGTGCACCAGTGGATTTGTAAAAAGAAAGAATACTAAATAAACTATTTTGCTGAAATGGCAATAACAAAGCTCCTTTTTTGAGAAGATAACAGAACAGAAATACTTCGCTCGTCGGTGCTGCATTTAGCATTGCAGGCACCACTTGTTAACAAGTCATGCCAAAGGTAACATCATCTACATGTTTGAAAAGCAAAGCAAAAAAGTACGAGAAAAACGGGAAAAATAGATATATTATATTTTTGGGGCTTTTTACGATGCGAACTTGCGGTCATTGGAAACGAGATCACAGTGTATGCCTTATTCACGGTTGATATGAAAGTGAGGCTGTAATTTTCACAACCTCTCTCTAAAACCCAGTTGCGACATGCGTCAGTGAGAGAACGACAAAATAGTAGCCTGAAAAATTGTATTTATCAACACTAAAGAACCATGGCCTCTGTGAGACTTTTGAGGACGCTGGGTGGCAGCAGACTTTACCAGGTATATCCATCGTTCTCAGAAATGGGCACACGTTCAAAACTACGTAAACAATGACCTTATGAGTCTGGTGCCGCCCATCGTTCAACCTAAGTCTTCCATTTCATAAGGTGTCTACCGGTAAGCATCTATTGTTGTGCTTGTTATAGAGGCAACAAAAACATGTGTACAGATCTTTGTATTCAGCGGGGATAATAAGGCGACCTCGTTAATAAGGGAACTTGGTGATCTTCAGATTGAGGCCCTAGATGCATTCTGCCTCACAATCCGCCTTGGTGAGGAAGTTGTTGCCGTTGCTGCCACAACCACCGTAGGTAAACTCCACGCATGTTCCACGTGCGAATCCCCATCGACGAAAAGCGGCTCTGCAATCTCCGGTAAGCAACGGTTCCCCGCAAACACCTGGAGAAAACAAAATGACCCTATATTAGATTATGCAAGTCATGGTTTGGCTACCAGTCTTTTTTTTATCCTTAACCTTGACTCAAAGACAGTAAGGTGCATGTTGCTTCAAGGGATTAAACTCTTGCTGCTAAGGGTGTTGCTAAGGACATCTTACGCATAATGACGCGGCGATCCAGCTGTAGCCGTAACTATAGCCGCCCATTCGGACACGGCCTTAACGTGTCTTTTCGTGTGCCTACTTTAAACAGCCCTATGAAATTGGGCCCTGGTGATGAGATCGCGATGCAGCGAAATAATGAGCAACAGTGTCTTGAGCCAAGACTACAAGGATGACAGATGATGGGTCTTTCAAATAATGCGCATAATGTGTACTTACTTGCTTCTGACGTGATGATGGTTTGAGCGATTAGACCAACAAGCAGGAGGAGGGTAGCGGTGGCGCAAAGACCTTTCATCTTGGAGTTGATAAGCTGGAAGGTGTGGGAAGAGGTTACGAGAAGAAATAATGTATATTACAGAGTCATGACTGGTGTAAATGTTGATGGATGTAGGGGGTATTTATGGCATACTGTTTCGGCCCCGTTTGTGGAACAAAGAAGATCGCCAACGTCAACGTGTCCTGTATCATCATACTTGGACGCAGTACGCGCATACGCGTAGTGCACAGTTTTTTTTGTTTTTTTTTTGTTTGTTTTTTTGTTGTTGTTTTTTTTTGGTTTTTTTTACTCACAGTACGTATCCTGTTGGTAAGTGTGGCGTAATTCCACCGTAAGCCACGCCCACTTCACTAAAACGGGCTTCAACCGATTGCGAGTAGCCCATAGGACTTGCATTGAGGTAGTTGTTGTATGAGGTTTTATGTAAGTAAAGTTTAATAATTTATATAATTATTGGACTTGGCTTTTACATAATGTTCTTCAGAGACTCGAGGTCTTCTCAGAATTATCAGTTTGTGTCAAAAGAAACGCCTTTGAACGCTGAAAGTAATTCTTGGTAAAATTACACACGAACGAACCGGTTTAGGGAGCGCTCACTTTGGGCGTGCAGCAGATGCGCGCACGTATGACGCAATAACTTACCAGCATGATAGTTGCTTCAACGTGGTCGGAGATTACTGTGGTGCGTTAAAAATGAGCGCTGATGGGCGTGTTTGCGTTCAAGCAAAGGCAGAAAACATTGGATTGTTAGGTTTTAAATTGGTAAAGAGTGGAAGTACAAAATATGTTCACACGGATTTGCAGTTTTGCATACACCTTACATGGTATAAAGATTATCGGGGTGTGAAAAACTTCCGATGCTACAGGTTGAACATTTAATATCAATAATAACATGAATAAGACACCTTATGATATTAATGGGAAAAACAAAATAAATTTACGAAATAAATGAATAGCAGAAACAAAGCCTTATCTTACCTTTTGTGTTGTAAGAAACTTTAGGGCTCTCGAACGCAATGCTGAAAATCGAATGAATAAAAAATGTATAATGTAGCCTCATTTTTATAGTTTTTCTGAAGCTGGGCTGTCGTATAAACTAAACAAAACGTCATAACTCTACCACTAACTTATAAATTATCTTCAACGTAAATCATTACTTTTTTACTTTATGCCGGGGATATGGATGAAATTACATCCTTGCGATAAATCTAATCTTGCTTGTGTCTGAGCTGCAAAGGCGAAAACAGAGAACGGGTGGGAGGGGCGCGCATTGCAAAAACTTGGTTGTTAAATGGATTCATTAAGTAACTGTATGTGACAATGGTGTTAATTTTACCGCCAATAAAGCAATGTAGTCGCGTTGGCCTAGGACCTTCCAACTCTAGGACCCCGGTTCGAATCCTGCCAGGGGCACTATGTGGATTTGTATTTCAGTCCTTACCTCATTTTCTTCCTTTTTTACTGTATGAATGCACTTTGAGGCTCTTAAGGTGCTATATATAGATCCACTATTATTATCGTTATTATCGTTATTATTATTGTTATGGTTAGATATATTAAATATCACCCCAAAAGTAATAGTAATAACAATATTAATAATAATAATAATAAAAATAATACTTTCCCCCTTGCTTGCCCCTCCCCCTCCAATTGAAAATGTCTGGTTACGCCTCTGCGTTTGAGGTCCCCGCCCTAAAAATAGGCTTGAACTCACTCGTTGTTTGTAAGCCTTGCATATCCTTCCGCGAGCAGGGGTGCACCCCACTAAATAGGGAGAAAGTAGTCCGTCGGCCTCATGAATATTTTGTAGGCCCTCAAAATATTCCATACTAGAAAGATCTGAGGGCAAATTGAAAGGGTACAGTGTAAAAACTTTGCACTGTGACCTGGGGGTTATTGGCTTCTAACTTGATGTATTTTGGATGACCTGGGCCCTGAAAAAAATTGGCCCTATTTGCTCGTAGGTGTAGGACCATTTTTCAAGATCGATGCTCGGACATTTTGAAATTTACACAAGTGTGTGTGTGTGTGTGTGTGTGTGGGGGGGGGGGTGTTTTTACTTGGACGGTGAACGCGACGGGCCTTAGGACTTCCCATGTCAAATTGACCACAGGGTGGAAGTTTAGGACTCAATGAATACTTTTCTTTTTATTGGAAAACGCTGTGAGACTTCCTAGCATTTTTAAAGTATTTTTGAATATTTAGCGTTCTGCACTAATGGAGTTTATTTAGTGGGGTGCACCCATAGGCTCATGTGATAGGCCTTAAGTATGCAGTTGTGTGTAACGACAGACTTGTGTAAATGTAGCCACATGCTATTTGTTATCACTCATGAGTATAAACCGAACAGCAACTACTAACTTAGGAGTCGATAATAAATAGACAATAACATAAATCATGAAAATAAATATCATGAAAATAAATAAATTCTTCATACGGACAACTGTTATTGACACACAATACAACAAACTGTGTCGTATCAAAATTGGGTCGCTCGGCCCATCTGTCGGTTGGTGACAATACCAAACTGGAATATGGGATTCAACTCAATCAATAAATTCAATCTTCCATACACAGTGTTTGTGTACTAAGTTAGTACAACTTTTCTCAGAACACCCACATTCAAGTTTCATGTTTACTTTGCTTTCAGAGGCTGCGTTTTGCACATTGTTTTGTTTTTCCGTGTGACTGTTTATGAACATACTTCTTTTGAAACAGTCAACAATAAAATAGTGTTTTATCCGAAACATGAGCACTCTCCAGATGTACAGAGAAGCATCAGTTACGTACATACTTTCACAAGATGGCAGTTTAAACAAAACTCGACCCACATCTAACGATAATTTTTTATGGTCTCCTGTAAAACATACGACTGTTTGCTTATAAAATCCAGTAAATCAATTTTATTACAATTGAGTAAGACTTCACACAGAGATACTTTACTGTTTGTAATGGTCTTTACGGATGAGTAAACATCGGCTGGGCAAGTGTTCCGTCCCAACTTTAGAGTAGGCCCAGCTAAAGTTGGCCGGTCCCAACTTCAGCGTTCAGTTGGGACGGCCCAACTCTAAAAAAAACCTCTAAAAACGAAAGTGTTAAATCAACACTTAAAGTGTTCGGTAAATCTCAACACTTTTATGAAGTAAGATTCAACTAATACAAAAGTCAAACTAGCGTTTCAGAAACAAACAAACATACAAACAAACAAACAGACAAACACACAGACAGCTCGACAGGTAGACAGACAGACCGACAAACAAACGAAAACGCCCCCAAAAACATAATACCTGTGTAAAATAGCCCCCACCCATTGCGGCCCTCCCATTCCCTCTCTGTTAACACCAATGCAGCTCAGACACAAACAAGACACAAACGCAAGGATGTTATTTCATCCCTACATAAGGGAAAAATGTAATTATTTACCAATAACATAGAGTGTTGTGTTTTGTTTAGTTTACGCGATCAACTTCCCAACTTCAGAAAACTATAAAAACGAGGTTACATTCTGCATTTTCATTCATTCGATTTCAGCATTATACGTTCGAGAGCCCTAAAGTTTCTTACAACACAAAAGGTAAGACAAGGCTTTGTTTTTGTTATTCATTTATTTTGCTTTCCCCATTTATCGTAAGGTGTCTAAGTCAGGGTTAGCGTCGCGCTTGGCATCGGAAGTTTTCCCACCACGATAAGCTTTATATCATGTAAGGTATATGCAAAACTGCAAGTCCGTGTGAACATTATTTTGTGCTTCCACTCTTCACCAATAACCCTTTTCAATCCAATGTTTTCGGCCTTTATTTGAACGCAAACACACCCAACATTCATTTTTAACGCACCACATCAATCTCCGACCACGTTGAAGCAACTATCATGTTGGTAAAATCATTGCGTCATACGTGCGCGCATCTGCTGCACGCCCAATGTGATCGTTAAAGGCGTTTCTTATGACACAAACTGATAATTCTGAGAAGACCTCGAGTCTCTGATGAACATTATGTAAAAGCCAAGTCCAATTATTAAACTTTACTTACATAAAACCTCATACAACAACTACCTCAATGCAAGTCCTATGGGCTGCTCGCAATCGGTTGGATCCCGTTTTAGTGAAGTGGGCGTGGCTTACGGTGGAATTACGCCACACTTACCAACAGGATACGTAACGTTAGTAAAAAAAAAAAACAACAACAACACTGTGCACAACGCGTATGCGCGTACTGCGTGCAAGTATAACAGCGGGAAACAATGATACAGGACACGTTGACGTTGGCGATCTTCTTTGTTCCACAAACGGGGCCGAAACAGTGTGCCATAAATACCCCCTGCATCCATCAGCATTTACACCAGTCATGACTCTGTAATATACATTATTTCTTCTCGTAACCTCTTCCCACACCTTCCAGCTTATCAACTCCAAGATGAAAGGTCTTTGCGCTACCGCTACCCTCCTCCTGCTTGTTGGTCTAATCGCTCAAACCATCATCACGTCAGAAGCGAGTTCGAGTAAGTATACATTATGTGCATTATTTGAAAGACCCATCGTCTGTCATCCTTGTAGTCTTGGCTCAAGACGTTGTTGCTCATTATTTCGCTGCATCGCGATCTCATCACCAGGGCCCAATTTCATAGCGCTGTTTGTAAGTGGGCACACGAAAAGACACGTAAAGGCCGTGTCCGAATGGGCGGCTATAGTTACGGCTACAGCTGGATGGCCGCGTCATCATGCGTAAGATGTCCTTAGCAACACCATTAGCAGCAAGAGTTTACTCCCTTGAAGCAAAATACACCTTACATAATATTTACTGGCTTTGAATCAAGGTTAAGGATCAAAAATAGACTGGTAGCCAAACCATGACTTGCATAATCTAGGATAGGGTCAATTTTTTTTCTTCTCCAGGTGTCTGCGGGAAACTGTTGGTTACCGGAGATTGCAGAGCCGCTTTTCGTCGATGGGGATTCGCACGTGGAACATGCGTGGAGTTTATCTACAGTGGTTGTGGCAGCAACGGCAACAACTTCCTCACCATGGAGGAATGTGAGGCAGAATGCATCTATAAGGCCTCAATCTGAAGATCACCAAGTTCCCTTGTTAACGAGATCGCCTTTTATCACCTCTAAATTCAAAGTTTTGTAGACATTTTGTGGCTACTATAAGCACAACAATGCTTACCAGCAGACTTACAAGATTAATAGTCATTGTTTGCGTAGTTATGAGCATGCGCACATTTCCTAGAACGATGGATATACCTGGTAAGTCTGCTGCCACCCAGCGTCCTCAAAAGTCTCAACATTTGGGCCAGGTTCTTTAGTGTTGATAAATACAATTTTTACGGCTACTATTTTGTCGTTCTGTCACTGACGCATGTCGCAACTGGGTTTTAGAGAGAGGTTGTGAAAATTACAGCCTCACTTTCATATCAACCGTGAATAAGGCCACCGTGATCTCGTTCCAATAATATAGCCACAAGGATGTATCTTAAATATCTTTTCTTTTTTCTTTTCCCGTTTTTGCTTTTCAAACATGTAGATGATGTTACCTTTGGCATGACTTGCTAACAAGTGGTGCCTGCAATGCTAAATGCAGCACCGACCGGCGAAATATTTCTGTTCTGTTATCTGCTCAAAAAAAGGAGCTTTGTTATTGCCATTTCAGCAAAATAGTTTATTTAGTATTCTTTCTTTTTAAATGATATTAAAGGATCTCATTATTACAAATCCACTGGTGCATCCAAATCCAGTCGTTTATTGACATGTAGTTGGAAAATCACAACCTACAAAGCTTTTGTCATTTTGTTTAGTTCTGACTCTAGAACGAGGTATTTGTTTATCATTTTTTGTTTCGATGAATGTACTAATATTCTGTCGTTGCCTTTTTAAGACTGTATACTGAGGTGTCTTTATGGTATCTTTCAATAAATAGCTATTGTTCCTTAAAATGAGAAGCATATTGTGGTGTTATTTCGATCATTGATAAATTTACTCATGTGTAAATTAATGGAAAGATGCCAAGACAAGTCCCGGCTGTCATGAATAAAACTTGACAGCTGCCTTTGACAAAAATAGGGCTGAACGTAATTTGGGGCTATGATATTATTTTAAACAACCAAGTTTAGGTGGTTCTGAATAAGAAACTAACAAATAAAAACGCCCAACAAACATAATCTGTATGCCTTCGATTGTTTCTTGGAGCGGTGGGTTGGTGAATCGGCAGTGACCATTCCCCCCCCCCCCCCCCCCCACCACCTCCAAACCCCTCGGCCCAGGGGCCCAGGCCCATCCCTTATCAAGAGAGGGCGCCTGTCGTTTCGTGTCAACCAAAGATGTCACGCATGTCGGAAAACATCAGTTCGCAGTCGCTGACCACTGACAGAGTTTAATAAGAACTCATAAATCTTACTAGTATGAATGCAGTATTTCATAAAAGTTTTTATGCTGTGGTGACAGAGTTAACTTACTGAAGCTCAGAAGGTAATATTTCAAGACTATTCTTTGTATGCACGAAAGATTATGAAGAAAATCAGTTCTTGAACTAAAAGTTTTCCTTGTCCGCAAACTGGGCAAATTATCTGGAACGCACCACTTTCACTCAGCTCCAGGCCAGGGGAGAACTGGAAACTGCTGGCGTTAACTGGGGAAGGGCTAGCCCCATAAAATTAGTGCCAATATGCTGGCCTCTCATCGCACTTTATGAACAGTACCCCCCAAAACGTGAGGTGAACTTTTTCTTATTAAGACTTACTTTTTTTTTGCAAAAATTATCCCTTTTTTTTACCAGTACCACTACTACCACTACCAGATACCACTGCCTACCGCTACCGGCTACCCTCTCTCATGGCCCTCGATCTCGATGATAGGATGCATGATCGGTCTGTCGTTGCAGTGAGACTGAGGGCTGAGAGTCTGGAGTAATTAGGTCAAATTTTTATCTTTACCTGTCCAGAAAGGTTGACAGAATGTAAACAGAGATGAACAGGCACTTGACTTAGTAGTTTGAACAATTACAAATTGTCGAAGTCATGAAAAATAGGCCATTTTCACGTGTACATTGGTCTGAAAACGCTACTCACTAAATGCCATTTTAGTTCTTTTGGGCTCATATATGCGCAAAAGTGCCGGCCGCGCGATGAAATGTCTGCTGGAATTTCTTTTTTTAAGGTCAATGTTTACATTTTAGCTACCAATTTCTCGAGAGGAATATTTAATAAAGGGATATAAAGCCCAACATCCATTAAAAAATCTAAAAAATCCCTTAGAAAGTGGCAGCCGGATATGGAAACTTTTCCAAAACTAAGACTAAGAGTCTTAATAGTTAATAATAATAGTAGATATGTTGTGACATGTACTGTGGGTTTCTGACAAGTCACTTTACAGTTTACAGACCTTATGCGTCTGACGTCATGAGTACCATAGAGATATGTACAAGCAGCGCCCTCACTGAGGTCAAAACGGCCGTAAGTTAACTGCAGGAAAACGGCTGTGCATAGCCTCTATAGTTAAAACAAACAAAATCTTGTGCTTTCGATCCTTTGCTCAGCATGCTCAGTTTCTTTCATTTCTTCAGTAGTGGGTTGGTGAATAGCTACCATTGCCCCCCCCCCCACCCCATAAAAAAAAACCCTTGCCAAGGCCAACCCCTATAACATTGATGTATTGCTTATCAAGAAAGGATGCCTGTCTTTCCGTGTCACCAAAGATGTCACATATGGTTCATATATGTATCTTTTAGGATCAGTGACAATGAATGATATGAGTACCAAATTTACGTCCAGTTAAATATTACATCTTTTAGGGATGAATGCGAAATTAAACAAGCGGTAACTCGGGGTTAGTGTCTAGGTTTTACAGGGTTTTCCCGAGGTAAAACAAACTTGCGTACGAACAATGAAGCTAGGAATAGTCTTCCAGACCTTAAGGTCAACTTGGCACAGGCGGGTCATAAAAAAACATTCAGCTTGAATGGACCCACTTGGTCATAACAAACGACTGTCCTTACATTGGAGTTGTGTAATTATAGGATTAAAGGATTAGCAATCGTTCCACACTGAGCGTTTATAAACACTGCTCCAGGAATCAATTCTGAATCTATTGACCCGTAGATAATCAGCTCATTACAGACCCACTACCTTTTTACCTCGGAAAACCCCGTAAAACCAAGACACTTACCTCGAGTTACCGTTTGTTTAATTTCGCATTCATCCCTTACTGATCTTTTTTTTCACAGGGAGTCAAATCATAAAATGGCAACATCTTCGGAGGAGGTGCTGCTCATCGTCAACCAGGTGCGTCTTCACAAGAGTGATGGGTCGTTGTACCTCATGGCGGAGCGTCTTGCCTGGCAGGATGACAACAAAGATTACTTTACAGTCAGCCACCACTATAGGGACATCAAACGTAAGAATTAAACGATGGAGTTGTTGCAACATTCATAATTATCCCTGATCCGTTCCAACTTTAGAATCGTCCCAGCTATAGTTGGGACCGGTCCGGCTTGAGTGCCACATTTAGGACGGCCAGATACTGATAGTGACAATGATAGTGACAGGCCTCGATCTTAAGAAAAACGGGGGCAGGCCTTTGCTGGCCAAATCAGAGAAATTGTACAAGGGCATGCTGGCCTAGTGACAGTGCAATTTTTCTAAAGGGCATGCTGAGATTAGTAGCTTCTTACAGTTAAGATTTGAGTCATTGAGCTCTGATAATTTCCCACCCCGGAAACAGCCCTCATATCCAGGACGTCACTGTAGGTTTTATCTGAAAGTGAAAAGCCTCCAGGGTTATGTAGTATTAAGATAACATTAGAGACAAAATGTTCCTTCTGAAGTATTCCTTTGCATGCAGTATACAGTGCAGTTTGTTGCCTCCAAGTTGCAAGTAACATTTGCCTTATGTGAGGACAATTTGGAACTTACTGTTTTGTTTTTTTCCTCCTTAAAGAACAAAAGATCAGTCAAGAAACAAGCATTAAAGTCCAGCTGCAGGTAGTCCTGCACGACGGCAAGAGCAGCAAGTTCCACTTCGCAAACAGAGAAGGCCCTGCCACTCAGACTAGGGACAGAGCTGTTGTCAAGGAGCTTCTCCAGCAACTCCTGCCCAAGTTCAGACACATGGTCAACAAGGAGCTGGAAGAGAAGAATCGCATCTTGCAGGACGACCCTGAGCTGTTCCAGCTGTACAAGGACCTTGTCATCAGCAAGGTGATGACAGCGGACGAGTTTTGGGCCAACCGCAAGTCTATGGTAAGAGGTATCTTCATATAATGACATAACTCCAATGCCTCAGTTAGGCCATGGCTTTCAATCTCTGCAGGTCAGGGGGAATTTTTTTTTGTCCCTCTCCAATCAGTCAATAGACCTTTATCATGGTGCAGCCATCTTGTTTTTCTCCCATTCAAATCAATGTAACCAAACCGAGGCTGGAAGGGCAAATAGCCAGGTTCCTTTTTGAACAACGAGCATCAGCATCCATTACTGTTATTGGATGCAGGGCACATGACCAAGATGGTTGCAGTATGATAAAGGTCATAAATATAAATTTCAATTTGCCTTACTCAGTGCTTTTGAGTCCTGTGGAAAAAAACCCGCAGGCAACTCGTGTGGGATTCGAACCCACGACTCCCGCATGACTAGAGCAGATGTCTTAACCACTAGACCACCGAGCACGCCCGGTGACGAGGGGCAGTTCGAATCCAGTATTATTAGCGGCAGGTACCGCAACAATTAGATAGATGTTAATATTTGCATCGGGGGAATGAATATAAATTTCAATTTGCCTTACACCGATGTGTAATAAGCAATGAAATTATGAAATTGGTTTTTGGTGGCTATTCAGAATTTGATAATTTGGATGATTTATTCTCTCTCCAAAATCTTTTTTTTTTTTGTTCTTCCTTTCTGTATGCCTAGGTCACACCGAAAGAGGTGAGTGGCAGTAGCAATAGTTCAGCAGTTCAGCAGGACGTTGGTGTGTCTGCAGCATTCCTGTCTGACATCAAACCTCAGACGGATGGCTGCAACGGGGTCAAATACAACCTGACTGCAGATATCATCGAAGCCATCTTCAGAATTTATCCAACAGGTACCGTCCGAAGTTTTCAACATCTGAGGAAAAATAAAATTACTTAAAAATCTAGAAGGCAATAATTTTAAATTTGATTTTGATTATGCTGCGGCAAAGTACTGCTTTGGGTGAAGTGGTTCTACAAGGTGCTGTGGCACAATCTACAGCCAATCATGCTAGAAACCCAAGAAGTCAAACTCCTTCTTAATCTCTTAACGATAAATGTACCAGGTTTTCTAACATGCGTTACACAACATCATCCTCATCATAGATCTGCTTAAGCAGAAAAGATTGCTTAAACATTTTCTGCCAAGCAGAAATGAGCAGGATACCAGTCACAAATTGTACGTGTGACATGGTATTTTGACCGGTAACCTTATTCTGGTAAGCATAATTTTTTGTGCTGAGCTACTTTTTGTGCTTAAGCAGCTCAATGAAATTGGGCCCTGGTCGCAGCATACCTTCACAGGGCTCAAAATTTACACTGGACCGCAGGCCTAAGGCCAGTGATTTTAGTGTTAGGCCGGTAAACTCATGACTGGACAAGTCCGGCGGTCTTGTGTTTTCCAAATGTTGAGTTATTGTCTGATGATAAATATCTTTAAATTTTGTCTAGTACCCATGTAAGAGGGTCCATGTATCTATCTGTTACCCATGAGAAGGAGATCAATTTTCTCTAGTGCTTGTTCAAATGAAAACAGTTTATATGTTGAACTGTGCAGACGGATTTTCTCATTTGGATTCTGGTCTTTTAAAAACATTACTGGTCCAGTAATAATGTCAAGTTACAAGTCCTGTGGTCTGGTGTTTTTTTTCTCCCAAATACGAGCCCTGCTTCACTATCTCGAAGCAGGCGTTGAACATTATGTTAGGAATGATTTACGTTGCCTTCCTGCAGTCGATATCACCAAACTCTTCCCATTTTATGAATCATCCTAACTTGAAAATGCATAGTGATTTGTATTGTGACATCACACTTTCCTTTAGCATTTCAAATTGATTCATACATTTACTCAGCTTAAGAGTGATCTTAGCACTTCGTGAAATCAACTGCAGGTGTCCTTTTTCCTTCGGGTGGTGTGGTTAGGGCATATAATTTGACAGGTTGATCGTATGGTGTTTCTGATCAGCACAGTGTGGGTTTGAGTCCCGGTCGTGAAACTTTTGTCATTAAGCAAGACACTTAACCATTATTGCTGCGTCCTTCGGATGGGATGTAAAGCCAAAGGTCCCGTGTGTTGTGTAATGCACGTAAAAGAACCCACTGCACTTGTCGCAAAGAGAAGGGGTTTGCCCCGATGTTCCTCGTTTGAACAGGTCTCATACTTCAGAGCGTAACTTCGCATACCGTGTAGGAAAAAATACTGAGTGCTTTCAGATGACCTTTGGGTGTGATTATTATTATTTAATGGGACCAACAGCTTTACGTTCCGTTCGAAGGCCAAAGTATTAACAGTTTGCTGCATGCTCAAGGATACAAGTGTCAAGATCAGGACTCGAACCAACACTCTGCTGATCAAAAAACACCAGAACTTGAGTCCGGTGCGCTAGACCGCTCAGCTACGACACGTCATTAATAGGGACTAGAGAGTCAAAAGTTAACATCACTTCAATCGAGACTGATTTGTCCAATGTTTTTTTGCAGTGCGAAAGAAGCACGCCGAGAACGTCCCGCAGAACATGACCGAGAAGGAATTCTGGACGCGCTTTTTCCAGTCGCAGTATTTCCACCGGGACAGAATCCATGAAAGTAACAAGGATATTTTTACCGAGTGTGCAAACGACGATGAAAAAGGTTTGTTTAAAGATTTAGAAGCGCTTTACTAAATCTTATTTTAAAATCACAGGACATCGTAAAAAAGTTAACCCTTTCCTTGCTATAGGCTTTTGTCGACTGCACTCATACCCCCTCTTCTTTACCATAATAGCGTCTTTTGTCGCCCAAGCTTACACACAAAAGAACAGCACTCAAGCCTGAGCATAAAGGCCATTTGTTATAAAGCTGTAGTTTTGTCCATGTTCACCCTCCATACCCAAGCGTACCATGGTTGGAAAGAGAAAGATCTGATCTTTCCAATCATGGTTAAAACAAAATGAGATTGCTATTATGCAATCCCTTCAAATTGGAGTGGAAAGATCCGAACTGCCAAACACCTTGAGAGCGCCATAAGGTTGTGTACAAAAAAAGTGTTTCTGTTTACAGATAAAACTTGGGAAACAAAGACCAAGAACTTAGACATTTATTGGCCGATTTTTGGATTTTATGAAAGGGAATTCACTAAATTCAACACAATAAATTCAATCAGAAATTTATTTTCTTGTTGTTTGTTTATCATTTTTTCAGAGATGAAGGAAGAGGCAGACATGACAAAAAGCGATCCACTGTTGAATATAGAAGGACTGTCTGACAGTACCTTGGATGAGGTAAGTAGACTGGTACCCTTAACCAGTTGGCGCCCGATGACCTGTTAACACGGAAATGTTTCCCCTGCCTGGAAATGGAAGCCTTAAGACGCCATTGTGTAATTTCGGACCACCGGAGCAAAGGTCGCGCGAATGTTCCACTGCGGAGTGTACACAGCACACACACACACACACACACACACCGTCTAACGCTTCGTTTCACCCACACAAAGACCAAAAAGGTCTAGAATATATTGACATTTTTTCGCTATTGAGAGGTGGTTTTTGTGTAATCCCCGATTACAGACCTATGTCTACAATAGAAAAAAAATCCAATGGAGATCAACAAAAAATATTCTTATCGGAGGAATGTTTTCCGATTGTCTGTCCTGGAATAGTTGTGACAAGATCCCTTACACCAGTTCAGGAGTGCAGGTGTTCTAAGTAGCATTCCGGTGAGTTTATAATCCTGCTGCTGTTACATGACAAAGTGTTTGTGCTTTTGACTCTAGGGATACGGGTCCAAGAAAGACGGTCCACGCTCTCAGGCAACCAACCACCTCATCAACGCTTCAATTATCAAGAGGTTTAACCACCACAATGCAAGAGTCTTAAGCATATCAGAACAGAAAGGGTGAGTATTTAAAGACTTTCTCGTTGTTAAAGTCGCTTCAACCCAATTTTTCGCTGAAGAAAGGCCAAATACAAGTTTCTTTATGAGGTGACCTTCATTTTGTAATTCTTAGGCCTATGTACTTTACTGAGCTGCTGTGCTATTTTATTGTGTACTGCTGCTCTTTTGTGAAGAGTAAATTAGTTTTGGGAGATTCATATTTTATATCTCGAAACGTCATCGTGTAGATTTTGTATTTTTGGTGAAAGCTTGTCCTGGTACATTAAGGGACTATTCCTCGTTCCTTCCCCCTAAAACGAAGGTTCAAATCGCCTCATAACCAGTCCTGTACTTTGTTTTTATATTTCGTTTTTAAAAGTAGATTTTTAAGAAAAAAATAGAACTAAATACAAGCATTTTTGTGAACGGTCGTGACTGAGAAGCCCACTGGACTCAAGCTCTGGTGTTTCTGATCAGCAGAGTGTGGGTTCAAGTCCCGGTCGTGGCACTTGTGTCCTTAAGGACGACTCTTAACCATTATTGCTTCGTTTGTCAGATGGGGCGTAAAGCCATAGGCCCCGTGCGTTGTGTCATGCACGTAAAAGAACCCAGTTACACTTATCGCTAAGAGAAGGGGTTTGCCCCGGTGTTTCTGGCAGTGGCTGCTGAATGCACTGCATCATTGTACGATGCCACATGAACGGGTCTCAAAACTCAAAATAAAAAGCTGAAAAAAATTTTCTTAAAATAAAAAACAAGAGTAAGTTCCTCGAGTACCGAATTGTTTGTAGATACGTGCGCTTTATAAGACTTCAATATTATTATTATTAATACTGTCTACCACAGCACCCCTACCACTAGTAACGGCCTGCCACCAAACAGTGCATCTGCCACAAACGCACAAAACCACCGAGATGCCAGCGGTCAAATGGCGCCCCCTACAAAGAGGAAGCGTCTAAAAGAGGCCATTGAGATCGATGATTTGGTTCTGACGACAAGTGCCACGCCCGTCGTACTGAAGCTGGAGAGAACTGATAGGTAGGCAAGAAACGCACATTTGAGATGGCAAGCCCAAGTAGTTTAACCACTTCACAACGGTATTAAAACAAAATGACCGTGCCTCTATGCGATATTGTTTTTTCGGAAGTTCCGAAAAAAAGTTTTTTATTGAGAGTATATCGTTGTATATCGAAACCCTGACTAAACAAAGTATATAAGACAACAACTGTTCTCATGTGGAGTGTCGTGGCCAATAGACCAATCCATTAAGCCCCGCCTACCTTAGCAACTGCCTAGTAACAGCACATGGCGTGACTTTCTTGCCATGATCACAGCGGTGGTTCGGTTGATACACACACAGACATGGTTTTTGTGGCAGTATGGATTTAGTTTCGTGGCCTATTGGGCAGTGCATTGAGTCCAAAGAACAACGCAGACAGGAACACTGTTAAACCACTTGTACACGACCGTAGGAGGACCACTGCTGTGGGATTAGCACCACCAGAAATGCGAAAAAATTAAAGCTAAACAAAAGTAAGTACAGTTGTGTGTGCTGTTGTGTGTCAGAACAATGGCGGTGGTTTGTTTACTTTTCTAACGGATTTTTAACGTGTCAGACATTTGTCGGACTTTCAGTGGTGGTTGTCAAGGCTATGATTGGTCAATACGTTAGTAGACGGGGCTTAATGGATTGGTCTATTGGTCTAGTCCGTCGAACTTAAGTTCTGTAGTTTGCAGCACATGGGTCTGTTGCTAGGCAGATGCTAAGGTAGGCGGGGCTTAATCGATCGGTCTATTGCTGTTATTTCAGATACTACCATGGGCCGACTCCAGTGAACCAATCACAATACAGCTCCTCCAGTGAGGTCATCCAAGCCGTGGAACACATTAAGCATCAAGTAATGGGGCAGCCGACAAATCTAACAAAGGTATCGTAAACCATCTTACTTTTCCAGTTTAAACGTGAAAAAAATGTACTTATATTAACTCATAAATGCATGTTTGTTCAACATTTTACAGGAAGTTTAAATCAAAAAAAAAGAAGAAAAAAAAATTAGGAGTGAAACCTGTACCCCTAAATGGGAAGAAATCTGTGATTTTGACATAGGATCGTGCCGTCGGTCAGCGCGTGACAATCGATACGTGTGGATGTGATACAGCATTATTATATATTTCTGGTAATGAAACCAAGGATGCCTCAAAAGCGAACTTAATCACTGTAGCTCTCAAGCCTGAGGAAACCTGTAGATAAGGGTGCTTGCCATGGGAACCAGAAACACCGGGGTAAACCCCTACTCTTCCACGATAAGTGTTCTGGGTTCTTTTACGTGCATTACCGGTACCGGTACCTATCCTAGTACACGGGACCTACAAACATGTATGGCTTAATGTCCCATCCGAAGGACAAAGCAATTATGGTAAAGTATCTTGCTCAAGGACACAAGTGCCGCGACCGGGATTCGAACCCACACTCTGCTGCCAACAACACCAGAACTTGAGTCCGGTGATCTTAACCACTCGGCCACGACACTCCACATGATAACTTATGTAACTTAGTTTCTTTTGACAAATCTCTTGATATTTGGATTTTTGTTATATGGAAAATGCTGTCAAAATGTATTGTTGCTGGTAGCGTTCAGCAACGCTACTAAAGATGGTGTCAGTCTGCACTGACTCCCACCAGATCCAAAATACCGATGAGTTTGGACGGCTGCAGTGAAACATACCAGAGCTAAACGGTCAGAAATGTGCAATGTCACTGCGTGTGCATCGTCATTCGGTGCCTAGGTCTACGACACGAGAGCGCACCACCAAGCAATATCAGAATGGATTACACAACTTTTGGGGGATAAATTAAAAGGTAATAACTCAAAACAAACTCATAAAAACAGTATGTTTTATTTAAATCAATCCATTTATTAAGCCCCAACAATGTTAGGTGAAAAAAGCTCACTTCATAGGACTTTTAAAGCCCCAGCTCAACATTGGTAAACTGACTGTAAATGCTTCCATTCTTTGCACAAATCAAGATATTTGTAATAAAGCCAACCTGTGGAAATGTCAGCTCATTTCGTTGCTTCATTTGCGGGAAAACGATAAAAATGCATTCAGCATCTTTTCACGCATTCCTACGCAGAGTTTTCACCTCACTGAGAAGAAAACTAATGTTGGGTCTTATTTCATTTATTATTTAAAAACAATATCACTTTAGGCAGAAATATTTCCAGGAAAGTTTTCTACCGTCATTATCTTCATACCATAGGTATGTGTAAATTTCTGAACATTTATGTTTTTCTTCTCACCAATGGTGAGCTTGGGCTTTGAGGTCATACATGTAAATAAAACGTGACTGAAATTTACTTTTCTTTGACAGGTGTTAGACAGTTCCACAGCAGGGGTAGTTACGAATGAGCTGACACCAGGTGGCGCTCTTATGGGTAGGAACACCGCACAACCTCTACACAGTAAGTTGATCATATTTTGTCATATTATCATTGGTTCTACTTAACTCCACCTCAGGTTGCTCTAGCCCCATTAAGGAGAATCCTTGCCTTTGGATTGGGTACTTTTGGGCTACAAAAACGCACTGTTATGAAATGAGTACGGTTGGATAGATATTTGAAAAGTAGAATATTATGATTCACTTAAATATCCTTTGAAAATTGTGTGGTTTTTGTTTAATTTCGTGACAGAATACGGTCCGCCACTTTTGGAGATCCAAACTTATGCCTCCACAAAATGGCGGACTGTATGCTTCTTTGTAGAGTGTGGTACCGCTGTCTGTATTTCTGAGAGGCAAATTTAGAGTTTTTTTTAATCACTACTCACTAATTACAACACACTGTAGGTGTTTCATTGCATGAACAACTCTTAAAAAGGATAAGGAGCAATTCCACACAGCAATTTTTTTTTTTGAGATTTGAAGGCAATGTGTCCCTTTAAGTTAATTATTAATGGTAGGCTCAACTTCTTTTTATTTCGTTTTATTTCTTCTTTTTTCTCTCTCACCCCCCTTAAAAAAAAAAGCTCTCTACACCAAAGAAATCCAGGAGGAGTTGAAGCACCTGTATGCTGCCCTCTCGGAAGTTTTGCGCCATTTCTGGTCGTGTTTTCCGGTGGCCAATAAATCCATCGAGGAAAAGTTGGTCCGAATGAAGGGAACTTTGGAGCAGTTTCAGGCCAAGAAGTTACACCCCTTCAAGGAAACCCTGGCCAAGCAGCATATCGGTGCAAATGTGAGGTTTAGTGTTTTTTTTCTTGCTCTTCTTATCTTTCTTGCCGAAATCATAGCATGCTTTTTGTCGCTTCATTTGTTCATGACTTTTACAGTTTCTTGGGTTTTTTTGGTTTTTTTTAACTCCTCTGGTAGTTATTGGCGATTTAGTGTTTTTTTTCAGTCTTGCTGTTTTTTATTATTATTTTCTGGTATGAAACCAAGGATGCCTCAAAAGCAAACTTTATCACCAAAGCTCGAAAGCCTGAGGAAACCTAGATAAGGATGCTTGCTATCTGAACCAGAAACACCGGGGTAAACCCCTACTCTTTTACAATAAGTGTTCTGTATTTTTTTATGTGCACTACCAATCCTAGTACGGACCTACGGCTATATCCGTCCCATCCGAAGGACAAAGCATAAAAGGGTAAAGTGTCTTGCTCAAGGACACAAGAGTCGCGACTGGCCAGGCCGAGATTCTAACCCCATATTCTATTAACTACAGAACTGAAGTTTGGTGGACTAGATCGCTTGGCTTGGCCACAACACTCCACTGTTTATGGATTATTAATATTTATTGATTATTGATATTTATTGATTATTGATATTTATTATTTGATTTACATGTATGATTTTAGAAATAAAATGTAGAACAATTATGGACAGAACACATGTACGTACTGTTTAGATGAACTGACCACATGGTATTATGGTTTAAGGCTGTAGATGATATTGAATGGTCAGATAGTAGGAGGGTTGACTGTGTACTGTTTAGATGCTTTCACCACATGATGTCATACTGCAGGCTGTCGTTTATCATTCAAAACCATGTGGATGATATTAGATGGTCGGACAGTAGGAGGGTTGACCATGTACTGTGAAGCTGCCTGCACCACATAATATATTGCAGGCTGCCATCCGTCATTCAAAACCATGTGGATGAAATTAAATGGTCAGACAGTAGGAGGGTTGACCATGTACTGCGAAGCTGCCTGCACCACATAATATATTGCAGGCTGCCATCCATCATTCAAAACCATGTGGATGAAATTAAATGGTCAGACAGTAGGAGGGTTGACTTATGTACTGCGAAGCTGCCTGCACCACATAATATATTGCAGGCTGCCATCCATCATTCAAAACCATGTGGATGAAATTAAATGGTCAGACAGTAGGAGGGTTGACCATGAACTGTGAAGCTGCCTGCACCACATAATATATTGCAGGCTGCCATCCATCATTCAAAACCATGTGGATGAAATTAAATGGTCAGACAGTAGGAGGGTTAACTTATGTACTGCGAAGCTGCCTGCACCACATAATATATTGCAGGCTGCCATCCATCATTCAAAACCATGTGGATGAAATTAAATGGTCAGACAGTAGGAGGGTTGACCATGAACTGTGAAGCTGCCTGCACCACATAATATATTGCAGGCTGCCATTCCTCATTCAAAACCATGCATATGATATCAGATGGTCAGTCATTGGGTAGAAAATTTACTTAATTGTTATTTTACACACGGTCAAGAATATTAAAGTGTCCAAGTTTCTGAGGGTGAAACGGTTGAAATGATGGATAAATTCTAAGTTTTGTTTTTTGTTTTCCTTTTCTAGGTGACTATCCACATGGAAGAACTACTCAGCACAGCCTACTCCAAGTTTAACGCCTGGCAAGCCAAGAAAGCAGGTCAAAGGTCATGACACATCAAAAAAAGTGCTTTTTTTTTGAGAGAGAGAAATAATTTCTTGAAGATTATTCCAAAAACTCTGATGGAAAATGTAGCTGGGACCACGGGAACAGCGTTGTCAGCTGCCACGATTCGCACTCACTGGCTGACTTGTTAGTAAGTGTGGCGTAATCCACTGTCAACCTAGCCTTTCGCCAAGGCCTTCGTGGCTTAGACATCTGTGTAGCTGCGAAGCAACTGCAGCGAAGACCAAGTCAGCGCGCACAAGTGGCGAAGCCAAGAGGGCCTTTTCCAACTTGTCAGGAAATTCTAATGCTTTTCTTTATTTCTCGATTTTTGCTACCCAAACAGGGCAGCAAAAGTCCAAGCCAATCAGAAGCAACGGGGTCAGCGCGCATTAACCTCATCCGCATTGTGATTGGTTAACGTTTCAGCGCTGTTTTGTTTGAAACTTCATGAATAATTCAACTTCAAAAACGCAAAATCAAGTTGGAAAAGGCTCTCGTGGCTTCGCCACTCGATCGTGCAAGCTGACTTGTATTGGTCTTCGTGGCTACATAGCTGTCTTAGCCACGAAGGCCTTGACGAAAGGCTACTGTCAGCCACATTCACTTCACAGCAACCAGGCTGGAATGATTGCCAGAAGCCAGTAGGAAATTGGGTTTTTTTTTTTTTTGAGTACCTGTGAAAAAAACTAATTTGGTTCCAATATCATAAAGCTGCTAAAGCAACCTATTGACCCAATTCACCTGACGTCATCATCACAATAATTTGGGTTGCATCATTTTGGGAGTCAATGTCTCCATGTGTTTGAATTTGAGGCGACGCGGCGTTTACACGCTTACCTTTTTAACTCCCAAAATGGTGGGCGTGGCACAGTCTCTGCGTGTGACAAGCGTGCAAGGGGTCGATACTGCTTAATGCTTTTCTTCTTAGCAAACATAAGCAGGATACCAGTCACAAACGGTACATGTGGAATGGTACTTTAGCTGGTAACCTTCTAAGCATTTTTTTTCCTTCAGGTTTGGAAACAAGACATGATGTTTGTAAAAATACTTCTATGCAACAAGGTTTTGTCTTTGACCATTAGTTTACAAAACATATCAAGAAGTTGTGATTAATTTATAAAAAAGAAAGAGATATGACCTTGTGGCATTAAGGATACAAAAACAATATAATAAAACGAAGAGTGTAAGAAGGTTGTATCCCATTGTTCTTACTTGTTTAAATAAAGTTGTATCTTGTGATGAAAAGATTGCCGCCCTAATAAATAGATTTAACCGTTTAGTCACTGGACCGCCCCAGTCGCCCAAAGCGACACACTGCAACATGCGGTAGAAGGGAACCCTCATCAGATTGTGCTGGGGGGGGGGGGGAACATAACACAGATATAAAATTCAAAACAGGCAACAGTCGTCAAGCTTTGGCAGGACAATTCAGTGGCAACCGTTTATCAACTTCGAGCATACAGCTCAATTTCCTCCCTTCACAGTTGACCTGTTAATGCTAATTCTGATTAAATGAAATATCAGCCTTTACCAACGAGTTCTTTTGTAACCCAAAAGGTGATTTTCTTTCATCACGGTGGTACTAAAAACACTGATGCCGTCAGCAATAAAACAGCATGAGCCAGGATTCCACGTAAAACCGTCAAAAATAGTATGTGCATTTTAACCTGCTGTTAAAAAGTAATAATAATAATAATAATAATAATAATAATCGCCATAAAAATGACGGTGACCGTTAATGAAAGCAATTATTGTAATTCCCGTGTGAGCTATAATTATATACTTCCAAACTTGAATTAGTCTCCTATTCAGTAACGGTATTAATGAACAGTAAGAAGCTTGTAAACAGTCCTTTTTTATGCATCTATTTTAAACCATGATTCTGATAATTAACTTCAAGGGCCTTGCACACTATCCTACCTCTTTTCAGCAGCCTCGGCCGGTGCAGGGACCAATAAAGGATAGAGTTCCAGCTTTCCAAAAAATATCAGAACACACTCAAGTTCAATCTCTGCTTCGCAAAAATCAGTGGAAATTGTTTGCATAGTGCATTTCATCACGAACTGTGCGCTTATAATGTTAACTTAAAAACACCTGCGCGTAAACACGAAATGAGCAATATTTGGGGGGTGGGGGGCAATTATAAAAGCCACAGACCTGGGGCGGGTGGAGCTCACCCCCCCCCCCCCCCCACACCTCTTCTTTGACCCTCACTCCCCCCTTCTTTGCCCCTGTTTGCCCCTCAAACGTCTAGTTACGCCACTAAAGATGAGGCCCTACGTTGTTACAAAAGTATTTCACACTGGTTGGATTCTGTCAGTTTTGAACAAACAAAATCCCCGATAACAAGACTTGCTAGGCAGCGCCGTAACTAGGGTAACATTTTAGGGGGCACAAGGGTGGGGCACCATTTTTCCTCGGGGGCACTCGTAGTTTCTGTTTATATTTTTTCCTAAACAACCCCGTTTTTGGCGCTCTTCTGATGTGTTGAGGTAAAACAAAATACATTCTGCGTTTAAATAATAACAAAATAATAATAATACTTTTAGAAACATAAATGCTCATAAAATGTGACATTTTGCTCTGGTAGATTTTAATCTCAAAAGTCCAGATTCCAAATGGTGGAACCCACGGGGCACGGACATCAGTTGCCGCCCGTGTCCCCTTAGTTACGCCGCTGATGCTAGGTCCGTTTTTCGGCCGATTTGACCAGAAAATTTAGATTTAATTTTTAGTGGCCATTTTTATAGACTCAAGAAAGTTCAAAGCTTTCATTTAAGGTAACGCAAAACGCAAAAACTAAAAGCGACTTTTTTTTATTGACTTATCGTTAGGATCTTGACGTGTCACATCCATCAGCCACGTACAAACAATTTCGCATGCTACATGTATTTTTTTCATTGTCCGTGGCATTCATATAAACTGTTTGTATGTGTTTCGTTTTGAAACAGCATCATCTGTCACAATTTGTTCGTTTTGAGGAAACAAATATTACAACAAAAAATTGGGGGCGAATATTGTGCTTTCGACTTTAAACTTAAACTAATCTTAACCTTAAAAGATGTATAACTGTGGCAGACCTACAAATCAACGCATTTTGTGCAAACTCATCTTCATCGATCGCTAAAATAAAAACAAACTACACTTTGACCATGCTTTGACCAGGTCCAATCGATGGCTCCCAATCTATCAAACTTCGCCAAATAGGTTAATTGTCTACCTCCGTGAATATACGACGTATAGTTAAACTATTTTTCCTTTTGAGTGCAACAAGTTTGCGCCTTTCATAGTCAGGATTGTTCATGGTGAACCAGTTTTCACAAAAAGCTATCAAGCCTACGCACAGGCCTTTGGAAAGCTTTTGGGCATACTGTGCATTAAAATGAATAAGTTATAGAAAAAATGGCAGATTTATGTTTATTAGTTGAGCTGCGAAACACATTGCGTTCTGTTGTGTTTGCTTTACGGGTGTTTTACAATGAGTTTCAGCATGACAAAACATCAGTCCACAATTCATAAACAAAAAACGTGCATGATTTAAATCGCTGGTTTTGAGCTTTCTGTCTGGTTGTTGATTTCCCGTACTATGTCAATCGTGCATCTGTGATTTATGGGTAACACTACACAAATCTATCCTGTCTACGGCGTTTTCGAAACAACGTCCTCGGCTTTGACTACGGTTTTGGCTCTGGCTTAAAGTCTTTCAGTTATTATATGTAAACGTGCGCTTTTCGGTATTGGCTTCAAACATGCGAACAGAGTCTAAGCCGGAGCGGAAGCTCATGTCTTGATTTCGAAAAGGGTCCAGCGTTCGTATACCATGCTGTGACATGTGGCAGAGGGAGGCCCCCAAATGTTCCCATTCTCTAACACACTCTTCCCCTCTTGTACAGAAGCACCCCTAAAATCCTCAAAAGAATTCCAGAGATTTACAGAACACAACGAAGACACAATAGGAGGGGGTACACCCTGCCACACATCGATCACCAAATGGTTCGAGAGCAGACATGCTTTCAAAAAGGCCTTTCAGATCTCAAAAGTAATGTTCACATTTGGCCTTGTACTCATTCAAAACAAAATGTATTCAAGGTTAGGTGTATGAATGTTGAACGCAGTGATCTGAGCCTACTCGTTTATAGAAAACCGAATAACTGCATAAAGTGACTGAAAGTAAATAATTGAATAATTATGAGGACACTTAAAAACTGAATAGTATTATGAGAAACTGAATAACTGAATACTTATGAAAACTGAATAACTGAATAATTAAAAGGAAACTGAATAACTAATTAATAAAAAACAAACAAAAACGGATAACTGAATAAGAGAAACTGAATGATTAAGAAAAACTGAATAATCAGGAGAAACTGAATAGCCGTAATTATGAAAAACTGACTAACTGACCAATTATGGGAAACTGAATAACTGAATAATTAAGAGAAACTGAATAATTAAAAGAAACTGAATAATTAAGAGAAACTGAATCATTGAATTAAGTTAATGGTCCCATGGGAGCAATTTCCGTCTGCGCAATACATCCATCGAAACACAGTTCTATAACCATATCAGTTATTCAGACTTTTGAAAGACAACAAAACATCAGTCATGGAGCTGACAGTTTCATAGCTGTCCCATGACTAATGTAATTTTATAATGCAATTGCAATTCCATTTTTGGAAGCACAAATGGTACCTTTATTGTTCTGTAACAGTTGGGAAAAGTAAAGGAATCCCACACTGAGCGTGTCGTCACGCCTGCCCTCAAATTCAATCACAGCGAATCACCATAACAATGATTCGTCACTGAACCGCTAAAAAAAGGGTCTCATGTTTCACTTTTCATTTTGTTAAATTACTTTTCGTGTTATCGCCGAGTTGGGAGTGTCGAGTGGAAAAGTTGCGTTGTCCAAGATGGCTACCGTTTTCTACTTCCTCCTGGCTTTTTCCCAGCTGTGCCTCGCGGCCAGCCTGGGGTACGGTATTCAGACATTGACCGTGGCTACGGTGGCAGGAGACGTCGTCGGTGTAGCGCGAGAGCTAGACGGGAAAGGGTACCGTGTATTTGCTGGGATACCTTACGCTGAGCCGCCCGTCGGACCTCTCCGATTCAGCGACCCGATTGCCAAATCGGCATGGGATGGGGTGTTGAACGCGACGTCGTTTGGACGAGCCTGCCCGCAGACTCTCTCTAAAGCAGGCGCTTTTAATCCGGACTACGTTGTGAAGATTCCCGAAGAAGCGATGGAAATCAGCGAAGACTGTCTGACTCTGAATGTTTACGCTCCTACTGGTCATGAGGGAAACATGACTGATGGATTGGCAGTCATGGTATGGGTACATGGTGGAGGCTATCGACATGGTCAGGGTAGCGCCTACGACGCATCTGCGCTATCCGTTCAGGGAGGTGTGGTAGTTGTCACAATCAACTATCGACTTGGCCCGTTTGGATTTCTGTTCACCGGTGACGACAGCGCGAAGGGGAACTACGGACTAAAGGATCAGCAACTGGCTTTGAAATGGGTCCGGGACAACATCATGGGGTTTGGCGGTGACCCTGGGAGGGTTACCCTCTTCGGCCAATCGGACGTGTTCGAATCGATACGGTTGCATTCTATCGCTAAGAACAGTCGCTCACTGTTTCATCGGATGATCATTCACAGCCCCAAGTGGCAGTCGGTTTGGCCTGATAATCCAACTGCTGAATCCTTTACGGATGTTCTCAACTGTCCAAGTGAAAACACTAACCTACTGGTGGAGTGCCTCCGAGGTAAAACTGTCGAAGAGATTCTAGATGCCAACAAACAAGTCATCGACGCAGAGAAGAGTTCTTACATCTGGTACCCCGTCTTCAACGAGGATTTCTTCAATGAGAAACCAGGAGATGGCATCAAGCACGACTTCCTTTCTGTCCTCAACTCTGGGGACGGTTCTATAGGTCTGGATCTACTCAGAGAGAGTCTACATTTACAGGGGGGAGCGTCTAACCTCACCACCGGAGTTACTGAAGAACAGTTTGATGACTGGTTTGGTTCGTACACCGAAGACTCCGGTGTGTCAGAACTGGCCATTAAGGAACATTACATCCCTAATGATATCATGGATAAGGACCTCGCCCGTATGAAAGCTCTGGTTGATATATACCTAGACTGGAATAGCATTCGTTACAATGCAGAGTATCTGGACGATTTGAAGTCGAACCTCTCTTCCATTTTCATGATGGTTTTTGATCATCGTTCCTCGTTTAACGACAAGTATCCAGCGCTCGATCTAGTACCACACGGAGAGGAGTTGGCTTACGTCTTGGGTCTACCGTTCATAATTCCTGGTATTGGCGAGTCGTTCACTACCGATGAGCGTAACCTAAGTCGGTGCATGATGAAGTTCTGGTCGAATTTTGCCAAAACTGGGTGAGTTCATATTATTCTTGCAATGGGGTTAAATAGATTAGTGGTTTTAAATTCTACTTTTATCGAGTTAAAACACGCATATCAATTAATAGGTTTAATAATAAAGGTTTGGCCAATGTCAACAAAATTATATTCAATTTAACACCAGGCTGATACAGTTTCGTTTGAAAATGAATGCTCTGTCGCATCAGCATTCAAAAAGTCAAAAGGGGTCATTCAATTTTTAACAGTTTACCATTCACTGGCCAAAGAGATCATTTAAATTCATTATGTTGCAAAGAACATTCCGTTTCGTAAAAGCTGGCGGGCAGAGGCTGGTCAACCACTCAATTTTATCAATTGTAGAAATTCAGCTGAAGAATGGTGAAGATGTAGTCTTGAGTGTCTATAGAAAAGAAATAGAATCACTGAAACAAACCTGAATGAGAAGAACGAAATCGAATGCAATAGACGGCTATACAAAAATAAACTTTGGACTTTGGAATGCAAGGCGGCAGTAGACTTACAAGGTAAATTTTCATTACGTAGTTTTGAGCATGCGCACATTTCCGAGAACAACCGAATTTACTGGTAATTCTGCTGCCACGTAGCGTTCCCAAAAGCCGCACATTGTCTTAATATTTGCTGAAATTGTCCGGGAAAACCTGTATATCGTAGGCCTATGTAATTAGTAGTTAGTAGTAGTATTTGCTTTTAAGGCTGCCCGTAGCTTGTCGATTATCACTTAACCAGGCCTGCACTTAACCATGTTACAACAATTGTCTTTTTGCAAGCGTACGGAGTCCTGAAAAATGACAGGGTAAAAGAAGGCGTAATTTTCCGTTGGTAAAATTTAATTCGACGTAATGCTAATTGAAGTAAGATGCCATTCTCTCCATTTACACTGCTGTCAACGGTGGGATCATAATTATAATGCCAAAGCACAAAAACTACGTGTGGGGATGAGGAAAATATTTAACACACTACTCCTTACTTGCAAACAACTCGATTTAGTTAGTCTTCAGAATGAATCGGGTTGTCGTTCCCAGGTTCTATAACAAACTACAATATATTAATTTTGTTTTGTATGCCTGCGTATCTTACGTGTTTTCACGTGTGTCAATAATAACTGTTATGGTCGGTATAATGCCGGCGGGCTATCACAATGGGCCGATTCGTGATCGACCATCCGATAGGTTCCATTCAAAGGTAACAAAGAATATTATTGTGGCTATAGATTGTGGGGAAAGTACACGCAAGATCGCTCGATTTACAGTTCTGTTGTTACTCAGTTTTCCACAATTGGTACGTGACTAGTGACAATAATTTGTTTTATAAACTTTTTCAACCTGAAGCTTACTTTTTTTAAATTACATATTATATTATGTCAGTTGTAATGTATGAAATGAAAAATCAATATCATATGCTGAGATACACTGTTTTCTTGTAATATAGGCCTAATCGAATCGAGAAAATGTTGTATACACTCTGAAAGCTCCCGCGTCAGAAATGACCCAAATCCCAGGTTCAGGTTGCCTGGGCCATTTCTGGCTTAGGCTGACCCGGAAAAAAAACAGTCACAAAATTGAATGTTAACTCGGTTTCTGCATCATTTTGACCCATTTTTGTGTCATCTTGACACAGATTCCGGGTCATACTGACCCAGGAACGGGTCAGGCCCCACGAGACCCGGAATCCGGTTCAATTCTGACCCGGAAGTTGTTAAAGTGTAAGCTTTTACAAAATCCGTGACTTCATCTAAACATAACCATTGATCGATAACTTCCCATGAACTTGAAGACTTGATCACTACTCGTTTTCGTCGTGGCTGGTGCACCATACTCAATTTCTGGTGTTCTGATGATGAGCGCATTGTGCCATTCGAGGTCCGGTCTTGACACCTGACCCTTGTGTCATTGAGCACCGGTGGAAGTTTTTCAAAGTGGGCCCCCCAGCTGGAGGCCTATACGAGGGCTACCAAAATGGGCCCGAATCAGGTACCGGTCCACCGGTGGGTCCCGGGGGACTGGACGGTGGTGGCTGCATAGGTCGTGGTTGGGTGTGCAATGGACAAAAAAGTGTAATAGGCCTAAATAAAATAAAAACTCACTTTAAACTCAAGTCCCCGCAGACAAATAAATTTTCACAGATAAAAAATTGACTCTAGATAAGGATTTCGACTCGTATTCGAGGATTAAAGACTCGATTAGACCTCGTGCGTCTGACGTCATGGGTATAGAGATAATGTACAACAGCGCCCTCAATGAGGTCAAAATGGCCGTAAGTTTACTGTAGGAAAATGGCTGTGCATACCTTCTATAGAAGTTCGAATCTAATGACTACTATAGTATCTTAATAAATTATAATAAATAATAACAATAATAATAAGTAGTTCTTATATAGCGCATTTCACATTAACGTCTCAATGCGCTTTACATTAGTGCGCTGGTCATTGGGCCAATAACATTCCTGTAATCTTTCTCAGCTCCCTGGGGAGTATACAGCCCCGAGCTGCCGTGGCGCTCCGAGGGCTTTTTCAAACACAATATCAACCTCTACCCTAAAACAAAAATGGGTACCCATTTATACCCCTAGGTGAAGAGAAGCAATTGTAGTAAAGCGTCTTGCTCAAGGACACAAGTGTCGTGACTGGGATTCGAACCCACACCCTGATGACTTGACCACCAGAACTTGAGTCCGGTGCACTACCGCTCGGCCGTGACACGCTACAATTTGCTCACTGGCTTGATTCTTTTTTTCTTTTTCTTTTCAGGGATCCAAACGATGATGGAGTTACAGACCCACACTCTAATTGTACAATCTGGCCCGAATACGGAGACTCGAAGAAGTACCTTCAAATCAGTCAGAACGAAGAGGGGGTGGGCAGTGACTACCGCGGCGAAGAGGTCCACTTTTGGAACGAGTACCTGCCTGAACTCAACGAGGCAGCTGAAGAGCTCTGCCCAAGGGAAGCGGCTACGACAACACGATCCTCTGCTAAAAAGACCCCAAGACCAACCGCTGAGGTTGTCGATGAGTGTGGCGAGAAAGTCACCATAGGGGAAAACCTCGGGTTAGACCTCAGCCCCAAGCAGGCAGAGGACCTCATCGGTACCATGCTATTTGTAGTCGTTGCCTTGTTATGTCTGATCGTATTAGTCACGGCAGTTGCCGTAGGCTTTATGTACAAATTGAAAGGGGTAGGTCAGATGACCGAAGTTAGTGTAGAGAAAGGAACTGCTCCTAAAAACCACTATGAGCCCAACGGGCATGTCAGGCCTTCAGTTGAGTCTGGTACCCAAGCGTCAACGTACGAAAATCTTCCAGTCGGTCCAGTTTTACACACCACAGAAATCAATCACACAGCTGATCAGAACGACAGCGAGGACGAGGCAGGTCCCCTGCAGGAAAAACACGCGATCCCGGATAGCGACGACGAATTTCCACACAGCGACGACGAAATGCCACACTATGCCTCAGTTAATAAGTCGCATCGTCCAGAGGAGGACCAGACTGCTACTTCGGATGAGGTGGAGTTCCCCCCACCTCCAGATGACTGGCAGGGTACCAAATCTGATGAGGCAGGGGACGAGGAAGAGCACCCCCCACCCGAGGACGCGAGCCTCCCGTCTTCTGACACCGAAAACCCCACAGAGGAAGATGCTGAGCAAGACCAGAATCCTTCCAATGGGACCAGGTCTGAAGATGCCGTGTCTGACCCATCCACCGAGCCTGCCGATGACGAGGATACCAAGGTGTAGTCAGGGCAGTAGTGCGGACGATCCTCGGGAGATTTTGTTCCTCCGGGAGGTTTGGCCACCCACCCCCACACGGCTAGTTATTGTGTAGAAATTTCCTCTGATATAGCTACCTCGTTCTTGATCCAACTTCCTTCAGCCCATTTTAATTTACCGTTTGGGGACACACACACGGGGGGGGGGGGGACAAAAGGCCCTATGATACCGGTCCCAGTATCATGAAAAACTCAAAGGGCGCGGTCACATATTGCCTTGTGGAATCGGGTCACCGCTAAACTACTTACTAGTGACTCAATGGCCCTTTTCGAAAACACGGCTTGAGCTTGGGCTCTGGCTTTGGCTTCGTCTACCTATTTGAAGCCTCGTACCGAAAGCACACGGTTACAAAATAACTAGACGGACCCTGCGACGCTGCCCAAGCCGAAGCCCTGGTTTCGCAAATGCCTCAACACTACCGGCTCAGAATTGACCCAGATTCCGGAACCCGTGGGCCTGACCCATTTCCGGATCAATGTAACCCGGAATAGTGTGTCAAAATGGCCTAGAAATTGGTCAAACTGACGCAATAGTCTAGTTAAAATCCCTTTTTTATTCCAGCCTGATCCAAAAATACGTTAGGCCCCTTGCTGTGAACAGACTTGCGTTTATATCTCTCCATGTCTTGTTTCTGCGCATTGGGGCAGGTTTCTATTCCTTCAAAAAGTAGCCCGTCGGCTCGAGTGGCCTTTGTGCCTTGTGATGGGTGAATTGCATAGAATAATCATAACATTAATTATTATTGTTAGACATAGTTTTGTGAATAATGTAGTCAAGATTCCCCCAAAAGAATTTCTATTCATGAAATAAAACTAGTTTTACTTACTTTAAGGTAAAGGGTAAGTTTTTTTAGACCGTGAAGGTGACGCATTACCTTAGGATTTTGCGCTTTTGAGCTATACAACGAGTTTTTTATTTGAATATGGTTGGATACTTATTTTAAAAGTAGAATATAATGATTCACATAAATATGCCTTTAGTGGTTTTTGTTTAATTATGTTAAAGAATACGGTCCACCATTTTGTAGAACCAAATTTTTGTCTTCCACAAAATGGCGAACGGTATGTTTCTAATGTAGAGTGTGGTTCCGCTTGTTGTAATGCCAAATGTATGTTTTTTGAATCACTACCCACCAATTACAATGCACGGTAGGTGTTTTATTGCATGGACAACTCTTTAGAAAGTATCAAGAAGCAATGGGATACTTTGGAACGCTAGGTGGCAGCAGACTTACCAGGTAAATTTCCATTGTTGCGTAATTCTGGGCATGCGCAAATTTCCCGAAAACAATTGATTTAACTGGTAAGTCTGCTACCACCTGGTGCCCTCGAAAATGTTCCCATTCCAAACAGCACAATTTTAAGACACTCGAAGGCAGTGTTCCCTCTAAGGTGGTGTTGTAAGCAGTTGAGAAAACTGGATTTTATTTTTTACATTATCCATAAGTTACTTTTATGTTACAATATAATTTTACTCAGATTTAATTAGTGTACTTATTAAACGTAAAAGCAGCCCCAAAGATACTAGAAAAACAAGATATGACACTTTGAATTGTGTAGAAACATGAAACGCGAAATGGGTGCGCCCACTGTTGTTAGGTAGGTAAGACCACAGATCGTTTGCGCGACAAGTAGGGCCTACTACTAAATGGAAAAAACTTAGGCCAAACGGTCCCACCAACTACGAAAGGTGAAGGCAGATCGAAAATTTGGTGTTCGGCCATATTGTGCAAACAATCCTGGCAAAAATCACACTTGGGGAAGGGCGCCGTCACGCAATAGATAGGTAGTGGCGTTACGTCCTGCTACCGTGCAAAGCGGCACAAGTGCCCTATATTGTTTTTCTAGTATTTTGGGCAGCCCTAGCCAACACACAGTGCTCTGCAGTATAGTTCCCCCAGCAGTTTTTGCGGGGTTTTCGCCCACCTGCATTCAGCAATGTATACACACAATGTATACACTGCTGTTTGAAGAACAATAAATAACTCCGATTTGTTTTTTGCAAGTTTCGTTATCAAGGTTAAACTGATTTTTAATATCTACACCCTAAAGACTCGCAAATTTACCTAGATCCGGGTCCCACTGGAACCTGACCCCTGTCTGGGTCAGGCTGACCTGGAAACTGGTTTAAAAAATGAGATTTTAACTTGGATTCTGCGTCAGTTTGACCCATTTCCGAGTCACTTTTGACAGAATTCGGGTCATCCTGACCAAGGAATGAGTTTGTTCTGCGACAATGCATTCATTATGCATTCAATATTTGGATGACGTATGTATGCAGGTTCCCAATGGAATCCAATGGAATTGTTATACCCTGCATGGGTAAATAATTATACCACACAATTATTAATAATTCAATCATTAAATAATTGAACACGCACCACATTACTTATAAAATTTCATATCTCGGACATTTCAAAAAGAAACAGTTATTGATTTCAAAGCTCGTTTTGTATTTCAAACCTTAAAATATTTATCTGAAGCTTTTCTCACATATAATTATCTTCTAGATGTTGTTCCCACAGTATAAAATCATCATCAGGCCCGTAGTAATAAATCTAGACACCCATTCATGTAACGTTGTTAACCCTTTCCCTATCTCTTATCTCCAATAACACGTATTCGAACTCACGTATAGAATCGTAATGGGGTTTCTTTTTAATTACTAGATTTAATTCAATTTCGTTTTCGTGCACACATGATTTCGTACAGGTTCTCAATCAGGTTCATTTTAATAATTAGTCATTCTATTTCATTTTATAGACATTCAAGACTACATGTTCACGGTTCTGCAGTTGAACTTCAACTACCTATTTACAGTTGATGAAATTAAATGGTTGACCAGCCTCTTGCTGTTGGCTTTTACGAAATTGAATGATCTTTGCGACCTGATGAAATAGAATGATCTTCTGACCAGTGAATGCTCAACTGTTGAAATATTGAGTAACTCTTTTTGTTTGTTGACTATTGAATGCTTTTTTGTTTTATCAATTGTCATAAATGTATTTCAATTTTTGTTTCAATAATAAACAGGTGTTTTGTGGTATTTTTTATTTCCATTTAGCTTCTAAGGGTAATTTTAACATACTACATTGTATTGGTATGAAAATCATTTAAGATTTTTAATAAGAATGTTTTTAAATAACACAGCTTCTTTTAAATCTGAGTACTTGAAATGGATTTTAACTGAATATTTTTTTTTTTTATTTGAATTTTGTATCAAAATATTAAACGAACAAAGTATATTACTTTATTGTATGAGTTTGTAAGAAATGATTAATTTCTTTGTGCCAGTAACTCATTGAGTGGGACCAAGTCCCACGACCTTGGATCCTCTCTGTTCCCAAGAACAGATCTATCCTTACTGTCCAAATCATTGAGACGGTCCTCAAAATGAGGTTGTGGAACTTTTAAATTCTACAATTCGATTTGTACCGCAGGGCGAGGTCAAATTTGATTCAATTACAATTGATTATGCTGTCAAAAATCTATGTTGTGATTCGCAAAATATTGTTTTGAGGAAACACAAGTTATACCTTTTCGTGTGAACGAAATACAACGTCCTGTTTCTCCTTTAAGGTTAAATATAGGATTGATAAAGCTGATAGTGCAGTGTTCTTAACTTTGTGTGATTGAATATAATTTATACATGTAAAAACAAACCCGTGAAAATTTGGGCTCAATCCATCGTCGGAGTCAGGAGAAAATAGTGAAAAACCGTGCACACTTTTCAGCATGTAAACACATTGTCCTTAATTTCGATTGTTACAACCGAACTTAAAGTTGGGTTCTTCGAATTCTATTTTCTCGACTTCGACTATAATTATTTCAGACAGAAATATTTCTATGGAAGTTTGGTACTGGTATATGAACTTCATAATCAGTAAGCTTTCAGACTGATACTAATAAAAAAAAAATTCCGATGAATACCAATCCTGTATTCTACATTTTTTTTTTTTAACTTATACATTATTTATTTTTATGTTGTACAGTGCCTGTCATCTCAGATGTATAAAGCAATTTCGCTGAAAGACATCAAGCCGAAAACTCATGTAGCTCCACAACATCAGGGTTGTGTATTATTTTTATTGACCCATTATCAGCGAGGCACAACGACTTTTTTCCCGGGGAGGTTGTCTCAAAATTCAATACTGAGAAAAAAATCATAACAATTGTTAATTGTTTGTACATTATCTGAAACGAGGTGGTGCTGCCAGTGGGAGTAACACTGTTATTATGGTTTTCTGTATGTATGAACTCTCCTCTGGAACAAGGAACGTCTCATGAGCATTATGATTTGACTGTCTCTCATTCTAAGCCACCTGCATGATTTGTGTGTGTGTACTCACCAGCCATTTAAAGGGACACGCATGCGCGGTTCTAGAGCTAGTATTGGAGGGGGGGGGGGGCTAGACCCTTCGCATGTGACGTGACGTCACCATCTAACTTTCGCTACTGCTATTTCATTTTGGGAGTCGAAAAGCAACCTATTTATGCGGCGCATTATTCAAGCACCGCGCTTTTCCAACGTAGACTATAGTGACAAGGACAGTGCAAATGACCATACACTATTTATTTGAATTTTTAACGAAGATCCAGTATTTTCCAACATGTTCCTTTGTTTTTCCTGCATTTATTTATTAGGGGGGGGGCTAGACAAAAGTTTGGGGGCTTTAAATTACGATTTAAATTAAAATAATTAAGAAATTTACGTGACTTTAACAGTAAGCAATCAGTTAAAAATTGCGAGCATGCGAAGTGCACAAGAGCACTTACCATGTAATAATGTTTGAAACCTTCATGGTCAGGTTTTACATAAATGATTCACTTATTTGCATACGAATTATGTTTACTGTAGACGACGGCCAATAACCAACATTGATGAAAATAACCTGGTAAAAAGAAAGCACAAATCTTAAAGAGGGATCCAAGGTCAAATGCAGTTTTGTGATGCACTCATTTTCCAAAAGATAGAGCCTTTTGAAAGCGGGAGAAAAAAATTACAAGTCTCTAATCTCACGTTAAACTGGTGTCAAATGTCATTGTATTTGATACTCTTCCAGTGCGAATTTTGTCAAAATCCCAAAACGTCCGATGACGTCACAGTTAAAATAACATGGGTCTGTATACATTTTTGTACCGGGATGTTTTTTTTTAAATTTCATTCCTGAGTTTTGATGATATTCAATATATTGTTGACAGCCAGAGGGCGCAATACTAACTCCATTTTCAAAGTACACAAATTAATCAAAACATTAAAAAAAAAAAAAAAAAAAAAAAAAAAAAAAAAAATCAAGCAAATATCTTACACTGATTACAATCATGGTAAAAGCTGTCAATAAAAAAAAACTACAAAAGTTGTATATTAACTGCTTTATTAGAAGTCTATTTGCATCTGGTTTACCACACTATTTCTACGGTTTGACCTATAGAGTTATATATAAGAACTAGAGGGCGTACAAACCATGCGACACGGCCCGACAAGGAGCATTTTTTGTCCATTGAGAAAATGGCGTGGACCATTCATTTACACTGGTTACTCATCCGTTCACACAGCAGCCATTTTCTAAGTGGACATTCGTATGCAATTGGCCCATAGGGATTTTCGCCCATGGTGAGTCAGTGGAGTTCCGTGCATGACGTTGCGAATGCCACGGCACCACTTTAACATGACGTTGGAGATTTGTTCCCCCCCCCTTAACAATAGACACTCTCTCTCTGTTTTGAAAAATGACAGCATCAGAAAAATGAATGTTTCATAATACTGAATCTGGCCTTGGAGCCCCTATATAGATATCACTAATGAAAGAGCCACAAGAGTGGGTCGAGCCACGTGATCTATGTAAACTGATCCAGCAGAGTGGAATCTGAATTTCCACATCAAATTACAGACGAGTGCTCGATTATTTAGCGATGTGAATTTTGTCAAGAACCACAATTGCTTGTTTTGACTCACGCAATGACAAACGGCAATAAGCACCCCCAGCAGTGTAGCGAAGGCACTTTCTTTTTCTTTTTTTTTTTTTTCTTTTTTTTTGGGGGGGGGGGTGGAAGCCTAAGTTTGCCGACTGGCATCATCAAATGAAAGTAAAAATCACCATGACGCTGGACTCACCAACGTGTGGGGTTCGGGGGCATAGCCCCGAGCACTCATGCGGTTTTCAGTGATTCCAAGGTTCAAAATGACACTCAGATGCTGAGCATTCGACGACTCACATTCGAAATGCAAGGTTTGAAAACCGTAATTTCTTTTACGACTCCCCTGTTGGAGTATATAGACACAAATCCTAGTGGGGTCCCCCAGACACTCGACGGTCTTTAGAACCGGTCGATTGTCATTCCGAAATGACGTTGCTTGAATATAAACATGAATATGCATACCCTGTGTTGCTGCAATATGCAAATGATGTACGTCATCACTCTGAGGATTAAAAGGCTGGGCCAACCTTTTATTCATTTACGTTTTTTAATTAACTGCCACTAATTCTTGGCGGATTTTTTCGTTCGATGTATCAAATGAAAGCTCTTAACTTTTTATACCCCGTGATAAAAGCAACTTGAAAGTTAAATCAATTTTGACCCCCAAATCGGCCTGGAATCGGACAGTGCATCTTTAGTCTGATACTATTTTGTGATTTGTTTACACTTTGTGCTGAATTTAACGTGTTGCTGGAGTGTATCTCTAAACGGTCGTATAACCGTTTGGCGTTAAAGCAAGGCCGTGTCCGAATTGGCGTCTACTGCTACAACTGTTGCTAAGGGTGTTGCTAAGGACGCCCTATAATTTTCAAGGCAAGATGATGCGGCGATCCATGGCCGTAATCGTAGCCGCAAATTCAGACGCGACCTAAAAGACACTGTGGTTGCAAGGCGTCACTTCGCTACGGATAATTAGCTTAAAATTGAACACCGCTTACATTCGAGATCGCCGCTGCAAGACAACCAGTCAGCAATATATACAAGGATGCTTAATACCGTGGTACGGCGAGCGATATTTTCTATTCTCCTCCTCCTCCTGGGTGAGTCCATGTTTCTAGAGGTTTTCCCCGGTCATTTTCGGCAAAAAACAAACAAACAAACAAAAAACAGCCAACTTCATTTCCATGCGTTCTTTTTAAAAGCGATTCAGTTGCCCCTTCAGTTGAAACCGTCATTCAATTTCACTTTGAAGCATGATGCAAATTTACATAGTATTGTATCCAGTTAAATGGCTTCTGCCTTGCACCGCTGAACAAACTAGGGAGACCGCCAACATTAGGGCTAGTTAGCTCAGTTGGTAGAGCGTTGCTACGCTCAAATTCCACGCCGGCAAATTTTTCTTTTTTTCACTCCCAAATTGATTTTTTTTTTTAATTATCCAGTCAGTTTCCCTTGTGGTTTCTTGCTTGAACAGTATACTTCTTATTGGCAGACCAGCTCAATTGAAAATCTTACGAAATAGAATAACGCTATACCTTTTGTCTGATCATTTGCCGAAACTGACCGGTAAGACCTTATAATTTTTTTATAAATTATTGGAAATCATTTTTAATTACGATACTGGGTTACCTAATTAACATATTGAATTGTTTATTATTGGCTATTTTGGTCACAAAAGTAAAACTCGGCACTTCCATGTTTTTGAACTAATTCTCATCCTTGAGTTTTCTATAAACAAACCATGAGCACAACGTATAAAAATTCCATCTCTTTCGGTGTTCGGTGAAACCCACAATAAAGTGGCACTAAAAGGCACCTTCTTAAAACTATTCCAGGACAAGTGCGGGAACTTTTATCCACAAAGGGTAAATCATTGAGGATAAGTTGCGGATGGATTTTTTCATAGTTAGATGTTTGCCCACTACGAAGCTCATTTTTATCCGCAATTATGTTGTCAGGCGGTCTGAGCGGTCTCTGTAGTAAACAAATTGCCTGGTCTTATTGTCTGATTTGTCTTAGGTCTGGTGAGATGCAAGATGCAGGTTCGTTACCATGGAGCCGTGCCTGACCCAGGCCCCGGGTACCCGCACAGCAGATACCACTGGTTGGCATCTGTAATGGCCAAGATACCAGCGATGTGTCACGGAAGAAATACAACCCCACAAGGTGAACGCTGGCAAAAACAAATTTACAACACGAGATCGTGTGTTTTCAAGGGTGTCGTCTTTGTCAATGTGATGTGACCACCGGCGCGCACGTGTGCGTAGTAATTGGGTTATTCTATTTACTGCTATAATCATGACGACACATCACCTTTAATCTGAATAATGTTTTGTTGAAATTGGCCGTGAAAACTAAGGTACGGCTTGGCTAGACTGGTTACCGGTCGCTACATAGTTCTCTTCTGACTGTATATTTATTGGGACCGGTGGCCACTACCGATATGGCGCTTTTGATAGGCCCTGGATTGCGCGGGCGCAGTAGTAATTTTTCTATCTTAATGATACGTTTGTGACGTGGGCATGTTGTTGTTGTTTGACACTAGCACAAGTGTGTATTGTAACCCTTCATCCGGGCATTATTGTGAACCAACCTTCAACATCAAATTCAATCTAACTTTAGAAGAACATCGACGGGACGGGAGATTCTGAGACTCTGTGCCAACCGGTCCCCAAATTCAGTCATAACGTAAACGATGTAGGGACCGGGAACCAGTCTACGGCTTCCCCGCCCATTTCAATTACCTAAGTTACTTGTTTTAGTTATTCCATGCGAAAATAAATGCAGCATTAATAGGTTTGTTCAATCAATATCCCCCTGCAGCATGCTCCGTAGCAACGGAGCCGTCCAACCCGATGTCATACAAGTTTGTCCTGCCTACGTTGGCGGCGCCCTTCAAGCTTCACTTCACCATACGCGCAGCCCACAGTGGCATGATAGCCCTAGCAACAGGACGGAACGACGAAGACATTTTCTGTCACATTAGTAAGTACATTTTGAAATGATATTTCGCGATGCAGAAGTTGAAATGAAAAATTATGTTAACATTGAATCAAGTTTTGGGTGAGCTTAAATGGATATAGACTGTAGTGGGACTTGAACCTGCGATTGCCTACCAGCCGGGAGGGTGGGAGTAGTTGCCCCACCCCCAAAATTCGGACAAAGTCAGAAGAAGACAAATAAAAGAGGTTTTATAAGAAATTGGCTTGTATTTTTATCTGTGTAACATTCCGGGCAAATCAACCCCTCTGGCCCCTTAGCCAAAGAGTACCGGCCATACGCATGCCCATTCCTGCGACCTCTGAGTTGACATAACGGTGCTGATGAGTCGGGTTCCCAGACCCAAAAATCTCCGACTATTCTCTGTCGATTTTAGGGTCTGGTATAATCCGAATAACGAAAATAAGCAATAATGACCTGTACCACAGAACTCAACTTGAACCCTGGAGCACCACAGTCAAAGCCAGACGCCTCACATGGCTTGGTCACGTGCTCCGTCTACCCAACCAAACACCAGCCAAACAACCAGTCATCGCAGCAACAACTAAATACAAAAAATGAGGGGCGGGCAGAAAGCAACCTGGCTAGCTTGCACGAACAAAGAACTGCAAAAAGTGGGACTGAGAGTTGGACAAGAGGCAGAATCACTGGCATTTGACAGGGGGGAGGGGGCTGGAAGAGCATGATAGGGCGTGCTATGTCTGAGTAATCAGACGTACAGCACCACGACGACGACGATAACCCGAAGGTCACTTGACAAAAAAGGAGGAATGCCTCCTTTTCCGAAAATATCCGAAATATTCCAAATTCGTTCTCGTCAACATTCGAACAGTGCCGTTGATAGTCGGACACTTCCGGGCGTATGTTTATAACCTTTCTTTTGTTGATAAACAAAACCGCGCCGGTTGGCGTGGACGGCCAAATGCTAGCAAAACATAAAATCTTGTTGACAGACGTTGTGACTTAATTAAAAAAAAATGCAAACTACTTAAGGAAAATACATCACATTAATTTGTCTTTGTTTCTAACAAATCCAACACTATTTTTAAGCATTATGTAACATTTTTACATACTGTGACTATCCTTGGTTTTTTAAAACTAAACAAAGCGCGTCATCAGCGCTTGGTAAATTTATTCAATGACATCGTCCACCGTTTGTTACAAGAATGAACATTTATATATGTTGCGTCATGATCTATTTTTAAACGTGGGTGATGCCTGACCTAAGATTTTTAACAAGAGTCGCCAGGGAATCTTTGGCCAGGGAACCAGACTATCGTTCCCGAAGCTTGATTGCTAATTTTGTTGCATACAGATGCAAATGTTATGCTCTCTGCTTGTTATAAAATTAAAATAGCCCTGACAAACTTTCAACAAGTTGATAATGTAAAGAGTTCTTCTAAAGTGACGTTTTATTTCTTGCTATTGTTTTATTTTAGCTCTTGGAGGTTGGAGTAACACCCTAGCTGCTATACGCACTGGAGATCTGAAGACAGAACACACCGTTGGTGGCGTCGTAATCAAAGCATCTTTTAACTATGGCAACCAATTAAGCGCTGATGAAGACCGCGCCTTTTGGATCGAGTACGACAACGGCGTGGTCCGGGTTGGTAAAGACCGTGGGAGCAACGCCTTTATGGAGTGGGACGGCACTGAGGACGTAGGCGTTCACTCCGAAGTCAATATTGCTATATCGACATGGACCCTCAATTCTGGCGACTGGGTTTTCGAAGAACGCTGTTTCTAAGACCCCAAATATCCTATAACGTTTGTCCAAATACAACAAGAACTAAGGAAGAAACAATAAAGAAGATTCTTGACTGAACAAAATAACACTGTTCTCTTGTACCTGAAGCCGCCTTTAGGTCGACCTATTTTTTGCCTGCGCTTCGACGGAACTGTCGGGATCATGCAGAAAATAAACGCTCAGATCACTATGACTGAGAAATGGTGTGAATGTCATGGAACAACTGGAACACGTCGCAGAAGTTGGAATTTTTGTTGTACTCTTGCTACTGTTTCTTTCTGACGGCGACTGAAGCCGATTATTGCATGAACATCTCTTAATAAGGACAGGAACATTTCCTAACAGCAAATTTCATGAGATTTGAAGACAACGTGCCCTTATAAACGAAAGTAAAAACGGGGAGCCGGACTCTGTTAATTCCTGAGTTTCGATGGTGTTCACTCTAAACGGCATTGAACGTGACCTTTTGACTGACGTGAAAATTTATCTTTGAAATACAGACCCATGTTGTTGATATTTTTGACAGCCAGAGGGCGCGATACTAGTTCCATTTTGAAAGTACACAAATAATTATTTCAAAGCATTATATAAAAAAAATTCCAAGCAAATATCTTACACTGATTACAATGGTACAAGCTTTTAATGAAAAAAACCTCAAAAGTTGTATATTAATTGCTTTATTAGAAGTATATTTATAGCATCTGGTTTACCACATTATTTCTATGGTTTGACCCCCAATCTACCCCAAATGGGCGTCCTCTTGCTGTCAAAAAAAATAAGGCTTATTACGTCGTGCTTCAAATTTCGCTCTGCATGAGTATAAAATAAAAAATGGCATTGCACCACTTTAACATGACGTTGGAGATCTGTACCCCCCCCCCCCACTTTCGCATTAGACACTCTCTTTCTTTTGAAAGATCAATGCATCAGACAAATGAATGTTTCATAAAACTGGATTTGGCTTTGGAGCTCCTATATTGATATCACTAATGAAAGAGCTTCGGGAGTGGATCGAGCCACGTGATCTATTATAAAGTAATCCAGCAGAGTAGAATCTAAATTGGCACTTCAAATTACAGACGAGTGCTAAATAATTTTGCGATGTCGTGAATCTGATAAGGAAACCACCATTGCTTGGTTTGACTCACGCAGTGGCAAAAGGTAACAAGCACGTAGTTGGGGTGGGGCGGTGTGCACCACCTGGAAAATCTAAGGTCCCAAAATATCCAATAACGTTTGTCAGAATACAAAAAGAACTAAGGAAGAAACAAAGAAGATTCTCGACAAAACAAAATAAAACTGTTCTCTTATACCAAAGCCAGCCTCATTTCGACTTTTTTTTGCCTGCGCTTCGACGGAACCTTCAGGATCATGCAGAAAATGAACGCTCAGGTCAATATAACTGAAAAATCGTGTGAATGTCATTGAACAACTGGAACACGTTGCAGAAGTTGGAATTTTTCTGCTCTTGCTACTGTTTATTTTGTTCTGAAGGCGACTGAATGATGTAATGCCGATCGTCATCGTCTCAGGTCGCAAACAATCTTCGACTGATTTGTTCCCGACGGTCTTAGCTCAGCCGCATCATCCTGAAAAGTCAGTCGCCGACTGTTCCGTGTCATCGCAAGGTCGACCTTAGGTCGGCACAAGAAGAGCAAAAAACAACAAAATACAAACTAAGCATTGGGAAAGATTTCTTTTAAAAAGTCACTGAAGATTCCCGAATGTTAGTTGACCGATCCCCGCCCCCTAAACACATTGACCAATCACAGCATAAGCGACATCACCACTGTACACGTGGGTAGCACCATGTGCATCACTTCAATGCCTTAGTGCACAACATGAACGCGCGCGCTATAAGTACGCGCACGCAGGTTTACATTTTCCAATAGGATTTTATCGTGGCGGACTTTGGTTGGACTTTCGGTGGCGTATAGCCAAGGCTGTGATTGGTCAACATGTAAGGGGCTGGGCTTAATGGACTGTCTATTGAGCGACTGTTTCAGAGAGCATCAGCAGCTGAATGTGAATGCATTTTTGTGGGTTGTTGTACCAGATATTTTCTTAAAAGACTACACTTATACAGGTATGTAAATACAAAATATGAGTGTACTGCTTTTATTTTTCATGAAATAATTTTTACAAATTCCCTCCCTTTTTTTTTTTTAAAGATCATTGTTTTTGAAATACTAATAAACCCTACCACCAGGAGGCCACAAAACCCCGCAGGCCGCGCCTTGTACGAATATGTTACACTCACTTTTTATTAAAGGGGCTGTGTCGTCATGATTATAGTGGGCCTCTGGCTGTGCATGGATAGATGAACTCTCACCCAAATACGCACGCGCTTGCGGTCAAAGAGTGCCGTCTTTGTCAAACTGTGATTCGCACGTAGTTACGCAATATTTTCTGCTATTAGTCTATTCACTGCATCAATCATGACGATACAGCCCTTGTAAGCCTTCTCTGTAATAATTTAATTTAAAAGTTTGGTAATTTCAAAATACATGTATATAAAACATAAATCGTAACAAGAGATCTTAAAATAGAATGGTATTTAAAATACATGTATATTATAGCTCAAATTTATTACTAGTTTATAAAATAGTGAGTTAATACCAAAATAAATTAAATGAAAAACGTGTTACCCGACGGCTTGAATAGAATCGTTGAGTGACAATCTACTCTTTTTTTTGTAATTTTCTCAAAGTCAAATAGGGGAATTTCTCACAAGCAAGTCATTTTAAGCTGTCTAATAGATCGATCCATTAAGCCCCGCCCACTGTGCGCGCGCGCCATGCACCAACGCGTTTGTCGGACTTTGGGTTGCTCAATCACGTCTGCTGTGATTGGTCAATACAGGAAGGGCGGGGCTTAAATGACATGCACTTGGCCCATGGCCCCACCTTCCGAAACGGCCGTGTTGCAAAAAGTCTATCATGGTGCCACAGTGTGTCAATCTGTTAACTTTCAAATTTGCAACCTCTGGAGAATCAGGAGATTTATTGATCATACAACATGCCACCGTGAGAGCGTTTGAACTATCGAGCCTCGACTATTGCAACTCGCTACTTTGTGGACTCAGCCAGAAAGACCTTGGTCGACTCCAGCGCCTCCAAAACAAAGTAGCCAGACTTGTGTTCGCCCTTCCCGCTCATCACTCTCATACAACTCCGCTAATAGACCTTTATCATGGTGCAGCCATCTTGTTTTTCTCCCATTCAAATCAATGTAACCAAACTGAGGCTGGAAGGGCAAATAGTCAGGTTCCTTTTTCAACAACGAACATCAGCATCCATTACTGTTATTGGATGCTGGGCACATGACCAAGATGGTGGCAGCATGATCAAGGTCTATTCACGAACTACATTGGCTTCCGGTACACAATCGAATCACATTCAAAACTGTTCTACTGGTCTTCAAGTCACTCATGCTCCAGACTCCAGGCTACATTTCTGCCTGCTTGGAACGCCACGTCCCAACTCGCACCCCTCGTTCATCATCTGCCGTGTCATTTTGTCCGCCCCAAAACTAGATGGGTTTTTCTTCCCCGCTCCAAAGCTCTTGAATAATGTACCACAACCTCTGAGGAACTCCATCTCCCAGCAAATGCTGTTATTATATTATTATTATAATTTTTTTTTTATTATTGTAGCTACTGTAAAAACGCAGGAGTGCAAAGGGACGTCGTTTCGTCATTTCGAAAAGGCACAGAGGTGCTCGATGACGAACGAGGACGCCCTCTATCTAGTAAAGTACACTAATCAATCAAAACCATCCGCACATGCGCATTGCCAATTCATGTGGCGCGCCGTAATTCACAATAATACACGAACTACGGAGGTAGATTTTCGATAGTTGCTGCAGCAAAACATCACAGAAATAACACAAGAAGGATTGTTCAACATGGAACAACAGAACTTGGTGCAGATTTTACAGGGTTCGATACACCCTGATACCCGGGAAGAGGCGGAAAAAAAGTTAAATGAGGTAAAAAAATGCTCTGTTAATTTCTGATAAATTTTTGACACATGGTCATGGTTCGTCGAAACATCATGGCGGTATGCATGGCATGTACATTGCTACTGCAGTGTTATTGCGCAATTTGCAATCCATTCAGTTGTGTTTGAAGGCAAATAATGTCCTTATGTAGCAATGATAATGTCATCTCAATGAAGGGAGTTACATGCCGAGTTGATAGTTTAATTAAAATCAAATAATAATTTAAATTAAAGAGGAAGCGTTTCTATTGGAAGAGTGAACAAACATGACTAATCTAATTTAATTAACAAATAACAAATGAATTATGTTATTGTTATTCACTGTTATTGTTACTGTTACTGTTAGTTTAGTATTTGGCCTATCATTTAACTTATATGTCAATCATTCTCTAGTTTCCAACAAAAGGCACCACAAACAATCTCCGATTATGAAAATGTCATCAACTTTGCTGGTCAAGTGTAAACTTTACACACAGTTTTAGTGAACAGTGACAAATGAAAACAGAATAATTAATTGTGTTTTTTCGTGGGAAGTTTTGTGAACATCGAAATCGGGCTAATTTTGATTGTGTCATGGTGGCAATCAAAATATGGTGGTTTGTGGGGGTCTTCAGTCATGTTGAATTTAATTTCCTCGACTTTGAAAAAATTTCAGACAAACATTTCTCCCGATGATTGCTACTTTTCAAACCTTTAAAGTACGTTGTACAACATCGGTAAATATGTCAAAGACCAGTATCTGCATTTTGTGTGACCCAGGGCTCACCCTTAACACTAGCCCGGCATACATTGTCTAAGTAAAAACTGCTATGGGCTAGTAAACACCACTTCTCAACTTGCCCTGTGGGCTACTAAAAACTGTGCAACTTGTTGATAATGCTCATACTTCTTCCTTTTCAGATGTAAATAATACATTTTAAAAATGTTTTAATTTATTTTTGAGCGTGTGAATGTAACTTCATTTGACCACTATAAACTGGTTGTGATCGCTACCATTAGTATCAGAAAAATACATTTATGACAACAATACATGTTTAAAATTTGGGCAACAAAAACTTCCTGGGGGCAAGTAAAATGCACAGTTTACTAGCCCCTTGGGCTACTTTACAAAAAGCTTAAGCGCAAGGCCTGTAACCCCACATGTATATGAAATATCAAACCTGTGAAAGTTTAAGCTTAATCGGTTGTCGGAGGCACGAAAATAGGGAAAAAACACCTTACGTTTTCACTGTTTACAGACACTGAGTTTTGAGCAGGCAAGATCAAAACTAACTTTTTTATTCAGTTCTCAAAAACTAGCACTTCAAGCACAAATATTTCAAGAGAAGTTTGTTGCCATGATCATAAGTTATACTGTGCAAGTCTGTAAACATTTATATTTTCACTCTTTCATTGTTTTATAAAAAAGTTACACCCTTTATGTGGCAGGTTCTTTTTCAAAGAACATTAAATCTTTAAAAAAACTACGAAATAAAAAAAAATATTTTAAATCATTGGTAAATGAACATTTTCTTAACAGGTACACAAGATCATTGGATTCTCCCCAACACTTTTACGGGTGTTGATGGACGAAAGTATCCAATTCCCAGTACGACAAGCGGGCGTGATTTACCTCAAGAACATGGTCACCCAGTTCTGGAATTTACGAGAACCTGACAGCCCCCTAGAGCCCATCCCGTTTAGCATTCATGAGGATGACAAGGTTGTTGTGAGGAGTAACATCATTGAGGCCATCATAACCAGCCCAGACCTCATCAGGTAAAAGGTGGTGAAGTGGGTGCCGGGGCTGATTTCATAACTGTAAGCAAAAAATCTAGTTATGTAAGCAGAAAAGTCTGCGCTTAGCGTAAGCATATTTCAGTGTTCACAGGTTAGTAAGGAAAATTTGCTTGTGCCTGTGCGTACAGTACTTGATGTTAAGAGCACATGTGTCCTTTAAACCACTTGGTGCAGGATGGCGTTTGACAATATTTTTCCAAGCTAGACGTTTTGTTTTAAGAGCGTGCACAGAGAATGCACTCTCCGTGATACGCTTCGATTCACGCACACGAGAGGACTAGATGAAGTCAAATATTTCGTCGACGTTCGCCTATTGTGAAAGTCTTCATGGGTGCTATATTATTATATAAATGGTCTCATCATTCAACTAAACTGTATTTTTTATTGTAAATACGAGCACTTAGCGATGCCTATAGATAAAGCACCGTAAACAAATTTATTATTGTTATGCAAAGTTTCAACTTCAAGTCATACTTACGGGCTGTGTCGTCAATGATTAAAGCTGTAAATGGAATAACCCAGTTACTACGCACACAGGTGCACCCTGGGTCACATCACAGTTTGACAAAGACGGCACCCTTTGTGATTTGACCGCAATCGCGCGCGTGAGCAGTATCTGGGTGAGAGTTCATCTTTCCATGCACAGCCACAGGCCTGCTATAATCATGACGACACAGCCCCTTTAAAGAAATTGCTGTCCTCTGTTTGCCTACCTAGGGTGCAGCTGGCTGTATGTCTGAGCGTAGTACTGAAGTACGACTATCCAGGTCGATGGGACACCGTCTTAGACACAATGTCTAACTACCTCACATTGGATAATCCTGGTACCCTGCATGGAGCACTCGTCGCTGTGTATCAGCTGGTCAAAAACTATGAGTAAGTTTTAGAAAATCACACTCGGACATCAGTCAGACTTGAGTCACATTTTTACAAATTTTTTTAATGGCCCCACATTTTGACCCTGGCAGAGTCTTTCTCTAGAGCTACAATCACAGCAAAAAACACACAATGCATGTATTGACCCTTTGCACCAATGTCAGAAAACCCACAAGACTTGTAGAGCTTGTAACACATATTTTTCAATATTATGGAAGTAATAAACAAATTTACAAGGTTCAACAGAAACTTGATGCCAAATCCATAAGAAAAATAACTGCCTTCATGGGTATTAAAGTACACATGGCTGAGAAAATTAAGGATATATGTCACAATGTAACAGGGACACCAAATGTGACACCTATGGTGTCCCTGTTACATCAGTGCAGGCACTGTATCACGTTTATTTTACACCACAGTAATCAAGTAAATCCTTTTTATGATTCACGTTTGGTGTTATTTATGCTATGTAAAGCAAGATCGACGAAGTAGACTAGTGAAGTGGTGAAAAAGCATCATAGGTGGTAACGATGTAACGGTGTCTTTATGGTTCCACCTTCGTGGAATGACCCAGCTACATTGTAAAAAAGCTTACTGGAACAAGTTTTTTGAAAAAGACCAGATTGAAATGATAAAAAACTGCCCTTACAAGTTAACTTTTCAACTGTTTTAATTCGAACAAGCACTAAGAAGATTTATCTCATTGGAGTTACGGGCAAGTATTCCTCAATTCTCAACAGGATTGAAGAATATTTTGTCAGACTCAAAGTCAAAAATAGACCGATCCATTAAGCCCCGCCTTTGCTGTATTGACCAATCACAGACGTGATTACGCAACTCAAAGTCCGACAAAAGTCTGACAAACACGTTAGTGCATATGGCGGGCGTGCACAGCGGGTGGGGTTTCAGTCTATTGAACATCCTTGTTTTAGGTATTACACAGTGAGGTGTTATTATTACTCAATAGAAAAACACAAGACCACCAGACTTGTACAGTAATGTTGAGTTTACTGGCCCGGCATTACAATCACTGGCCTCGTGCCTGCTGTCAAGTGTAAATTTCAAATGCTGGGGTGGATTTCACAAAGCGCTAGGACTAGTCTTATCTCGAGCTAGGACAAGTAACTAGGCCTAACTTATAGGAGTTTGCACAAGTTAGGACTAGTCCTAAGTTAGGACTAGTTTTGTGAAATCCACCTTTGGTCTATTTATGAAGGAGAAGCAGTCAGTTGAAAAGGAGTGAAAAGAGAAGAGCAGAATACTGTCGGAAGATTGTAGTAACGGGCGACTTTTGTGGACACTAGGTGGCAGCAGACTTACAAAGTAAATCCATTGGATATGTGGGCATGCTCAGAGCTACGCAAACAATGGAAATTTACCCGGTAGGTCTGCTGCCACCGAGTGTTCCAAAGTCTCCCATTGTGTACAGTCGACAAAGTTGAATCGCAAAACGAATTTGAGGTATTTGTTTGTTTTTTCGCTATTTCTTAGATACAAGAAACCAGAGGACCGCGAGCCTCTGAACGTAGCCATGATGCGTTTATTACCCATAATACATCACCGCTGCGTCCAGCTGCTCCCAGACGCATCAGACTTGTCCCTACTCATGCAGAAGCAGATTCTGAAGATTGTCTATGCCATGATTCAGGTACAAAAAATATATTTTAGAAAAAAATGCTGTATTACACGATTCAGTGTTATTGCATTAATTAAAGCCGCAGCTCAGCATTGGTAAGAAAGAAAAACACAAATGTTCACAGATTTACCTTACCTTACATGGTATAAAGATAGTGATGGTAGAAAGTTTTCATTGAAATATTTCTGCCTGAAGTGTTGTCTTTTTTGAATAACAAATGAAATGAGATTCAGATTAATTTTCGTCTCATGTGAGACCCAAACTCTGCCTAAGATTAAGAATGCGTACAAAATTGCTGAATGCATTTTTACTGTTTTCTCGCAAATGGAACAAAAAAATGAGCTGAAATTTTCACAGGGTGGTTTTAAATACATATATCTTGATTTGTTCAAAGAATGGAAGCATTTACAGTCAGTTTACCAATGTTGAGCTGGGGCTGTAACTGATGTTTTTAAGATTTATGCCTACTATTTAAACATCTAGTTTTAAACCTAGTAATTGGTATACTCTCCTGCCCAACTGGCCCTTACCGCAAAATTTCACTGGAGACTGTAGAGACAATGTCCACAAAACATTCAGTTTCCACTTCTGATTTTCTTGTTATAGTTATGTTAATGTAAGTTATCACACATGCGTGAGTGGAATACGGGAAAAGATAGGGCTTCTGCGTCCCATATCCCACGAGGCTGAAGGCTGAGTGGGATATGGGAGTGGGACAACAAGTTTATCGTCCAGTCAACTGCAAGATGAAACAACTTTTAGCGTTATTTTATGAAGGGCAAAATGTGCAACACGCAAATTTTAGAACGTCATTTGGCACTGTCCGTAAACGGAGCCTGACGCATGATAATCAAAATACACAGGGTGCAATATAGACTACTGGGAGTGTGATATGGTTTATGATCACACTCCCGTTGAGCAATCTGATTGGAGGATTAGCGCGTACTGGAAGATAATGTTAATTGTACATTGTGGTTGTGTTTTAAATATTGGGATTGTTTTAAAATCATTGTATTTAGCTGTTGTGATCATGTACCATGGAATTGTGCTCTTCATTAAATTTAGGTTTTTTTTCCCTCTCTGTTTGTGTAGTACCATCTTCCGTTAGATTTAGTCAACAAGGAAGTGTTCAAGTTTGATCAGTGGATGGAGATACTTCAAACGGTTGTCGGCAGGCCTGTCCCTGAGGTATGTGGTTTGAACGTTTATTTTAAGTGATCATCACAATCATCATCATCGTCATTGTCATCGTCATTGTCATCGTCATCATCATCATCGTCATCGTCATCGTCATCATCAGGGTGCATTCCTCCCTTGTTGGATGAAGCCCTCCTCCAGCAATTTTCATTCTCATTTGTCACTTGTTATTCTACTCAATGTTGCCGCGTTCATATCGTCGTGTGCCTGGAAAAAGGTTGTACAGGCTGTAGGACCTTTTTCCGGGCAGAAGGTCACAAGCAATAAAGTGGCTTTTTTGAAAAAATTAGGGCATAAGTGTTGTATGTTTGTTGCTAGAGTTACTCCCAAGACATTGTTTTCACAGTTTCAAATCCTACTCATGTATGAAGATTGACTATCACATGACATTGAGATGTACCCAAAGTCTTTACCGGTGAGGCATACTCTTAAGGAGCTGAAGACGATTTTAAAGATATTTTTTACAATTTGGTGTAGGCTTCTCTCCAAGTGGACATTGATGACCGACCAGAGCTGCCATGTTGGAAGGTCAAGAAGTGGGCACTGCACATTCTAGCCAGAGTCTTTGAAAGGTAAGGTTCTTTTGTCTCAAGCAGTTAAACCTGATGTCCATTTTACTGCAATCTTTTTTTATTCTTACTAACTCAATTGTTATGATATTTAGACTCTGATTGTGGTGGTATTCCTGATCCCATGTAAAGCATGATCAGTTCACTAGTGCAGTCCTCAGTCCAACACCATTCAGTGACTCAACACCCAAACTGTTGGACTCTGATTATGGTGGTATTTCTGATCCCATGTAAAGCATGATCAGTTTACTAGTGCAGTCCTCAGTCCAACACCATTCAGTAACTCAACACCCAAATTGTTGGACTCTGATTCTGGTGGTATGCCTGATCCCATGTAAAGCATGATCAGTTTAGCATATCAATATTCTAACTGAAATAGCTGTTTGATTTTGATGGGTATGCAGTGGTCAGCGTTATTAACAAAATATCTAAAACAAGGTTTTTGAATGAAAATTTCACAGATATGGAAGCCCAGGAAATGTTGTCAAGGAATATGTGAAATTCTCGGACTGGTTTCTGAAGACGTTTTCTGGTGAGTAAATCTCTGAGGAACTGAAAGTTTGTCTCCAGTTTGGGACAAAAGCTCAGTTGAAATGGATTGTGTTTTGATGGATCATAGTTGACACATTTTTATTGTTCTTTTGGAATCTGTCAACTCTCTTTGCAGCCTAAAAACTGAATTGCACAGTGCTTATAATGCCAACTCGCTTGAGTGGTTTACTAGGATCTTTCCTCACTCTAAAAAAAATTCAACACCAAGGCAATGACCAGGGGCAACGAAGGCATCTGCCTCCGTGACGTACATGTATCAGGGCTGTGTTTAATTGAAGTACTTGAAGGAACAGAATCTCTCACATGTAAAACTCAATATGATTGAGACCAACGTGGTCCTGGAATTCAACTAAATTAAAACTTTGTGACCCTTTTCCTTCCTGTAGCCTCGACCCTGAGAGTACTTCTTGGTGTTCTAGATCAGTATCGCCAGAAATGGTATGTAGCACCGAGAGTTTTGCAGCAGGCTCTGAACTACGTCAACACGGGGTAAGTCTTCAGGTCTACCAATTATTTTGTCATTCTAAAGCCAGCACAGGGAAATAGTTCCCGAACAAGGCACTGTACTCAAAGTTTTTGAGCGGTTACAGCGCCCTCTCATGATCTGAACAGTGAACAGTGAACTAAAAAAAAAGGAATGTAGGGAAACTGAAAGCATTTCTTTAATAGATCGATCCATTAAGCCCCGCCTACCTTAGCAACTGCCTAGCAACCTTAGCAACTGCCTAGCAACAGCATGTGGTGTGACTTTCTCGCCACGATCGCAGCGGTGGTTGGGTTGCGGCCACACACATGTACATGGTTTTCATGAAGGGTATGGATTTAGTTTCATGGCCTTTTGAGCAGTGCCTTGAGTCCAAAGAATAAAGTCTTTAGATCAACCAATGATTTTGTCATTCTAAATCCAGCACTGCCCCCCCCCCTCTACACCGTGAAATTTCACTATTTGTATTTTTTTTTTAGCGTCAGTCATGCCTTTGCCTGGAAGTTTATCAAGCCACACATTCAGGTGAGTGGACGTTTGAAAACTGAAATAAAATGGATCTTTAAAACTTCCAGACAAAATCAAGAGAATGTTTACATTTTTAAAATTTCTGCAAAGAATTTTATTGAATTAAAAATTGTTTTTCATTTTATTAGTGTATTTTTTTTATTGTTTTGCAAAATCTGTGTTTTAATTGTATTTTTTTTCTTCCATTGTCTTATTTGTTGATGAATGATTTAGCTTTGTAATTAACATTATTGTTTCCTTTTTTTATTTATTTTGGCTTTTCCTTCCTGATAATGTTTTAGTGTTATATCCTTAATTCTGTGTATATTTGCGGTAACACCATGTGTATATATCTACTTTGCTGAGTAGATTGTTCTTGTGAGAACTTGTCCTGTTATTATTCTACTACAGCGGAGTAGATTTCGGAATTCGGGAGACAACTTAGTTCTGAAAAGCACTATCCTGCTTTACTACCTGGGGAGGTAGGAAATGGGCAGGGACTACTACTGTTGCTTAGTTTTTTGTATTTTCACTTATCGTTTTTTGTTTTTTTTTCCTTCTTCATCATAGTTTTTGATTAAGCCACAAGCTTTGGCTGTTTTGCTTGGCCCCATACTCTGTTTCCTTTTCACATTGATTGCTGTTCTGGTAATGTTTTCACTGTGACTGGTGTTCATTATAGTTTCCTGCTGATTTGCATTATTAATTGGTCTCAAGATTTTGACTAGCCTGCTCTAGTCATCATCACGAGACTGAAGAGTGTTTGAGATACTGGTCTGACCTTAAGGACTCTATTTTAAAATATTTGCCTTCAATGATTTTGATCCTTTCTTCCTTTTGCAGCATTATTTAACGATACATGTACTGTGATATTATTATGTTTTTTAAAATAGTAATTGATCTTGACAATGTGATACATTTTTACATGTATGTGGAGATTAATTGATGTTTACTCCCTGTACAATTGTTTTATTCCTAAAATGGTTTCCGATAATCGTCATTCTGCATATATATTTTTATTGTAATTTATGGAATTCTTTGAACGTAACATTTTCTGATTGTTTTATTGATTGCGGTTTAATTGGTATACATTTATTGATATTTTTCTCTTGATGGAAGCATTTTTATTTTATTTTCATGTAGGTGTCAATATACCTTTCTCTCTTTTTCTTCACATTTCTGTCTAATAATTATTGATTCTCACTTCCAGTCTTGTATTTTGAATTTTTTTCGTGCATTCATAATTTTTCATATTTTCTTCTTATGTGGTATTAACTGATATTCATTCATTTCAACTTCCCGTGTTATTTTTCCTTTTGGGCGGCAGCCGATCATTCAAGAAGTCCTTTTCCCACTGATGTGCTACACAGACGAGAACGAAGAATTGTGGAACGACGATCCCTATGAGTACATTCGCATCAAGTTTGGTAAGCGCAAATGAGGAATGCAATCCAATGAGCCCTTACAGACCTAAATCCTTCTACATCCAATTGCCAAAGTTAAGGAATTTGTGCCCTCAGGCAGGCCTCGATCTTTAGAAAAAACGGGGGCAGGCCTTTGCTGGCCAATCAGAGAAATTGTACAAGGGCGTGCTGGCCAAGTTGGTAGTGACAGTGAAATTTTTTTGAAGGGCATGCTGGCCAACTCGACAGGGCATGAGGCCAATGGCCTCGGTGGCCTCGGTTAAGATCGAGGCCTGCCCTCAGGTCCTAAAAACCAGTGCTTATCAAAGGATCAGGCATTCCAAGAATGTCTAAGTCCAAACAACTTGGTGTGGGGTTACTAAACTTGGAGTGGTACTAAACACGGAACCATGGCTCGATTGCCAGCTCACTCTGACTTGCCTCCATTGAGCCAAAATACAATGAATGAACAAGGGTGGAAGCCTCTTGATACCTCGTAATCCTCATCTTGGAACATAAGGACAAAGGTCTATAATCGGGGATTACACAAAAAACGCCTCTCAATGGCCACAAAATGCCAATAAATTAAAGACCTTTTTTGTCCTTGTCTGGGTGAAACGAAACGTTAAACGGCGTGTGTTTGGTCAGTGCATGCTCCGCAGTTGAATGACTGGGCAACCTATGCTCCAGTGATTACATAATGATGTCTTAAGACGGCTTCTGTTTCCAGGCAGGGGAAACGTTTGCGTGTAAACACGCCATCTGGCTGGTTTAAAAAATTTTAAAACAAAATTGCAACAACTTTCTCATTTGATGCCACAATTTCCCTTGACAGGAATCTTATTTTATTTCCGATTTCTGTGGGATTATTTCAGACGCGTTTGAGGATTTCATCTCGCCCGTTGCCGCAGCTCAGACCGTTCTTCGGTCCTGTGCTGGGAAGAGGAAGGAAGTCTTGCAGAAGACCATGGAGTTCTGTATGCAGGTTATGACCGAGCCAGGCATGGAACCGAGGAAGAAAGATGGTGTCATGCACATGGTTGGCACCATGGCAGATATCCTACTTAAGGTACGTTGTGTGCCTGGTACTGGGCACATAAAGTATCTCGTCCCAGTATTAAAAGTCGCAGGCTCGTCACCATTACCCGACGGCTATTTCTGTGGCACAAAATGATCATGTACCCGTACCTTGTTTAGGTTCAACGCGTGCGCCGGTCAAAGGTGACCTTTGGTGGCAGGAATTTGTTTGTTGCGTGTTGACGAGCGTGCGTCTTTCAAACGACGTCAGCAATAATGTGGCCCCTGACATGAAAAATATGCCATTATTGTTACATTTGTGTTGCTGGAATTAACCCAAGGACATGTTTTCCCATTCCCACGCAGAATTTACCCTTCCTATAATAACTTTTGAATGGCAAAAAATTGATCAAACTTTTGTGGCACTTTACCTGCAAACTGTTCTGATTTAATCGGAATAGTCCACTGGAACAACGGGGAGAATTTTTTTTTAGTAGACCCCCAGATCGTTCTGCTGGACCGCGACACTGCCAAATTACAGTAACATTTCAACCGGAGAGAATATACGGGTTAGCAATTTGAAAGTGCCATTGGAACGTTCCGGTAGTCCAACGGACAGTTCTAATTACACCTACGATCCAATTAGAACATTCCTACCATTCCTACCTTTGGGATGATGATGCAACCCGGGCTCGTGGTCAATATGCAAATTAGGTCTCAGATGTTTACCGAGTGCTTTGTGTAATGGTCTGTTGAACACTTCTCTCGTTTTTGCTTTGTTTTCTTCAGAAAAAAATGTACAAAGAGCGGATGGAACAAGTTCTCGTTAATAACATCTTCCCAGAATTCAACAGTGAGTTGGGATACATGAGAGCACGGGTAAGATAATCTCCTCCCCCCCCCCCAACACTACGCCACAGCCAATCACCCCACCTAGATTATGATTAAGTTAATATTTGTAGTTATCCTCGGTTTTTACGGTAGAAAATTTGTCCTGCTACCTTTTATTCCTTTTTGTTTTGTAAGAAATTTTCTCATTATCTATTTCAACGTTTGTATTGGTATGCCAATGGATAATAAGTAAATACAAGTTATTTATCTTGCACTCTCCACGATGATTTCCCCACAGGCCAATTACGTCGTCCACGCTTTCTGCGAAGCTCCCTTCAAGAACGAACGGAATTTAAAGACGGCGTTAGACCTGACTCGCAACAGTCTCATTCACGATAAGGAAATGCCTGTTAAGGTAGGTCGACTTCCCTGTCAGATCAACAGCCATCGGGGCTCATAGTTATTTCACCCAGTCAACCATTTCGCACCGAAAATCTTCCGTTTTTAAACAGATGCTGTTTCAAAACGAAAAACATACAAATAATTTTGCATATAATGCCACAGACATCGTACAAACTACATGTATTATGCATTTAATAATAATAATATTAGTAAGTAGTTCTTATATGGTGCATTTCACAATAGCGTCTCAATGCACTTTACATTAGTGCCCTGGTCATTGGGCCAATAACATTCCTGTAATCTTTCTCAGCTTCCTGGGAAGTATACAGCCCCGAGCTGCCGTGGCGCTCCAAAGGCTTTTTCAAGCACAGTATCAACCTCTACCCTCGCAGGTACCCATTTATACCCCTGGGTGAAGAGAAGCAATTATAGTATAGCATCTTGCTCAAGGACACAAGTGTCATGACCGGGATTCGAACCCACACCCCGATGACTTGACCACCAGAACTTGAGTCCGGTGCACTAGACCGCTCGGCCACGACACGCTACATTTCAGAAAAATCATTAAAAAAATAGAATAACTTTTTCGGCGAAAATCGGGCCGTGCAACTTCAAGGAAATTATGACAAAAGAGTATGATTTTGTTGTTGTTGCAAACTTCTGCAGGTGGAGGCAGCCATAGCTCTTCAAGAACTCATCACCAGCCATGAAGAAAAAGCCAAGCTGTACATTCAACCCTTCGTTAAAGACATCTTACAAGGTACTGTATTAAACCCGGGCACAAAATACGCGCTTAGGCCTTGTCACACAAGGTAAGTTTTAGAGTAAACTTTGAGGCGACCCAACTGCTCAGCATGCAAAGTAACACCTCGGTTGCCCCATTTTTCTAACACTCTCTTACTAACCTCGAGAAACATTATTTGAAAAACTGAAACGTGAAAGATTTGCTCAATATTCGGGCCTTGTCACACAAGTCCATTTTTAGAGTCAACTTTGAGGAGACCCAACTGGTCAGCATGCAAAATAACACCTCCGTTGCTCAAGAGGAATTTTTGTCTAACGAACTCTTACTATCCCCAAGAAAAATTATTTAAAAAACCAATACGTGAAAGATTCTTATAATTCTGATGATTGCTTGAAACTGGTTGCCTGTATTTGTGTTGTGGGACATGGTCCTATCAAACAAGGTCAGTCTGTAGGCCGAAAGCCACCGCCGATAAACGCCCATGTCTACGTGGATTGAGGAACAATCCTCAGCTGTAGCTCACTGCGGAGGTTTTCCTATTCACAGTGCATGAATTTGATTTTTTTTTTGTAGAGAAAACAAAAATCCCGGTGCTATAAAGAGAATTTTTGTTCACATGGCTTTGTCAAGTCAGGGTTTCTTTGTACTCTCAAAGAAAAATGATTCTGGCAACTCAGAGAAAATAATTCGCTAGTCAGGAAAGGATGGAAGAGTTCTGGCGGCAAGTTGTTATAAATTGATATATATTTTTTACCGCTAGCGTTGCTGTTCGTGATTAGAGAAACTGAAAACGATGATCTGACTGAAGTGATGCAGAGACTGATCACAACCTATGGAGTTGAGATAATACCGATTGCCGTTGAAATCACACAGCACTTGGTGAGTTTAGAGCTGTCAACTGGGGATCAGCTTAGCTTAGTGGTATCTTGCCCTGCCTTTCACCTCGTGGACCGTGGTTCGAATCCCGAACCGTAACCTTTTAAAAATGAACTGTATGCAAGTTGCCAACCACAAGGCCCAAAGGCCACTCGAGGTGATAAAAACCTTCCCAAATGCGCAGAAACAAGACATGGCAAGATATTAACGTGTCTCTTCACAGCACAGCTAAGAACAGGGACGGGTAAATGAATCCGTTGCGGGACAAACATAACTGCCTCTTTTGCGTGGGTTTTCCCCAATCTTGGATTGTACATTTTTCAAACTCATTTCATCCCGAACAAGTACGAAAACGGGTTTGCAAAATGACTCCGAGTTAGAAGTACACTTCCTGTTTGAATCTCTTAGAGCATGTGAACTTGACTCTCTATCTGCTCTCAATAGCCAGAAAATGCGTATATATTCAAGACCTTTTTTGTCCTTGCGATAGATGATGTGCATGTCGTCTGTGCGCGCTCCGCAGTGGAATGTCCGGGCGACCTGCTTCGGTGGTCCGAAATTACCTAATGGCGTCTTTACACGGCTTCTGTTTCCAGCCAGGGGAAACTCTTGCGTGTATTCACGCCAGCCAGCGCAAACTGGTTCACTTTGCCTTCTCAAACCAATTTGTTGTTTTTTTTTATTTTGAAATAATGTCCCTCTGTTTGTTCTCATTATCAAGGCGACTACATTCTCGCAGGTGATAGATGCAGAGGAGAGCATGGATGATCGAGCGGCAACAGCGATGGGCATCCTTAATACAATAGAAACTATCTTGAACGTTGTTGAAGAAAAACAAGAGGTATGTCGAAGAATAAGCCTGCGATTTGTCAACATTTTTTGGAATTTTTTTTGCAGATCTCCGTGACGACGTGACCCTTTCCACAACGGGAATGACCCCTCTGCACAATGCGCATCTACCATTTTCGCCATTTTGGGGAGTCCATTCCTTTGTGTAAATTTTTTACTCACAAAATTGCGTCATGAAACGGGTTAGTACTGATCATCAATGGACGAGGGAAGAAAGAGATAGCCCTGCAGTTACACCCGCTGTTCAAAAAATTGGGGGGAACATTACTTGCCAAAAATGAGAACTGTCTAGTGTGGATCAAGTCTTAACACTCCAGAATTTTCCAGAATCCTATGCAGGGAGTTGTTTGACTTTATAGGGTTGGGAAGCAGGCCCAAATACAAATTGCTTATCACTAGGCCAGGCATACCAATCTTCAGAGTCCCAATGTTTGGCCGTTGAGTTACCCAAGAGTGGAGTATTTTGATGGATTTGGCACTGTACCCCCAAACTGCCCACTCTTAGCATGAGGCCAGGCATACCAATCTTATCAGAGTCCAAACATTTGGGGTGTTGAGTTACCATAGAGTGGAGTATTTTGATGGATTCGATACTGTACCCCAACCCCAAACCACCCAGTCTTAGCATGAGGCCAGGCAAACCAATCTTATCAGAGTCCAAACATTTGGGTGTTGATTTACCATAGAGTGGAGTATTTTGATGGATTCGATACTGTACCCCAACCCCAAACCACCCAGTCTTAGCATGAGGCCAGGCAAACCAAACAATGAGTCCAAACATCTGGATGAGTGGAAGTTGAGCCAGTCTAGAGTGGAGTATATTGGAGGATCTTTAATCAAAGACACTTGGGGGTTTGGCTTGAACTATGTTCATGTACTGTTAAGATTGACCTATATTTTGTTCTGAAAGCAGAGGTGTTCTAAAAATACTCCATTCTACCTAATGGTTGTTTTTATATCTACAGATAGTTGTACAACTTGAAGGCATCGTGTTGAATGTAGTTGCAGTAGTCTTACAAAATAGTGTACTAGGTGAGTACCTTCCTTTACCAACACCCCTAACCCCATCTCAAGCCCCCTTCACTCCTCAAGTCTTCTCCCATCCCAAGTTCATTGAGAAATGCGTTTAACCCCTCCCCATCTGTCTTATGTGTGCCCTGTTTTAATATGTAAGACAGTTTTCCTACTTTTGGGGCTCTTAAGTGAAATCTTCAGGGTGATAATAGAGTTTGTAAAATTGGCCAAGCGACGGCAGAGGAAAGAAGGAGCAGCAGCTACTCAGGGCGCTGGATTCAGCTGCATGGTATGCCAGAACTGCTGCGCTTCAAGAGCTGGACTGGCCTCTCACTCCCGAGCACACCAAAGGCCACAATTGCCATGAAGCGCATGCTGCGGCAGCAAAGCGCGAATCCTAAATGACACCGAAAAGCTAGGGGAATGTTCCTTCGTACCTTGAACGTGCCCACTTGTTGAGACTCTCTAAGAAATTGTGCTTCTTGATCATGTGGTGTAAATTTGTTCACCAAAGGTTGTTTATGTCAAAACAATTTGTTATTCAGAGGGTTAATTTTTTTGCTTTTATTTTGATTGTTAATCGTAGATTTTTACGAAGAGGTGATGTCGTTAATCTTCAGCATGACTTGCACTCACATATCACCGCCTCTCTGGCAAGTCTTTGAGATGCTTTATGCCACGTTTGAGCAGGACGGATACGACTACTTTGTTGGTAAGTTCAAATTCTTCAGTTGAAGGCGCTCGCTCGTCACCATTACCCGACGACTATTTCTGTGGCATGAAACGATCATGTACCCATACATAGTTTACGTACAATGCCTGCACAGCTCAAAGTTGATCTTTCGTGGCATTAATTTGTTTGTCGTGCGTTGACGAGTGGGCGTCTTTTACAGGTTTTAGAACCTTGCTTTATATTCAGTCCCTTTGCCTTTTTGATTTGGAGTGAACAAAGAGAAATTGAGCAAGATTTGAACCTGCGACCTTCCGGCTTGCGTTCCAGTGCATTTACCAACCCCAATGTCTCCCAATTTTTTCAATATCTTTGTTGGGTGGGGGGGGGGGGGGCGCAGGGCTCAAATTTGGGGTGAAAATCCACATAACCGCAGGGCTTGTAGCTCAAAACGTTTACTGGACCAATTATTTTACAAGACCAGATTAAAAAGGGAAAAAAATCAAAAACAGTTTAACATTTGAACTAACTTAATTTGAACAAGCACTAAGAGAAGATTTATCTCATTCGTCTTTTGGGTAAGAATCCTTCAATGCTCAACAGAGATGATAGATATTTATCAGACAGAAAGTAAACATTTGAACAGAAACACGAGACTGACGGGCTGTTTCAAACTCTGGGGTGGGGGTGGGCCATTTTCACAAAGTAACTTGATGACAAAATTAAACCTTGTTTGTTTATATGTGTTACTTTTTTTTTCTTTTTCAGAAATGATGCCGGCCTTACATAATTACGTCACCACAGATCCCCCAGCCTTCTTGTCCAACCCCAGACATCTTGAAATCATCTATAACATGTGCAAGAAGGTTCGTAAAACCTCGTACCTTCATATCTTAATCAAGTTATTTTCCGTTATCAACTCACTGTCATGTGGATTTGATAAATTTGATGTTGTGTTGAAAGTTGATTTTTATCGGCCCCAAAATTGTTACCTCTTACCTTCATATCTTAATCAAGTTATTTTCCGTTATCAACTTATTGTCGTGTGGATTTGATAAATTTGATGTTGTGTTGAAAGTTGATTTTTATCGGCCCCAAAATTGTTTATTATCTTTGATGAGTTGTGTTTATTATCAATGTGTTGACTGCACATAAAGTTGTTTAGCAGTTGAGTTGAATTTTATTTGCTGATGTTACCAGTCCCAAAAATATGAACTAGTGAAGTTTTTAGTTGTCATCATTTTGTTGATTATGGCTTGTTTTAATTTTGTTGATGTCCTTTTTTTGGTTTCATTTATGGCTGATGCTGTATTTACATTGATTTGTGTAGTCCATAAAATGCTTTTAATTTGTGAAATTTGTTTTTATTATAAAAAAATAAGTAAGTGACAGGTCAGTAATTGTGTTGATTTTGCTGATTTTGTAAATTTCTGAACAATGTCATCTTCGTAGGTTTGTTCATTTTATTATCATTGTGTTGATTACAAATTTGTTTATTTATGTTGAGTTTTACTCGATTCTCTGTTGATTTTGTCGTTTCTGCTTGCTTCTTTATAATTTCATTATCAATGTGTTGATGACATTTAAAAAGTGGCCCAGTAACTTTGTTGACGTTGTTGAGCTTTTGCTGATATTTAGCATCAACATGTTAACCACACATAATTTTGTTGATGTTGTTGATTTTTTACTTCATGATTTGTTGATTTGATCTTTTTCTCTTGCTTCTCCAAATCTGTATTATTATTGAGTTAACAACTCTTAAATTCGTTCATTAATGTTAACTTTTTAATGATGTTTTATTGTGGAGTTTTACGGGGTATCAACTTCTTGTCAACACATGATTTTGGTGACATTTTAGTTGATAAATAAAGGCAGGCCTTAACCCAGAGAGCCACCCAGCCAGGATGACTGGATATCAACTCGCCATTCACACAGGATATTGTTGATATTTTTGTGGACATTTTTGTTGACATATACATATTTTTGTTGACATGTAGATGTTTTTGTTGACATGTAGATGTTTTTGTTGACATGTAGATGTTTTTGTTGACATGTAGATACTTGATGAAGAGGCCGGCGATGACCCAGAAAGCCACGCAGCCAAACTCCTGGAGGTCATACTTCTACAATATAAAGGAGAAATAAATCAGGTACAGATGAAGTACAAACTACATCCCGCTTTTCAAAACTATTATTATAATTTTGTTTTTTATTAATTTTTTTTTTTTTTTTTTTAGGTTTAAAGGGGCTGTGTTGTCCTGATTATAGCAGGCCTGTGGCTGTGCATGGAAAGATGAACTCTCACCCAGATACTGCCCACATGCACGCTTGCGGTCAAATCTCAGAGGGTGGTATCTTTGTCATACTGTGAAGTTACAGCCAGCGTGCCTGCATGCATCGTAACTGGGTTATTCCATTGACTGCTATAATCATGACAACACAGCCCCTTCAACCTCCCCCCTCACTCTTTGGAACATTTTCCAGTGAGTTAATTTTTTTGCCAGTACAACAAGTACTAAATTGTGGTTTACATAAATTGCAGATACTGGTCTTCGACAATTACAGATGTTGTCCGCGTGCTGCAATGCAACATCGTGAACAAACTGATTATAAGACAGTCTATATTATTTTAATCACGAGGACTGTTCACAGTTTTTAGCATTTTACAAAAACTAAACTAAACTATTGGCTATCCACTTACCTATTCACGTCTCAACATCAATTATCCTTTTTGTGTATTTCTTCCTTGTCTTTCTATGATTTGATAAATATAATAATAACAGTGAACGTTATTATCGTCTCTTTATTGTCACAGTGTGTGCCCCTCTTCGTCGAGGTCGTCCTCAACAGATTGACCAGGGAGGTTAAGACGACGGAGTTAAGGCAGATGTGTCTCCAAGTGGTGGTTGCCGCCTTGTACTATAACCCCATGCTCTTGATGGAAACACTAGAGAAGATGACGATACCAAACACCAATGAGGCCGTCACGGCACAGTTTGTCAAGCAGTGGCTTCATGACACTGACTGCTTCTTAGGGTGAGAGTTTGTATCTTTTTCGGAAGTGAATTGCGAGGGCATCTATCCGGGCCTTGTATCGGAACCTCGGTTCACTTCGACTTTACTCCTTTGAGCCAAAATACAATGAATAAACAATTTATTTTTTTTTTTTTTATGGAAGGCGCCAGACACACAAGGCCAGTAAGCCACTCGAGGTGTGGGCTACAAATCAACTGTTTTTTCCAGGGGCCGTTGCCACCTACTCCTCGGGTTGAAACAGGGTAACCCTCTTTACAGTCCGTAAGGATGTAGGCTTGGGTGTCATCCATCCCCAACTTTTACGAAGCAATCATGGTTAAGTGCCTTGCTCAAGGACACAAGTGTCATGACCGGGACTCGAACCCACACTCCGATGATTCAGCCACCAGAGCTTGAGTCTGACGCACTAACCACTGGGCCATGACACGCCACTAATGGTGGAAGCCTCTCATTGTCTCATTGTCTCATAATCCTCTTCTTTAAATAAAAGGACAAAGCTCTGGAACTGATGGGCATAAAATGGCGATATATTCAGCACCATCTGTCCTCTGTGTGGGTGAAACGAAGCATTGCACAGTGCATACTCGTCCGGGCGACCTTTGTTCCAGTACTCAGTTTGTACACACTGGCACAGTGACACGCTGCCCGTTTGCTCGTGTTTACACGTCATCCAGCATCTTTAATGGTTCAAAAACTTCCCTTTTTGATGACAGCTACTTTTTGGATTTCAGGTTACACGACAGAAAGGTCTGCGTCTTGGGTATTTGTACCCTGTTGTCTATTCCCAGTAAGCCACCTGTCGTCTTAGAGTGTGCCCAGCAGTTTGTACCTGCGCTGCTACTACTGTTCAGAGGATTGAAGAGGGCGTATGAGTGTAAGTTTGCATTCTTAAATTATTTATATTAGTCTGAACCTTTTACCAGAGTAAACCAACTGCCAAGAGGATTGGGTTTTTTTGGACCCGTCCCGCTGGCGGGATTCTTTTGGCAGAATCTTTTTTCTTTGAATGTACCGCTGGCACAAAGAAACCCTGACTTGACAATGCCAAGAAAACAAAGATTCTCTTTATTTGATTGTCTGTTTTGTTTCTCGACTGAGAAAATGTCAAATTCAGGCAGCGTGAATAGCAAAACATCGGCTGATACCTACGGCATAGGAGTGGAACCAAACACGGAAACCATGGCTCGATTACTGGCTCACTCTGACTTACCTGCATTATTGCAGAAAAGTTAAGTTAAATTCCACTTCGGAGCAGAAAAACAAGTCTTGGGAGACAACAATCATGCTCTACTGTGTTCTCTTCAAAATAACCATGTTATTGCTTGTGACCATCTGCTGGGGCGAAAAGTTTGGGTGCCCAGAAAAAAGTCGGCAGCTTTCCGACTTTCCAGGCACACTACGGTATATGGCAATCGCCTACAAAGAACATGTACATATATATGCCTACAAGTAGAACCAACGTTGTTTACAAAAAAAAAAAAAATTATCTTGCAAAGGGGGTTATATCCCCCTCCCCATCGACCGCCGCGCTTTTGCTGGGGCAAAATGTTGTACTTAGGGTACCGGGGAAAAGGTCATACAGCTTGCTGACCCTCTTCCCAGGCACAAAATGGTATACGGCGATCGCCTACACAGAACACGAAACATTCATGCAAACAAGTAGAACCAACATTGTCGAAAAAAATCCCAAATTTTTCCTGGTAAGGGGGTCACCTCCCTCCGTATCGAGTGCCGCACTTGATGGGTTGTAATTTTGTCGTCTTCCCCACAAGATTTTTATAGCGCCACTGCTCACAGGGATTGTAACCCCTCTTTTGAACACATTGCTAAGCACCTGCTTGCAAGGGTTAATCTAACTTCCAATGCATTTGCCCCCCCCCCCCCTCCAGGTCGAGCTACGGCAGAGGAAGAAGATTCCGATGAAGAAGAAGATGACAGTGACTATGAAGAGGCAGCCTTAGACAGCGACGAAGATGAAATAGATGAAGACGGAGCCGAGTACTTGGAGAGATTAGAAAGAATTGTAAGTTAGCTCTTAAAAACCCTCGGAGCAGCCACAATTTTTGTTTTTACTTTGGTGGACCCACGAGGAACATTTTTTCACCACCCAGTCTTTTAGGTCAATAACCCACCCTGCAAACCCAAAGCTTTTATAAATCACTGTGGGGGTGAATTGGAGTGCCAGCCAAGACTTAAACTTTTTTTATTTACGATCCACCCTTGCGCCAAGGGACATCCTTGGCACAAGGGTCAACCAATTACTACACTGAGACAGCAGGGGGCTGCTGTCTTTCAACACTCCTTACTCTGCAGTGGTTAGGGGCTGGCCAATAGGAGTCTACAGGCTTGTGGGGTATACCAGGGGTGAGGACTACATGGAATCTTGGCCTTATTGGCCCATTGGAAAAAAATTATGACCATATTTGGTAACATATGGAACATTTTTCCACCTTCCCACTGACGCCAGGGTACCAGTTGCCGCCGGGATTCTTCCATTTTTTTCCCTGCCCCTCTGACATAGTTATTTTGTTGGAATTGCCGGAATAAATTTTCTTTGAGAGTCAAGCTGGCACAAAGAAATCTTGACTTGACTTTGCATGATACAATAATACGGGCAAGCAGTAACATAAGAACACGCTTGTAAACTAAGACTAGATACCTGCACATGCTCATTAGTGTGGGCATTGAAGATGGGTATAGCTTGGGTCGTTGCTGGTTTGCACGCTTAAGTCTTGGACAGCATGTCGGCGACGCACATTTCCTTGGAAAGTTGGCTTATTTACGAAAAACTACACAATGTGTAGGTTTTATTTTCATAAAATGCTAACATGTACTATACATGTAGGATACCCTGGAAAAATAAAAGGAAGATTGCTCAGTGTAAATGTAGGATCTGTTTTCTTCCTGGTCCTCCCATTGTCATTCTGACATGATTGTACTTTTTCCACTCTTTTTAATGGTCCACTCACAGACCTGAGATATTGATTATCATGTATTATTCATATGACATCATTATGATGTCAGACCTGAGATATTATTTATGTATTATTCATGTGACCTCATAATGATGTCAGACCTGAGATATTATTTATGTATTATTCATATGACATCATTATATCAGACCTGAGATGTTGATTATCATGTATTATTCAAATGACATTATGATGTCAGACCTGAAATATTAATGATCATGTATTATTCATATGACATCATTATGATGTCAGACCTGAGATATTGATTATCATGTATTATTCATATGACATCATTATGTCAGACCTGAGATGTTGATTATCATAATATTATTCATATCACATTATGATGTCAGACCTGAGATATTAATGATCATGTGTAGGTTTTATTTTCATAAAATGCTAACATGTACTACACATGTAGGATACCCTGGAAAAATAAAAGGAAGATTGCTCAGTGTAAATGTAGGATCTGTTTTCTTCCTGGTCCTCCCATTGTCATTCTGACATGATTGTACTTTTTCCACTCTTTTTAATGGTCCACTCACAGACCTGAGATATTGATTATCATGTATTATTCATATGACATCATTATGATGTCAGACCTGAGATATTATTTATGTATTATTCATGTGACCTCATAATGATGTCAGACCTGAGATATTATTTATGTATTATTCATATGACATCATTATATCAGACCTGAGATGTTGATTATCATGTATTATTCAAATGACATTATGATGTCAGACCTGAAATATTAATGATCATGTATTATTCATATGACATCATTATGATGTCAGACCTGAGATATTGATTATCATGTATTATTCATATGACATCATTATGTCAGACCTGAGATGTTGATTATCATAATATTATTCATATCACATTATGATGTCAGACCTGAGATATTAATGATCATGTATTATTCATATGACATCATTATGATGTCAGACCTGAGATATTGATTATCATCTATTATTCATGTGACATCATTATGATGTCAGACCTGAGATATTGATTATCATGTATTATTCATATGACATCATGATGATGTCAGACCTGAGATATTAATGATCATGTATTATTCATACAACATCATTATGACATGATTAGGCTAATGATCGAGATGACGATAGCGACGATGAAGAGATGTATGAGGAGACAGCCCTCGAGGGATACAACACCCCCCTAGATGATGAAGACGGACCCTTCGACGACGAGTACATGCTCTTCAAAAACATCCTCACAAGTAAGTCTATAAGTTTGCTACAAGCGCCCTGGGTCTTGAAAAAAGTGGATTCTTTCTGGCAAGCTCGAATAAACTTTAAAGATGTTGACAAATTCGGGAGACTGCCAACAAGGGCTGGATAGTTCAGTTGGTAGAGCGCCATCATTTTGAATGAATTGATCCCATTGTTGCTGTTTTTGTCATTTTGTCATTGCGCCATTTTGTCAACTGAATCTGATGTACATTGTGTATATTTTTATTGTTGTATTCCCATTTGATTTAATTAATGGATATTGAAAGCGAATGACATGTCGTGGCTGAGGGGTCAAGCGCACTGGACTCAAGCTCTGGTGTTTCTGATCAGCAAAGTGAGGGTTTGAGTCCTGGTCTTGACACTTGTGTACTTAAGAAAGACACTTAACCATTCTTGCTTCTTCTTTCGGATGGGACGTAAAACCGTCGTTCTCAAGCGTTGTGTAATGCACGTAAAAGAACCCAGTTACACTTATCGCTAAGAGAAGGGGTTTGCCCCGGTGTTTCTGGCAGTGGCTGCTGAATGCGCCACAGCACCTTGTAAACCATTACTAAGTGCTACACAAATGGTGCTTCATAAATGGGTCTTTCAAAAACTTAAAAAAACCTGTCTTAAAAATTAATTATAAGCGCTTTGAGTTGCCTGTGGATAAAGTGCTATAAAAAACTAGTTACTCATAATAATAACGTATTTTTTACTGTAGTTCACACCTTTAAAATTCCTTTGCTAAAGCAGGTGCTGTAAAAATGCAATAAGTTATTATTTTTAGGCCTATTTATCATTTTATAAAAATAAATTATTCCTAAAGTAAATGTATATTTAATTATTCGCTGTACCGCTGTTAATTACAGGATTCGAACTTGCCTTTTGTCACCGGGCATGCTTGGTGGTCCAGGCATTAAGACATCTGCTCTAGAATGCAGGGGTCCTGGGTTCGAATCCCATCCGAGTAGTCGTTAGATGGTTGTTTTTGCAGGCACTGAGTATACAGTGCTTATTACATGTAATTATTATCAGGATAAAACTTCAATAGTATTTATTATCCTCAATGTAATTATTACATCTATTAAAAATTATAAATTAAAGTATTGTTATTACTGTTATTGTTGTTGATTTTAACTACATGAATGATCCTTTTTTTTCAGATATCCAAGTAAACGACCCATCTTGGTACAGCGCTCTGACCTCACACCTGTCACCAGACCAACAGAACGACATGCAAGAGATTGCAAAGATGGCCGATCAGAGGAATGCAGCCGCAGGTAAAGATAAAAGCAAATTTCTCTGCCAAGCAAAATTTCTCAGGGAACCAGTCTCAAGCAATATATATTACTACATTGTATTTTGCCTGGTAACATATTTCTTCTATGCAAGATTTGTGTATGCTTTACAGCATTTTGAAATTAGGCCCAGAACCTTTATTGCCCTAGTAGGAACATTAAAACTTGTGGGGCAGGACTGTGTGGAAGAACTTCCACACAAAAATGAATATTCATGATTTTGTTTACCGTCTAACTGGTCGCACGTCACCTCCAGCTAGTTGGTCCTTTATTACCATTGTTTGAATATCATATTAGGTTTGCACTAGGTTTGGATAGCAACTAGTCCTAACTTATAAGACTAGTCATAAGTAAGGACTTAGTCCTAAGTTAGGACTAGTTTTGTGAAATCCACCATTGCATGGAGATTAATAATAACAATAATAATAATAATGATTGTTTCTTTGTCGATGTGCTGGTTGTCATGTGTCTAATTAAATGACTACAGTGTGAGCATAATCATGGGGGTATCCCACCTTAATTTGCTCTGTCACTGGTTTATCAGATATTGGGGAACAATACTGGAACATAATTGGGTGGGGCTGGGGAGGGGGTGAGTTAACTAGAAGTTAACTAGATGTGTGGAGAATCTTCCACACAGGTATGCCTTTTTTTTCTTTCTTTTTTCAAAACGTTAGTGCCCTGCAAGTTCTTCTTATGATAAATTAATTCATTTAGACTTTGAGAAAGACTCTGCTAGGGTCGAAGCGTGAGGCCATTAATAATTATTTACGTAAATTAATTCCTTATTGCTTATATCTGTTTCTAGAATCCCGTCGCATCGAAAAGCAAGGCGGATACAAGTTCCAAGCGACCAGTGTTCCAACGAGTTTCAACTTTGGTGGCATGTCATAGTCATAGCTAGAAAAATTATCGTTGAGTAAAAGGTTGGTGTATAAAACATCGCTTGTCACCTCATCCTAACAGCAACCCCCTCAGAAGTGTCGGGAGTAATTCTCGTCAATACGCCCAACTGTATATGTGTTCTTCGTTAATAGACCGTTCCGGCTTTGGCAACAAGCCCCGCCCATACACCTTAGTTTGTGTACGCTTACGCTGCACGTGTGACCGAGTTTGACCGAGGTCACATGACCAGAAGGCGTGATCCAATTGGTCAACGCGCACGGTTTGATTGACAGGCCGGAACGGTCCGTAGTCCCCCGCTTGCCTAGTGCCGTCTTGCACACCTAGGAGCTATTCAAGTGGCATTATTGATAGCTTATCCTACCTACTGTCTGACTGTTTAATATCACCCACATGGTTTTAAATGGTTGATAAGCTATGCCAGCCTGCAACATGTTTTGAATGATACTTGTACATGTAGATGTGCTGAATGCATCTACATATGACATGCTCAACCCTCCTACTGTCTGACCATTCAATATCATTCACTGTGGTTTTGAATGATAAACTATGCCAGCCTGCAATGTGATATAATGTGGTGAATGCATCTGCATAGTATACCGTCAACCCTCCTACTTGCTGACCATTCAATATCATCCTCTGTGGTTTTGAATGATACTTGTACATGTAGTGAATGCATCTACACAGTGCACAGTCGACCCTCTTACTGTCTGACCATTCAATACCATCTACTGTGTTTTTTAATGATACGTGTACATGTAGTGAATGCGTCTACACAGGACACAGTCAACCCTCCTACTGTCAATCAATGTCATCCACTAGTGTTATGTTTTGTTCGGGATATTGTACTACATTCACACACGGGGGTGGTATAGGAAGCCCCCGTTCTCTGGTCCATTTCTTTGGCCTAGGAAATGGGGGAAACTTGGCCCGCAAGCCGCTTATGAGGAATCTTCTCGCAGTCGTCAAATCTCAGCCCTAGCTCCATGCTGCTAAAGTGTGGTTGGTTTCTCTATGTAGTATCTCCAGCTTATCAAAATCAGGGGTAACTTTTAAAGGATTTGGGCTACTGGGAATCCGTGTTTTCTTTTTTTATTTTTGTTTATTTTTTTTTTTAGGGGAGGGGAGGCTTACAGCTTGCAAAAATGTTCAAGATATGGCAATTTTCGTCAGCTTCTTGAGATTGATCATAAATTGTACAGAATTATCAAGGGTGTTTTGCCTTATTTGACCTTAATGCTTGTGGATATATTTTGTCCAGTTTGTTTGTACTTGTTGCAACGGAATCGAAGTGAGAGTACTTGACTCCAAATTGTGGCTTTTTATTTTAGGAATTCGGTGGGATAAGAGATTCATAGTGTTCAGGAAAAATGGGGTTGTAAATGTCACCCAAACACCACCACATAATGAGAATAACTTGTCCCTTTCTTTTTCAAGATGGAGATCAAAATTTCTGGATTCAGTTGGAAGAGAGCTTTCCAACGGTATCCAACACGTAGGGTGGCAAACATCAGCCAGACACTACTCCCAAAAAGGGGAGTAAATTTCTCTTTTTTTCAAAATGGAGATCAACATTAATGGAATCAGTAGAACTTTCCAACGGTATCCAACATTTGGGCTTGCAAATATCAGTCAGACACTACTCCCACAATGATGAGTAAAGTTTTTTTTTTTTTTTTTCAAAATGGAGATCAAAACTTTTGGATGCAGTAGAGCTTTCCAACACTTTTTGTTTACAAACTTCACTCAGACTTGTCCCCACGAAGTGAGAAGAAAGTTTTGGGGCTCAATTTTTGTTATTTCTAAGTTCACTAAACAAAGAACTATCCAACGGTATCCAACACTTGGCGAATACTTTCAGACATACACGTACCTCCCCTGTAAATGAGTTACATATTCATCTATCATTTGTTAATTTAGTAAGAAAAGAGTTTTCCGATATTTGGCATGCAATCATCACCCCAAAAACCATTTCCAGATTATTGGAGTAAATTTGTAAATGTATTTTTGGAATTAGTTGGAAAAGAAGTTCTTCTGAGTAGATGGGTTTTTTTTTCACAGGACTCTGGAAAGTACTGAGTATACAGTGCCTATTTACACACATTGGTGTATGGGCAAAAAATAATGTTCTTTATCCCAGATGCAAAAATTAACATCTATTCTAATGTTTGCGTTACTCGCTGCTAATAGGATTCGACCTGCCTCTAGCTACCGGGCAGTCTTGGTAGTGTAGTTGATGAGACATCTGCTCTAGAATGGCGGGGGCCGTGGATTCGAATCCCAGCCGAGGAATATGCCAGTGGACTATTTTTCACATGACATCGGTGTATTAGTAAAAAAAAGTTCTACTGACATCCTGAAGCCTGATAAATTAATTAATATTCATGTTTTGAACGTTTGACCTCACAAGGCCGTATCAGCTGTGTCGCCTACAATTCACTCTCTTAAAATTTCAACGAATGTTGGTCACCATAAACTTCTGAAAGTCTGCCAAGATATGTTCAAAGTTGTCGTCAACATTAAATTAAGTTTGCACTATTTTTGGGTTGTTTTATTTGTTTGTTTTAGGGGATTTGATTGTTTGTTGTCTTTTTTTCTTCCTTTTTTTTCTTTATGCTTTTGAATTTTTATTGAGTTTAAACATTACTAATATGTACATAAATGTCGTAATTTTTTTACCAAACACTGTTGTGTAGAACTATGATAAGGTAGCCATCTTTGTTTAGTCCCCTGTATATGCAATGGCTATATATTTCACTTTGTCACAACCTGGGAAGGGGTCTGACTATTTTCTGTTTCTGTTTGATAGCATTGATTTGAATCAGAAAATTTAAAGATTGTCATAAAATTTGTGTCAAGAAAAAAGATTGACACAATCTCCATTTGCTTTGGAAGATCACAGTCATGGTTGTTTTTCGGTAAAAATGCAGTCGCTGAAAGCACCTTCATCTTGGATCTCTCTTGGCCAACTTGCTTTACTCTCATTCAAATCAATAACATCAAACCGAGGCAGGGGAGAAAATAGTCTGGTCCCCTCTCGGTGTATTCAAAAGCAGTATGTCGTAATGCCATTGCAACCAGGGTACACGACAGAAGGGCTAGAGTACTTAATAAAGTATCTGTTAAGAAAGCCGCAAGTGGGAAATATTCAAACTCCAAATTGTAAAAAATGTAATTAAATGTTATTGACAGATTTTGCTTAAGATTATTTTGTCCTCAAGAACCTGCCCCAAGGCGATTAAGCCAACAATTTTATATTATTTAAAACAGATGTTGACAATTCAATGGAACTCAACGACTACAGGAACAAAACAGGATTCAAAAATAAGATCCGAATAAAAATGTTCTTGCTTTAGTTCGTTGAGATTTACTGTTAAGAATAACAACTTTCAAAATGCCAAGTCAAGAACCACTTTTTAAGAACTCATCAAAACCTTGAACTCCTTTTAAATCCTAGCTCCCTTGAGTTGTTTACAAGGGTTCTTCCTCACTCTATAAAAAACAAAATAACAACAACAACAACATTATCATATGGTAGACCAAAACCCATGCTGTTGGACTCTGATTATGATGGTATGCCTGATCCTATGTAAAGCGTGATCAGTTCACCAGTGCAGTCCTCAGTCCAACACCATTTAGTAACTCAACACCCACACTGTTGGACTCTGATTATGGTGGTATGCCTGATCCCATGTAAAGCATAATCAGTTTACTAGTGCAGTTCTCAGTCCAACACCATTCAGTAACTCAACACCCAAACTGTTGGACTCTGATTATGATGGTATGCCTGATCCTATGTAAAGCGTGATCAGTTTACTAGTGCAGTCCTCAGTCCAACACCATTCAGTAACTCAACACCCAAACTGTTGGACTCTGATTATGGTGGTATGCCTGATCCCATGTAAAGCATAATCAGTTTACTAGTGCAGTCCTCAGTCCAACACTTTTCAGTAACTCAACACCTAAACTGTTAGACTCTGATTGTGGTAGGATGCTTGATACCATATAAAGCGTAATCAGTTTAATAGTGCAGTCCTCAGTCCAACAGAAACAAACACGAAATGCAGTTGGATTTTGATGGGTTTAGGGATGGTTAATGGTCGAATGAAATCCATAGTTGTACAATTTCCTTTAAAAACGGGCATTCAATTGTTTTTAAATTAATTGTATGGATTACTTTTCGGCCCACACACCAACACAAAGTAGATAAATAACAACGATAATAATCGAATCAACAACAATATGTTTTGATGAAATGGCCTTCCGCGATTAATTGCATTGTGATCAACCCAGTTTTTGAACAATACAATATCTAGATTTAAACAACTTAACCAAGTTTAACAATTATATTATTCTTTCAACTGATGTGTAAAAAATAACAAATGTTTCAATTTTACGAGTCCGTTCAGACTTGGAACAATTATTAAAAAAAGAAAGAGAAAACCTGCAATAACTTTAAAGTGTTTGAAATTGTCTCGTTTATTAGAAGTCTAAGATGATGTGACACTCGTGTCTTCAATTAAAGAGACATGTTGATTGGGCGCTTTTGGGCTATAAAAAGCGTTTGTTATTAAATGAATATGGTTGGAAAAACGTTTTAAAAGTAGAATACAATGATTCACATAAATATCCCTTGAAATTGTGAGATTGTTGTAATAGAACACGGTCCGCCATTTTGTAGAACCACATTGTTGACTCCACAAAATGGCGGACCGTATGCTTCCATGTAGAGTGTAGGCTAGTACTGCTGGTTGTATTTCCGGGGAGGCAATTAATAGTCTTGGTTGCGCCATTTTGGAAGTCAATGTCACTGTGTTATACAGTGAGGTGCGCATATAATTGACCCAATTCACCTGACGTCATCATCACATTGATCGTGGTTGCGCCATTTTGGAAGTCGGTGTCACTGTGTGTTATACAGTGAGCCAATTTTAGGCGTTACCCATCCATTAATGGTTACAAAATTATAAAGACTTAGTTCCATTACTTGAAAATAAAATATGCAGTATATTTTGAGAACACTGTTTTTCAAAAGATGTCCATACGTCACAAACTGTTTCTGGTTACCGACCCGTTTTCACGGAGCTCTCTGAAAATAGACCGATCCATTGAGCCCCGCCCCCATACGTGTTGACCAATCACAGCCTTGGGTACGCCATCGAAAAACCGACAAAAGTCCGACACGATAAAATCCTATTTGAAAGTGTAAAAAATGCTTGCGCGTATCATTAATAACACGCACGTTCATGTCGTGTAGTATTTGGCATTGAAGAGACGCACATTATGCTGTCCAGGGCCCAATTTCATGGCTCTGCTTACCGTAAGCAAAAAATCGGCGCTTGCGGAAGCAGAAAATTCCGCGCTTACTTAAGCGTATTTCACGGGTTAGCAAGGAATTTTTGCTTGTGCGCGTGCGTAGTTCACGTAACTAAGGATTCCGTGCTTACACAGCTAGCGCAGAAATTCGGCGCTAACCTCGTAAGCGGCGAATGGTCTTCGTAAGCGCAGAATGACGCAGTAAGCAGAGCCATTATCTTTTTTTAGTCCGTATAATAGAGAATAGTCGTGTTAGTCAAACTGATGAAGTAGTTGTTGGCTACGAAAGCTCATGCAGTTTTTCCCCTATTCGTTAGTCTTTAAGTGCTATCACTAGTTTTTACTTTTCAGTCCGAGAATATCGAAGAAAGAAAAAAAAAACAAGAATGTATAGCTGTTATACTAATAATTGAAACTGTTTTTCTCCAGATTTCACAAGTAAATCTCGTTTTGCAAGGATGAAAATTTCAATATGAATGAATTCCAGTTATTTGTTTGCAATTTAATGCACATTTTCATTCGTTTTGTTTTGGTCAAAAAATAGAAAAATCTATCCTATCCTCTTCGACGGCTGGGTGTGAGGAACAAAGGGAAAAAATCTATCCCCTCCTTAAATATTGAAATTATTAGCACTCGATCCACAAAAAGACCTGTCGGGACATCGTTGTTTTTCTCCAGATTTCCAAACAATGAAGCATTCATTGTTATTAAAAAAATGTGCGCGTATTTTCCTTTCGCATAATATTACGATGCAATACTATTCTGCAGTAAAAAACTAAAACAAAAACAAAACAAAAACAAAAAAAAACGTGTCACGTTTTGTAGCTCAGAAAAAGTATAAAATACAAAGAGTAAAATAATTTTTAAAAGTGCACCAATTTCTTAATTTGTTCTTGCAGCAACATTTTATGAAGAAAAACAGCATGACTTTTTAAAATTTTGAAAGCAACTTCAAGAAATGTTGCTATAGATTACGAAAAAAAAAGTGAAAAATGAAAAACTGTAGTTAAAATGAACCTGTTAAAATGTACGTTTATTCCATTAATTGGCGTCGGCTCTTGTGGGAGTCCGGGCGCATTAGTACCATTATGCGGCCCATAGGGCGTGACTTTAGTACATAGCCTACACTGTGAAAACAAAAGGTGTTAAATCTACACGGAAAGAGTTCGGTCAGTGACAACACTTTGAAAGAGTTAAATGTACCTCAATTGTAGAATATTTACCAAATATGGTCATAATTTTTTTTCAATGGGCCAATAAGGCCAGGATTCCATGTAATCCTCACCCCTGGTATACCCCACAAGCCTGTAGACTCCCATTGGCCAGACCCTAACCACTGTAGAGTAAGGAGTGTTGAAAGACAGCAGCCACCTGTCTCAGTGTAGTAATTGATTACTAGTCAGTTAGGACTAGTCCTAAGTTTGGACTAGTTTTGTGAAATCCACCCCACTGGACACGGGACCTATGAACAAATAGACGAAACACAGTTGCACCACTGAAATAGATGCAGGCTTTGGGGTTGCCTAAAAAGCTTAGAATAATCGCGGACGCTCGGTGCAAAAAATATATAAAAATAAAAACAAAACAAACAATACAAAATACAAAACAGTAAAAAAAAAAACCTGAAACGTCACAAAATAAAGTGGTGGTGCAAAGAGTCATTCACAAAACTGAATTTGACCGTGGACCCCCCTCTTTAAGATTTGTCGCTTCTTCTTCGTTCACAGGTTCTTGTCCAGACTGTCTATTGTCCAGTACTTCAAGCGTGGTTACCAACACACCGTCACCAACTACGGCTAAATTGTTCAGAGATCAGTTTTGGAAGCCAAAGAGCATGTCTTCTAATTTTACTAAACTGCCACAAGTTAATCTTCCAATTACCGATGGTATGTCTACACCTCGTCCAGCTTAGGCGACCCATTGAATTCTACCGTTGTGTTGACCACCACGAACGCTGGGTTCCTGGATATCACAGAAAACATGCTGGAGAGCATCAAGAGAACCGGGGCGTGTCCTAACATCACAGTCATCGCTGAAGACGAACAGTCCTACAAAGCATTAGCCGAGAGAGCCAAATCACAACCAGGACTTCATTTCAAGAGATCGAACGCCGCTAAAACATCCTCAGACCAGCTGGAGTTAAACTCACCGGAGTACAACCGACTCGTGAACAAGCGACCAGCGTACGTGCTTTCGTTCCTTGAGAAAGGGAACCGAGTTATATTTGTCGATGTCGACACTTATTGGTTCCACGATCCATTAAAAGACGTTGACTGGAAATTCGACATTGCTCTACATAATGAGGTTGACGAACCCGAGCCATGGTTTTGCGATGGCTTTGTGTACTACAGTCCTACAAGCAAAACTATAAACTTGGTCAAAGAATGGGCGCACTTGTATGCAACAACGGAGAAGGAAACTCCAGATCAAGTCATCTTGGACGAGCTGATCTCCATGAAGAAAGTTCCAGGCCTAAAAGTGAAAACCCTTAAAGCCAGTCAGTTTCCTGATGCACGAATATACTTTCACAAAGAAAAGAGCAATGACACTATCGTTCCGCATTTGAGCTACATTTCTGGTCACGATGGCAAAGTAAATGCACTTAAAAGTGAAGGTCTTTGGGTAATCTGAAGTTAACCGGACATCTTCGTTATCTCATGTTAGTGTTCTAGTAAAGAAGATTGTTTTTAAATATTTTCTCAGTTGCATAACACATCCTTTTTGTATTCTTGAATATCATAAGAAAATGTTCTTGTTTCAGGAAAAGTACTTTTATTGCAACATAAAATCAGAAAAATAGATAATGTGTAGAATAACAAAAACTATAGTGCGTATAAATCAATGTGGGTCAATACGTACGTGCACGTTAACATCCGGTTTTGACCGGAAGCTGGGGGCAAACTGGTGTTATTTCTGTGTAAATGTTTGGGCAGGCTCGAAGTTGTACAACCTTTAAGATTGTACATAATATGTAGAAATTGTAGTTATATGACCAGTAATTTTTGAGACATGAATTTTTGAACTTTAACTTCCCGATTATTGTTTTACTCAATTTTATTTTATTGTAGGCCTATTTGTAATTTTTGTGAGACACGAGGCTTTAATAAAGTACAGCAATGATTTTTTTTTTTTTTTTTGATAATCTTGTTTGAAAAGTGAAACATTGGAGTGAAGGTTACAATTACCCCCCCCAAAAAAAAAAAACAACAACAACAACAACAACAACAACAACAAACAAAAAAACAAACAAGCAAGCAAAAAAAAACAAAAACAAAACGTTTACCATTTTTTGAGCCGGGTGTGCTACCAAATTAGTGCGTCCGCGTATGACGTATCAACTTCCAAAAAAAGGTAGTAACCTTAGGAAAACAAAATACGTGCATTAATATCTAGAACAGCAATACCAATGTAGAAAAGAAACTTCAAATGTGAACTTTTATTTCGGCTTGTATCGACTCGTCTTGTTCTTGTAGGCGCAAGTACCCTGTCCCATACTGTGGCGATAGCGTAGGAGGCACCAGTCCATTTTCCTGGGCCGACTAGTCGGTACTGGTAAGGCACGCACGGACCGAAAGCACATCTTAGAGTTAGCATCGGACGCCTGAAGAAGAGCGTAATGAAATTCGGCAAGGCACCAATTTCAGCTGCGATCGAATCCGCGTATTGGATCCCATCAACAAGGCGGTGGCCCTTCAAGAACTTTCTCGCCATTTCTTCCTCAGTCTTAGTCACCTCAGCTTGCATTCTGGCTTGGGATGGTAGAGCAGCAAGTCCTTTGAACACTCGGACGGCCCAGCGGGCTTGCAGCTCAACGCACGGTATCACAGAACCAATCGGTGTTATTGCGCCGCTAATCGATACCGTATTGAACTTCAGCCCTAACGGGAAGACATGCTTGTAAAGTGGTACCCGACCGTTTGTCACCTCCAACGCACTGCATTCAACCTGAAACGGAAACTTGAATCGGTAACCAGTCCCCATGATAACGTGATCGATGTTCTCCAATACAGAACCGTCTTCTAGTTCCAAGCCAGTTTGTGTGAAACGTTTTGGGGTTGCCTTTATGTTCACAGTTCCATTCAGTATACGACTTGGCAGATCTTCATTTACCACTGGTTCACAGCCGAACACGTCATGCTCGGGTTCTAACGGTGCTGCAATCATGTGGAACCGGAGGTTCAATGAATTTTTGAATTGCTTCAGAACAACAGGGTAAGGTATTTTATGATGTCTCCTATTCAGTAATAACTCGAATGGATATGCGTAGTCTCCCATCCGGCTGAAGATCCACGTTCCGCGTCTAACACTTAGGTATACCTACAAAAATAGAGAGATAATAAGTGTCACAAAGTATAATAACGACTTGAGTCACAACTAGAGTTTTAACAAGTAACGTATCGCCAAACCACTATACCTGCGCATTACGTAAACAATTTTTGTTCACACGCGATGCGCCATTTTGCCAAATCTGAAGACATTATGAGAATAAGGCTGAGTCTGAACTGGCGGCTACGGCTACGGCTACGACTGGACCGTACTGGATGTTATAGGACATCCTTAGCAACACCCTTAGCAACAGTCGTAGCCGTTTCGGATCTGGCCTAACTTCCCAGTGGTGCACGATCTCGCTGCGTCACCCCGACCCCCCCCCCCCCCGAATGCCTTGCTCGATCGTAACCACTGGAAGTCATTTACTGTATTTGGATGTTTTAATAAGTCATGATCCATTCTGCGACGTGTTCCACTAGATTCAAACGATTTCTCAGTTACAGTGACCGTTAATATTTTCTGCTTGATCTTGACTGTTCCGTTGCAGTGCGAGCAAAACCTAGGTCGACTTGGGCCGGCTTTAGAGTACAGAGTGTGCGATACTGCGCATGGTGCGAATCCTGCATAAAGGCTGCAAAAGAGGCTTCAATTTATGGAGGAACGTCAAAGTACAAGCGTCCTACAAGCGCTTGAAAGTTTTTTTTATTTGAACTTACCTGTGAAGCAAAATGGCTGACGTCTGTTGCAGCATCTACAGCTGAATTCCCTAGGCCAATGACGACAACTCTCTTATCCTGGAACTCAACCGGAGTTCGGTAGTCCATGGTGTGTAGAACCTTACCCTGGAACGTTTCAAGACCAGGGAACTCTGGGTGATGGGGGCTGTTAAACATTCCAGTGCATATCATCACAGCATCAAACTCGATTGTATCCACAACACTGCATTGCTTAACGGTGACGATCCACCGTCCGGTGGCGGTAAAATCCCGGGCCTGCTCTAGCCGAGTCACGGTTGTTAAGAACCAAATGTGCTTCCTCAAGCCAAACTCCTCGGCGTACATTTCACAGTATTTGATGATGTAGGAGTGATGAAGAAAATTTGGCCAGTCCTTTGGGAAGGGAAAATCGCTGTAGCACATCATTTCTTTGCTTGTATTCGTAACAGTTGACTTGTAAACTGATGCCCCGTTTTGGGTGGTTGGAGCGTCGCCGTAGAACCAAAGACCGCCGATGGTGTTGGACCTCTCGAAGCAAGTTGGTTGAAGGCCTTCTTCGAGACAGCTCTTGATTGCTGCTAATCCGCTTACTCCTGCCCCAATAATGGCAACTCTTTTGCTTGAATTTTTCTGCTCCATCTACGGCAAATTAGGATACACAACCACGTCTTGTTATTATTATTACTGTTATTCTTTCATTTTAAACATTTTGTTTTCTTTTCATCAATAATTTTTAGTTCTTATTATTTCTGACGTTTGTGTCAATAATTTATTTGAAACTGTTTTAATTGTAAAATCCATTAGTTATATTTTTACTTGTTGTCATACTGATTAATTTAACATTCAAATTATATGCTTTGTCTTGATTAATTTATTGTTAAAAAAAACACTCAACTGGATCATTAGTGATTTTTGGTAAAGTAAATTCGGGGGAGGGGCAAGCTGTTCCACAGCGCTTGCAGCCGTTCCAAAGAAAACACCAGCCCGGGCTGCCTGCTAATGTCCCGAACGGAACGTTCTTCCCAACGGAACGTCGTTCAGGCTTTCACAATGAGAACACTGTGTGTTCCGATGAGAATAATCAGTGCTTTTTTGGAACGCTACAACACTGAGCGTTCCTATTGATAATGACGTTCAGCATTCTTACCTTTTTGGCGTTCAGGTTCAGAGCAGCCGCTTGATGGACCTCCTGCAGATTTCACAGCAAATGTAGACACCTTGCCAGCTTCACTTCATGTGTTATTTATATGCTGAATACTCCCAAAATAGTAAACACACTTGTCAAAAATGAATAACAAACAGACCTGGAAATTCTTAATTGTTTTGTAAACAGTTTGAAATAACCTCGCCGTGGTGATGTTTAACAACTTTTAAAACGACTGGTTTTGATTAAATACTTCAACTTTTTAGCAAACAAATTCCCTTGTGGTTGATTACTTGATAAACAATTTGTTTTGTTAGAAGATCCTATACGGCTGTTCATACAAAAAGGGTCATAAAATAGTTCACGATTTTTGTAATGGTGGTTTTTTAGTTCTTGTACATAAACGGAAGCGGAACACAAAATAACACGACGGCTCGAAATTGTCTCGAGTAAACTATAAATAACATTTCAGGTGTTCCCTACCCGCCAAAACGTGACCTTTGACCTGAAGTGTTAACCGTAAGAGGGCGTGTTTGTTGTTTCTATTTCTGTCTGTCTTATACCCGTGTTATAAGAGCAATGAATGACAATGGCAATGGCAATGGCAATGGCAATGGATTTTATTTCCCTGTACGGCCTCTACTGAGGCAAAAGAAAAATACAACATTACCGGGCATACCAAAACCGTTACAATAATTATAATATTAAAAAATTAATATATAAATATATACAACATGAAACAAAACAAAAATTAAAAATAAAAACAGGAACAAGACGGGAAAAAATACAGTAAACGACTGTAGGCACCTGTAACAAAGAAATGAGAAATACTAAAACTTCATGATTTTGGGAATACAAGTTAGCCCGGTTTTGAAGTTATTTGTGAGTTGGTTATTTTAAAGAGACGTGACATTTTTAGGAGTTTTGGGCTTATGAATGTAATGATGGTTTTAGGATCATTGGCTCTATCGATGGATGTAGAAGGGCATTCAAACGAGTAGTGACATTCATCCTTTAATTTGTTTTGTTGGCACAGTGCACAAATCCAAAAAGAATATTTTTAAAGGGGCTGTTTTATCATGATTATAGCAGTGAATGGAATCACCCAGTTACTGCGCGCGCGTGCGCGAGGGCGGTCACATCGCAGTTTGACAAAGACGGTGTGGAAGGAGATTCTGTCCGGCGGGAGATCCTGTCCGAGTATACGGCGAATTGTGTACTAACTCCTTCTGATAGCGCCCTCTTTTGAACAAACTCCTCCAGCCTACGTTAATTGACCGTATGGTGGACACATTACCCGGAGGACAAAATACCCTATGACACCAGCACCCTTCGTGATTTGACCGCAAGCGCGCGCGTGTGCAGTATCTAGGTGAGAGTTCATCTTTCTATGCACAGCCGTCTACAATCATGACAACAATGCCCCTTTAATATAGCCCACTACACGACGTATAGGGCGCTCTTGGCTAGAGGTCAAAAGAAGGTTGCTCATTGGACCATCCTGTGCGCACCGTGCGCACATAAAAGTTGTGCCTTTCCACTGTCTCATCGTCGTTTTACCTCGAAGATGGCGGCTGTGTATGATGTCAGTGCTTAAGTTCTATTGCAACACCATAATCCAGTTGATAAACTACAACTCATATTATCCACAAACCAAACTTCTTCAATGCTTCAACTTTGTTCTCGTGTCCAATGATAAAACTCAAATGTAACACGTTCACAGACTCCCTGTGCTTCATCCTCCAATTCTCCTTCATGAATCTCTTCCCATCAGGGTATTTAAGAGGGTCCAGGGTCCTCACTTTCAACCCTGGGGTGTTCTCGTGTGCAATCAGGCTGTTTAAGACTGTCTGATCAGCGGTTTTGCTCCCGTTCATCGTAAGCGAAAACACCCAAGAACGGACAAATTTCAGGGCGGCTTCAGTCGGCCTGTACAACGCAAAACCCGCGCAGAATCCCACTTTGGGTGTTTTTAACTCATTGCGCATGGCAATATCAAAACCAATGCCATTTAAGTCAACGAAAGGATCTCGAAACCAGAAAGAGTCTGCGTCAACAAAGAGAACTTTGTAACCCATTTCTAAGAATGTTAGTATGTAGTCTGGCCGCTTGTTGACAAATTGAACGTAAGGTTCAGAGTTAACTTTAAGGCTCTCTAAGATGGTTTCGCCGGAGTTGGTTTTCCGGATGTTTAGTCCTTGATGGGATTTGGCTCTCTCGGCTAATGCTTTGTAGGACTGTTCGTCTTCAGCGATGACTGTGATGTTAGGACACGCCCCGGTTCTCTTGATGCTCTCCAGCATGTTTTCTGTGATATCCAGGAACCCAGCGTTTGTGGTGGTCAACACGATGGTGTTACGGTTTCTGCTGAAGTCTTCTTTGGTACAGTGATGTATTGATGACACAGGGCCAGCCGCACCGGTGGGTTTAGTTTGATCTCCACTGATTAAACGACGCGGCCTTGTTGTAGGCTTACTTGATAACACCCCTTTACACAAAATAAATTTAAAAAAAAAAATAATGTATAAGAAGCATCAAACTGATTTTTTTACACAATTATATGTTAAGTGTTTATCATTGTGCGTGTGTTTATTCCAACCCTTGTTACTTTCCTTTTTCTGCGACAGTGGTGTCGTAGGTAAAGCTTGTGCAGACTGTTCCCGCTCTTCACAGTTTTGAACTCACAATCTTCGTGATGGTGATTGATGGGCTCATTTAATTGTACATGCCTCTCCTAATCTTGCCAATAGGTGGCGCTCTAATGAGCCGTTTGAACCATGGAGGAAGGAAATACATGTATTTCCTTCCTCCATGTTTGAACTTAATAATGTTTTATGTCAATCAAGTTGCTGCTAATGCTGTTTGCATCTCTGTTGATAAATTGATGTTTACAACATTCCCGAGAGGTTTTTGCAACTGATATGAAAGAGTAACTACCTAAGAGTTACTTTGAACTCTTTGAACTCTTCTTACTTTGAACGTCGTCGTCGTCGTCGCCGTCGCCGTCGCCGTCGCCGTCGCCGTCGCCGCCGCCGCCGCCGCCGCCGCCGCTGCTGATGTTTTGTTGTTGTATTTGTTGTTTTTATTGTTGATGTTGATGTTGTTGTCGTTGTTGATTTTGCTTTATGTTGTGTGTTGTTTGTTGTTGATGTTGTTGATGTTGATGTTTGATGTTGATGATGTTGATGTTTGATGTTGTTTTGCTGTTGTTATTGTTGATGTTGTTGTATGTTGTATGTTGTTGTTGTTGTTGTTGTTGTGTGTTGTTCTTGGGTAAAGCCTTCACTTAATCCTAGCTTCATCGGCGTAAATTTACCTTTTCTGTCATTTTTTACATCGACGTGTATCCCCGGGGACTTCCAATCATCCGCGGTGACGTCATTTTGAGATGTCACGTAATAACCTGTGGAAAAGTAAACAAATCCCCACGTCATCATAAAACGTCACAAGTTATCAAGACGCACGCCATGAATTTCACGAGTTGTTCATGTTCATTCAGAGCCACCATAGGTAAACTCTTTGCCAGTATTGGGCCAGATTTGTTACACCTTTCGAAAAATTTAATTTAAGGACAATAGTTTTATATAGGATTGGAAATGAACAAAAACTTACAATTTCTAGTCTGCAATCTCATTGATTAAAGGCACTATGGATTGGTAAGGATAACAAACATTATTTATTTGCAGTCTAAAAGCTTTCTGTCATATTCGAGAAGTGTATCTGAAAACCTAAAAGAAGAAAAAAAACCAGCCGATTTAAATAAAAATTTAAATAAGAATAACAATTCTCACCAGTCAGAAGTAAGCCAGTTGTCAAAACACCATACATGACCAAAATCTTTTTGCTGACGTAAACCATCTTGAGCTACTGAATATTCAGCACCATGGTCAGACGAACTGTAGTTTGTGAACTTATGATGACAATAACTAAGCTTTTATGAAGGGCTAGTTGAGTCACGCTGGAAACTTCTACATTCACAGTGTTCAATGTACATGTAGTCTCGAAGAAGTCATACTTGCAAGCTGGAAGTTTAACACATAGGCACTCGATCGTCCACTGGTGACTTTTGCAGCTGTTAGCTTGGATTACTAATCAAGACAAACAGGCGAAAGTGACTGTGTACTAAAGCATTGATTCTTTGAACAAATTGGTTGGTTAGGTTGAGTCCGAATAGGGCCTAAACATTGGCTGGGTGAAAATAAGATCTTGCTTTCAGCCAGGTTTCACTATAAGCTGCAACACATTATCCTCTGTCACTCAGTGATATAGTCACTCAAGTCGACTTGGGAACCGAATTTTGCATACGTGTCTGTGTTTATGCTGGCACTGACCTCGAGGTCCGGGAAATCGGAAAGGGTATTGAAATGCTATAAGACACATGCTGTTATTTTAACCTACCACGTTCTTCAAACCAGGAAAGAATGTTAAAACCGTAACTACGTGCACCCGTAGGCTATTTTCGAGGCGTTTTTTTTAACGTCTTTCCTTCAAGTCGTGCTCTTGTTTTCCAGCACAATTATACCCAACACATTGTTCAATTCAATTCAACAATTTCCTTACTAAACAGTACATACCACTATTCATACGAAAAACAATATTTTGAATGCACCATTCTAATAGCTTAAGCTTGTAGTGCCTTTAGATTCGAGAAAAACAAAGGACACGAACTAACTAGTTAATTAAGACAAAGATAAAGGTAAACGTGGGGACAAAATGATCTGATCAGAAAAAAAATTCAGTGACTGCTAAAATAACGTAAATCTCATAAACATTCATTATTTGTATATGAAGGTATATTTCCGTTTGTGCATTACTTTTAAATTCATTACCCGTAACTGTTACGGTAATCGAGTGCTGTTGCCGGGTGATTACCGTAACTTTTTTTTTAAAATATAGTCGTAAGTTTTGGATGAGTACATGAGCTCCAATATTACGTTACTACGTTAAGAAAAAACACATATAGACGTTTTATAGAGATAGGATAGGCCAGCGGAAGAGGAAGGCATGGACAAGGTAACATAATACGCCCGTTTAGTGGTATAGACCGAGGACATCCCTTTGTTCTCTTATTGTTTGGACTTAGTTATTTTAGCGACGTCCCCATTAGTTTTGTACACGAAACCTACCGAGGACTGTCCTCGGTATGTCATTTTCTCGGATCGCTTTTGTTAAAGTCCTCGTTTGAGTGCCCACACACACACCCCCCCCCCCGAAAAAAAAACTAACAAAGAAATATATATATAAAAAAACAATTAAAAAAATAAATAAATAACAAACAAACACATAAATCATAAATACAAAATAAAATTAATAATACTCATGGACATCTTGCTTTTGTAAGTTGGTGTAATATAAGAGAAATGTTTTAATATACCGGAGATCCATTCTTTTTGGCAGAAACAAGTGTTACATAATTTCCATTTTTCATATTTCTCAGTTATAGTTTAAAGTTAAACAAATATTTATTACAAACCATGACACTTAGGAAGTCTGAGTGTGAGTGCTCTCCACATGATCTGTAATTATCATCAGATACCATAAAAATGCAAATATTTATTTCATAACAATTTTTCTTCTCCAAACAACATACTTGTTTCGTTGTTTTCAGAATACGGTGATACAACAAGACTTAAAAAAAAACATCCTTCAAATTGCGATGATTTACAGAAAAACACTTTTACTTGTTTCGTTTGCTTTTTAGAATACGTAAAAGAACAAAGATGTAAATAAAAAAAAAACCACACAAGTTTTGATAGTTTAAAGAAAAATATTATTACTTGTGTATCATGACTACAACAAAATGTTGTTCAACAGTAATAAAATAATATTAAAACCTTTGGCAAAACTGTCTCCGTTGGTGTTGAAGTCCTGCCGTTTGTTAGTAATTCCAAGGCATGCTCCATCGTTGTCAGAAGTAAATTCTTTTATTGGTTGAATTCCAGGTTAACCCAATATTTTTGTAGAATATTCTGGGTCCATTCTGGGTCATTTTGCCATGGATTCCGGGTCATACTGACAAAGAAATGGGGTCAGGCCCCCTGTGGTACCTGGAATCCCGTGTCAATTCTGACCCGAGAGTTTTTATTAAGTACAACTTTTTTACCAAACTATTAGAATTTTTGTTCATCTGACACACCCCAAAAGTCAGAACTACAGGCCAAACAAAATTGACACCTATCACACATAGAGGGCGCTATGAACACGGCGGGCTTTTTAACTACAACGGACTTTTAACTTTAACGACAGCTTTTCCGGTGTTTGCTCCAGAGAAAAGACCCATGAAGGCATCGAACATGTTGTCGAATCCTTCAGTCACGTGCTCCTTGTATTTCAGCTTCCCCTAAAAGAAAAAAGAGAGGTAAACTTGAAGTTTTAGTTTAGAGAAGACATTTAAGCCTCGATCCAAGACTACACTTCGCTTTGAAAGGGGTAACTTTACAAACGAGCGGCATGCTAGTTTTGCCTTAGTCTTCATTCCAAGAACCCTCGCAATTATGTTTGTCCCTTTTTTGTTCAGCTTTTTGCATGGAGAAATTTCAACTGAAGAGGCGCTGTATGGTGCTGTGTGTGGTTTTATTAAAGTTCAAATATTGTAACGTCTTCTCTGTCCTATATTGTTTCGTTCCCTAAATGCCGCGCGAAGGATGATACGGCTTGGCCTGAGCGCTATCAAAATAATCACATCGTATTGGCAACCAACAGAACCTGGGCTGGATTTCACAAAGCACAAAGATTCATCTTGTAAGATGATATGTTAATATTGCCGTAACGATTTGTATTGTGACATCATACTTTGCTTAGCATCTAAGATTGATACAAAGACAAGCTCGATCTTAACTCTTTGTGAAATCGGCCCCTGGAACTCCTTGTTACATGCATGAATCTCAACTGGTAATCTAGCTGTTCAAGAGCTTAATTAAAACGGCTTTGTCATGAAAGATCGAGTCTGTGTGAAGGACGCCCTCAGACACCCATGCACGTAGCGGATAATGTCACCCTCCGTTGTATCAGACATATTAAACTTGTATGAGTCTTTCACCTGTTTAACCCATTCAATGTGTTGCTTCGCCCACTCCGGCCAGCGACTTGCATAGGTAGATATGATAAAGCCTTGCATCTTTATTTCCTTGAAGACCAGTGTGCCGTGAACGGCCGGAACTAGGGAGAGAAAAGATGGAACCAATTTCATAATGCCAATATATTTTTTTTTATTATTTTATATTATATAAGTACACGAACCTTAAACAAAACAATCGTCATTCTCTCTGCTCTCGAACACGGTTACTATTTATATCTGGACCACCGAACGCTGGTGACGAAAGGCCAGAATCCAGTCTCGGTGTCATGAGGGATTATCCCGATGGATATGTTCCTCTCCCCACACGGTAAAAATGGGCTGGGGGAATCTTAGTCAAAAGAGGGCGCTATCAGATGAAATCGTGCGCAATATTCGACTAATGGGGGGACAGAATTTCCAGGGGACAAGTTAATCTCCCGTCACACCTGTACGCTCGGTGGCATTGGACATTGGTGACACTCCGGTGGTTTTATGGAGACATTTTGAGGGGAATTGTATACGTACGTTTAGCAGGGGTTGTGTCGTTGTAACTGGAAATAGCGCCACAGCATGCGATGCGTCCTAAACGGGCCATGTTGTTAAGAACGGTGGTAGCAAACTCCCCACCAACCTGCCTCAAAACAGATACAAACAAATCAGATAATAGTAGCCTTATCCTCAAGTCTTTTCAGTTATTTCTCGAGTCCGCCTTAATGGGTGTAGCCAGGCATAAGGTTCAAACGGTATGTGAAACATACATGCAGCAAGATATTAACGACTGAAATCAAGACTACGTAAGGCGTTACTTCGTTGTGTTTTTTGTCCTTGAGTCGGAATTTAAAGCATTTAACTTACGTTATCAAAATAACAGTCCACACCATTTGGTGCAACCAACTTCAAAGTCGCATCAAGATCCACTTTCTTATAGTTAAATGCTTCATCGAAACCAAGTTCCTTGAGCCACGCCACCTTCTCGTCAGAACCGGCAAAACCAATCACTTTGCTGCCCTGTTTGGAGGGAATTGATTAAACATAAAAAATATATAGGTTTTTTCCCGGCCAAGTTCAACATTAATTCATTCACGGTAACACCAGGCTCATTCAATTTCGTTTGAAAATGAGTGCTCCGTCGCACCAGCATTCAACAGTCAAAGGGAGTAATTCAATTTCAACAGTTTAGCATTCACTGCTCAAATAAGATCATTCAGTTTCATTAGGTTGCAAAGATCATTCACTTTCGCGAAAGCCAGCAGCAAGACGCTGGTATTAAATTTCATCAATTGTAAATAGGTTGTAGAAATTAAACTGAAGAATGCTGAAAATGTAGTCTTGAATACGTTTTCGATTTGATCTGCTTACGAAATGTTCAGTTTGTCAAAAACGCCCATGGTGGGCTAGCCTGTACAGATAACGCCGACATTGTACTAAACTCTACTGTTCATACCAGTACCAGTCTACCGTATAAATATTTCTGTCAAAAATACTATCAAAGTCGAGAAAATATAATTTTTAAGACTTTTAATTTTGGTTGTAACCAACGAAATAAGATATATGTGTTACATGCTGAAAAGTGTCCACGGTTTTTCACTATTTTCTCCTGACTCAGACGACGGATTGAGCCAAAGTTTCTTCATGTATTATATTAAATCACACAAAGTAAGAGCACTGCACTATCAGCTTACCAATCCTGTATTGTACCTCTGACAATCATTACTCAATACACTTTTCGTTTGATTGATTTACCATTATTTTAGCGATTTGGCCCACCACGGAACCAACTGCGCCGGCCGCGCCGCTGACTACGACCACTTCTCCCGCCTTGGGGTTGCAAATATCCACAAGGCCATAGTTAGCTGTAAACCTGGAAAGCAACAATAACAACAAATATCTATTTGTTATATTTTTCATTCCTTATTAAAGGGACACATTTCCTTCGGATTGGGCGTTTTTGGGCTATTAAAAGCGTTTTGTTATGAAATTAATGTGTGTGTGGGTACATAAGTGGGTGAAGGTCCCGAGTTGGAAAATTAGTACAAAAACAATGGGAGCTATTGCCAATGAGGGGTGGGTAGGGGCTAATATACCTACCCGGGCATTCCGATTGTACCCAGTGCCAGAGAGAGCGGAACACCTTCCGGATAAGGCGGGATCTTCGTCAGATCTGACCCGTCAGACACGGCGTGTGACACCCAACCCGCACGGACCAAAACATTGGTCCCCACGGGGAATTCGGCATTCTTGCTTTCAACAACCCTGGATGGACGAAGCAAAACACACATAGAAATCAAAGAAAGTCTGTGGTTGTTCGTACAAACATAGGAGAAAAATGTCAGCTAGAATGACCGGCAGCAACCAGTTTGTTAGTTATTATGTTTAAAATCAATATTTCATTTTTCCTTTTTTTATTATTTACACACTAACGTTATAACGCATGGCATGCCGTCAACAAAACTTGTCACACGTGGACGTTAAAACTTAAAAAAAAAAAAAAAAAACTCAATTCAAAAACGAAAATCATGGATTCAAATACGGTTTTATCAAAAGTATTTCAGAACGTTATTTGTTATTCTCAGGATGATTGGTAAAGGTAAACTTTGGAAAAAATGTTCCATTTCTTTTATTTTCTTCTTCTTATTTATTTTTTCAATTTACCCCACCCATACTAAACAACTTATTATTATTGGTGTTTTTTTTTACCTCGCAATCTGCTCTCCGATCATGGTGGTTCCAGTTGGGAATCTCCTGCTGTACGGTCTGAGTGAAATAGTTCGGGCAAAAAACACTAAATTACGGCATGCGTTACTGGGTTACTGATGAGTAACTAGTTTACCGAGGTGTTAGGTTACTACTTATTTAGTTTCTAAGTTATTGAGTTACCTCATAGCTGAGTAACTGAGTTAATCGTGGTAACCGAGCATGGTTTACTGGGTTATTAACTTATTGAGTTTCTAAGTTATTGAGTTGCATAGTTACAGAGTAACTGAGTTAATGGGTTATTGAGAACTGGGTTACTGTGTTACTGTGTTACTGAGTACTTGAACTACTGAGTTACCGAGGAATTGAGCTACTGAGTTACTGACTTACTGAGTAACTGAGTTACTGAGCTACTGAGTTACTGAGTTAATGAGTTACTAAGTTAGTGAGCTACTGAGAGACTGAGCTACTGCCTTACTGAGTTACTGAGAGACTGAGCAACTGAGTTACTGAGTTACTGAGTAACTTAGTTAATGGGTTAGTGAGGTACTGAGTAACTGGGTTACTGTGTTACTGAGTACCTGAACTACTGAGTTACCGAGGAACTGACTTACTGAGTAACTGAGTTACTGAGCTACTGAGTTAGAGTTACAGAGCTATTGAGTTACTGAGTTACTGAGTTACTGAGCTACTGAGTTACAGAGTTACAGAGTTACAGAGTTACAGAGCTATTGAGTTACTGAGTTACTGAGTAACTGAGTTACTGAGTTACTGAGTTTCTGAGTTACTGAGTAACTGAGTTTCTGAGTTACTGAGTAACTGAGTTACTGAGTTACTGAGTTACTGAGTTACTGAGTAACTATGTTACTGTGTTACATATGAGTCATAACATTTTTTTTGAGTTTAACACAGAAGGAAAACAATTTTATAATGGAAATGAAAACACGATTTACCTCATGTAAGGATCAACACTGAGATACACGGCTTCCAACAAGACGGCTGTAAAATAAAAATCACCTTTTAAAAACATCCCTGTATTAATTAAACCCCCTTGCACTGACGTCATGCGCAGATACTTTCACCCATTATGGGAGTTGAACTGCATGTGAAAATATGACTTTTTCATATGTGCAAATTGTTTCCCTAATCGGGGGAAGTCGCATGCATACATGAAATTTGACGTCAAAATAATGTCATGTGTGCGAATTTACCAAAGTCGCAGACATATTAATTAAGAGGCATAAGAGGTATAAGAAAACTTTATTAAATCTCCAAAAAGAAGAAATTACGTTGGTCGCAAAAGTTCGAAACGCTATAAGGCCTACAAAACAAGAACAAAGTTAAAAAGTTACAAAAAGCAGTTAAAACATTGCACATGAAACAAGGTGCGAATTTCCCCCTTTCGAAGGAAAGTCGCAGACATGACATTAATGACTTCAAATTTCGCGACTTGGGGGGAAAAATCGTTGAATTGTTTTCCATGAACATTGACGTCAATAGTAAAAGGGGCTGGGCATGATTATAGCAGTAAAAGTTTCTTCGCGTGCGTGCTTACGTTGTAGTTTGACGTGACAAAGACGGCACCCTAATTTGTGATTTGACCCAAGCGCACTCCTGTACAGTTTATGGGGGAGGGGAAGTTCATCTTTCCAATGCCAGCCACAGACCTGCTATAATCATGACGACTCAGCCCCTTTTCGTCTTTGGTGTCCCTTCAGTGCCATTGGGGTAAGGTCACGGACACGAAATTTGACGTCAAACTGTGGATTAAGTATTTTTTTGTAAATGATCCAAAGACATAAATTTCGAAGATTTCAAAATGATCGGGAAATAAAATGGCCGACAAAATAGTAGATGCAAGCCCAAAACTTTCTTCAAACACTGTTTTGGTCTTTAGTTATTATTGGAGTATTACTATTTCAACCAGCAAGTCTGAATACAATTCTCATCGGAATGGGCTGATGAGAACATAAGCCGAGCCAAGCAGCCGTGAGACGTGAACAGGGGTTGGTCTTTGGGCTCATTCCAAACCAGGACTTCGGCTTTTGCTGGTCCTTTGAAGAAAACATGCAAAGAGCTGAAACCAGAGCCGAAACTGTAGCCACGGTTTCACCAAGGCCTTAGAAGTGGACGGGCGTCTGTTGGTCTTCGTAATATTGATTAAAATTAATATTCAACGGCGTAGATGCCCGGCCATGCGAGGTCAACACAAACAAATATTGACAAAGCTGCTTTAAAATAAAGTTGATTATTTCATCAAGGACCCTAGCCTCGCGACAAGCCGCTTTCATGCCGCGGAGGAATAGTAACCTCCAAGCCTCAGCGAAAAGGGCTATAACAATAAGGGAGTCGAGAGTGCTGCATTGTAGGCATAAGTGTAGGTTAAAGTTTTCAGCATTGCCTAGTAATGCTCTATGCGCGTGATGCACTAGAGCGCTTAGGATTCCACATAATGACTTGACTAAAGACTAACTCACGAGCACAAACAACCGCCTTGACTAAAGACTAACACTAGGCATAAACAACTGCCCATGCGTGACACCACATGCTGGCAGATAGCTCACTACCCGAGCAGCATGCTTTACGTACGTGGGTGAAAATTATGCATGCAAACAGTAAAATAATGGGAGTCACTCTGCCGTCAGCAGTGTGCAGTACGCACCAGCAAACCCTTTTAAAATAGATCCCTGTATTTATGGGGCCGAAGTTAATCAAACTTAATAAATGTATGAAAATCATAGAACAAAAACGAAATTTCCAACACTACATGCACAGCTAAAACTAGGTAGAAATCGTCCAGTTCCAAACGTGACTCACGTTTGGAACTGGACGGTGAGCTACAATACAAATATTGAATAAAAAATGACCACACGTTCACTGTATAAAGCAACAATAAGCAAAACTTACACCCATCGTTGACTGCAGGCAGATCAAACTCGACGATGTTGAGGTCACTTCGCTTCGGCACTCCCTGGAAGTGTTTCTCCAGCACCCATTTCTTCCCCTTGGTTTGCATCTTGACGAATGAATTTACAGCACAGAGAAATGATCGTAGACGCATGTGTGTTGTTGTGGCTTGTTGGCTACTTTCATGAATGGTTCGAGAAATCTCGTGAGTTCTACTTTTATAACCGGTTGACCAAAAAACTTAAAGGGGCACTCTCCACTACGTTTTGTAAAATATTGTCCAACACTTGCTGCGAGTTCATTTATAATTGAAAAAATTGTATCGTAATTTAGAGAAGTACTTTATATTTCAAAAGAAATGAATGTATAGGCGTTTTTTTAAAACAATAATAGTATTATTTTTGTTGATGAGGTCCAGAGAATCTGATCACAAAAAATCAGTATAAACTCTAATTAGTAAATTATTATGTTCTTTCGAAGGATTCCCATTGATTTGTAATATTACTAAAAAACGGGTTCATTCTATAGCCCGGAAGGCCTTTCTCTTTCGTATAAATACTACAAAAATCAGTGTAGACAGGAAGCTTGAGTCCTGGGAATCTGGTTTTCACAGGTCTTTAAACAATTTTAAAAGTTTAGATTAAAATTTGTAAGTTTTTTGTTTCAGTTTGCTAATGTTTTTTGTTTTGTTTTTGTTTTTTGTTTTTTTTGTCTGATTTTTCTTTATTAAAGTAAGGTGCAGAACACTAAGAAATTATATCTATATTTTATCATAAAATAACTTTTTTATGCTTATAAAAGAATCACATGTCAATCAAGAAAATCGTTTTTCTTTTGGACTATGCATATTACAAAAGAAAAACGATTTGCTATTTGACAAAAAATTGTGTAAAACATTTTCCTACAAATATTAAGTATGACAGTGTTTAAGTTATTTTTCCTCAAGTCCGAGCATATGTTATAGGGGGCCACCATTAAGCACCAGCGTAGTCCAGAACATAATGTCTGCCTTTACTCAGTTCCGCAGGTGACAAGTCATACAGCTTTTATAGAAAGCGAAGAAAACATGAGAACAAAAAAGACTTTGAGTGAGTTTCATACACTCTCTTTAATATCATACAAGTCAATCTATGGATCAGGATCAAAATTGACCGTGCCTCAGGATAACAATAGACTCGCTTATCAGTGCCCAAACAAGATAATATACAAATATTTAGTGCAAACTCATTCTGGACCACTTCATTTTAGTCAAGCAATGTACTTTCGGTGATGATTTTGCAAAAAAATCAGTGATGAGAAAGAATGTTTCTTAGTGAATTTGCATTATGCGAACTACTTAGTTAGGTCATGGAGGAAGGAATATAGCATTTCATTTCCTTACTCCATGGTTAGGTCGAGTTTTGAGAGAAAATCAAAGAGAAAACCATCATGTAGGTGAGAAAACGAACAGTCATTAATTTGAATCTGCAGCAGCTAGTTGGACACAATGCATCAAATGGTGGCGCTTTTGTGCCAAACGTTTGCGTGTGTGTGGCATTTTTTGTTTCACGTTCAGTTTTCATCATGTCATAGCACCCTTTTTGGGTGAATATTTGTGCATTGTTGGTGTGGTTGATCAGTGGTTGATGTGTGTGTCAGATCTACGGTTAAAGGTAAAAGGAAAAAACGTTTCTGTGAGATTAATATCTGGAGCTGGGCCAACACATTTTTTTAAAGATTAGGATTTACTACTGATTAGAAACCGCACAACCACCAACATTGGCTTTTTATTTTAGCCTACGACTGAGTGATTTTTACTGCCATGATTCTACCTCCATGGATATTGTAAGGTCGAAAATTATTGTAAATGCTCACAGTTTTGACCATCTTTACACTTTTATGGTATAAAACTATAAAGATGATCATGGCAGAAATTTTCCCCCGAAAAAAATAACACATTTTTTTGAGAAATTAGTAAAACAATTTGTTTTGGGGGAAAAATTTACAAGAAGAATGCAGCACTCCAGCGCGGCTTGTTGTATTTTCTTTTTAAATTTTAGTTGTAAGTTGTACTTTTTAGTTGTACTAGCTCAAAATGTGTACTTCAGACTTGATCAGAACAATTGATTACAAAACACAAGCCCAAAATCAAAATGAGAAAAAACTACCAACACAGTGCCACAGTTAAACTGTTTTTATTTACAAGCACGACCGATAATGTCAAAAATTTGAAAAAAGGAGTACAGCGCCCCAGGTACATGGTCTAGGTCTATGGCGAAACCTTTGGCGGTCATTTTTTAAAACTTTTTAATTGCAGATTTTGTTCAACAGCATCTACATAAATACATACATCTCTTTAAAATATGAATCATTCTTTATATTGTTAATTTTTATTTACATCAGTGTATTTACAAGTGGGCGATTTTAACCCATGGCCATGGGTGTTTTTACCCCAGTTCACATCCTATGCCTGGCCCAGTGATAAGCATAGTTATTTGGGCATACAAATGTCCTCATTCCTCTGCAATCAGATAACTTCCTGAAGAGACGTTTGGAGGATTTCGGTGCACTCCTGCCCAACTATCTCTTTCCACAAATTCCACAGGAGGCTGTGGAGACTAAGTCCACAGTACACAAGCCATGGGGTTATCTGATAATACCAGCTGTACAAACAGTTGAAACCTATGATATACCCAATGCTAGCCTAGAAGGTAAGGTACTTTGTGGAAGTCTGTGGTACCTCTGGGAGGATTTTTATATCAAATCATTTTTTTGTTTCTTTGTACTTCTACTTCTAGTGACGATAACATTTCACATCTGTTCGTAAAGAAATCAAAACCACTATGCCATCTGGAAAGAAACGCAGAAATAAAAACTCAAAAGCAGACTTAACAACCCCGCCGCCACCCTCTACCTATCAACAAGTGAGAGCCACCAACGACACGCCCAACTCGAACAACTCAACACCACCTAGACCAAGCCATTCCCACACCAGACGGATAGGAAATGCATTCCAACCGCAGAGCTACCCCTGCTGGATTTTCATCGGCCTGGTTGCTGTTTTGACAATCGCAGGTTTAAAGCATGGGGATGTTCATGTGTTCTACGAGTATGTTAAGGAGATAAATCCTTTGCAGTTTCAGCATTCTTGGTCCAGTGGGTGGCACTTTGGAGATGTCATCGAGAGACGGAAAAATCTTAGTCTAGAAGAGTTCCGACAACTCTATGATGGTAGAAGGTAAACTTTAGGCCAGCAGAAGGGAGGACAATTAAATTTTCACTGTAAATATTAAAAAAAAAAAACGCTTGACATTTTATACTTTATGATGTAAAGTTAATCGCCAACAACAGGTCAAGTCTTGATTTTTTTTCTTTTCAGAAACTAAGTACCCAATTCAGCAGTAGATGTAGCCATAATACTCTGCCCTCCATAACAAACACGTATCCAGGTCAAACGCTGTGATTGGCCTATGTGTCGGGGGGGGGTGGGGGCTATGTTCAGCTTAGTGTAACTAAAAGGATTAGATTGAATCGACTTAAATAGAATGAACTCTTCAAAAAAACAACGATGTACCGTCCTTTATGAAATGCTTCTTGATAACTAGAGGATTGGAATAAATGTACTCTTCCAATAACCAATGATGTACCATCCCTTTATGATGTGTTTCTTGAAAACTAGAGGATTGAAATTAATGTACTCTTCCAAAAACCAATGATGTAACATCCCTTTATGATATGTTTCTTAATAACTAGAGGATTGGAATGAATGTACTCTTCCAATAACCAATGATGTAACATCCCTTTATGATAGTTTCTTGAAAACTAGAGGATTGGAATGAATGTACTCTTCCAATAACCAATGATGTTCAGACTGTACCATTCTTTTATGTGGAAAAGTAGAGGATTGCAATGAAAAGGGCCTACTCTTCTAATGATTTATTTTGTCCTTTTCATCTTTTCTTTGTGTAGACCAGTAATCATACAAGATGTTCTACAGGACTGGGGAGCCATGGGATGGGACCAGAAATTCTTTGCTTCTCAATACCCCAACGAACGGGTTGCCATGAAAGCTGTTGAGGTACGTCTGACTCCCTGCTCATCTTAACGATTTAAGATCTGTTTTGGGGAAAGCTACCAGCCTCAGATTGTTAACATGTTTTTTGTTTTGTTTTTGCAGAGAACAAAAATGGCTCATCTTGATTGAAATGTAGTAATAGACTTTTTGTAGATGCCTGATTCCCTATAGGCAGTTATGATTAACTGATTGATACAGATTAAGGCACCAGACTGTCGTTGTTTCTGAGAGCCTCACTTTAGTGCTCAAGATTTATGTACAGTTGATAAAACCCAGATGGTATGCATTGGATAAAGACCTAAAGAAATGCCTGAAGATACCTGTGTAGAAAAGACAATGAAGAAATGATCAATTTCGATCATAAAAATAAATTTTAACATTCTACAATGGTCACGGTAGCCGCTGCTAATAGGATTCGAACTGCCCCTAGCTGCCAGGCAATCTCGGTAGTCTAGTTGGTAAGACATCTGCTCTAGAGTGGCGGGGGTCTTGGGTTCAAATCCCACCCGAGGATTATGCTCGTGAATTTTTTTCACAGGACTCGGGGGGGGGGGGGAAGTACTGAGTATACAGTGCTTAAAACACACATCGGTGTATAGGTAAAAACACAAATAATAAAACTAAAGATGTTCATTTGTTAACAACAGGGTAAATTGAACCAGGCGGAGAGCTATTCCTTACCTCTGAAGACTTTTATCAAGCATATCACGGACAGGAACCCTCAGAGCTGGACGTACATCGAAGATGAACTTTTTATTCCACAAAGACCTAATCTCCGGAAAGATATTGGTTCTTCGGTGAGTATGACATCGGCCTACGCTTTATTTTGGAATTGAGAGGTTGGATCCTATTATTTGTGTAGTTGAACTGAAGTATATTGACAGTTCAGTGCGTGTAGTGAGTATAAATGAGTTCCTGTAAGTAGGAACTGAAGTATACTTGTGTGTATGATAATAATTGTTGGAACCAGATTATATATTTTTTGTAGGAATGTGAGTATAAATGTTTTGTTGGAAAAAGATAAGAACTGGAATGGAGTACAAGTCTGGAACGGTGTGATGTAGAACTGAATTATATTTTAGATCAGTGAGTGCATGGAGGTAGAAAGCTGAATTATACTTAATTTAGTGAGTGCATGGAGGTAGAAATAGACTACCTCCGTGGTGAGTGTGAGTTTCCGTAGGTTGGAACTAGAGTGTGTTAGTTTTTGTTTGAACTGAATTGTATTGGTTGTTCTGTAAGTTCATTTATACAAGTTTTTATAGAATGATATAAGAGCTGAAGTGGAATAATTAATGAATATATCACTGGACTGGTATGGAACTGAGTGACTTAGGAACTGATATTGCAGAATCAGTGAGTATTACAATTTAGAACTGAATGACGTTGAAACCAAAGTGTTATGGTTATTCAGTGAGTATTATGATTTTGAACTAAAGTCAGGAACTTTGGTAATCACATCATAAAGTTGATTCAAGGAACTTTATGCTGGAACTGTGTGATGTAGAACTGAAATACATTGTAGCTTAGTGTGTGTGAGATTCTGTAAGTTGGAACTGGAGTATGGTAGTTTTTGTTTCAACTGAATTATATTGGTTGTTCTGTAAGTTCAAGTATAAAAGTTTTCTTAGAATGAGATAAGAACTGAAGTGGCTTAAGTTCTTTCCGTGAACTTTATGATTTGAATATCAAAGTTCCTGACTAGTTTAATAAACACTGTATTTTTCTTACCAATATGCTTCGGTTCAAAAACTTAACACTCACTGAATAGCCATGGTTCTTAAGTTTGAACTTAAAATAGTTGTGTTTCCATTCCCCAAAATGTGTTCTTTGCTTGATGAAAACTCTAAATTTCAAAACTATCTGATAAACTATAGTAATTCATGATACTATCCTGTACCGTGTTCATCCGTGCTCACAAACCAGATTTACCTGAAGGAAGACTTCTTTAAGTTGTTCCCCAAGGAGATCCAACCGTGGGACGCGATGTTCCTCTGGGGGACCAGGTATTCTCGGTCAAGCCTTCATATCGGTCAGTTTTCTAAAAACAAAATACTGGTACTCAGAGCAGCTTGTATCTGTAAGCTTCGTAGTTTGGTGTTTTGTTGTGTTTTTCGTCGCTAATATTGATTGTAGTTTGTTGTGGCTGACAGGGCGGAGGTTTTTTTTTAGTGCCTGGGAGTTAGGTTTTGATGGCTGAGATATTGGAGTGTGCTGGCCTTGAATGAACCCATGACACCCACAGCAATTGCCGTGGTGCCCTTTGCAAAGTTCCACTACAAATTTACGATTTCCTCAAAGAAGTGCCCCTTTGCCAGAGGGAAATTGCCGTGCCCTTTTTAAGAGCGAAGTTCAAGGTCTGTGTGTGGGTTCAAAACCCAGTCATAAAGCTTGTATCCTGGGGCAGTAGTCGCATGTGACGTCAATGCAAGTCAAGTTTGGTCAGGAGAAATGAAGGGGTTATGTTTTTGCTTCAACATCCCAGTTATTTTGCTACCTGTTTTTACTTTAAAAATTTGACGTCTGAATGGGGGACTTTGTGATGGTTGGTGGCAGAAGACATTCCAGATAGCTTCCTATTGTTTACGTAATTCTGAGCATTCGCACGCCTCCGAAAACAATGGATTTACCTAGTGGTGTGTCTGCTGCCACCTAGCGCACTCAAAAGTCTCCCATTGTTTGTTTTGCCAGCTACCCCCTGTCTTTAAGCTTGGCCCCACCCATCATTTTTGATTATCTAGATGTTGTAGATAAGAACAAGCTTTCTGTTTTCTTTGGTGGTTGTAGTGTGTGTGCATGGTTGTTGTGAGTTTGTGATGAATTCCAGTGAGGGTTCTATGGTATTTTATATTGCATGATTGAGCATAGTCTTAGCTCGAAACGTTGTGATTGATAGTGGATTGTGTACGCTCGTAGTAATTCATAATAGCGCCCTCTTATGGCATGCTGTAACCAACTTGACCAGCTCTCACTAGCGTCTTGGGAATCCAGCAGCATTGGTTTAACTTTTTCTTCGCTTTCTCCCCAGTCTTTCCTAGGGAACCAATCAGAGTGCGATCGCAGAAATAAATTTACATAAATTATTATTATTAACAAAGAAAAAGTTAACACGATGCTGCAGAATTCTCAAGACGTTGGTGAGAGCTGGTCAAGTTGGTTAAATCATGCCACAAGAGGGCGAGCTGTTTAATGAGTTACTACGAGCGTACATCAGGCCTGATATTTCACGGAGGAAATTGCCTCCGTTGCCCCTGGTCATTGCCTCGGTGCCCTTGAAATGTTCCAATAGAAATTTACAATTTCCTGATAGAGGTGCCCTTTATCAAGAAGAAAATGCCTTGGTGCCTCTTGCCCTTTCAAGATGAAGCTATCAGCCCTGGTACATACACAATCCACCATCGATCACTGACGTCTTGAGACAAGACTAGATTGAGCATGGTTTGATGTACATGCGAATCTAATTAGGACAGACTTGGTGACTGTATTTGTCTGTTTTAAGCAGCAATAAGAAGTTGGGCCATTACTGGCTCAGTGGTTTCTTCCCTGTCTTCATGGTCTTCCCTCTGTGGACCTCGGTTTGAATCCCGGACCAGAGCCTTGCAAGTGGTTTGGCTTTTCAGTCCCTACCTGATTGCGTGGGTTTTCCCTATTTGGGGTTTTCCTCCCACATCTAAAACTGACATTTCTTCAACATCTTCTCTACACAGGTATCTTCAGGCCTACGGGTCACAGTGCTAGTCACTTTTGAGGGTCCCTTGGTTTCATTACCAGAAAAATATAATAATAGTTAAAAAGAAACTTGTTATCCATGTTTTATTTACATTTGTTTATTACTGTATTTCATCTTATTCTAATTCTATAGATCCATATAACTGGACGGGGACCAACGCCGTTTTTAAAGGGCTAAAGAAATGGAAGCTCTACCCACCAGGTCAAGATGACTTCTTGTACGTCTTACCAAACCGCCTCTCTGGTTTCCCACTCAAAAGTTTTAAATACAACAGGTGAGTTAACTCTTAAATAAGGCTTTTTGAGCCTTTGCTTCAGCTTTAACTTTGGTTCTTGCTGGGGCCTTGTTAATATTTTTGGAAAATGTTCACAATAGACCTCTATCATGCTGCAACCATCTTGGTCATGTTCCCTGTATCCAAAAACAGTAATAGATGATAATATTCATGGTACAAAAAGGAACCAGACTATTTGCCCTTCCAGCTTCGGTTTGGTTACATTTGTTTGAATGGGAGAAAATCAAGATGGCGGCACCATGATAAAGGTCTATTGGTATGGATCTTCAAACAGGCAGACGGAGCATAAGCTGTTGTAAGCAAAAGCCATGGTTACGAAAAAGGCCAGACAGTAGGAGGGTTGACAGTGTACTGTGTAGATGCAATCACCACATGATCTCAATAGATCTTTGTCATGCTGCCACCATCTTGGTCATGTTCCCTGTATCCAATAGCAGGATGCTAATATTCGTTGTACAAAAAGGAACCAGACTATTTGCCCTTCCAGCCTCAGTTTGGTTACATTGGTTTGAATGGGAGAAAATCAAGATGGCCGCACCATGATAAAGGTCTATTGACCGTATTTGTGGCCACATGAGGGCGCTATCAGTGGTGAATTTCTTCGCATCAAAATTACAGTTTTATCTCATTTTGACTCCCTGAATGTTGGTTTCTTGTTTCTTGCCAAATTAATAATATCAACAAAAATGAAAAAAACAAACAGTTCATTTTACTTGTTTCGCATCATGTAAATTTGGTGAACCAAATTTACATGATGCGAAACAAGTAAAATGAACTTTTCAGAACCACCTCACCTCATCTGTGAGATTGTTTGGTGGTACTGCAAAACCTTACATTCAAGATTATTCTCCCAGAAAGTTTCAAATCCTAATCATACATTTCCCTTTTTATTAGCCCCATAGATGCCTTCGATCCCGACTTCCAAACCTACCCAAAGTTTGCCCAAGCAAAGGCGATCCAGTTCACCCAGCACCCAGGAGAGCTCCTCATTATACCAACCGGGTGGTTCCACCAAGCATACAACGACATGGAAACAATTGCTGTCAGCAGTCAAGTTATGAACACGGCTAACTATAGGTGGGTACCCCTTCTGTCAATAAAGATACTTCCTAGCTCTCTGTACTGTAATTTCTCTGGTTTTTCTGGGGTTTTTTCCTCTTATTTCCTCAAGAAAAACAATTTTTTGTGGTAGATTTGTTCCCACCTCAAGGACACAGGTGTCATGAATTGGATTCGAACCCGCACTCCAATGATTTTGCTACCAGAGCTTGAGTTGGCGCGCCAGACAGCACAGCCTCAAAAACAAAAACAAGTGGCATTATTTATTTCTAGGGAATTACTTTTTCAACTTGCAGGAATGTTCTGGAGGAGATTTTTAAGGCGGGGAGTGTGAAGAAAGAAATGTTACCTGAAGATTTTGAGTTCATGACCCCCAAAGAGCAGGTGAGTGCACTTCTTCAAGCCACGTAAGAAACAAAAGAACAAAATGCAAAAGTCCTTTTCACACTATTTTCAGCCAATTCAAAGAAAAAGACATTATTTCACCTAACCTTTCCAGGACCAGATTATTCAACAGGCACACTAGTACTAGAACATCGTTAGCAATCAATTTCCAACCCCTCCCCCCCCCCCCCCCCCCGCCCCTCCCCCTCCAACTATGGATGAAGGAAATTGCCTCAACCATTTTAGAAAATGTCAAACCCTTCTATGACAAAAACCTAAACATTTGATCTCAACTTGATTTTGTGTTTTTATTCTACCTTTGTTTTCTGCAGGTTATGACGGCAATTTCTCTGATACCAAAAGGAGTTCTGGACCACGGACGTCAAGTAACTGAAGATGCCTTAAGACAAATAAACAGTAGCCCTCATGAGCACACTTAGCTCATTAACATAATTGAAGTCATAATAAACAACCATGGTTTATATCATGAATAAGTTATGAGCATCTTGTGCATTAGCATATTTATGTAAATGGCCCACAGTAAGAATGTCAAGTTGCATGATACCCAGTGCCCAATTTAATGAGAGACTTTTGAACTCCAGGTGGCAGCAGACAAAGTAATTTTCATTGTTTATGTTGTTCATAGCACGCGCACATTTCTGAGAACAATGGATTTACATGATAAGTCTGCTGCCACCTAGCATCCCAAAAGCCTCATTGTGTTATGCTGAGCAATTTTGCTTAGCAAAAAAACAGCAGGAAACCGGTGACAGGTGATATGCATTACTGTTATTTTGGCTGGTGACATTTCTTGGCCTAAATATCCTTGCTCTGTAAATAAGCCACTTGCCAGTTAAACTTGAATGATGTCTGGTACGTTCTATGACATGCTTAGTAGTCACTCCTCTGTCAAGTGACCCCTCAAATTTGAATTCCTCGGACTCGAGACTGTTGCTATGTCACATGGTTTCAGGCAAGCTTATTTTATGTAGTCTTTTAAGAGAAGGTGAACACCCATACACAATTCTGAATGAACGTGTATGGCACAATGGTACCAGGCTTTGCTGTCTGCTAACAAAAGCTTGCCCCAAACCAGCAACACTGTCTTCAGTCTGGGGAATCCAACTTGAGTGTTTGATTGTGACCAATCAAGTCAATGTACCAGACATTGATCCAAAACATAACTTCCAAATGCCTTTCTTTGTTGGTCTCCCACAAAAAGACACCATCATGTAAGCATACTGCCCTGACATCACAAAACTTCTTGCATATTGTTAATTTGCATAGAGTGATGATTTTCATGGTTCTTGGGGAAATCCCCACTTAAATGATGTTCAGTGTTTTTTTTTTAAATGGCCAATGAAAGTTTGTTATATGAGTCATAACCTAAATGTGCTTGGGTTTTTGACCCGAAAGAAATGTTTAATATTATTGACTCCACCAAGACATTTCATTCCCAATATTTGGGTGAATTGTTTTATATTTCTGTTTCTTCGGAAGCGACTCTTTTTACCACCTTTGTATGGTCAAAATTCATCATTGTTTTGGAAGACATAAGCATGTGGTAAATGTACACTGTACGAGTGTTGCATGCTGGGATGGGGTCCATGGTGTTTTGTACACCCGAGGGGGCAAATTCCACCCGAGTCGAAGCGGAGGGTGCTATTTGACCCAAGGGTGTTAAAAACCCATGGACCCCATCACACAGTGGGCAACAATTGTTTTGTTATACCATGGTAATAGATTGCAGGAGATGGAAACAAAAGTGATATAAATTATATTTCTTTAGTAATTTTTGTTGAACATTCATTGTTGTTCAGTTCAGTTGAACAAGCGTCAATCAGCTACCTAGCACCAGCGTAATTACAACCTTATATCCGGGGCTATTTCTTATATTGTACAAGGTGGTGATAAAGATCAGTGGTGGGCACGATCAAGGTAATGTACCCCATGAGGTACATCATTCATGGTCCCCTGAGCCACATGTGTCTTTATAAGATCACTTGATTGGTTCTCGACCTATACAATTCACAATCTTTTACCGTGGTAACAAAGTAAATTGTATACAATAATAGACCTTTTTTATGCATTGACTTCATCACGCCCCCATCTTAGAGGTAAAACGATGATAAAACAATGGAAACTCACAGATTTGTACGCACGACGCACAGGATTGGCCAATGAACAGCCTCCTTTTGAACTCTAGGCGAGGGCGCCCTACTCAAATGACGTCTTGTGCATAAGTTTCGCAAGAATGGTTTGATGGGAAACTATTAATGGGAGACTTTGGAACGCTCGAGGGCAGCAGACTTACCAGGTAAATTCCCATTGTGTAGTTCTGAGCATGCGCACATTTCCAATAACAATGGATTTACCTGGTAAGTCTGCTGCCATCTAGTGTCCTCAAAAGTCCTCAAAAGGGATGGGAAGTATAATAAATTCAAAGGATGTTCGTAGTTATTTGACACGTTTCTTTTTCACTTGAAAAAGAATCAACAGTGTGTTATAAAGAAACGTGTGTTTTTGTTTGTAATTTTGTACTTTGATAATGTAAATTCTGTCGTAGGAAGAGATTGTATTTAAATGTGATGTTATTTAATTAATTATTAAAAGTGTTGATAAAGTTGTAAATGTTGTACTTAATTGTGTTAATTAAAAACATCAATGACATCGTAATTAAAAAGTTTCAGTGATGCTTTTGTCTGAGTTAATTTTAACCAAAGATTATAGAGCGCCGAAATTTGATTTTAATCGCATAAGCAACCTCGTTTTTTCAGCAGCACTGTATCATATCCCTCAAACATTTAACTATGCCATTATTATTTTATGGAAGCTCGTAAAGGTGCCTTGGGAACGAGGCCATCCGCGTTATCTGATAGTAGCGCCTTGACGACCAGTGCAAGTTTATGTCATGCACTTCAATCGCCAATGGAGGGCGCTCTTCACCACACATTTGCTGCACATTACTCATTAGTCATGGTGTTTTTCATGTAGGGTTTTCATCCTGCAATTACATATCCCTCTCATTCTCTTTTGTGTTTTGGACTTGGATGTGAAACCCAGAAATCCTGCATTGCTGTGGTGATTTCAAGTTTTGACTGGTAAGATTTTTGAGCCGATTTTGAGGGGATTGGGGTAGCAAGAAGAGAACTTCAATCTTCAGCAGCAGCAGTTCAGTCATACATAGAGAAGACCAACACCGACCCAGTATAAAACTGGGCTGGGGTCTTCTAGTACTACTACCTAACGTTACCGGTACTCCGTTTTTTCAAAATTTGACTTGGACGGTCGTACGACCGTCCAAGTCAAAATTTCAAAAAGGAGTACAGCGCCCCGGTTAACCCAACTTCCACGGCACAGACAGCGCTAGCCCCACTAGTGTGGCAAGGATTTTTGACATCGGTTGAATCCTTAGCCACACGTCCAAGTCTATCTTTTGTGTAGCTCGTCCCCCAATCCGCCGCATCGAAACCTAACGGGTGCGGCGCTGGATTTTAACCAACTAAATGTGTCCACGTACCTCTTAGCTTCCCTCCGGTACTTTGGCTGTTGAAGTTACTAACCTTATTAAGGGCAAATAATCATTTGAATTTGGCTCAAAATTACTCCACACGAATAGATATCGGCTAGCGATCGGGGCCATTTTGATTACCCAGAATGCAATGCCATCACGAAGTCACGAGAGTGCAAAAACAATTCAGCGGCTGTTTCACGTGACAGCTACAGCTAATGAAACAGCTTAGAATACAAAATGCATGGACTCAGAAAAAGTGCATGCACCAAATCTATGCATGGCATCGGTTGCATGCACGCATAGTTTGGTACTTGCACTTTTTGCTGACTCCATTCTGAAATTGTTTTTATACTCTCGCGCCACACGTGATTTCGTGATGGCATTGCATTCTGGGTAATCAAAATGGCCCCGATCGCTAGTCGATGTCTATTTGTGTGGAGTAATTTTGAGCAAAATTCAAATGATTATTTGCCCTTAATAAGGTTAGTAACTTCAACAGCCACAGTACTGGAGGGAAGCTAAGAGGTACGTGGACACATTTAGCTGGTTAAAATCCAGCGCCGCACCCGTTAGGTTTCGATGCGGCGGATTGGGGGACGAGCTGCACAAAAGATAGACTTGGACGTGTGGCTAAGGATTCAACCGATGTCAAAAATCCTTGCCACACTAGTGGGGCTAAGACAGCGCGTGTGTGGGGGGTGTCTACGGTTTATCTTGCACTCCACAAACTCGTCGACATCTGACACTGACACTGACAGTGACACACTGAACTTCTGAAGTAACTGTCATTGAATTGAAAGTGCAGTGGCGTGGGCGGTGATCACTTCCTGCATGTATGTTATTCTAGTATTAGTAAGTTTGCCAGAAGGGAAGTATATAGCTTCTGAAGGCATTGAGGAAAAACTGCTGTATCTGACCTTCACATTTTAAGGTTGCTTGTGTGATTCACCTCTTTGTTTGACCATGGTTTTGACCATTGTTGACAAAAGACATGATGAACAGAGTCAGATAGTGAATGTTGGACTGTTTTAGTAACTTTATTTGAGGCCTTGTCCGAATGAATGGCTTCGGCAGTGGCTACGGCCAGAACGCCGAGGATTCCCATTCTTCAACGTTGTCGTTGCAGCCAATGGCCATGGCCGTAGCCGTAGACGAAGTCGCTTGATTCGGACCTGGCCTGATTTCCGTCCGACCAGACATGACCAGACTAGCACTCCACAGGAAAATTTCAGGTGATACCAGGGCCTGGGATTACATGGAGGCCACAGACAGTCAGAGGCCGTGGCCTTTGTTGCCCCGGTCTTGGCCTTGGTGCCCCTTGTAATGTTCCTACCATTAACTTAAAGTTTTTCCAACAGAACTGCCCATTAAAAAAAATGAAAATGGCCTTGCCCTCTCAACAATAAGATTCAAGGCCTGTGATAGGGTCTGACCAAACGTTCTAAAAATGTGTCAGTTACAAAAATAAATTATGCGTATGACGTCACTATGAGCATTTAGTACAGGAACGGGCTGCAAGGTCAAAAAAGCTATGACGCACATTTGATGCTGCATTTGACCTCAAAGATGGCGTATGATGCATAAGGTCTATTTATGTCTCTGCAGTGACATGCAAAACCTAACTTTCAACATTTTAAAATGTTTTGTTGTTTATGTTAAAAATTGTAGGTAGGCCTGACTACATAGTACATGTACCAAGAAGCGACCATCGAATAAGAAGTGTCCAGAAAAATAAGAGGGGAAAGGAAGGCATGGCAGAAGGAGGAGAGGATTCCCCGATAGATGGTAAGATATTTCTAAGTGTCCACCATTTTGATTTTGATTTTTAAAGTTGCTAACAAGACGCAACTTTTTAAGACAACATTCTGTTATTCTGTATTTCTTAAAGGGGCTGTGTCGTTATGATTACAGCAGTAAATGGAATAACCCAGCTACACTACACATTCGTGCACACCGGCGGTCACATCACAGTTTGACAAAGATGGCACCCGTTGTGATTTGACCGCAAGCGGGCATGTGTGCAGTATCTGGGTGAGAGTTCATCTTTCCAAGCACAGCCACAGGCCTGCTGTAATCATGATGACACAGCCCCGTTAAATTTTAAATTTTGTTGTTTCATTAAGTTTGCTTGTTCAAGTAGGGACAAACTGCATGCACCAGTCCAATTCTTGCACAATTCTTGCATAACATTTCAAGTGAATAACATTGATTCTGGGGTTGGGAAGATTTGTTATTCACGTAGGCCTATTCCATCTGATCCTATTAATTCCATCCCATTTCTATGGCATTCATGGTTAAAATAATGGCAACAAAAGACAGTTATTTTGCTATTGACAAAAAGTAAACAAAGTAGTAAACCCATTGATTTGAACTTTTTATAAGCTTGTTTATAAACTCATTACTTTCTTTCCTCAGTCCAACAGAATCAATGAAAAAATGCAGTTGGATTTTGAAGGGTTGGGGATTTTTATGGTTTATGAATTTGCAGGGTTGTGGTAGTTATATACGTAAGAGACACTGCGGCCGCCTAGACAGGGCAACAGTTGCCAAACCTTCTGTTTTAAACTCCGATCCTAACCTTATAGGAGTACTTGCCTTGCTTCTTTCAAAATGAACTTCCAAGTTTTAAAAACACACACTTGTCATGACCATCTTGTAAATTATCGACAAACCAACTCTATTGCCAGATGTTGACGAAGGCATTCCGCAGTTCCAACGCCAGCTCAGTCATCAAGAAATCGGAGATCAAGCGGCTGTTCTCCTCCGTCATTTCATCATCGATCGCTTCGAGAGAGACTCCATCCAGAATGCTCCGAGGCAGGAGGACTTGGGCAGGGCTACGCCCGGTCAAGAGGAGGTGTGGCGACAAGTTGGCTCCACCCTCCGTGAGATTGGAGACATCCTAGATCAAGACAGAGAACTTCAAAGGTAAGGTTTACAACGGTTTAGAAGATCAGGCAGGGTTGTTGGCTGAACATTGTATAATTTTGGGGATGCAACCATGTGAAAATGATCTTTTTGGAAAAAGTGTTGTCTCAGAGAAGAGCTTTTTGGTTGTTCTTAATGTTTCGAAAAAAGTGCTCTAGATGTCTTAAAAGTAGACTCAACAAATTTTGTTTGGTGTGAGGAGCCCAAAAATCTAGGGTAGTAAGGGAGTGTCTCAAAAGTTAGAACGGTAATGGAAGGAACATTGTAATGGACCTTTATCATGCTGCCACCATCTTGGTCATGTTCCCTGTATCCAATAACAGTAATAGATGCTATTTTTCATCGTACAAAAAGGAACCAGACTATTTACCCTTCCAGCCTCGGTTTGGTTACATTGGTTTGAATGGGAGAAAATCAAGATGGCCACACCATGATAAAGGTCTATAGACCGATCCATTAAGCCCCGCCTACCTTAGAAACTGCCTAGCAACAGCACATGGCGTGACTTTCTTGCCGGGATCGCAGCAGTGGTTCGGTTGCCAAAACACACACACGTATCGGATACAGATACGTACATGGTTTTCGTGAATGTATGGATTTAGTTTTGTGGCCTTTTGTGCAGTGCCTTGAGTCTAAAGAACAACGCAGACAGGAACACTGTTATAAACCACTTTTACACGACTGTACAGGGACCACTGCTGTGGGATTAGCACCACCAGAAATACGAAAAATTTTAAACAAAACAAAAGTGAGTACAATTGTGTGTCAGTTTACATTTCTATTGGGATTTTTATTGTGTCAGACTTTTGTCGGACTTTCAGTGGCGTTGTCAAGGCTGTGATTGGTCAGTACGTTAGTAGGCGGGGCTTAATGCATCAGTCTATTGGTTCAGTTAAAAGGTGGAATACAGGAGGATTGGTATTCATCAAAATTCGTTTTTAATAGTATCAGTCTAAAAGATAACTGACTGTGAAGTTCATACCAGTACAGGCCTTGAATTAACCCCCGGCACCCACAACAATTGCCGTGGTGCCCTGTCTCTGCTGTGGTACCCTTTGCAAAGTTCCAATACAAGTTTACTTTTTCCTCATAGAAGTGCCCCTTACCAGAGGAAAATTGCTGTGCCCCTTTCAAGAGCCAAGTTCAAGGCCCCCTGCCAGTAGCAATCTTTCATAGAAATATTCCGTCTAAAATACTGTCCAAGTCAGGAAAATGGAATTTGGAGACCCCGATTTGAATTTCGGTTGTAACAATCGAAATTAAGGGCGATGTGCTTGGAGAGGTAACTTGGAGAGTGTGTTTAGGTGTAAACTGAAACTAGTTCGGGGATTCCTCTGTAGAAAATAAATTCTCCGTCCTTCATTCCGTTGTAGAATGATAAACTCCGTACCGACAGATTCACCGATAGAAGCAATTATAGCCGTAGCACATGTCATCTTCGGAGATGGTGAGATCCACTGGGGCCGTATCATCGGACTTTTCTATTTTGCGTACAGGATGTGCGTCAGGGTAAGTTGGGTCAGGTAGTACTGCCTTTAAACTCTTCAGCACTGAGTAGCCTTTCATTTGCCAGTTAGTTTATCAAACGGTCGACGGTCGAAAACATTCAACTGCACAGGTTTTGTATGGTGAAACAACTATGCACAGAACTAGCTGTGCACTATTATGCATTTACCACGTTATATCGTACTGCAGGCTGGTATAGTTTATCTATCATTCAAAACCAAAGTGAATGGATACTAAATAGTCAGACAGTAGGAGGGTTGACTGTGTACTGTGTATGCATTCACCACGTGATATATTTCAGGTTGGCATATTTCATCTGTCTCTCAAAACCTCAGTGGATATTGAATAGTCAGACAGTAGGAGGGTTGACTGTGTACTGTGTAGCTATGCATTCACTACAATATCATTGCAGGCTGGCATAGTGTATCATTCAAAACCACAGTGGAAGATATAATAAGTTGTTACAAAATGATAGTAAAAACTTAACTTCTTTTCAAACCAACAATAAAAGCACCAAGTTGTCATGACTTTGCTATGTCAAATATTAACATTTTTTTTGAGCATCCTTTTTGCAAAATTGCATCCTCAAGTGTTAAACATAAGTGTTTATATAACACCCAAGCAGATCCTTGTCATTTGATTGGAGGATGGTCGGTCATGTGATAGCAAATAAACGTACCATTGCACGTTACGTCATTCACCGTGCATTTTTCGTTCCATTCACCGTGCATTTTTCGTTCCATCCGATTTGTTCCATTGCACGCTCGCCCGCCCTCCATTGACGAAAGTGACTATTCGATTAAAAATGGCTGAAGCTTCTTATACTTTATAGTGTTATATCTACTTGGATGTTATATAAAACAAATAATGAATGTTTTTCATTCATGCAATAGTAAGAATATTTTCATTCGTTGAAAGATGGAATGTTCCATTGCACTCATAAACATTCATTATTTGTATAAGGTCACCTTTCTACTAATTTTTACCTTCATTTTACAACTTGTGAACAATTTGGGGTTTACTTTTCTTTACCTAGGCCATGGACAATATTTTACGGTCCAATTTTCCTGGCTGGGTGAACCAGTTGGTGCGTGAGATTGTGAAGTTTCTCGTCAGGCGGTTCGCAGATTGGATAATCAGGCGTGGAGGCTGGGTAAGTTCATTTCTCTTTAGATCCGGTTGTGTTACCTGTGGATTACTGTCTTTGAATCAAGATCAGGTACAGCATTGTTATGTCTAACAGAACTGCCGCTTCTGGTGTGGTAACTCTCTTTGAATCAAGATAAAGTACAAAAATTAGTAATGTCAAAGGCACAGCTTCAGTAAAGTTGTGAATCACTGCTACTTTTACAATGCATGTTTACTCTCTTTGAATCAAGATAAAGTACAACATTAGTAATGTCAAAGGAACAGCTTCAATAAAGTTGTAAATCCTTGCTACTTTTACAATGTATGTTTACTCTCTTTGAATCAAGATAAGGTAATGTAAATTGATAATGTTGGCAAAACTGCTGGTGCTGATGTATACTCTCTTTAACCTCGTTCACACTGGATTAATATTTAAGAAAAAAAACACGAATAATTTCCAATAGGTAAATCTTACCGGTGTCTGCGCTTTGGATTATTTGACGTGGGTAAGCTAACCGAGACGACAGTGAAACAAGCCAACTGAGGCGTCAGCGTCGACTATAAACTGCGTCACGCATCGTTTTTACCGCCGCGGGTCCATCATGCGGCTGACTGTAAGCCAGCCTTTGCGCGTGCGAACCGGATGTAGTAATTTACTGACCGGTTGTACCGGAATGATACGTCCGCACTGGACTTTTTGGCTTGGTTAGTTTGACCAGTTTAGTTTACCTGGCAGAAAGTGGCCGGTTAAACTACCCAATGGACTCGGTTAAGTGACCTGGGTGAAATTTTCCGAAGCTGTTTGCACTGGACTTAAAATGGTCAAGTTACCCATTTGCTCGGTTAGTTTACCCCCCCCCCCAAAAAAAAAAAAAACCCAAAAAACAATGCACGTTCACTTAAGAAATGTGCGTCATGCCATGGAGCTGCATCATCATGCTTGAAACTTGGACTGAAATACGCTGTATTCAAAAGCTAGTCTACTAGTTAGTTTCATCTTTTCCTTCACACCATGCAAAGCTTCAAACGTTACTTAAACAACACTCCTAATTCCTTCTATATTCAATTGACAGTGCTTTTGAATGCATGAGGGCGCTTTCGATTACAGTTACAGTTTTATCTTATTTTTCTACTAAGGGGGCATTGGTTTTTAGTTGGGGGGGGGCAGGTACCATGTTTTTTAATGAATTACCTGTACATCATCTACATTTTCGTCATGGGGGGGGGCACCTGAGGATGGGGGGGGGGGGCACCTGAGGATGGGGGGGGGGCACCTGAGGATGGGGGGGGGCACTGGAAATTTGTTGGGGGCACGTGCCCCCCCAGGCCCACCCCCTCCCAGCTACACCGTTGGTCACAGTTAAAATAAATCATAACTCTTTTGTGAAATCAGCCCCTAGGAGGGTCAAAGTAGTCTGGCCACTTTAAGTACAATGTAAATCAGTATTCACTAATTACAACTGCACACGGGTACCAAGACAAACGTGGTAGCAGCGTTGTGATACCAGTATTAAAAATTTGTTTTTCCAGACTGCTATAACCGAGTATTTTGGTTCGCCGACCCCAGCCTGGGCTACAGTGGTACTCTTTTCCATGGCGACCCTAGCCATTGGTATCTATAATCTCAAGAAATGACATCGTGGACTTTCATTTCACCTTCATGCTTTGGAATTCACTCACATGAGTTTGATGGATCGAGGGACTGGTGAGCTAAACTACCCGTTCAAATACGGGTTACCGTTGCTGTGAGCCAGTCGGATCAATCTAAACCAATTTAGGTGATTGGAGATGGACGATTTTTGATGAGGCGTCGTCAGCCGTTTGATCGGCAGGGTACAGAGTATTCTTTCCAGAAAGAAACACCTCCTCCACTCCGCCCCCTAAAATCTTATTTGATCACCCTTGAAGTCCCCACTCCCCCTCCATGATCCTCTCACATTCCATGGCATTTGCCAATAAAGTAAACCAACCGTCTAGAATCGTTCAACTTCATGAGATGTGTATGGTGACACAACTGTTCACAGAACTGTGCGCTGTGTATGCAGTGGATGAGATTGAATGGTCAGGCAGTAGGAGGGTTGACTGTGTACTGTGTAGATGCATTCGCCACATGACACCATATTGCAGGCTGGCATAGTACATCTACATGTATCATTCAAAACCACAGTGGATGATACTGAATGGTCAGACGGTAGGAGGGTTGACTGTGTACTGTGTAGATGCATTCACCACATGACACCATATTGCAGGCTGGCATAGTGCATCTGTCATTCGAAACCTTGAATGATACTGAATGGTCAGACAGTGGGAGGGTTGACTGGCTTAGTGTTACACAGTAATGCAACTCCCTTAACAATAATACTGAAATATTAAAGAGCTGATCCCAAGTGAACAGTTTTTTATTAAGCTATCAATATAATTGTGTTAGTCAGATTTAAAGGGGATTGTCGTCTTGAGCTGCATGGAATTATGAATTCTCATCCAGTGTCTGCACGCGCTCGTGCCCTCCGTATGAGATCTCTGGCCGGCGTGGGCCCATGTGGGTGAGAGTTCATACCGATCCATTAAGCCCCACCCCTTACGTGTTGACCAATCATGATAAAATGCTATTGGAAAACGTAACCATGCGTGCGCGTACTTATAGCGCGCGTGTTCATGTCGTGCGGTGTGGCATTGAAGAGATGCACATTGTGCTGCCCTCGTGTACAGTGAGGATGTAGCCAATGCTTTGATTGGTCAATATGTTTAGGGGGCGGGGCTTAATGGATCGCTCTATTCCATGTACAGCAACAGGTCTGCTATGATCATGACGACATCCCCCCCCTTAAGTCAAAAATGTAGAAACTAGAGTCGGAAGAGTGATTTGAATAGTGTCTGTTTGTTTATGAATAATGAGTTTGTTCATGAATAGCAAGATAACTATGTGAAGTCAGTAACACCAGTGTATTTTTTAAACGCAAAATCTTCCAAGATAAGTGTTCGTGGTTCTTTTACAAAGCACTCTCCTTTCTATCATTGAAGTTTAGTGTAATCACTGGTTGGATAATGTTTGTACTACACGGCAAAAACTTGGGTGTTAATTTGATCCTCCTGGTATCTATATATGACAACACCAACATGGTGTTAATTTTGCCAACGATAAAGCAATTGGGATAACTAACACCATGTTGGTGTTGTCACATGTAGATACCAAGAGAATCAATTTAACAATCCGGGTTTTGCAGTGTACGTTGCAGAGCTGTTTGATTGCGTCCCATCCCACCCCACACCCCCCCCCCCCCCCCCCCCCAAAAGAAAAAACCCACTGGAATCCTGTTAACACCAGGGCCCAATTTCATAGAGCTGCTTAAGCAGAAAAAGTAGCTAAGCACAACAAAATTATGCTTACCAGAATAAGGTTACCAGCCAAACTACCATGTCACAGGTACAATTTATGACTGGTATCCTGCTCATTTGTGCTTAGCAGAAAATTGTTAAGCAACATTTTCTGCTTAAGCAGCTCTATGAAATTGGGCCCAGAACTATCCCACAGTGTCATGATGCTTCAAAACTTCACCTAGAAATGTTGCTCTATTTTTTCGAAGTTCGTAATTTTGAAAATTTTATAGTAACTCAGGAATCATTCTGTACTATCAACTTCACTTCCTCTCTAGCTTTTTTAGGTAGGTTTAAAAAAAAATGCCCAACATATAGTTTTTACTAAGTTATGTTTTATTTAATTCTTCACTTCTTGAGAACTGAATAGCTGCCGCTGAATAAAGTTTGTTTTTAATGTAACTTAAGAATTATTTAAATTTTTCATTATTTTACCATTAGATATTACAAAAGGCTCCAAGGTCAAATTCGATTTTGTTATGCACTCATTTTGCAGTAGATAGAGTCCCAATGAAAGTGGAAAAACAGTTAGGCAGTGGATATTACATGTATGCCGGCAATGGCATTCTTTTATTAAACTTTAGTGTGCCTGAAACTTTTCTCTGATCGGCCAATTTTGCCGGCTTTCTTTTAGTAAGTGTTAGGATGCCTGAGGTCACCGAATCTCCAATTTTACATTCTTGTTGCATCATGAACTTCCTGTAAGTGGCTTACACGGCCTGCTGGGTAGACAGCGCATTGTCCGTGATTGGCTAATAATGAATAGGTCATGAAAAGTTTACGCATGTGCTGGGCCTGAGCTGTACATAGGGTATCCAACCAGTCTCCCAACTCCCTTTAAAACGGTGTTAAATGTCATTTTATTTGATACTCTTTCAGTGCGAAATTTGAAACATGACGTAATTGGATATATCAACAACAAATGGGTCTGTTCAATCCAAAGAGGAATTTTTGCCCCAGTCAAAAGGTCAAATTCAGTGCCGTTTAGATTGAATATCATCTAAATTCAGGAATGGACTAAACGATTCCTATATGTAAATGTACATATTTGACCCGTATGTATTTGAAGTGACGTCATGTATAATGTTTTTGCACAGGAAGGGTGTCAAACACAATGACATTTTACACAATTTTAAGGTGAGGTTAGAGACATGTAATTCTTTCCTCATCTTCACAAGGGCTCTATCTGCTGGAAAATGAGTGCATCACAAAACTGAATCCGATCTTGGGGCCCGTCTTTAAAATTGGTCTGCATTTTGGAAGAGATTTTATGAACTGACAAATTGTAAACCATTATGCAGTGCTTGTTGTTGTAAACAACAGTAATAGTTGGTGCTTTTTGGGGGGTATTTTGTATACTGGGTTCAACTTTGTTGTCGAACTCTCTTGAAAAGATGGTCGAGTTGGTTGAAGCATGTAATACACGTATTTAACTTATTTAATTTAGAGCCGAGACATTGATTTCAAAGTATTTTATAGGCCTACCCGCTAAAAAAAAATAATAATACGCTAAAACAAACCAAGAAATAAATAATTGTGTCGTCGAGAATATTCTAGTCTTCATGGGTAAGTTCAGTGTCTGTTAAACAGGAGTTTATTTTTATCAAATGCCTCTCGTGCTAGGAACCTGTAGACTTTGCTCAAGTATAGTGCTAATCCAGAGAACATCTTTATTCGATAGGCCCACATCATTGTTCTATGTAAAGTGTGGTTCCGCTGGTTGTATGTCCGAGAGGCATGTTTGTTTGTTTGTTTGTTTGTTTGTTTGTTTGTTTGTTTGTTTGTTTGGTTTTTTTTTAATTACTACTCGTTAATTACGACACACTGTAGGTGTTTTATTGCATGAATTACTTTGAAAAAGGATAAGGAGCAATTCCAAACAGCAACATTTTAAGAGATTTTGAGGCAAATGTGCCCTTTAAAATGCCGTAGCCAACGTATCTGTTTTTTAAAACCATCCTTATGGACATGAGATGTACATGACATCCACTCAAAATTAAACTTGCGTTCTAGCGCACTGCCGCAACAAATCGTGTTTACCTGTAAATGTGCTGTTCTCACAAAACATTTTTGTCAATGCTTTGTCAATGTTCGTATGCCTATCATCAATTAATATAAGGCCTCATATATTAACAGTTTGGGTCCTAGACTTCTAAACTCATCGACAATTCGACATCCGCGCTCATCTTTCATTTGTCAGGTTAAATGCTCTTTTCATCAAAAGCAATGGTTGGTCTCTTGGGTAGAAAATGTGTAAAACATGGACATTTTCTTCATGTCCTTATCTCATTGTAAATATTTTAGTTTTGATATGTAACGATAAGTGCTTGTATAATTGTCATCCATGTATATATTACATTGGCTTGCGACTTGTGGGCCAACTCGGATTTTGTTTTGTTGTAATAAAAGGCAAAGGGCTGTGTGTTGTCATGATTATAGCAGTAAACGGAATAACCCAGATACGCGCCCGTGAACGCCGGCGGTCACATCACAGTTTGACAAAGACGGCGGCCTTTGTGATTTGACCGCAAGTGGGCGCGTGTGCAGTATCTGGATGAGAGTTCCTCTTTCCATGCACAGCCACAGGCCTGCTGTAATCATGACGACACAGCCCCTTTAAGGTCTTAATCAAAGACAGACGCGCCAACTCAAATCGGTTTGTTGAATTTGTTTGTGATATTGTAGTTTTGAGTTACCGCGAATCACAATCGAATATTTCCCCGCAGAATAATTTCGCTTTATAGCAGGTGGGGTTCGTTTGAGCCTTTAAAGCAGCTTCATGGGCCCTGGGGTCGATTTCACAAAGCACTAAGATTCATCTTAAGATGAGTTGTCAGTATTACCATAGTAATTCGCATTGTGACATCACACTTTGCTTAGCAATTAAGAGTGATTCGCAGTTAAGATCAATTTTAGCTCTTTGTGAAAGGGGCTGATTTCACAAAACTCTTCCTAACTTAGGACACGTCCCAGGCAATGCTAAGTCTAGTCCTAAGTTACTCGTCCTAACTTAGGACTAGTCCTATCTCTTAGCATTGCCTAGGACGTGTCCTAAGTTAGGAAGAGTTTTGTGAAATTGGCCCCTGGTCTGTTTGAAGTCCACTCTATACTCTTGGATCCACCAGTTGTGTTTACCAAATAAATTATGCCCCTAACTGAATGGTAACGAGTCTTTAAAACCCATTATCATTTTATAATTATTGTTTCCATATTTGGCGTTTTTGCGCATGATGAACCCTCACAGTCCCTGACATCCAATCAGATCGATCGAATTTGATGATCCAATTTATACTTCGGTGAATTCAAGTCAACAATCTAAGCATTGTTGACGATTACGATATTTCAGAAAGCAGCGGCTGAACTAGGGCACAACGTCTGGCCAATACAACTGTGGCTTCCTTTTACCTTTTTCCTAAACAAGCCCCTTTCAGCAATCATGTTATGCCGTTTACTATTTTTTTTAAAAGATAATCTGACGTGGAGGTAAAATCAGATACATTTTCTGTGGGTAACTTTGCATAAAACATTGAAATTACTACATAAAAGCTTATAAAATTGTAACATTTTATATAAAAAAAACTGGAATAAATTATTCCGGTATTTTTTAATCTCGAAAGTTCATATTTCAAATCGGTGTGTGGGTCACCCGGTAGCTGGGGGCATAGACATCAATTGGGGGAGGAGACTTCTCTCCCCTCCAGTTACGCCACTGGTAGAAATTATCCGTTTTATCATGTAAGTTTTTTAAACAGCTGTATACCAACGAAGCGACTGGAACCGGAGACCAAGTTAGCGCGCACGAGTGGCGAAGCCACTCGCGCATGTGGTCTCCAGTTCCAGTCGCTTCGCGGCTACACAGCTGTAAAGCCACGAAGGCCTTGGCGAAAGGCTATACGAATCCTAGCCCCATAAAATAATAGTGTAAATCCACCAAGGATATTAAGTAGATTGACACATTGGGTTATAAACCCAATAGACCTTTATCATGCTGCCACCATCTTGGTCATGTTCCCTGTATCCAATAACAGTAATAGATGCTAATTTTCGTTGTCCAAAAGGGAACCAGACTATTTACCCTTCCAGCCTCGGTTTTGTTACATTGGTTTGAATGGGAGAAAATCAAGATGGCCCCACCATGATAAGGTCTATTGAACCAGCAGCTGATCACTGCTGATTTATGGTCCTTTGCGCACTGAATATAATACCATGATCCAACACTGAAACTTTTCAGTACTGGAGTAAAGAATTCTGCTAAACTTTGCATGAATGTAATAATTCGGTTTGCTAATTTTGGTGTGATATTTTGGCAGGATATTCAAAAAGGACCCTGAAATCTCCGTGTACAAAAATCAAGTCACAGCGTTGAAGTGTCTTTTGCAGTCACAATTCTCCTACTTGATATATAATCTTACATACATGTAATATATATATTTCAGCTATTCAGTGTTGTTATCTCGCTGTGTTTATGTCGTATCTCAACCACCTTTCTTTCCATATTCTTGTTCTTAATATACTGTGCCATTTCTCCCTTTAGATTTTATTATTGACAGTGTTTGAATTTGGTTGTCTGTTTTTGTGTTGTTAACTATTCCCAATTTATTTGAAATTAAACAGATGTTGACGAAGGCATTCCACAACCCCAACAAGAAATAGGCGATCAAGTACTGTTCTGCTGCTTCGTCGTCGATCGTTTCGACCGAGAATGGTCCGAGGCCGGAAGATCTGGGCAGGGCTACGCCCAATCTTGAGGAGGTGTGGTGACATTGTGGCTCTGCCCTTCATAACACAAGACAAAGAACTGCAAAGGTTAGGTTCACATTATGAGATATTTTTGAAAGAAGTTGTGGCTGTGAAAAGAGCCGGGTTGGTTTATTCTCACCATAATTTCTTAACTCACATTTTTTCTGAACTTCTTTTTAGGTATAAAACAGGACTGAGAAAGCATTATATTCAACAGAAAATGTTAATTGCAAATTATACAGCTACAATAAATAGACTACATCGTTCTCAAACATCAATCAACATTTTTAATTAAGTTGTTGGTGGGCAAGCTGAAAGTTTGTGGGTGACAATATTTCAATACACCGATCCAGTAGGCCACGCCCCTTGACAAATTGACCAATCACAATGCGTGATTTAAGGTCCGACAAATTACCGCCATTTTGTCCGACATAACTTTTAATTTGTGTATTGTTTACTACACACTTTTCGTTGACTTTACTTTTGTTTCGTATGTACAGGGCAATTCTTTTACAAACCCGAGTTTTATCCTTAACCATGGTCAAGCGGTGTTTATATTTTAATTGTAACTCTGACTCTCGATACCCTGACAAGAGAGGAAATGTACATTTTTTGGCCTTTTCCAAAACCAAAGTCCAACGGAGAGAAGTGCTTTCGGTGAACATGCAACACACGGCGCGTGTATGTACCATGATGCCAGGCTTCCTACATACATGTACATGTACATGTACATCCATCATGCGGCGATCGTGACACGTGTGTGGTTGCTTGGTCGTTGCTATGGTGGGCGTGGCCTACTGGATCGGTGTATTATTTACAAAGTTGCCAGAAAGTTTGTCAATAATTTGTTTTCTTTAAACACATACAATTCATTCACAGTTATTATCAGGTTGTCTTAGCTTTTAATTTCCTTTTGGTTTGCAGTATCTTGTAAGCTGAGATTATTTACAAAGTTTTAAAGTTGCCTGAAAGTTTGTCAAAAAATGTTGTTGTTTTTCTTTTAACAAATAAACATTGTCGTTCACAGTTATTATCAGGTTGTCTTAATTTTTTTAAATTTTCTTTTCATTTGCAGTATCTTGTAAGCTGAGATCCCAGCTATGCCCAACATTGTCGTTACCCTCAACGGAAAAGACTTTGTTCGGACACCAAATGACTACGTCAAACAGGTAACCACGGCAATACCCCAAATCCAGCCAAGTCGAACTTTGGTGTTGTTTGTTTAATTCAGTTTTTTTTAATTAAGTTGTTAAAACAAAATCCAAAAGTCGTCACTAGAGGGCGTTTTTGATTTTCCCCCCATTTTTGGTCAACATCGTATTTTCCCCATAATTTCTGTAGTTTATGTCCAAATGTTTTTAAACTTGGCAAACTTGTTCATTTTAACATGACCAATATAATTCCAACCTATTTTAATAACTGGAGTCAATGTTGGGGGCGTTATAATCCATTAAGTTATTATTTATATTTTTGCGTGTTTTCACTTAAAGGCATTGCATACGTTTGGTAATGACTCTGAAAATTTTTGGCAATAAAAACTTATTTTGTAAGAAGTACAGCAGCTTTGGATAGTATAATGCATTTTGAGAAACGTTTCACTTCGAAGTACTGCAGTTATGGAAAAATATATCACTTTTTATCCTCCAAAAACTTGAATCTGAGAAGCGTTATGGCCGTAACGCTTCTCAGAATGTGTATTCCAATGATGGATACTTCTTCTGCGTGAACGCAACCGCTCCGGATTTTTGGCGATATCTCAAAAACGCTGCCACCTTTTGAAATGAAATTTACACAGGTTAGTTTTATGGCATATATCTACAATTATATAGCATTAAGGCAAACGTACGGTTCCAAAAACCAAAGGTATACTTTGCCTTTAAAAATAAAAATTGGCTCAGGGAGCAATAATGAGGCTTGTTTGACAAACCTAAATATATTTTTGGTCTAATAAGTAAGAAATTAGCAAGTTGGAAATATTCTATTGATAAAAAACTTGACATAATTTGACCCCCTAATTACAGGCTGAAATATGGCGGCCATTTTGAATTCCCAATAGCATTTCAGACTACACGACTCATCACTATCAGTACAAACAAAAGTGGAAATTATGTTCAAGAAGTTTTAAAAAAATCTGTAATTTTTTTTTTAAATTGTGTGACCCAAGGTCAAACAAATGATTGCCCTGGCAACAGCTAACCCTGGTATCAATTATGTTTTGCCAACATGATTCTAGATATATTTTAGAAAAGTCAGAAAATTTCACGGTGATCGGACTAAGCGTTAAAAAGGTACGGGCAATGTGCCGCCCCCGGTCCTGATAGTGTAAGACTGCCTTGTGGGTAGCTCGTTTATAGCCATGAGAACAGCTGGTTTGTACTACGACCAGTGCTCTTGGGTTGTCCTCTGGAGTTTAACTGATGTATAAATATTTTTACAAAATTCTCTTCTTACATTAGGAAACCGAGACTGTGAGAGACATTTTGACCGACTGGATTCATCGGAATGGACATCCATGACGTCTTCATGTGCAAGTTTTACACTATTGAGTTCCATCGAATGAACAACCGTGTAGGTTTCGCTGATGCTGTCAAGGGTGTAGAAATTAAGGCTAGTATCAGAAACCTGTTATAAATTGAAAGAATATTATTTTTTGGGATAAGGAAATGTATTGATGAATTATGGTGACCATTTAATGTTTTTTTTTTTACTTTTTATTTTCACTTTTGCTTGGACAAAACTCGCTTCCCTAGTGTTCTACCCCACAGGCTCTTTTATTTGAGTCAACAAAGTCATTGGTCACTTTTGGCTCAGGGACTACCCTAACTCGGAGTACCTTTCATGTACTCTTTTTGTTAAGGATTTGCCCTAAAGTTCTTAACGCTATAAAACGTTTTAAACTCCAACGTTATAGCCTTTTTACTAAGGATTTGTCCTAAAGTTGTCCTTTGATCTAGCTTGTTTACTAGGGTTAGACTTACAGGAAAGGAAGACTTGTAGCTTTTATCCTTCAGGACAAGAAGGCGTTATACGAAAGGGGGCGCTCTGATAAACGTTTGAAACTCAACCGATGTAGTCTTTTTTACTAAAGATTGGCCCTAAAGTTGGCCTTTGATCTAGCTTGTTTACTTAGGAGTTAAAGGAAAGAGAGACTTGTAGCCTCTTATCCATATGGGCAGGAAAGCTTTACAAAAAGGGGGCTCAAGCAAAAGCAAAAAAAGATGGTGCCCACCTACCGTCCAAAATTGTTTTTCAGTATAATAGGAAACACAAGTATCTTTTTCGAAACTGTGACCACAACTTTGATGACATTTTCATCAAATGAATGTTAAAAGGTGTGTTAATTGCAAATAAGAGGATGGAATTAATTTACTTCCCAAAACCACTGATGTACTTTTCCTGTAAGGATAAAATCACTTTCTTTTCTTTTAATTATAAATGTATAAATATAGGATAGGTCAAGCTGGTAGTGCAGTGTTCTTACTTTGTGTGATTCAATATACATGCAAAAACAAACCTGTGAAAATTTGGGCTCAATCCACTGTCCGAGTCGGGAGAAAATAGTCAAAAACCGTGCACACTTTTCAGCATGTAAAACATTGATCTTAATTTCTATTGTTACAACTGAACTTAAAGTTCGATTTTCTCGCCTTTGACAATATTTCAGGCAGAAATGTTTCTTTGGAAGATTGGTACTGGTATGAACTTCATAATCAGTAAGCTTTTAGACTGATACTAATGAAAACAATGGATAAATACCAATCCTGTATTGAACAATTGAATGAATGTTAAAAAAATCATAAACTCGAATAAGAAATATGAGGATTTAATTTCTTGTAAGGGATTACGTTTTACTGAGAGAAAAGAGATATTTAAGGGGCTGTGTCGTCATTTTTATAGCAGTAAATGGAATAACCCAGTTACTAAGTGCACACCAGCAGTCACATCACAGTTTGTGCAGTATCTGGGTGTGAGTTCATCTTTTTATGCGTCAGGCACAGGGCTGCGATATTCATGACGACAGAGCCCCTTTAATATGAATACATTTGTTAAAGTTATTCTTTCACTATATTGTGAATATTTCGTCACCTCTAAGTACAGAACTTTACCATGGTGTAGCCATCTTGTTTTTTCTGCTAATCAATGTTATGAAACCAAATCAAGGCTAGAAGGGGCAAAACTCTCTGGACTCTTTTTGAACCATTCTTGATAATGTCTTGAGCTAATTACCTGTGTTACACGTCCCTTAGGAATGATGCTTTTCACAATTTGTTTTTCTTTTTTGTTTTTTTTCTTCTTGCGGTTAACATTACAGTATGTTTGACCATATGATCAAACTTTGGATTATTATCTCTTGATTTATTTCGGCTTTAGAAATAATGTCTTGCTGAGTGTTACAATTATTGTCGCATATTAATTGGCCAATTTGTATTGAATTTTCCACTTTTAAGATAATAAGTATTATTAATGTTCAAAGAAAAACAAAAATGTTTCAATAAAAATAAGAGAGTATAAATTGAATATAGTACTTGTACCGTGTGTTCTTTCTTAAAATCTGTCTTTGTTTTTAGAAGTAAATTTGGTAATGGTCAAAATGGTTAAGTTAAGGGTTTGGAACTGTGTAGGGTTAATTTTTCTATTACGAAATCAGACTTATTTGACTTTAAAAAACCTCATATAAAACACTTTTTTATCTCATCAAAAACAGCAATTTTATTTCAAACATATTTTTCATCTCGTCAAAACAGCAATCTCAATTTATTTATATTGACACTGGACATTTTCTACCAGATGAGGGCGCCCTTATTTGTCAATAGAGGGCGCCCTTTTCTGTCAACAGAGGGCGCCCTTCCCCATATAGTTGTAACGTGTGTTTATATACGTTACTGTACAACACATGGTTCTAATATTCATCAAGTTCACAAAAACTAGCCAAGCACAGACTAGCGGTGGCCGAGAGGATAAGGCGACATTAACGTGAAGTCAAGGTACGTGGTTCGAATCCCGGCAAAGACAAGGTAAGTAACATAAAGGTAAGTGAAATAAAGGTGTTACAGGTGAACGGCGCACGGCGAGGAGACGCTAACAAGGTAAGTGGACAACGGAAGGAGAAGGTAAGTCGGAGGCGAGGCCAAGAGGAGGGGACGACACCGAGAGGACACGTGGAGGGAGGCGGCGGAGGGTGGAGTGAGAAGAAAGGGGAGGGCAATTTTTTTTTTTTTTATTAAAAAAAAAAAAAAGACCGCAAAATTTTTTTTTTGCGGTCTTTCATTTTTTTAAAATTGCTTGAAACGTACGCTCGTTAATTTATTTTCAAAAAGTTGAAAAAAAATTCAAAATTGCAAAAAAGTCTGAAAATTTCGCACATTTTCAAAATAAAAATCACTAAAACGCCTCAAAACAGTGCAAAACGCCTCCATACTGCTTAAATCGATTTGTTACATCAAATAAAAATCAAGTTGCCAAAAAACAACCGAAAATTGGGATTTCCGTCAAAAAACAGTTTTTAAATGCGATTTAATGGGGTGTTAAACACTGTTTACATGATATACATTACAAGGTGAGCACATGACAGTAAGCATGGTACAATTTACGCATTTTGGTATAAAATTTGACATTTTTGCATCTTATTGACTTAAAATGCATTAATTTTGAGACAAATCATTCATCTTAGCATTTTTACTTATAAAACCAGTCATTTTCAACTAAGAAAACTCTTCAAACAAACACTTATTCTCATCATTTTTCCCAACAAATATTTAAGGAAAATAGTCAGGCGCCTATCACTGAGACTATATCTGTGCCAACACTTGGAGACAGGGAACTAGACAATGACGGCTGCCGTTTGACTCGTCTTAAAAATAACATTTTCTGAGCATTTTAGATTCAATAGTGTTGATCTTTCAGCTTCTAAAACTTCATAAATCTATAGATTAAGTAACTGATTAATTGATAAGAACTTACAAAATTATCACAAAAATTTATCAAAACCAAACTAAGTTGCCATTGTTGTACTTCTACTAGTTACGAGATCTACATAAACAACTAACTTTTCAATCTTCCAGAGAAATACTTTTGTCTGAAATACTGTCAAAGTCGGTGGAACACATGAACCATTTGAAGACACTACAAATTATCATAGCTTATATCAATTGCTGCAATCAAAATAAGCCTTAGAAACAAATTTCTAACCGAAGCAAGTTTGTTCTGAAAAGAACTGCGCCGAATTTCATGGCACTGCTTACAGTGGAATTCTGAGCTTACAAAGCCCATAAAACCACACGCTTTACAAGCCGCCATAAGCGCATAATTATGTGGTGGTAAGCGGTGCCATGAAATCGGGCCCTGATGGTGTTCAACAACTTGACATTGGTGATCAATCAATTTCTTAGTTTTAAGATTACTATGTAGGCCTAATCCGTTCACACAGGCCTGCGTTCACAGTCTCTGCTGAAGTTACAACTCATAGAGAATGTTTTAACATTATACGTGTGTACATATTACATGAATAGGATACATGTACATGCTTACGTATGATCTAAAAGAAGTCGTTGATGGTTGTCTTATTATCTGAAAGCTGTTCTTTCATTAAACTTGAGACTACCAACACAATTGTCTCTTACACTCAACTTCTTCTTTAGAAGTGCCGTTGAAACTTATAAGCATGAATGGTACAAAATCCACAACTGATCATTATACTGTTATTCAGTGTTTACTAATTTGCTGACATTTTTACAGTTGAACAGGGTTGGTGGGTTGTACAGAGTGTATAAACTAAAGGAACGCCTTCTACAAAGCACTGTGTGTCACACTGTCGTACCTGTGAGCCACTTCCTTAGCATCACATTGATTCATGATTGTACAATACAATCCTCTAGTGCTGTACATCTAATTAGTTATCTACAGTTAATCGTCGTGTGCTGGCAGAAGGACATAAGGAAAGTGCGCCCAGCAGAAAAACTACAAAGCAATTATTGGGCAACGCTTTGAAAAAAGCTGAGCTGGACAGTTCGATCAATTCTCAAACATTTATTAGTCATTGTCGGAAAGTTACATTCAGTAAGAGAATGACGATGCATGACTAATCAGAGTAAATCCAGCAACACACTTATACTAGGGGGCCTACAGTTTAGCATCAATATCATCATTATCAAAAATGTGGTCATTTGATTGCTTAGGACCTTTCTGCTAAGATGAGTGTTTCACTAAGCATTGCCAGCAGAATGGCATTAAGAGACGACTTTAAATACATTCTTCTGCCAGCACCAGATGATACGTTACATCAACAGTCGCAATAACTGGACTGTACATAAAGGTCTGTTTACATTGTCCTGTTGGTAAGTGATGACGTTTTTGGAGCCAGAATTGCAGTGTAACGATGTATACCATTTGTTTACATTGCACTTCCAGCTCAAAAACGTCATCTCTTATTAACAGGATATAGACTTCATCAAATTTACCTCATCGCATTTTGGGCACTATTTATTTGGGATGTTGAAACATTTTCAAAGGAGGGTGTGTTTAATTCTAAGGGTCTTTCATCAAGGCCTTCGTGGCTTAGACAGCTATGTAGCCGCGAAGACCAATACAAGTCAGCTTGCACGATCGAGTGGCGAAGCCACAAGGGCCTTTTCCAACTTGATTTTGCAGTTTTTGAAGTTGATATATTCATGAAGTTTCAAACAGAACAGCGCTGAAACGTTACCAATCACAATGCGGATGAGGTTAATGTGTGCTGACCCCATCGCTTCTGATTGGCTGGGAATTTTGCTACCCTGTTGGGGTAGCAAAAATCGAGAAATAAAGAAAAACATTAGAATTTCCTGACAAGTTGGAAAAGGCCACTCGTGGCTTCGTCACTCGTGCGCGCGCATCATGCACAGATGTCTAAGCCACGAAGGCTTTGGCGAAAGGCTAAGGGCCACGTCACACGAGGCAATTTAAAAGCAACCAATCTCCAAGAAGTAAAAAAATTTAGATCTGAATTTCCCCACAAATTTCTAAGAGGTAGTCTTGTGAGACAATGTTTAAAAAGTTACTCATGTGATACAAGTGTTTCGTTTTCAAGCACTGCATTTGGTTGCCCCCAAGTTGCCTGTAAAAATTGTCTCGTTTGACAAGGCCCTAAGTATCCTGATGATGAGGTCAATGTAAACAGGCCTTTTTACAATTCATAAACAACACAACAAACCTACCTTTATGTCCTAGTATTGAATAAGTTACAAAGTTGAGGTATTGGAAGCTTGACGTAGAGAGACGATGAAATGTTTGAAGTCTTGATGAAGCCGCATGCCAAGTGTTCTCATCAAAGCCCTGGTGCATCTCTTGTGAGGAAACTGATGTCGTCATCATCTTAATGAACCTGTAAACAGAAATCAAAGAATAGATGTATAAGGGGTAACATCTTGGGGGCGGTTCAGGATTGACAGAAAAGTGGGGTGTAAGTTTTGGATTAAAGTAAAGGCTGGTAGTAGAAGGGGTTACATCTTGGGGGCGGTTCAAGATTTACAGAAATCTGGGGTGCATGTTTGGGATTGAAGTACAGGCTGGTAGTAGAAGGGGTCACATCTAGCTTGGGGCAGATCAAGATTGACAGAAAAATTGGGTGTATGTTTTGAATAGAAGTGAAGAATGGTAGAGTACAGGCTAGCAGTAGAAGGAGTCACATCTTGGGGTGGAGCGAGATTGACAACAATGTGGGGTGCATGTTTTGGATTAAAATACAGGCTAGTTGTAGAAGGGGTTACATCTTGGGGGCGGATCAAGATTGACAGAAAAGTGGGGTGCATATTTGGAATTGAAGTACTGGCTAGTAGTAGAAGGGGTTACATCTTTGGGGCGGTTCAAGATTGACAGAAAGTGGGGGGCATGTTTTGGATTGAAGTACAGGCTGATAGTAGAAGAGGTAACATTTTGGGGGCGGATCAAGATGTAAAGAAAAGTGGGGTGCATCATTTGGATTGAAGTACAGGCTGGTAGTAGAAGGGGTTACATCTTAGGGGCAGTTCCAGTTTGATAGAAAAGTGGGGTGCATGTCTGTGATTGAAGTACAGGCTGGTAGTAGAAGGGGTAACATCTTGGGGGTGGTTCCAGATTGACAGAAAAGTAGGGTGCATGTTTTGGATTGAAGTACAGGCTGGTAGTAGAAGGGGTCACATCTTGGGGCAGATCAAGATTTACAGAAAAGTGGGGTGCATGTTTTGAAGTACAGGCTAGTAGCAGAAGGGGTGACATCTTTGGGGCGGATCAAGATTGACAGAAAAGTGGGGTGCATATTTGGAATTAAAGTGTACTTCAATTCCAAATTGTAGTAGATGGGGTTACATCTTGGGGGCGGATCAAGATGTACATAAAAGTGGAATGCATGTTTGGGATTGAAGTACAGGCTAGTAGTAGAAGGGGTTACATCTTGGGGGCGGTTCAAGATTAACAGAAACTGGGGGGCATGTTTGGGATTGAGTACAGGCTGGTAGTAGAAGGGGTTACACCCTAGGGGCGGATCAAGATGTACAGAAAAGTGGGATGGATGTTTTGGACTGAAGTACAGGCTGATAGTAGAAGAGGTAACATTTTGGGGGCGGATCAAGATGTACAGAAAAGTGGGGTGCATCATTTGGATTGAAGTACAGGCTGGTAGTAGAAGGGGTTACATCTTAGGGGCAGTTCCAGATTGATACAAAAGTGGGATGCATGTCTGTGATTGAAGTACAGGCTGGTAGTAGAAGGGGTAACATCTTGGGGGCGGTTCCAGATTGACAGAAAAGTGGGGTGCATGTCTGTGATTGAAGTACAGGCTGGTAGTAGAAGGGGTTACATCTTAGGGGCAGTTCCAGATTGATAGAAAAGTGGGGTGCATGTCTGTGATTGAAGTACAGGCTGGTAGTAGAAGGGGTCACATCTTGGGGCAGATCAAGATTTACAGAAAAGTGGGGTGCATGTTTTGAAGTACAGGCTAGTAGCAGAAGGGGTGACATCTTTGGGGCGGATCAAGATTGACAGAAAAGTGGGGTGCATATTTGGAATTGAAGTGTACTTCAATTCCAAATTGTAGTAGAAGGGGTTACATCTCGGGGGCGGATCAAGATGTACATAAAAGTGGAATGCATGTTTGGGATTGAAGTACAGGCTAGTAGTAGAAGGGGTTACATCTTGGGGGCGGTTCAAGATTAACAGAAACTGGGGGGCATGTTTGGGATTGAGTACAGGCTGGTAGTAGAAGGGGTTACACCCTAGGGGCGGATCAAGATGTACAGAAAAGTGGGATGGATGTTTTGGACTGAAGTACAGGCTGATAGTAGAAGAGGTAACATTTTGGGGGCGGATCAAGATGTACAGAAAAGTGGGGTGCATCATTTGGATTGAAGTACAGGCTGGTAGTAGAAGGGGTTACATCTTAGGGGCAGTTCCAGATTGATACAAAAGTGGGGTGCATGTCTGTGATTGAAGTACAGGCTGGTAGTAGAAGGGGTAACATCTTGGGGGCGGTTCCAGATTGACAGAAAAGTAGGGTGCATGTTTTGGATTGAAGTACAGGCTGGTAGTAGAAGGGGTTACATCTTAGGGGCAGTTCCAGATTGATAGAAAAGTGGGGTGCATGTCTGTGATTGAAGTACAGGCTGGTAGTAGAAGGGGTCACATCTTGGGGCAGATCAAGATTGACAGATTAATTTGACGTGTATGTTTTGAATAGAAATGAAGGTTGGTAGTAGAAGGGGTTACATCTTGGGGGCAGATCAAGATTTACAGAAAAGTGGTGTGCATGTTTTGAAGTACAGGCTAGTAGTAGAAGGGGTGACATCTTTGGGGCGGATCAAGATTGACAGAAAAAGTGGGGTGCATATTTGGAATTAAAGTGTACTTCAATTCCAAATTGTAGTAGATGGGGTTACATCTTGGGGGCGGATCAAGATGTACATAAAAGTGGGATGCATGTTTGGGATTGAAGTACAGGCTAGTAGTAGAAGGGGTTACATCTTGGGGGCGGTTCAAGATTAACAGAAACTGGGGGGCATGTTTGGGATTGAGTACAGGCTGGTAGTAGAAGGGGTTACACCCTGGGGCGGATCAAGATGTACAGAAAAGTGGGATGCATGTTTTGGACTGAAGTACAGGCTGATAGTAGAAGAGGTAACATTTTGGAGGCGGATCAAGATGTACAGAAAAGTGGGGTGCATGTTTTGGACTGAAGTACAGGCTGGTAGTAGAATGGGTTACATCTTTGGGGCGGATCAAGATTTAAAGAAAAGGGGGTGCATGTTTTGGTTTGAAGTACAGGCTGGTAGTACAAGGGGTTACATCTTAGGGGCGGTTTAAGATTGACAGAAAAGTGGGGTGCATGTTTGGGATTGTAGTGCAGGCTGGTAGTAGAAGAGGTTACATCTTGGGGGCGGTTCAAGATTGACAGAAAAGTAGGGTGCATGTTTTGGATTAAAGTACAGGCTAGTAGTAGAAGGGGTTACATCTTGGGGGCGGAGCAAGATTGACAGAAAAGTGGGGTGCATATTTGGAATTGAAGTACAGGCTAATAGTAGAAGGGGTTACATCTTGGGGCAGGCATGCAACTTGGACATTTCAAAAAAAGAGGAAATGGCCATACACACATAATGTTGTACAGTGTTTTTCAATTTTCAATGGCACTAAAAATGAAGAAAAAAGAGGAAATCAGCTGATCCGCTGAAAAGTTGCATGCCTGTTGGGGGCGGTTCCAGATTGACAGAAAAGTAGGGTGCATGTTTTGGATTGAAGTACAGGCTGGTAGTAGAAGGGGTTACGTCTTGGGGGCGGTTCATGCTTGACGGAAAAGTGGGGGCATGTTTGGAACCTAGGATAGGCAGGTTGGTAGTAGAATGGAGAAGTGTTGGGGACAACTGAGGGCAGGGTGGCTGGGGGAAGAACGGCGATTTGCCACGGTACACACTGACAATAAATGACATCACCAGATAAAATAACATGCTCAAAATAAGTTGAAACTCACCAGTATTTACAGTAATTTCAAGAGGTGGAGTATACTGTTGGTCATCTGTCAGACTTATTCAGAGATGGATAAAATCGCGTCTGACCTGTCCACCCACACAAAGTTACTTCCAGGATTCCTAGAGAGAGGGAAAAATACAAACAAAATTTGAGTAAAAAAGTTGTATATTTTAGGGGTCTTATCCTACCTCCCCTACCTTTTATTTAAACACTAGCATATTTAAAACGACTTAGCTACAACTTTTCCTTCCTCCATGATAGAATTAGCCCAATGAGGATACATGTACGATTACCCATTTAATATTATTTTCACTTCCTATTTTTATAATGCTGTCTTCAGTTTCACGTATAACTCTTGGCTCAAGCTAAAACACCCTCACTGAGCCCTGAGCTGAGGTAAAAGGAAGACTTGTCATGTCATTGGCTGTGAGTTGTTTGTGGCGCCTACACAAGTTCTCACTCCCAATGTTTGATCTTTGGCCAATTTCGTACTATGAAATTGGCCCATCCCAGCGCTATTGGTTTAAGCAGGGCTATGAATCACAGCGCTGCTTAAATAAAGGTAAGCAAGTTTTCTTGCTAACTATATAACAGCAGAAAAATTGCTTAAGTGTACTGTAGAGTGTAGTCAGTAAGGGTATTTCACAGGTTAGCAAGAAAATTAGGCGGCCAGTTTGCCCCACCAGTGTGGCTAAACGGATTTTGACATGCATAACTAAAACTTGCTAATAATAAGGATCAGCAGGTATGTCAAAATCTGTCAGCCACACTGGTGGTGCAAGCGGCCAGTTTGCACGTTCACCAAGCATTTGAGTTGTTAATGTTGCATCATCCATTTTCCTACAGTAAGCACCGGGAGGTTAGCATGCCATTTCGTGTGCTTACGGTCAGCACCACCAATTTTACATTGAAATATAACGTTAGCAAGGTTCGTCAACGTTCAACAACAGACAAGATTTACTTTAACAATCTCATTGAAATAAAGTGCTAAAACTGTGCCCGACGACATCTATAAATGCCCTACAGGATCTATAAACTATTTCCAGACGAAATAATCAACAAACTCAACAAACAAACTCTTACTTACTGATGTTTTTCTGATGAAAACATTTCGATGTGGAACCATCGTGAGCAGACGACATGTTTACAATGATTGTGTACTGAGTGCGGATACTGACTGCACACGCGCACTTGTAAGGAACACAGCGCCCTCTTGGGATGAAAAAGGTACGATAGTGGCCCTTTTCGAAATTAGGGCTTCGCTTGGACTGAGGCTTATGTCCTGTTCATCTGTTTGAAGCCAATACCAAAAGCACACGTTTTCCAGTATAACTGACGGAGCCTAAGCCAAAGCCCGAAAAGCCCTGGTTTCGAAAACGGCACGTGAGGGCACCAATAATTCACTTGCTTATAGATACAATTGTTTCAAATATCTTGTATAGTTTCTGATTTATTGTAAATTTAAAGTGGTAATGGAAACAGTTTTTCCTGGAAAATGGAGACCGACTAGGTAGATTTAATGCGATGAGCTCTCGGATTAAAAAACAAAACAAAACAAAACCACCTGAATATATGGAGGGTAATCTTTATTTTGTTCAAATTTGACAAAATAATTATGAGGATTTGATCATATAAAATGACCATGGCAGAATAATCATTCTCACACATTTCCATTTGTATTTTTTCGCCTTCAATTTTGTTTTATAATAGTTTGTAAAAAAATGATAAAGGACTCTTAGTTTGGGGGGGGGGGGGGTGATAGGAAAAAGTTAATTACATAACTGAATATGAAAAATTTATATTGCCCAGTATATTCAGCCTGAGTTTGTTAATGCACAAATCTGAAAACATTGATTGAAAATTGGAAAAGAACTAAAGTGACATTGGTATTTAGAGCAATTTTTGACAAAAAATGTCAACATTTTTTAGGTTTGTAATATCCCTCACACAATCACCCATTTAAAGCGTACGTTTTATATTTGTGTTTATAGACTTGACTATATTTGCAATTTGTTTAAAAACCAAACAATTTGTTTTCATTATTTGCAGGGTCCCAGTAAAAACCAGTTCTCATGGGTAAAGAAATGTAATAAATAAACAAATTCTCTAATTTAAATTTTAAGTCAAAATTTTGTTTCACTTTCACACAATTGTGCCTTTAAAGATATGTTTTTGTAATAAATATGTACACATAAACAATATTTTCAAACAAAATGTCAACCGTTTCATGATGTCTATAATTTATTACAAATTCTAATGACAATTTTAATCTTAATACCTTTATTATACATAAAAAAATATTAAAATCTTCTGCCATAAAACACCATTTTGTAAGAAAATAAAATTATAGTATAAATCATGTTTAATCCTCAAACAAAACAACAACAATGAAATTATTGTCTTTTGATCCATTTATTTGTTGAATCCGCGGGCATTTTAATATTATGCTACTACTCATTCTACGATTTAACTGATTGTAAACACTACATCTCATCGTGTGTCCGGAAAAAGAGAATAAGGCCTTACGCCCTTTTACCAGGCACATAAAGTATTTTGTCCCAGTATTAAAAAGACGTAAGCAATAAAATGGCCCCTGACATGACAAATAAATATGGCAATATTTTTACATTTTTGTTACTAGAATTAACCCAAGGACATGTTTTCCCATTCCCACTAAGAATTCCCAATAATAACTTTTGAATGGCAAACAACTGATCAAGCTTTCCCGCTTAGTTTTCTTGAAACACAAATTTTCACATCATTTGCTTACGCCCTTTCACTGGAAACTTCGTCGTTACGTCCTTTTACCGGGCACACGACGGTCTGCTCTAGAATGTGAAATGTCCTTGGTTCGAATACAACCTGAATCCGGGATTGTACTTAACGCAGGATTCATGAAGCTCACAGTATAAACCATATCATCTTTTCAACAGAAAGAGTAACCTTGTACATTATAGGCTATTTGCCTGCCAGAAAATTTGGCAGGCAAGACACACTACACTCTTAACACAGATAGTTTTATGTATAACAATTTCAACACCAATTCAATTTTTATTAAAATCGACAGATGGACTGGAATGTGCCACCTTTCGTCATATCACAAGTTGATAAAAATCAAACGCTGCAATCCGAGTCAGCAAAATGTAGGTTTTTATGTTCTCTTCTACGGAGCTGTGTACAATTTGTGCCTGCAGGAAATCCAGACTGTGCGGGTCCAGGTGATGTCATCAGTCACATGGTCTTTACATCGCTTGTTATGCATTGGTTTAGGATAACGCCAAATCATATTGTTCATTCAGAGATCGTTCGACTAGTAGAGCGTTTCCGCCCTGTCCTCTCGTCCGTTCCGTTCTGAAGCATGTAGGCTGGATGGTAACACACCTCTCCTCTGTGGTTTATATAGCGGAGTGCCGGGTTACGGTCGGTACCCTCTTTACTCCCCATAGAAGTGTAGCTGTGGTGTACAAAAAAGAAATAAAAACAAGGCTTTTATAAAAAAATTAAAATCCTTAAAACTTATCACTAGTCTCCTCTTGGTCTGGGTATGAAGCCTAGTTGCCTCCTGCATAATAATAATAACTAGTTCTTATATAGCGCATTTCATAATAACGTCTAGTCTCAATGCGCTTTACATTAGTGCCCTGGTCAATGGGCCAATAACATTCCTGTAATCTTTCTCAGCTCCCTGGGGAGTATACAGCCCCGAGCTAAGTGGCGCTCCGGAGGCTTTTTCAAACACAATATCAACCTCTACCCTCGCAGGTGCTCATTCATACCCCTGGGTGAAGAGAAGAAATTATAGTCAAGCATCTTGCTCAAGGACACAAGTGTAGATTGGGACTACTAAAGGAAAAGTTCCAATCGGGGAAGAAGCATAACCCAATTGGGGTAATTTAGTCTTAATACCAATGGGTCTCTTGATTGGGGACTATTGTGGGGAAAAGGTTCCATCAGCAAATAAGTATATCCCAATTGAGGTGTTTTTTTTACATCTGATTGGGGACCACTCATAATAACCAATGGGTGAGGAGGACTTCAATCGGGGTAATTTGTGCCAACTGACTTACCCTTTATCATAGAGTCTGCAGTAGGGCACACACATTGTCCTTATAAATTCCCACACATCGTGGTAGGTCCATTGTAACATGGGATTAATTCTCATAAATTGCGGCCAGTCGCTGTCCGTCATCGTAAAGGCACTCAGATTATCTGTGAACAAACAAATCAACAAGTTGCAATTAATAATAATAACAATAATAATAATACAGCATTTGTAATGCGCACTTTACAGTATAAACATTCAAAGGCGCCGGTCAAGAAGAGATTAAATTGATGTAATTCAAATTGTTGAAAAAAGGAAGTATGAACGAGTATGTCTTTAGTTTCTGCTGGAAGAGAGTGTTGGTGTGAGTTTGTCTAAGGTTTTCAGGTCGTGAATTCCAAAGTCTTGGTGCTATGTTGGAAAAGGCCATGTCCCCGTAACTGGCCAAGCGAGTTTGGGGAACATGTGGCGTATTGCCAACAGATCTCAGACCCGGTCTGGTTGTGTGGGCCCTTTAAAGCTTTCCATGCTGAGAAAACAAAACTGTCCTGAAACTAAGGCTTGTGGTACCGCTACGCAATGGGAGACTTTTGAGGACACTAGGTGGCAGCAGACTTACCAGGTAAATCCATTGCTCTCGGATATATGCGCATGCTCAGAACTACCCAAACATTGGAAGTTTACCTGGTAAGTCTGCTGCCACCCAGCGTACCAAAGTCTCCCCTAGCGGTGACGCTAGGCAATAAGTATCGCTAATCATGTGTAATGGTTCTGGAAAGAACTTGGCCCAATGTCATGCCACTGGAATCCCGCGCATATGGCCAATAGAATCATGCACTTTACAGGCACCTTAATCCTTCCTTAGCATAGGCGACTTAAGTCGACTGCACTCATACCCCCCCTTCTTTACCATCGGCAACTTTAGTCGCCCAAGCTTACACACAAAAGAAAAGCACTCAAGCCTGAGCTCAAAGGCCATTTGTTATAAAGCTGTAATTTTGTCCATGTTCACCCTCCATACTCAAGCGTACTATGGTTGGAAAGAGACAGATGGGATCTTTCCAATGATGGTAAAATAAAATAAGGTTTCTAATATGCAATCCCTTCAAAACGGAGTGGAAAGATCCGAAATGCCAAACATCTACAGAACGCCATATAGTTGTGTACAAAAAAAGTGTTTGAGTTTACAGATCACACTGAGGAAACAAAGACCAAGAACTTGGACATTTCTTGGCTGATCTCAGTGATTTGGATTGTATGAAAGGGAATTCAACAAGTTAGACATTTTTTAATGCATATTTTGCTGTAAAACAACATCTTCAAGGTGATGATAGCGTTGTAAAATTGGCCTTTGAACAAGAGCTTTCTGTTGTGCAAGAATGTGTGCTTCACACTGGAGTGGTCAAACAATGCGGTCATCAGCAGTTGTTTACATCAAAACAATTCAGTAACGAGAGGGTTAAGCGCTCAATTCTGCGACTGCAGTACCATGAAATTAGGCCCACATGGTTTACCAACTCAACGATCCCAACCAAGACCCCACTGACTTTATAATCTGACAAGCCACTCAAACACTCGGAGCAACAACTCTTGCAACGCTGCTCAATAAATTTCACGTTTGATTACAAACAATAAAACTTGATTAATGTGACCTGTATATGGATCGGACTTCCTGGTGCCCATGAAGACAGCTCTAATCTCTGGATTCTGCTCTTGCAAAATTCCTAAGGCGCTCTTAATACGACCTGTGACCCTCAGTAGCTTCACATTATACCTTAAAAAATTAAACATAAGTAAACAGACAGGGATGAGATTTGACGAATTAAAACCAGTGATTAAAACCAAAAGCACTCACAATGTAAGCTGTTTTAGTGGTTCTTATTTAGTGGTTTATACCCATTAATACAGTCAAGTACATGTAGTTTGTTCAAATTTAGTCATTATTATTATTATTTTATTATTACTAACTTCTGGTAATGCAACCAAGGATGCCTCATAAGTGAACTTAATCGCTGTAGCTCTCAAGCCTGAGGAAACCTGTAGATAAGGATGCTTGCAATGTGAACCAGAAACACAGGGGTAAACCCCTACTCTTTCACGATAAGTGTTCTGGGTTCTTTTACCTGCATTACCCATCCTAGTACATGGGACCTACAGCTTAACGTCCCATCCGAAGGACAAAGCAATTGTGGTAAAGTGTCTTGCTCAAGGACACAAGTGTCACGACTGGCCAGGCCGGGATTCGAACCCACATTCTGTATACTACAGAACTTAAGTTCCACGACACTCCACGATCAGACGTTTCCTCCATGCGATAGCGTTTTTTCCGCGGTCATCGTTATCCAATTATACAAAGCACTTTCATTTACTAAAAACTTTGCCGATATATCGTCATAGCTGACAATAATGTCACCTGTCAAAATTGTTGATGTCGTCCAGTGCTATGACATACCTTTGAACGGACTCTTCAAGAAATATATCCAGTTCCGGAAAAGAGCGTTTCGTATCTATGTATAACACCTGCAGAGGTTCAGTCCTATCTGGAAACTTCCTGTAAAATGATGATAAAATACTTACATTTAGTTCATTTCTCGGGCAGGCATAAAGTATACGGACATGTACACATACACAAAACATTACAAACGTAACATCAACCAAAAAATTAACCAGCTAGCCAGCTGGCTAGCACTATGATGATACCATGTGGTGAATGCATCTACACAGGACACAGTTAACAGTGTACTGTGTAGATGCATTCACCACATGGTATCATCAGTGGATGATATTGAATGGTTTGACAGTAGGAGGGTTAACAGTGTACTGTGTAGATGCATTCACCACACGGTATCATCAGTGGATGATATTGAATGGTCAGACAGTAGGAGGGTTAACAGTGTACTGTGTAGATGCATTCACCACATGGTATCATCAGTGGATGATATTGAATGGTCAGACAGTAGGAGGGTTAACAGTGTACTGTGTAGATGCATTCACCACATGGTTTCATCAGTGGATGATATTGAATGGTCAGACAGTAGGAGGGTTAACAGTGTACTGTGTAGATGCATTCACCACATGGTATCATCGGTGGATATCGAATGGTCAGACAGTAGGAGGGTTAACAGTGTACTGTGTAGATGCATTCACCACACGGTATCATCAGTGGATGATATTGAATGGTCAGACAGTAGGAGGGTTAACCCTCCTACTGTCTGACCATTCAATATCATCTACTGAGTGAGACGCTCTTTTATTGTTCTCAAGGGTGGTCGGGGATGACACTTTACCTTTTCATAACTGCATAGACAAGATGTAACAGAGCCGTACAATCTTTTCCTCCGTTGAAAGCAAGACAAGTGGACGACAGAGGATACTTATCCATGGCTTCTTCAATTATTTTCACAGAGGGTGAAACGAAATAAGGGAATTGCTCCGATTCTGGGGCGACTAGTAGACGTTCTAATCTCCTGACTGAGTTGCCGACTGGATCCTTTTCATAGTTAACTACAACTTCTGTTAACAGGATGGTAAGAAAAGAAACGTTATTGATGAAGATAAGTTTGAATAATTTCATAAAAGCACATCAATTTGTTTTTGTCTCTGCAACACAATAGACTGATCCATTAAGCCCTGCCCCCTAAATATATTGACCAATCACAGCACTGGGTACATCTCTACAGTACACGTGGGAAGCACAATGTGCCTCTCTTCAATGCTACACTACGCGTGTTATAAGTACGCGCACGCATGTTTACATTTTCCAATAGGATTTTATTGTGTCGGATATTTGGAGCGTCGTGGCCGAGCAGTTAAGATCACCGGACTCAAGTTCTGGTGTTGTTGGCAGCAGAGTGTGGGTTCGAATCCCGGTCGCGGCACTTGTGTTCTTGAGCAAGATACTTTACCATAATTGCTTTGTCCTTCGGATGGGACATTAAGCTGTAGGTCCCATGTACAAGGATAGGTAGTGCACGTAAAAGAACCCAGAACACTTATCGTGGAAGAGTAGGGGAATTACCCTGGTGTTTCTGGTTCACATAGCAAGCACCCTTATCTATAGGTTTCCTCAGGCTTGAGAGCTACAGTGATAGTTCACTTATGAGGCATCCTTGGTTTCATTACCAGAAATGTATAATAATAATAATAATAATAATAATAATAATAATTTGTCGGACTTTCGGCGGCGTAGTCAAGACTGTGATTGGTCAGCACGTAAGGGGGTGGGGCTGAATGGATTGGTATATCAAATCTTTTGAACAGCCCCCCCTACTTTCCATCACAGTTTCCAATAAGTTGACAACCTTTAAAAACCATTCAACCACATGGGTTGTGTATGGCGGCACTACTGTGCACATAAACACTTGTGTACTGTGTAGATGCATTCACCACATGATATCAAAATGCAGGCTGGCATAGTTTATCTATCTTTCAAAGCCACAGTGGATGATACTGAATGGTCAGACAGTAGGAGGGTTGACTGTGTCCTGTGTAGATCTGCATTCACCTCACGATATCACATTGCAGGCTGGTATAGTTAAGTCTTTTCAAACCAAGGTGGATGATATTGAATGGTCAGACAGTAGGAGGGTTGACTGTGTACTGTGTGGATGCATTCACCACATGGTATCATAATGCAGGCGGGTATAGTTAAGTCTTTTCAAACCAAGGTGGATGATACTGAATGGTCAGACAGTAGGAGGGTTGACTGTGTTACTGTGTGGACGCATTCACCACATAATATCATAATGCAGGCTGGTATAGTTAAGTCTTTTCAAACCAAGGTGGATGATACTGAATGATCAGACAGTAGGAGGGTTGACTGTGTTACTGTGTGGATGCATTCACTACATAATGTCATAATGCAGGCGGGGTATAGTTTATCTCTCTTCTCAAACCACAGTGGATGATATTGAATGGTCTTTAAGTAAGAGGGTTGACTGTGTACAGATTAGATGCATTCACCATATGATATTATGACCTTCTTACCTTCAGGAAGTAACCTAAGGAGGTCACTGTGTGCCTTCTCCACCGATTCCTCACTGTTGGTTTCTAAAGTCAGTTTGACTTTAAAATAGCTGGAGAAAAAAAATGAATGAAAATTATACTTTTATTTTGTTTTTATTTTATTTCACATGCCTCAGCGCAAGACCCTGATGAACTCAAGACATCAAGGATGGAACAGGACAAACAGGGGGTTCTCTGACAAATACCCTCTTACTTCCAGGGTATAGAATCACTGCCCTGAGCCATGCTCAGGCACACAATGGAGAGAAATAGAGACAAACTACGTCTCTATGCCGAGCGGATAAGAACACCGGACTCAAGCTCTGGTGTTTCTGATCAGCAGAGTGTGGGTTCGATTCCCGGTCGTGACACTTGTGTCCTTGAGCAAGACACTTAACCATTATTGCTGCGTCCTTTGGATGGGATGTAAAGCTGTGTTTCTGATACAGCCTCCAGCAAAAGAGAAAGATATAAGGTGCCGCACAACTCACAACCTCTTCCAAAATCAGTACGCCAATAAATACACCTACACAAATACCCATCCCGGCAATGTAGAGATAAGTTTTGAAATGATCACTTGCAAGGCTTAATATCTAGTATGATGTAATGTGATAACAAATATAAAATGTAACTAACTAGCCATCAATACTTGTAATAAAGAAACTTAAAGACTTTTTTTTTTCGGAGAAATTAACAAACACCTCTCTCTACCTGTTTGTCACGTCGGGATATGAACCTAGGACAACTGAGCTCTTGTGACTTGCGTTGAATTTATTCAGTCTATCAGCGATGCTGATTTCTGAGCAGTTCACAAAGATCTCCCGCAGGTGGTATGCTGTCTCAGACTTCTTGAAGAGCTCATCCTAAGTGGGAAAAAAAGAGAGCATAAACGTAGAGTTTGAAAACGTCTTTGGGATGAACTACTTTTGAAATTGAGGTTCTTTCTACAGTAGGAAAGAGAAAATGAATGTTGAGTTTCAAAACAGCCTTGGGTCGTAGCGTTGTAGTGAGGTGTCAGCCACAGAAGTATGCCAGCAATTTTTGGATGACTCGTTTTGAATTTGGACATCCAACTTTGGCCATAATTGTTTTGGAAGTGAACAAGTTGGGTCCCAAATTCGGACATTTGGATTATTTACAGACTGTGGTCTGTTGTTCAAAAATAACCTTGGGTCATCGGGTCGTACGGAAGTGTCAGCCACAGAGGTATGCCAGCAATTCTTGGATGACTCGTTTTGAATTTAAGGACGTACAACTTTTGGAAGTGAACAAGCTGGACTCCCTGTTTTTGAGTTTTCAGCAAATTTGGATGCACCATCTACAGACTGTGGCCAATGCCTTGGTGGTGTTATTTTTCTTCACTCATTTAGTTTTCATGAAAAATAAGTTTAATCCCCAGGAAGGATGGATTTTACCAGAGAGACAAAAATGGTACCAGCTTTGAGGGTCAAGGAAAGCTTCTGTCTGGTAGGAGTGGGGGAGGAAGGTGGGAGAGGGGAGGGGGCTCAGACTTTAAACAAAATTGTCTGATCTCTTTACCAACCTTGAGGGTCAAGAAAAGCTTTTGTTCGGTAGGAGTAGGGGAGGTGGGGAGCAGGGGGGTGGTGGGGGATGGGATGATACTTATGAAGAATTGTCTGATCTCTTTACCAACCTTGAGGGTCAAGAAAAGCTTCTGTTCGGTAGGAGTAGGGGAGGCGGGGAGCTGGGGGTGGGGTGGGGGATGGGATGATACTTATGAAGAATTGTCAGATCTCTTTACCAACCTTGAGGGTTAAGAAAAGCTTCTGTTCGGTAGGAGTAGGGGAGGCGGGGAGCAGGGGGTTGGGGATGGGATGATACTTATGAAGAATTGTCTGATCTCTTTACCAACCTTGAGGGACAGGAAAGCTCTTGTCAGGAGTTGCGGTATACCAGGGAAGATGTAGACATTCCGAACACAGATCAATGGGTATGGATGCCGCTCACCAGTCTTCAGATTCAACCCGTATAAAAGCCTCGCTGACTTGGGAACCTAGTTAGAAAATGTATGGTGTAAAAAAAATAATAATAACAATAAATCATTTATATAGTGCTTTACACAAGGCTTCAAAGTGTTACAAAGAAAATACATAAATCAACAACAATAAAGAAACCACAAGCAAAATATACGTAGTATGCAGAGAAAACAATTAAAATATATCAAAAGAAAAAAAGTTTCCAATTTGGAATTACAAAACACAAAATAAGAAATTATAACATACAGATTATGCACAAAGATATCAAGTCAAAAACAAAGTACAGAATTGAAAACTATCAGCAACAATTATTAATATATTAGATTAGATCTCAACAGTACCAATTATTGCATGCTTCGACCGATTGCTGCATATAAACTAGCAAAACTACCAGCCAATCAGAAGCGATGGGGTCAGCATGCATTAACCTCATCCTCACTGTGATTGGCTAACCTTTCAACGCTGTTCTTATTTGCGTAAAAATTATGTTTGAAATTTCGTGAATAATTCAACACCAAAAAACGCAAAATCAGTTTGGTTAAGAACCTCATGGCTCCGCAACTCGATTGTGCGTGCTGACTTGTATTGGTCTTCGTGGCTACATAGCTGTCTAAGCCACAAAGGCCTTGCCAAAAGGCTACATATAAGCCCAAACGTATAATAGTTTTTTTTCATATAATTTAAAAAAAAAAAAAAAAATTATTTATCTACGATGTAAACATTTTCACAGGTTTTATGGTATGTTTATTGAAAACTAAAGGATGGGAATGCATTGAGACAAGTTTCCAAAACACAGTGATGTCTTTTTAACTTTAAAGGTAGGGGATACTTTTGGTAACTACATGTACTCCAAAAATAAATGACCATAAAACTTTACTTGGTAAGGAGCAACGGACAGCTGTTGATGGTATAAAACATTGTGAGAAACGACTCCCTTTGAAGTAACATAGTTTTTGAGAAGGAGGTAGTTTCTCGCTAAAACATTTGAATCTGAGAAAGGCTTCATGGCATGAAGCCTTTTCCACGTAATGGAAAACATGCAGTTTCAGCATTTTCGGATCCTTCTGTGCGGAAATACCTGCTCAAGATTTTCACTGATATCTCAAAAGCGCTAACATCTTTTGAAACAAAATTTTCAGAGGTTAGTTTTATGGTATATATCTACAATTATATAGGTTTGAAACAAACGTTCGGTTCCAAATACCAAAGGTAGACCCTGCCTTTAAGACTTCTGGAGTTGATAATGATGAAGTGGAAAAAATAAATACAAATTTTTCTCAAGCTTACATGGGCCATCTTGAGTCTTGGTGAGTCCACATCTGTGCTCCCTCCGAAGTATTGCTTGCATAGCTTGACGAGCTCTGGGTGTGCGAAGATGCTCTCATTGAAAGCCTTAGCAACCCCTACACACACAACAACAGTTAGTAAAGATAATGTTCTAGATTTGATCGAATCATAAACCCAACAGTCCCAAAGATTCAAGATTCCTATTCAAGAATTTGTCTGACTTTGTAATAGACGGAAGCCGTCTTAAGATGCCATTGTGTAATTTCGGACCACCGGACCGAAGATTGCCCGGGCATTCAACTACGGAGCGTGTGCAGACCACGCACACACAGTCTAATGCTTTGATTCACACACACAAGGACAAAAAAGGTCGTGAATATACTCTTATTTTGTGGCCAATGAGAGGCAGTTTTTCTGTAATCCCCCATTATAGACCTTTGTCCTTTTGTTCCAAGAAGGGGATTACGAAGCATCAAGAGGTTTCCATCGTTGTTCATTCATTGTATTTCAGCTCAATGGAGATAAGTCAAGAGTGAGCTGGCAATCGAGCCATGGTTCCGTGTTTAGTGCCACTCCTAAGCTGTAGCTAACAGCTGATGTTTTGCAATTGTGTGTTTTGCAAGGTGCGTGAATTTGACATATTCGGTCAAGAAACAAAACGCAATGTCAAGTCAGGGTTTCTTTGTGCCAGCGGTAACCCTTATACATGTTATAGAAAAAGGATTCAGGCAATTCGGGCGAAAGATTCCCACCAGGAGGACGGGACAAAAAAAAAAAAGAATCCCGGCAGCAACTGGTTAACGAGTTTGAAACTGTTCTTGCAAACTTTAAAATCAAATTTAAATCCATGAACAGGGTTCACATCCCTCACTAGCCTACCGCACCTTCAAATGTAATGTCATCGTGAGTTGGTCCAATCCCACCTGAGGTAACAACGTGGGTGTACGCAGACGAGAATCTCGCAACCTCTGTAGCGATTATGTCCAAGTCATCACCGATCACTAAAACCTTAAAATAATATATCAAAATCGTAAAAAAAAAATATCGTTGGTGGTTTGCTTTAGTGATTGCTTAAAAGGCAAAGTATACCTTTGGTTTTTGGAACCGTACATTTGCCTTAATGCTATATAATTGTAGATATATACAATAAAACTAACCTGTGTAAATTTCAGTTCAAAAGGTGGCAGCGTTTTTGAGATATCACCAAAAAATGGAGCGGTTGTGTTCACGCAAAAGAAGTATCCGTCATTGGAATACACATTCTGAGAAGCGTTACGGCCATAACGCTTCTCAGATTCAAATTTTGAGGGGATAAAAAGTGATGTATTTTTCCATAACTGCAGTACTTCGAAGTGAAACGTTTCTCAAAATGCATTATACTATCCAAAGTTGCTGTACTTCTTACCAAGTGAGTTATTATTGCCATAAATTTTCAGAGTCATTACCAAACGTATACAGACCCTTTTAATGCAACAGTGATGGAATTGTTTCAAATTCAGATGGCTGTCAACTGGTTTTAATAAACATACTCACCCTTTCAACTTTGACCCCAAGGTCATACAGCTCCTTGCATAGAAAGTGGGAGTTTGTGTCCTGTGTGTGACCCTTTAGAATCTCATCTCCGATAACTGGCCAAAAAATCAAAAAATAAAAAATAAAATAATACTTAACTCTTATATAGTGCCTAAAAAGACGCTCAAGTGAGCTGACCACTTGCATTATTAAGGCAGTGGACATTTTGCCTGAGCTGGCTTTCTTTCAATCTTTGTTTTAGTTTTAGTAAACGTTAGAAACAGTAACTGGGGTGCTGTACTCCTTTTTTGAGATTTTGACATTTTAATCGGTCGTACTAGCGCCCCAGTCCGGTATATGTGTGGGCGCTCTGACGAAGCGGATTTAAAACGAATCTGTTAAAAAATTGCAAAAATTTCGATGATTTTTAGCCCACTATCATGCATATATCAAATTTCCCGTTAGAATCGCCATTTTGAATGTGATACTCAACGACTGTTTCCTTATGTGTATAAACGGTGGAGGAATGCGTGTTCGCTGAGGCCCTGACTTTCATATTGTTTTCCGCGCAGTCAACGCAGGATACCAGGCTGTGTGTAGCGCCAATGTTCACTGATGGCCTGACATTCATATTGATTTGCGCAGTCAATGCAGGATACCAACCGTGTAGCCTGGTATCCTGCGTTGACTGCGCAAATCAATATGCATGTCAGGGAATCAGCGAATCGTGAGTACAATTAACTGCATTTTATTTCACCGTAGATACTTGGAGAAGCCAGTAGGCGATTTTCAAGCAATTCTGTCGAGTCTTTGTCGCAATTTTGACAATTTTGTAACTGATTCAGAAAAAAAACGCTTCGGAGCACTTTCCAAATAAATATACCACGGACTGGGGCGCTAGTACGACAGATAATGTCAAAAATCTCAAAAAAGGAGTACAGCGCCCCAGTTACTGGGTCTATCATTGTATATTTTATTGTGAAATCCACTGTTTCATTTATTCTAGTAAGTCATGTTAGTTGTGAGGATCCTAACCCTCCCATCGCAACTACATTTTATTCCTGTTTTCCAATCCAAACGAAACTTCCCGTGTACCCGCCGTGTACATGTACACAGTACGTGCACTGCAGCGGTACGGGGACGTGTGGCCGCTGTCCGTGCCGGCGAAAGCAAGTCTTCTAAATTGTCGTTTATTTCCACAAAACTTACTCAAAATGCCTGCAGTCTGTCTGGGATTTACACTCATTCTCCCACCGGCTGTTCGCTGTAATTTGATGTGATTTCCGATTACTGACAGACGACGGACGGCAAACGGATTCTTGATAAAAATCTTCCCAACCACATTCATCTCGTTGGTGCTGCAGAAATCATGTTTTCATATAGCAGTCTAACACCCTTTCATACTTGCTGTTTCGTGTACATTTCTTACTACCGAATTTCCACGTAATGAAGTTGGTTTGGGGACCATACTATCTCTGTAACTTGTCAATTGAGGGCGCTATTTAAGTCTGGTCAGGCCTGGTTGTCTTATGTCGATTCACAGTCGGTAGACCGAAAACAGGACCAAGTAGCACGACATTATTGATGCATGAATAAAACATCACGTGTCGGGTCAGGTCATGCTTTGCATAAATGCATTAATGCAATGTAAAGTGTGTCGAGCATGGTCAGTGCGCCTTGTCCCCCACGTACAGTATAGTGCAATGTACATTTGTACATGTACATGTACATGTACATGTACATGTACATGTAGGGTCCGTGATTTTTTTGTCCGTATCATGGAGGAATTAGGAACCGGTAAACGAGGAGTAGCGGGGAAAAAAATCGATTTAAAACAAAAATGAAATGTTAATTGATCTTTGTGTACTAATATAAAATGGGGATGGGGTTGACTTGACCAACCAGTGGTGTTCAAAGGGTGGAGCAGGTGGGGGCGGGGTAGAGTGGGACCGGTGGGGAGGGGGGCGGAGGGGAGACAAATGGCCCGACTGGCCGTTTGACCCAATATTATAAATTGTTAAATAGCTTTTTCTTAAAGATCACAGAAGTTCTCAGCTTTGATGTGTACGAACGAAATCTGCCAATGACTAGTGGCAGTTGATTGAAAACGAGTAACTCACGCACAAACTAGGTAACCCACAAACTATGTGCAATCATGAATTCTACATCGAAGGTGCAATGTACCTGCATCGCGCGTGTTGTTTTTAAACTTTCCTGGCCTTCAAATTTTAACCTAAATGAACTTTTCGTTGCTATGACATACTTTTTCCAAATTCTTTCTTTCGTAAAATTAAAAATGTCCTCCTTTTCGACTGAAACACGGGCCATGCAACTTTGATGTCAAAACAAGCAACAGTGTTTAAGAACTTTACCCATTGTGGTATGTTCAATATTCAAGACTATGAAATAAAATGAAATATTCACAGGTTTGATATGTCTTTTCCCAGAAAGATTTGCATCCGAAAACAATGCCCAAATGATTTTTGAAATAACATATTCTTTCTATTTAAGCTTTTGCACAACAAAATTTATTAAACATTTTTTCAATGTCTAAATTAGATAAATTCATCTTGATAAATGAACATTGAAATCCCTCAGAAACATGACAGGATCACATCGCAAAAAAAATATTTAAAAAATGTTTTATTATTACCAAATAAAATCAAAGACACAACAAGAGAGATACATATTGAAAGATACTACTCTTTTTTAATGGTGCCTGCCACTTCAAAATACATTTAAACCTGCACTTTGATTATGCCGTGTACATTTTAAATGCCTCCATCCAATGTTTCAATTGGCATTTAGTGCAAACCATTAAAAAAGCGTAACTCTTGCCCACAATCCAATTTACAAGTCATGTGTTAAACAATTTATTTAAACAAAAAATGAAACAAATTAGGCTTCGACAAATCCACCATTCTATTTTTTTTTTTTTTTTACAAGGATGCACAGTGTACATGAAAGTTGCGTCGTGACCAATACATAACCACTAAAAATTAAATACAGATCATCGTTGTTGTCAGGCAGACCAAACTCCATCAATTGGCGCTTAATACAGTAACAGAAAATTCTATGATGTACGTATAAGGCATATAAGGCTTTGGCCTTTTTCTTGTGTGTTCTACGCGTATAATGTTTGCTTGGCACCAAAGATGTGATCCAGAGATATAAAAGACGCACAAAGTCGGAATGTTTAGCCATCCATAAAAGCCAATTCATGCCAAAAAGTTTCCTTAATCAAAAAAAGTTTTAAAGCCATTGTTAAATTAGAAAAAATGAAAGACCACGTCAGGGGTGGAAGCAGAAATATTAGGGGGGTGGGGGTTCAGGTGTTTGTTTTTCTTTGTTTTATACAAATTCGCTTTTTTATATTTCATTTTGGGGTCAGCGCAGTTTTTTTTTACCCCAACCTCCCACCTGCGCCTGCACATATCTTGTTGCAATGGACAAATACAAAAATACCAAACATTTTTTAACTCAATTTGTTTAAATTAATGTATTTTGTTTTTGCATCAGGGATAATGATTATTCAAACTTGGCTTACCCTTCACCGATGTGTGATAGCACTGTGTCACATTAAATTTTACTTGTTAAAATCACTCAAACTGTGCAATGCATATAGGGCATATGAAGTCCCCTTTAGGTTTGTGACTGATCGCCACACACACAAAGTGTGACCATCTGCCACAAACGTCACAGCATACCCACATTTGTTTTTGTTTGAAAGGTGAAAGGCAACCAACCATATCACATCTGTAACGCTGTGACGGTGGTTGAACAGCTGCTCCAATTAGCTGACCCATTACATATTTCCTCATCATTCTGGGAAATCGATTGTCAAATGTGGCCAGCTCATCCCGCATCCCCCTTGTCACGGCTAATGCATTCTGAAGAAGAAAAAAAAGAACGAAAAAAAAAAATAATAATAAATAAAAATTAAATCGTTACTAACTATAATAGTTTATTAAGTAATACCTGGCATTCACAGAAGAAAAAGAAGGGGAAAAAATGCCTAATGTGCTTTACAAATAGACTGATATCCCTATTTACTCAGTGACATAGACTATAATTAATTGAACTTTCACTTACCAACATGACAAATGGTCCACAGCTATGACCATCATTTTGTTGTGCGGATGTCAGAGAGTAGTCATTAGTTCATGCACCAAGCTCTCCAACCTTGTTGGCGCCGATTGACATGAACTTCCTAAAGTTGACAAATGAGTTTGTAACAAATTAACTCAAGTTTCAAATTTTAAAAATCTGTGAAAAAATGTATCACTAAAAATAACTGTTTCTTTCAGACACATGGCCAACAGTAATGTGCTTGTACTGTCCCAATGGACAATTTGGACATGCCATCTTGCTGAATTAAATGGACATAGCTAACCTCTACTTGTTCAGATAGATTCTGCTTGTACTTATGTTGGCTAGGGAGTCTAATAATGCCACTTTTTGAGAACAAACATTAGCTGCGATGAGAACCCAGTGATTTCTATTGACGTTTATTGGCAAAAAAATCCACTCATACAAAGACATTTTAACCTGTAAAAAGAAAGACAAAAATTACCCTGCAATTAACCTGCCTGTCACTCAGCTGGGGATGTCACTCTACTGGGGATGTCACTCTATTTGGGATGTCACTCTATTTGGGATGTCATACTCTACTGGGGATGTCAGTCTACTGGGGATGTCAGTCTACTGGGGATGTCAGTCTATTTGGGATGTCACTCTACTGGGGATGTCAGTCTACTGGGGATGTCAGTCTACGTGGGATGTCAGTCTACTGGGGATGTCAGTCTACTGGGGATGTCAGTCTACTGGGGATGTCACTCTACTGGGGATGTCACTCTACTGGGGATGTCAGTCTATTTGGGATGTCACTCTATTTGGGATGTCATACTCTACTGGGGATGTCAGTCTACTGGGGATGTCAGTCTACTGGGGATGTCACTCAACTGGGGATGTCACTCTATTTGGGATGTCACTCTATTTGGGATGTCATACTCTACTGGGGATGTCAGTCTACTGGGGATGTCAGTCTACTGGGGATGTCAGTCTATTTGGGATGTCACTCTACTGGGGATGTCAGTCTACTGGGGATGTCAGTCTACGTGGGATGTCAGTCTACTGGGGATGTCAGTCTACTGGGGATGTCAGTCTACTGGGGATGTCAGTCTACTGGGGATGTCAGTTTACTGGGGATGTCAGTTTACTGGGGATGTCAGTCTACTGGGGATGTCAGTCTACTGGGGATGTCAGTCTACTGGGGATGTCAGTCTACTGGGGATGTCAGTCTACTGGGGATGTCACTGTATTTGGAATGTCACTCTACTGGGGATGTCAGTCTACTGGGGATGTCACTCTACTTGGGGATGTCACTCTACTGGGGATGTCAGTCTACTGGGGATGCCAGTCTACTGGGGATGTCAGTCTACTGGGGATGTCACTCTACTGGGGATGTCAGTTTACTGGGGATGTCAGTTTACTGGGGATGTCAGTCTACTGGGGATGTCAGTCTACTGGGGATGTCAGTCTACTGGGGATGTCAGTCTACTGGGGATGTCACTCTACTGGGGATGTCAGTCTACTGGGGATGTCAGTCTACTGGGGATGTCAGTCTACTGGGGATGTCAGTCTACTGGGGATGTCAGTCTACTGGGGATGTCACTCTACTGGGGATGTCAGTTTACTGGGGATGTCAGTTTACTGGGGATGTCAGTCTACTGGGGATGTCAGTCTACTGGGGATGTCAGTCTACTGGGGATGTCAGTCTACGTGGGATGTCAGTCTACTGGGGATGTCAGTCTACTGGGGATGTCAGTCTACTGGGGATGTCACTCTACTGGGGATGTCAGTTTACTGGGGATGTCAGTTTACTGGGGATGTCAGTCTACTGGGGATGTCAGTCTACTGGGGATGTCAGTCTACTGGGGATGTCAGTCTACTGGGGATGTCAGTCTACTGGGGATGTCACTGTATTTGGAATGTCACTCTACTGGGGATGTCAGTCTACTGGGGATGTCACTCTACTTGGGGATGTCACTCTACTGGGGATGTCAGTCTACTGGGGATGCCAGTCTACTGGGGATGTCAGTCTACTGGGGATGTCACTCTACTGGGGATGTCAGTCTACTGGGGATGTCACTCTACTGGGGATATCAGTCTACTGGGGATGTCAGTCTACTGGGGATGTCACTTTACTGGGGATGTCAGTCGTTGTCAGTACTGCATGGGGATGTCACTATACCCTAGGCCTAACTGATCTCACTCTAGGTTAGCCCCACTAGTGTGGCAAGGATTTTTGACATCGGTAAGGATTCAACCGATGTCAAAAATCCTTGCCACACTAGTGGGGCTAACTCTAGGTCAGTCTACCACTCTATGTCAGTCTACTGGGGATGTCACTCTACTAGGATGTACATCAGATGATATACACACACAATAAACAATCTGATAACGGCCGTTTTAACGGTCGTTAGTGATTGCAATCATCATGGATGTTCTTAAGAAGTTCAGTTAAAGGCATTGCATACGTTTGGTAATGACTCTGAAAATTTTTGGCAATAAAAACTTACTTGGTAAGGAGTACGGCAGCTTTGGATAGTATAATGCATTTTGAGAAACGTTTCACTTCGAAGTACTGCAGTTACGGAAAAATATATCACTTTTTATCCCCAAAAAACTTGAATCTGAGAAGCGTTATGGCCGTAACGCTTCTCAGAATGTGTATTCCAATGACGGATACTTCTTCTGCGTGAACGCAACCGCTCCAGATTTTTGGCGATATCTCAAAAACGCTGCCACCTTTTGAAATAAAATTTACACGGGTTAGTTTTATGGTATAAATCTACAATTACATAGCATCAAGGCAAACGTACGGTTCCAAAAACCAAAGGTATACTTTGCCTTTAAGTTAACTTAATAAGTTCATAACAAAAACTAACTTACCGCTCTGCCTCTCTCCAAAACTGGGTGATTTTCGCCTACAGGTAAATGAAAGACATTCGTCAACCTCGAACGCCTTTCGAACTTTCTCCGCCTCTTTAAAAGTAGTTACGGACCCCCTAAAATCATTATCTGATGACACATGGTGTCCACAACGACGTCCATCCTGGCACCGCCATTGCTCGTGTAAGCTGGCCCCGGCCGGCCGCCCCCCCCCCCCTACTCATCAGACATCAGTCGGCTGTACAACTGCACGTTTCCCTCCTACTCGACCTCCTACCTTTGACCTGAATCTGATTATGAATTATTCAAATTTTATTTATTCATAAGGCTGACGTACGTCGCTCTACTTGGTCCTGTTTTCCGTCTACCTTCACGGTCACGATCGTGTTTGCTTGACCTGCATCCACAAGGGGTGGTTTATTTAAAAAAAAAAAAAAAAAAAAAAAAAAAAAAAGATTTTGTCAAGGACCTTAACCCCACCCCAATCCTAACCCAGGCCTACACCCAACCTTAACCCTAACCATAACCCTTGAACCCTAACCCCACCCCATTATTTTTTTTCTTGTTTACCCAAAAATTGAACTTTCATCCGACAAACTTCACTAATTTGGGGGTAAAGAATTATTCTTTACTTTACCGCGAAAAATGACCAGCATTTATGAACATGACTTTCTGAGCCTTGTCCGAGAAGTGACTTTCCCTTCTTACGGCAGCTGCAGATGCAATTTGAGAATTCAATTTCAAACTAGTAATCTGGCCGTAGGCTCAGCCGAAGCCGTTAATTCAGAGGTGGACTAATGGTTCATGTGTGAGTTGGAGGCTTACCTGCCATTAAAACTATAGTGATTGATCATGGGAATGGAGTGTCTTCAACCAAGACTATCAATGGCGATTAAAATGAGTGCCACGCATCTCTACGCATGGTTCAATGAAACTTGAGTGCCGGTTAATTTCGGTTTTGGATGGCTCTCTACGAACTCAAGAAAATCTCTGCACGGACTCGTAGATCTTATTTCCTTATGGTAACCGTACTGGAAAAAAAAGCCACACACAAGGGTGGTTCACGCTGTGGAAAGTGCTTCCTCCATATTGGAATCGATTCATTGAATCAGATTACAGAAAACACTGGAAAACGCTGTGAGACGTGCTGGTGAACTTAAATCACTGATGTTTGTTTTTGTCTGTTGGCTGCATATCATGAGCCACGGCAGAAAAGTAGACATAAAGCAGTCCCCTTTAGCAAAAAGAGAGGGAAAACGTCATCAACATCAACTACATTGCAACAAAAACAAAAAAACAAAACAACGTCCGAATAACCGATTATTGACTTTTAGAATGTCTACAGAGGGCCTAATTAGCCTCTCAACCAACCCATCACTGTTAGTCCCACTGCAAAGTATCGATCCTAGCAAATACGGGTTCACGTTTCAACATAAACATGTTATACTAGTACAGTTCTCTCATGGTACGAATTAAAGGTAGATCACAGGATTTGTATTCTTAGATTTTTTTTATAATTCGTATCAGTTTGAAAAGCTGACTGATTATGAAGTTCATACCAGTACCAATCTTCCATAGAAATAGTTTTGTCTGAAATACTGTCAAAGTCGAAAAAATAGAATTTGAAGACACTGATTTCTAATTTAAAAATGAAGGACAATTTGTTTACATGCTGAAAAATGGGTACGATATTTTCTCCCGACTCAGCAGACGACGGATTGAGCCCAAACTGTCCCAGGTTTGTTTTGTCAAGTATCACACAAAATAAATTGACTTTTCCCACGAAATATGCTAATTACATTCACGCATGCGTACAGACCCCGTTGGTTGGCAAACGCCATAGAAATGTGCACAAAGCAGACTCACAAAGCGCGTACGCGTCACACTTCTATCAGTCCCACGCAAAAGGGCGCACTGTTCCCAAAATGTTGCCAACCAAAATGTAAGTGCGCACGCACGTTGTCCAATTTACATATTTCATGGGAAAGGTCTATAGACATTATGCATTGACGTCATCACGCCGCCATCTTAGAGGTAATTCGATGATGTAACAATGGAAACGCAGAGATTTGTACGCGCGGCGCACAGGATTGGCCAATGAACAACCTCATTTTGACCTCTAGACGAGGGCGCCCTACTCAAATGACGTCATGTGCATAAGGTCTATTACGAACACTGCACTATCAGCAGATTACGCCGATAGACCCTTTCCATGAAATATGTAAATTGCACATCACACGTACGTGCGCACTAGCATTACTCTCGTGGGCAAATTAATGAGGGAACATCGTGCCTTTTTGTATGGGGCCGACGCACACGCGTTTGCGCGTCTGCCTAGTACCTTTATTTTACCTTTACCTTTATCATGTACCTTTGTGTCGTCATGACCGTAGCAGTAAATAGAATAACCCAGCGCGCGCGTTTGCGCTGGCTGGCACGTCACAGTTTGACACTGAGTCGTTTGTGATTTGACCCAAGTGCGCACGTGTACAGCAGCTGGGTGAGAGTTCATCTTTCCATGCACAGCCACAGGCCTGCTATAATCATAACGACACAGCCCCTTTAACTCTTTGTCTCCGGAATTTCTGCACACCGGACGTATGGACGGAATTGTTTTTGGTTGTCATTTTGAAACTGTGCAAAATCGAGGCCATAAATGGCTTTGTCGTCCATTTGAGCAAAGCACGCAACTTCATTGCACTTTTAACGCAAAGCTTTAAATCTTACCGGTATATCCCTGTAAGATGGACTCAGCACTTCAGGCCGGAAACAAGCACGAGTTCACCGCACATTAGTGCACCTTCAGAGACGAGGCTCCGGCCGGCATTTCAATCTCAGAGATTCCAATGTTTAATATATTTTTTATCCCTGGGGGATACTCTTCCGATTTCTTGAGTCACAGCAGAAAAAAACATTGTTCACGAATAAAAATTCACGTAAAAAAACAAGAAAGAAAATCAAATACATTAGTCGTGGCACAGTACAGAAACAACACCCTATTCAAGGAAAACCTGATAGTGGTACATCTACTAGACGCATACATACGTTTCTCCGCAATGAAGTATTTTCTTAAACCATTTTTTTTTTCAGGACAGGTCAAGGCTGACAATTCTTGTTCATCTTTATTTTAAAAACATGAAACCGGCGAACCAAAAGAAAGAGATTCGGGTTCTTACACTGAGCGTTCAAATAATGCAATACGTTTTTTGGGGAAGAATTATTGTTATAGAGTAACAAATTCATTCCTCCTCAAGTATTTTTTTAAAACACACCATAAGAACAACAATTGAAGGGATCATCAATTAAAATCAATTCAAATGTGATGGATAATAATAGTGCTGTTTGGTTTGCGGAAATGACATGATGAGCAAGTTACGTTGATATTATTAGTCTTGGTGCAAGACGTTCCAATCCACGACCCATGTGGACTACAGAACAGGAACGAGATCTTGAATCAAGACTATGATATTACGTGTACAAAAAAAAGTGGCTTGAAATGCTACAAATATTTTAGTGTTTGACAAAATGGCTTAAAGGGAACAATGCCTCCAAATCTCTTAAAATTTTGTTGTTTGGAATTCCAAACAACAACATTTGCTGTAAAAGTAATTACACTTCCCATTACCAATACTCGATAAAGCAGTACTTCATTCTGTCTGAATTAATTAAAGGGACACGTTGCCTTGCGAATTGCTCTTCAATCCTTTTGAAGTGCTCTTATTGCAATAAAACGAAAGATACGTCTACTGTATCTTGTAATGATTGAGTAGTGATAAAACAACCCGGTATATTTGCATCTGGAAATACAACCCGCGGAACCACATAGAAACATACGGTCCGCCATTTTGTGGATGGAGTCAACAATTTAACTCCAAAAAAAAAAAAAAAAGATGGCGGACCGTGTTCTGTCACACACAAAAATTAAACAAAAACCACAAAGTGTCAAAGGATATTTATTGTGAATCATTATGATTCTACTTTTAAAATAATGTGTAAAACCATATTCTTTTCATAACAAACGCTTTTTTTGGTAGATCAAAAACGCCCAATCCGCAAGACAACATGTCCCTTTAATTAATTCAGACAGAATTGAAGTATTGCTTTATCGAGTATTGGTAATGGGAAGTGTAATTACTTTTACAGTCATTGAACTCTTAGATTGAAACTAATAAGTAATATGTTCTTCCTCGGTAAGCTAACTACTAGTGCTGTGTAATTTGATTAGCATGTTAAAATGCAATCAGTTTTCGACTACACTGAACCAAGTCTTCTGCACGAATTTACACTAATTGATTTATCAAGCATGCAATCAATTACGGACTTAATTTTCAACCTCAACACTAACGTCTACCTCTCACCCGCCTATGTTCTCACCGTAAAAGAAGAAGTCAACCAACACCCATTAAAGACAAAGAAGCCACCACTGAGCAATTGTGGTCAAAGTCTAAAGTAAGACGCCGTTGGAATTGAGCAATGACGGTGCAACGCACGACTCGTGTGTGATTAAGGGTCGAATAGCTGAAGACACACTGCTGGATCGTGACGCGGGACTATTGTACAAAGTGTCTGTAAATGCTTCCATTCTTTGCACAAATCAAGGTATTTGTAATAAAACCAACCTGCGAAAATGTCAGCTCATTTCGATGTTTCATTTGCGAGAAAATGGTAAAAACGCATTCTTAGGCAGAGTTCTGGTCTCACATGAGACGTAAATTAGTTTGGGATCTTATTTAATTTATTATTCAAAAACGAAAACACTTCAGGCAGAAGTATTTCAAGGAAAGTTTTCTACCATCATTATCTTCATACCATGTCGGGCATATGTAAATCTGTGAACATGTTTTTCTTTCTTACCAATGTTGAGCTGGAAAACTCATTAATGATTTATGAGGTCAAATCGCCATGGAAAGATAGTACTTTATATAGCAATCAGTCCATTCATTTTGTCACGTGGAAATAAGATGGTGGTGGAATTTGCGCACGTTGCTGAAACCACGGAGGAAGAACCAAAACGTGGGGGTGAAATAAAAAGCTGCGTTAGAACAAACAACCTAATAGTGGGGAAGGGGCGGGGGTGGGGCGGGAAGGGGGGAGGACGGAGTTATAAGAACTAGAGGGAACTACGCGGACCCATCATGGGCGAAAATCTCTATTGGGCAATTGCATACGAATGTCTACTTAGAAAACGTTAACTTAGAATGTGGGCGGGGGGGGGGGGGTACATAGTACCCACATCCCTCCGTATTTTCCAAACTTCTTGACTGATTTTTATGGAACTTGCCACAAACGTTCATTTCACCAAGTTCAACATGATGCAGAAGTCAGAAAGTTTTGTGGAGATCAGATGCAGCGTTAAAAAGTTACGGGCAAAAATATGGTGGCGAATTGTCCCCAACACCCCCGGCCTAATAGAGTTAGCATTTCCAACAAAATAGATTGAAGCATTGAAATGACAGGCAAGCTGCAGCGCTGGACGATAAGTGTCTTTTTTTGAGCACACTTAAAAGAACCATGACCGATGGCATGTGATGGGTAGTGAGTGCTGGCTTATTGTTCAAGAGTATTTTCTCTAATGGTTTTCCACCGCTTAGCATCTGTATACAAAAATTGATTTCACAAAATAGCTAAGAGGTTCTTGATGTGTTGCAACTATCACTATGGTGACATGTGTTATAGCATCACTTTTCTATGATGACTGATTCATTACTAATGCATGGCCCGATTTTTGACGAAAGAAATATGTTTTTAAGTTTTTTTTTTCTCTGAACGACTTTTGACAGATGAAGCTGTTCTAAAACTAAAACCATACAAACACTTTCGCACAATATGCCACGGACAATGCGCAAACAAAAATAAAACATGCAAGCGTGTTTGTACGTGGCTGATGGACGTGGGATAATGCCAGGATCCCGACAATAAATTAATTTTATTTTGTTTTTTTTCTTTTTATTTTTACATTTTATATTATTAAAAACCACTCATCATTGGGAGGTTCTTTTTGTGGCAATACTTTATGACAGCTTTCTCAGTTCTATGCAATTAATAGGTAGGCCTATCGAAAATTTCAATCTCAAATTTCGGGTTAAATCAGCAAAATCGGACCCCAGCATCTTTATGATGGGTCTTATTTTTTCGTAATCGTGCCCTGGTTGTAGAAAATCCTGTTGAAATATGTTTTTGCTACACCAGAATAAAACCAATAATAAAAAAAAAAAAAATAAATAAATAAATCGGGTCATATTAGCAAAATTGGACCCCATCATCTTTATGATGGGTCTTATTTTTTCTTAATTGTGCCGTGGTTGCAGAAATTCCTGTTGAAATATGTTTTTGCCATACCAGAATAAAACCAATGATCAACAAATTCGGGTCAAATTAACAAAATCAGATCCTAGCATCTTAATAGTGCATCGTAGTATTTTTTTCTCAATCGTGCCCTGGTTTCAGAAATCCATGTTGACATTATTTTCTGCCTTACCAGAATGAAACCAATAATTTTTGGGGGGTTTCTTTTATTTACAAATTATCTGAAAATTAATTGTACAGATTGTAAAATTCAATACTTTCTATACACGGAAGCTTGACTGTATTAAATAAAACCATAAATCAAACAAGTTTAGTGAAAATAAGACAAACACATATCTAAAGGTTGGAGCCAGACGTGACCGAGTTCGTTCTCAACAAATCGCCACACACAGGTTCATAATTTAATCAGCCTAAACATTGATCCGATAATTAAAAAAAATATAAAAATCCATTTTCTATCTCGCCCAAAATCGTTTCAAAACCTGGATGAAAGATTATTCAATCTAATATAATCTGACCTAAATATAGCGAGAGATATCTAGCGACAACAAAAATTCAGCAAATTAAATAAAATGATAAACAAATAAATCCAAAAAACCACAAAATAAATGACATAAAAAAAGAATACTTCAAGAGCGCTGGAAGTTGCGTTAGTCTCTGGCAGGTATTGTGTTCACCTCCCTCGTCATTTAGCAATGAAATAAACCCGCCAACAAAATGTTTCTCTTTAGGCCTAAAAAGAATTTCTGTTCATAAATGATTTATTCTTTTGAAAATGTAAAAATAAAGTAACCTAGTTCTCAGTGGGTACAGGAGTTTGAAGTTACAGATATGTATTTTGAAGGTTGTTCAAGTACCGACCCCGCCCCTCCTGGAGGTCATTAATTTGCATAAACATAAACAAACTTTTGATGTAAGGTCGTGACCTTCTGTTGCCTGTGCATCAGCCTGACCACCCTGACGTCTTGAGTGTATTTTGAGTCGATTGAGTGTTAACGCAGCGAAGTAGTAATATCAAGGGACCAGACTATAGGCCTTACTTTTTTCCCTGACCTTACGTCATGAAGACCGCCACGCATGGATAAACACTCCTTATGAACAACTCAAACAACATCCAGTAAGGTTTGCGGTAGACACCATGTAGCTAGCTCGTATCTCTTTTGATAAGACAAAGACGATGGAGAAAGACGATGCTCTGATCGTCTTTCTCCTGAAGACGATCAGCGCATACTGATAGAAACGTCGAGTTGTAAACCGGTTCTTTTCAGAACCACCCCAACTCAAAAGAGATAAGAGCTATAGCTACATGGTGTCTACCGCAAACCTTACTGTATATTGTACCTCCACCATGCATGCAAAGTTTCAAATCCTACTTAACTCAAACAACAACAAAACAAGTTTTACTCACCTTTGAACGGAACAAAAGCACAACCTGAAAATAAATTGATCGTGTTCATTTTAAGTGACTCCACTCTACACAAGCTTGCTTTCAGGAGTCCTCCACCACTTAATCTACAATGCATTTCCCCCTGTACTGCTATATTTTGTCATTTTAAATGATTGAGTGGAAAATAAACTGAAGTAAACTGAAACTAACACCCGCCGTTCATTAAAAATAGCACCTACGGTACACAGCTATGGTTTAGAAACACTTTGATCATCGGAGTCGAGCTCAGCAACTAGTCTTTGCTCAGTGTTTTGAGCTCAGGCATTACATTTGGCAAAATACCTTTGGTGTCTTACCGGCTTCACCGAGAGACTACGACTGAGAACCCCCCCCCCCCCCCAACGAATCTCATTATTATTGCTAGCCCTTTAAGTAGTCTGGTTCCCAGACCAAACAATCTCCGACTATTCTCTGTTGATTTTAGGGTCAGGCATCACCCAAATGTCACGTGACAAAAAAGGAGGATTTCCTCCTTTTCCGAAAATATCCGAAATCCTCCGAACTCGTTGTCGTCAACATTCGGACAGTGTCGTTGATGGTCGGATATCTCTTTTGTTGATAAAAATTCAAAAATTTTGCAGACGCATCCCATTATAATTTTTCTTTTTCTTTTTTCCCCAACAAATTCAACACTATATTTGAATATTTTGTAACTTTTTTTTACAAACTGATTATCCCAGGCTTTTTGAAAGTAAACAAAGCCCGTCGTCATCCAATGACATCGTCCACCGTTGGTGACAAGTAATGACTATTTATACGTTGCGTCATAGCTTTGGATGATGCCTGAACTAAGATTTTTTAACAAGTCAGAGTCGTCAAGGAATCTTTGGTCAGGGAACCAGACTAGCCCTTTAAGATCACAGTATTCCTGAGAGCAGACCCTCAGGTATTTTTGGCTTTGGAAGGCAATTAGCTTTTTGCCCATTGAATTACCGGACGTGAATGTTTAGTGTAAAACCAATGCTCATTCGATATTCTTTTCTACGGAGTTCTGGAGGTGACATCGACTTCTTGAGATCTTGAGATACATCAGAGTACCAATATCATTCAGGCCTTTGCTTCCCGCGATAAATCATTTCGGGATGACTGCATCTTGAAAATAGCACAACAAATATTCTACAAGTTGGATGGCACTTCCAGACCTCCGTAAGTTCCACTTGTATGTTAATTGTGCCAAATTGCCCATAACATTGAAATTGCTTCAGTAATGGCCCATGACTGTAAAGGTTAATGTTTAGTACACGGTATAACATGACAACGACCCTCGGTAAACCCACACACTTAAAGGGAGAGTGTCCCTCATTTCAGTTGTAAATTGTATTATTTATTTATTAACTCCAGCAAACACAGAGATAAAAACCACTGGAAATCTTATTGGAAAAATCCAGACAAGAGAACGGGGTCAGGTAAAAGTCCTTCCTGTGTAACTCCGCAGGAACTAAAAGGAACAGAAAACGCAGAGGACAAACGAAGAAGAAGAGAGAGAGAAAAAAAAAGGAAAATGGACACATTTTTTTCATAATTGGGGGAAAAACACACACGTTGCAATGGTGAATAGACCGATCCATTAAGCCACACCCACTGAACACATTGACCAATCACATCATTGGCTGAATCATAATTGACTGTACACGTGGGCAGCGCAATGTGCGTCTCTTTAATGCCCCACTGCGCGACATGAACGCGCGCGCTGTAAGTACGCGCACGCGTGTTTACATTTTCCAATAGACCTTATGCACATGACGTCATTTGAGTAGGGCACCCTCGTCTAGAGGTCAAAATGAGGTTGTTCATTGGCCAATCCTGTGCGCCGCGCGTACAAATCTCTGCGTTTCCATTGTTACATCATCGATTTACCTCTAAGATGGCGGCGTGATGACGTCAATGCATAAGGTCTATAGCTTTTTTTTATCGTGTCGGACTTTCGGTGGCGTAGCCAAGGCTGTGATTGGTCACTAAGTTAGGGGCCGGGGCTTAATGGATCGGTCTTTTGTCGAGCATACAATGCTACTATAATAATAATTAAGCCTTTGGCAGATAAAGAAATCTTGTAGCCCCTTTAAAAGTTCCTTGCACCTTGACCCGTAGGCCTGAAGATAGCTACGTGAAAAGATGTTGAATAGATTTCGTTTTAACATGACGTGAGAGAAAAACCTCACCTCAGGGTATGCTGATCTTAGAAAATAAATCATAAGAAACAAAATTCTGGAGGGTTGGTCCTGGTAAGTTGCCATTCAGGTTGCATTAGTGGTAAGGTCTTCCCTGCCCTTCACCTCTGTGGACCCCGGTCTGAATCCCACTTCGATCCGGAGCCTATTGGGTTTTCAGTCCTTATACCTGCTAGGGTTTTTCTCCCACTTTTAGGTAACGTCAGGCCACGCCTACGGGTCACAGCGCAGCGAACGTTTAAAGGGTCTGTGCTGTCACGATTATAGAAGTAAATGGAGTAACCCTTTTACTACGCGGGCGTGCGCACCGGCGGTCACAATCACATTTTGACAAAGACGGCACCATTTGTAATTTGACCGCAAGCGAGCGTGCTCGGTATCTGGGTGAGAGTTCATCTTTCTATGCACAGCCACAGGCCTGCTATAATCACGACGACACAGCCCCTTTAAGAACTACAGACGACCAGAAAGATATAAAAATAATACTTTCAGACTTAAAAACGAACACGAATTTGTCTTGTTCAAGGACGGTCGGAATTATCAAACCATCCATAAAAATAATACAGGTTTCTTGTTTGTATTAAAGTGCGGTAGTGCGTGAAATTGTTTTGATATTGAATTAGGAATAACTACCGTAGTCCACTACGCTGTCATCCTTGACTTGTAACATGTATTGCCTACACTAAAGCAAACTGTAATCGCTAGTCATTTTTTTGAGGAACCTGATAGTATCACAACTTATCGTAGAGTGCCCTAAAGATGGACGTAACGAAAGTGTGACTGGCAAAAGGTCGTAAACAATTACTGTCCAAAATTGTGTTTCAAGAAAACTGAGTGTGAAAGTTTGATCGTTTTTCTGCTTTTTAAAAGTCATACAGGAAAGTTAAATTCCAAATAGGAATGGAAAACCATGTCTTGGTGTAATTCTAGCAACAAATATACAACGGTTATGCGCTATTTTTTTTTCAAAAGAGCCATGATATTGCTTGTGACCTTCTGCTGGGGCAAAAAGTTGTAAGGTGTCTGGGAAAAAAAGTCGTACAGCCTTACGACCTTCTCCCGGGCACGCCACGCTATACCGGTTGGGATTCGAACCCACGACCCCCGCATTTTACATCAGTTTTTTTTTACCACTAAATACAATTAGTTCTTGAACATTTCAACTGATATTTTCTCACAATGACTAGCTGCAGCCACGTACACACACGCTTGGATGCAAGCTATTTCTTGCCTTGTGCGTGGCTCCAAGATTTATTTTGAAGACAGGTAAATGAGGTATCTCCTTTTGAAATTATCAAACGAGAAAAAATTCTCGTGACTTGTTTTGTAATATAAGACGAGGGTTAGGGTTGCTGCTAGATTGACCCGTTTCATCTTCTGAAGTAGGTGAGAAGGTGAGGCTTCTGCACTCGATTAATCAACACAAGTGTTTTTTTTTTTTTTTTTTTTTTAATATAAAACAGGACGTGAAAGAATGCTTTCCCGACGTCACACAAGCAACTTTGGTTATTAGTTTTAACAACTGTATACCTCCAGTTGTATTGTTTATCTTGATGATGGTATCTTGCATGCCATGTCAAATTAACACGGTTTCTTCACTGGATTTCAAATCTAGTTATCCAAAAGGATCCTTTCAACCGAGTATGGCAAGCCAAAGTAGTATTTACTAGCATTAGCAACGTCTTTGAAATGTTTCATTATGCTATCGACGTCTTGAATCTATTCAAAGAGATCTTTAAATGATTTAAAGACATCTTTAGACTTAGAGACAATAGAGATATCTGTGAATCGTATTTTAATTTGCAACTACATTGACCTGTTGTTAAAATGTTGGTATAATACAATATTTTATTGACAACATCGATGATGGCGTATGATATAAAAATAAATGGCATCACCATTGACTTGTAATGCAACGTGAGTGGCAACATTGGTGACTTGAAATGCATTCGATTGCAACATCATTGACGTGACTATGCAGAGCGTGGAGGTATTTTGTGGTTCGACGGAAGCGTGACCGACTTATAAAGATATCTCTAGTTGATTTCGAGATTATCTCTAAATATTTAGAGATATATTTAAATTGTTTTAAATACGTTGCTTATACTAATAAATGCGACTTTGGCTCGCCATAACCGTGACAGCAACTTTGGTTTTGAGTTTTAACAAAGTTTAATCTCCAGTTGCACACGGTACGTTATCTTGCTGATGCACCACGTGTCAAATTAAAGCGGTTTCGTTACTTGATGAAATAAAGAAATCCAGCTAATCGTAACTAGTGCAGATATGGGAATATACTTCAACCTTGACAGGGTTTTGTTTGTGTTTTGTATACTTTCAATTTATCTCCCCAGTTATCTTGCTGATGATATCTTGCACCAAGTGTCAAATTAATACGTTTTTATTTTACGCTCGATGAAATTAAGTTCTCAATGCTGATCGTTACTATACGAGAATACTTTTCAAGCTAATTGACGGGGCTTTGTTTTTTGTTTTGTTTTCTTTCATTTTAACAAATCTACTCTTCAGTTTTCTTGCTGAAGGTTATCTTGCACCATGCAGTAGAACCATACGCAGCGTCGTAAATAGGGTAAAATTCTAGGGGGCGCAAGGGGGAGGGGGGCACCATTTTTCCTAGGGGGCACTTTTGGCCAATTAAAACTGTAGTTTCCGTTTGTATTTTTCCTAAACAAGCCCCTTTTCAGTGTTTTCTGACGTGTTGAGGTAAAACAAAATACATTCTGTGTGTAAATACTTAAAAATAGTTCTAAAAACATTGAAATTACTACGTAAATGTTCATAAACTGTAACATTTTATTTTTGTAATTTTTAATCTCAAAAGTCCAGATTTCAAATGGGGGGGGGGGGGGGCACGGACATCAGTTGGGGGGGGGGGGGGGGCACGTGCCCCTAGGTCACCCACCATTTTTGAACATAGGATCTTTCCCAAAAGGAATCCTAAGTGGAACTTTGTTATCTCAACTTTAAGTGTATTGATCTCAAGACGGATCGCAACTGGACAAATATTTTTGGATATGTTGTCTTAATATTTTTGATTCCAAGACTACGGTTGCTCTGGCATTTACTTTGTGTCAAGGCGTGCGCGGCACATCGGGTGGCGTACGGATTAAAGACAAGCAGAAGTCTTCGTGTTGATGTTTTTACGTGTCACATAAAGCCTTGAGTAAAGTTTTCGGCTGTCTACTGTAAGCAAGTGAACCTCAGTTATAACTTAATGTATTTTTAGATGGAATACACAAATTAATGATGAAGACAAATTTCAGTCTGACTAGTAGATTCTGATAAATTATTACTGGACAGGTTCTGTTTGTCCTGAAGTTCAATTTGAAACACCTGCAAGTTCAATTCAATTCAATTCAATTCAATTATTGTATTCGTCATGCCAGCATGACCTCATGTCCTCAGTTTGATATAAAAATACAGTAAGTCGCGTGCATTGTCAATCACTGACCCTGTAAGGAGAAACAAACAGGTATAACAAAAAATAGTGATCGCTCCCTGAAAATAGTGTTTCGTTCCATTGAAATATTATTCCGTCCCCTCGAAATAATATTTCGTCCCCTCAAAATAATTACTTCGTTCCTTTGAAATATTTTTTTCTCTCGAAATAATACATCGAGGGAACTAAATGATTTTGAGAGAGCGAAATAATATTATTTCGAGACGACAAACATTCATTTGGAAGGAACGAAATAATACTTTTAGGCGACGAAATATTTTTTAAAGAAACGAAATGAAATTCTACGCTGAGGCAGCTAACCACCCTTTTGCTTTTCATCACAACTGTCTAAACAGCTGATTAGATTGAGCGTTTATTCGAAACTAAAGATAGGGAATTAATTTTGATGATTCAACGACGGTAAAAGTCACGAACGTAGTCTGAAGAAAAAAAAAATACAAAAAAGAAACATGTCGTGCCATTGTTTAATGCAATAATTATGCTTTCAATTCCACACGACACAGGTAATAGTCACAATTTGTGTTTTAATACAACTTTCAACACAACACGTACACGTACGGTGTCCTTAGTCTTTATTTAGCTTGGTTCGTGTAGTAGCACAAATAAAAAAAAAAAAAAAAACGTTTCGCATAATTTGTTTTTTTATTTCATAAAACTGTGGAAAAAGTTATGAATCGTAGTTTTAAGGTCACACGAGTTTGATGCGTAGTCACAAAACTAAAAGTACACACAAAATGTTTGTTAACGTATTTATATAGGCCTATGTGAGTGGAGTTTATATTTTTATTATTATTATTTTTTAATGCAAAAGCTACTCGAGGTGTGGCCTACTTTTTTAAGGGGTATAGGAACCTGCCCCAATGCGCAGAAACAAGAAACTATGGCGAAATATAACAACTAGGAACAAAGAGGGGTGTGAATGAATCCACTACAAGACAAGCAACTGCTTCTTCCCTTCAGACCTTTATGCACTGACGTCACCACACCGCCATCTTAGAGGATTGATGACGCAACAATGGAAATGCACATGTCTGTACGCACGGTGCAGAGGATGGGCCAATGAGCAACCTTCTTTTGACCTCTTGCGGAGGGCGCTCTACTCAAAATGACGTCATGTGCATAATGTCTAATTTGAAGAAGTGTCTTGCTCAAGGACAATAGTGTCATGACCGGGATTACAAGGTTTGATTCTTTGAAATAAACAAAAGAAGAGTTGGCAATTGGTTGTCGCCATTTAACTCTAAAAGAATCCAAAATATCTTGAAAATGAAAAATTAGTTGGACGACTGACTTTGGAAAGTAACAACAGAGGCCGTGACACCATGATAATGGGGAGTGTGTCGACCGTAAACGAGAACAATTAATTAATTTTACGTAAGATGTTTATTATTATTTACCATGGAAAAAACCCCCAAAGAATTGGTGTTGCACGTTTACAAACAGCAGTATCAGTGACTGCTAATACGCCAAGAGAAACATCGCAAAAAAACAAACAAAAAACAAACACATGAGATAATTCCCGGCTTACTTAATAAGCAGGACAGTTCTTTTCAGAACTAAGTTGTCTCCCGAGTTCCGAAATCTTCTCCGTGGTAGTAGAATAATAACATGACAAGTTTTCACAAAACAATCTAACGTAAATAATCTAATCTAATCTAACTAATTATAGATTGATACATCACCATACAATGCCTCAAAACCCATAGGCATTTTGACTTCATTGTTCAACTGGTACCCATGCTCAACATATATATTGGGTACCAGGCAATTTCGACCTCTAGCCGGCAAAATGGTCCTTGTGCAAACTTGGCCTTAGACTTACAGTTGGATGGAAACGGAAACGCCAGCACAATGGGGGAAACGTTTTCGAGTATCAAGCCTTGAGCGAAGTTCCCAATTGAATTTTCGATGATCAATAATTGTACAGGCAAATTGTGATGGACCCACAAGGCAAAACTTATGAAGCAGTTATATGCATAAGCGAAGGAAACATTTTTTGACATTGTCTAGTTTCGCGCAGTGAGGATAAAAACAATTCCTCAATTAAAAATCAGGTACCAGGCTCTTCATCATTTCGACTTCTCCGTGGGAGAAGGTTTCACCGTAAAGTGGTTTCAATATGAACTCATTATAAAAAGTTCTAAGTAAGACGGAGACCTTCAGAATTAGAGTTGACAATTGGACGACGATTTTATTTTTCAAGTTGAAACGTTTTGCGTATTTCTAATTTTTTCGATTTCATTTGAAACGGATGCAGTCCATTTCAATGTGGTTCAGTTCATTTGATTTTCGGCTATATAAAACAGGTCAAATGACATGCACGGTTACAGAAAAACAGGATGAGACAATGAAGTCGTGTGAAAGGCCACTGTCTGGAGTTTCACGAGAGTAACGTCTATTAATCAAATAATAAATATTCTAAAAATATGCGTTTTTTACTCAGCTGAAGGTTAAAACTGAAGAGCGGTGATTGAAATATGAATGTCTCACTAATTAAAACCTCTCTTCTTGTTCCTAATAATAATGTCATGGAAATACAACTTTTAAGACAACACCGGTAATGTCCTCGACCGTCACGACAATCTCGGCTAATGTAGTTACATCTGATAGAGTAAGGCCGTCTCCGAGTTAGCGGATACGGCTGCTGCTATAACGACAGTCTAAGCTTTAAAGCCCCAGCTCAACATTGGGAAGAAAGAAAAACATAAATGCTCACAGATTTACACATACCTTATACAGCACCGTAACTAGGGTAACATTTTAGAGGGGCACAAGGAGGCATCATTTTTCTTAGGGGGAACATTTGACCAAATAAGACTAAAGTTTCCGTTTGTATTTTTTTTTTTACCAAACAAGACCCTTTTCAGCGCTCTTCTGACTTGTTGAGGTAAAACAAAACACATTTCGCGTGTAAACTATACAGTTTTAAAAACATTTAAATTAGTGCAGAAAAGCTCATAAAATGTATCGTTTTATTCGGGGGAGGTGGGGGCATGGACATCAGTGGGAGGGGGAACGTGCCCCCCCCCGTGTCCCCCCCTTAGTTACGCCACTGATACCTTACATGGTATAAAGATAGTGATGGTTGAAAACTTGCCTTAAATACTTCTGTCTGAAGTGTTATCGTTTTTTAATAATGAATTGAATAAGATCCAAAATTAGTTTCCGTCTCAGAATAAACTTTTCTGGAGGGAAGGAGAGAGAGAGAAAGGGAGAAGGAGACAGTATGGACGCATCTTCTAGAAAGGAAGAGAGAAAGCAGTTTTCTGCACGGGAGTTCCTTTTTTTCTTTCTTCTACGTCACGTCGTGCTATATACATTCACTGACTTTTCATCAAACGTTTTTAACGAATTTTCTATACCTCAAGAGCACGTATTGCAGGGAATATTTTCATAAGCTACCTAAAGGTTCTGCCCGAAAAAAAACAAAACAATTTTGTTCGAGGACTTTCGATCGAGGCCGTCAGTGCGTTGTTGTTTTTTCGTCGTCGTGCTCGACATTCACTTTCCCCTCCAACGTTTTTAAGAATATTTTGACTCGTCTTTTCTTACCTCAAGAACCTTTATTGCAGTCTGTACAACTATTGCTTGGGTCGGGAATTGTGCTACTAAAGGCTCTGCCTTAAAAACCTTGTTCCAATGCCCTTCGATTGATTGGAAATCAATAGGTTTACGTGTTAACGCCGCATCGCCTAAAATAAGCACCGCTCTCTAAACGTAAAAGATTAAAAAATTCACTCTTATGCCCGAGTGGCACAGAACCTACCCTTCATAAATAAGAGAAGTCATGGGTCGCAAGAAGTGAATAGATATAATCAAAGATACTAGAAACACAAGATAGGACACTCTATTCAGAAACATGAAACGCAAAACGGGTGCGCCCACTGTCGTTTGGTAAATAAAAACCAAAGCGTGATAGTTCCTATCTACATGAAAAAACCTAGGCCAAATGATCACACTAACTTAAAAAAAAAAGGTGAAGGTGGATCGAAAATTTGGTGTTCGGCAATAAATTGTACCAATCATCCTAGAAAAATTGGCACATGGGGAAGGGCACCATCACGCGGTTGGCAGGTAAAAAGGCGTTACATCTTCTACCGTGCAAAATGGCACAAGGGTCCTATCTTGTGTTGCCATAGTATCTTTGATAGGAGCACTGTGGTTTCATTATTTCAGAGAAGCATTGCAATCAGAATTATATTCATTTATTTTGAGTCTTTGGACAATAAAATGCATGCATTCAAAAATATGCGGGTCAAGAGAAACGTTAAAAAATGGACCCCCCCCAAAAAAAAAAAACCCCCACAAAAAACAAGCATTTTGAAAACGATAAACAATACAAGGCACAACCAACAGAAGCAAAGTGCAGTTAAAGAAGACCCACAATGAATTGGAAGTCAAACATGTAATTTAATTAACAGATTCTCGTTCACTAATTAAATTTGTTTTCCCCCTTATTTCCCACCTTTCATTTTGTCTTTTGTGTTTCCAACCTCTTGTGGTTCAGCCAGACTCTTCCCAACCCAAATTACATTTCCATTTCTGTCTCCCTTTCCATACATCATCCCTTACATCTTCTGACTGCTTTCTGCCTCTCTCTTTTCACTTCTTTCTACTTGACTGCTTTTCTTACTCAAGTATACTGGTAGGTGTGTGAGTGCAACGACGTGAGGCAACGCAGTAGATTTTTAATCACAGAAGAAATTGTACAAGATTAAACATGTTTCTTTAACTACATTTTCTGCTCTTCAAAAGGCCGATAGCGGATGGTCCTTGTCACAGACGAAACCTTTTGCAAAAAAACTGTTAGGGTTTTTTAAGCGGCTTCAGCACATTTTTAGAGACCGGGTAAAATATTTAATCATAACGGTTTAATGGACTCTTTTTGCTTCTAAATATTGCGAGGAGTATGTTGGCATCACGGCCTTTTTTGTATACTTACTATCTTTGAATAAAGATAAGGTACATCATTGGTAGTGTTGGCAAAAACTGCCGCTACTTGAAGATTTACCTTCTTTGAATCAAGGTAGAACGTTGGTTAGAAGTTCAAAGACAAACCTACTGCTGCATGTAAAATAACTTAACTCCATCTCTACAGGTACGGCATTACTCTCTTCGAGTAAGAGTGAAAGGTACAACATTACTTGTGTGTTTTACCGCTGTTACCGGTAAGCTTTACGCTCTTTGAATCAACATAAGGTATTATCATCCGACAGTCCAAGCTTTTAACGCTGTATGTTGACAGGAAAGTAGCAGAGATAAACTGTACTCGTTACTAGACCATCAGAGGGGACCCGACCTTTTGTAATCGCTTCACTGACAACGCTTTTAGAGGCCTCAGCAGCAATTATTTTAATAGAATTTTTTTTTTATAATGCGAGAAAGCTACGCCAACAATGACAACGATCGGATCTTTGCTGCGCTTCATCGGTCAATTTCCATATTTCTTATGTTTATGTGTCTACTGAAGCGGAATAAGATACCGACTCCGACCTAAATAGTTGTTTGTTTTGAGTATAATATAAGTTTAATCCCTCCTTAACTCAAGTATTGAAGAGAGAAGTGGCCTTTGCAATGCAACATGTTATTTCATCGCCAAACCAATCTCTCGATTAATGCCTTGTGGACAATAATGTGGTGTAAAAACAAAAAGACCTAACTTTCAATTGCTTTTCGGCCGTTGAAAGTGAAGGTTTGTTTTGTCATGTATAATACTCCCACTGACATTTTGATGTTGATAAAAAAAATACGAGTATTTCCTTTGAGATCTTTAAAGGATACAAGCTGGGATAATCAGGTTCACCTGGTGAGTTTCTTCTCAGACTGTCACTTCTGTGACCACAGCCTTGCTGCGGCGTGTGAATTGGGTATTCAGTCCCTACCCGATTGCGTGGTTTTTACCAGCTTTGTTTTTTTTTTCCACCGTGAGGGCCCGCTGGTTTTTAGTCTGAGATTAACATTTGTAAACAGACTGCAAATGCTCCCATTCTTTGAACAAATCATAATAAAATCGTAATAAAACTAACCTGTGGAAATGTCAGCTCATTTCTTTGTTTCATTTGCGAGAAAAACTGTAATAATGTATTCAGCATTTTTATACGCATTCCTATAGGCAGAGTTTTCGTCTCACTGAGACGAAAACTAAAACTTGTTGATCTTATTTCAATTATTATTTAAAAACGACAACACTTAAGGCATAAATATTTTAAGGACAGTTTTCTACCATCATTATCTTTTTACACCATATGTAAATCTGTGAACATTTATGATTTTCTTCTTACCTGCGGGGACATTTTGTAGCTGCATGTTGTGAACGTTTTTTGTTTTTGTTTTTTGTTTGTAATCGCCATCGGCGTGCATTTTTACGAAGCTTAACAGTGAAAAGAATTATGAGCTCAGTCACGCTGATTACATTTAATAATTGAAGGCAATTAAAAAAGAAAACAAGAAAAAAAATTAATAATAATAAAGAAGGAGAAGAAAAAACCGACTAAAGTTAACGAGGTGTTATATATTTTATCCCCTGAACAAAGACATAACACAATGTGTGAGGTTTTTATGATTTTTTTTTATTACTTAATTGGCACAATAATAAATGAGCGCATGCGCCTTGCGCATGCTCTCAAGCACCAACACCACAAATTTGTAGAATATACTGGTGACCAGACGTCACATGTAGGTGTACGCTACATTTAACGCGTGGTTTATTGTTGATGACAGCCACACCATCTTCTGATCAGTTACAACTCTCAAACGCCAGTGGCAGTTTTCCACAACCTGAGATGTTAAAAAGTAGTTATAAGGTCTTAGTCTGTTGATATACATCCCAGATTGTTGACAGAATGGAGGCGTTTACTAGCAAGGGGCTCAGCGACACGACCGCCCCGGGGAACAGCACCGCAGTGCCGGGCATCGGCACCACGGGGGATGTCACGGCCGGGCACCACGCTGTGCAGGCCGTCTTGATATCTTTCTTCCTTGTGTCCATGGCGTGGGGTAATATCGGCAATCCACTCGTCATGGCAACTATTGTCACACAGAGAAAGTTAAGACAGAACGTGGCCAACGTCTTCATCTTCAATTTGGCAATTGCTGATTTGTGTGTGACATCATTTGTTGACTTATCTTATGTACTCGGTGAGTGGCTTTTGATTGATCAGTTTTATTTGTTTGTCCCTGTTTGTCTAATTATGATTTCTAGTTTGAATCAAAGTCATTTGCTTTACAAACAGTGGCGTAGCCACGGGGGGGGGGGGGGGGTGGGCGGGGCTGGGAGGCACGCATCGATAAAATAAACAAATTAAAAGAATAAAAATAATGTTACATTTTGAAATTGTGAAAGTTTTTATGTATATAGGCTATGGTATAACTCAATGTTTGAACTATATATATCTACACGGGGACAATTCTGCTGGTAAGTGTATATTAATAATGTTGTAAGCCGCGCCCACTTCACACAAACTGGCTTCGCATCGATTGCCACACGCCCTCAGGAAATGTATTAGCAACATAGTTTGTCACTCTATACTGCATGGATTTTTCATGGTGATCACGAGCCATTGCTTCGAAAGAAGAAGAAGAATAAAAAACATACTCTAGAGATATTTAAATTCAAGCTTTCCTTGTTAACGAAACGCTTATAACTATTAAATAGGTCCTCTTGAGAAATCTGGCTAACTCAAAATTTGATGGCCAAATTATTTATTCATTTTTATCCTCATGAGTATCACAATGGTGCGGATTATTTTCAAGGTAAAATTGAAGCATTGCTTCGAAATGCCTTTCGAGAAAGCATTACCCCGTCACCCAAAAGCTCACTTCAGAATAGCTTTCTTTGTTGATGAAACGTGTGTTCACAATTACGGAACTCATCTTGGGAAATGGTGTTTCAAAAAACTGACATGCATGTACCAAATCTTTTATTGGGTTTTCAGAAAGACTGTAGCTGCATGGATTTGCAAGTAGCGAAGACCCTTTGCCTCGGAGTCTATTTTTAAAAGCACACTTCTGATAGTTCCGTTTAGATTATAGCCATCTTTGTCGACGAAACGTGCGGTCGCAATTAAGGAAATCATCTTGAAAAAAAAAATGATGTCTCAAAAGAACTTGTAAGCCAATCAATTCTTTTATTGTGTTTAAAAAGAAACAGTTCCACTTGAAAGAGAAACACTTCCACGTGATACAGAAACACTTCCACGTGAAAGAGAAACAGTTCCACGTGATGGAGAAACACTTCCAGAGACAGAGAAACACAAAGTGGCTGTAATGGGCTTCCGTAGGCTCATTATTCTACAAAGTAAGTCAACTTGACGAGCGTTGGCTGGATGGCACGCATGACACTCCGAATAATTGTAATCAACGCGGCGCACGAATGTTATTTTCAAATTTAGTATCCTGTGCCCGCATACATACCGCAATTATGTTAATTTGCGAGTGGCATATGCTTTCTTGGTGCGGGTCTACTTCGGATAATGTGAAATACTCAACATTTTTGTTCACCTACACTAAAAATTAATGTGTACCGGCAACGAATTTATTTATTTATTTTATTTCGGAGAGGGGGAGAGAGAGAGAGAGAGAGAGAGAGAGAGAGAGAGAGAGAGAGAGAGAGAGAGAGAGAGAGAGAGAGAGAGAGAGAGAGAGAGAGAGAGAGAGAGAGAGAGAGAGAGAGAGAGAGAGAGAGAGAGAGAGAGAGAGAGAGAGAGAGAGAGAGAGAGAGAGAAACAAAAAACAAACTACATTTCAAATGTCAACTGGCGAAGAAATTTAATTTATTGAAGGTAGTTGAAAACGGGGTTGATCAAATTATCGACTATAAAGATACATTGAGAGGGGGGGGGGGGGGTGATCCATCGGCTTTCCCCTCCGATCCAATAAGAGTCCCGCACAGAGGCAAGCAGCAAAGCATGTAACATCAACATCGTTCATTTTGCATGGAGAATGCTACCTGGAGGCGGCTTTGCAATATGAGCATAACACTTAATTTCGACAGTACAAATCAACATCCCGTCCCCCATTATTTGACACACTTCCCACCCACATGGGAATAATAATACTTTTTTTAATACTTTTTTTTTGCATAATTATAAGTCAAATTTCTGTTGTCAACCTGCCACCTGTCGTCTGTCCATTTGTTCTAGATCTTCTTAGTGTTTTGTGCTTATCCGTCCATACAAAAAACAAACAATCAACCCAATAAAAAAACAAACTCACCCAAAACAAAAACAAAACAAACAAACAAGCGAGCGAGCGAGCGAGCCGGCCGGCCGGCCAGCCAGCCAGCCAGCCAGCCAGCCAGCCAGCCAGCCAGCCAGCAAGCAAGCAAGCAAGCCAGCAAGCAAACAAACAAACAAACAAACAAACAGAGTTTTGAGACAATGCCACCATATTCGTTAAAACTGCAGCATGTATGTGTTGGTGATGTGTCTATATTTCATTGTCTATCTTTAGAGACCTTTATCATGCTGCCACCATCTTGGTCATGTGCCCTGCATCCAATAACAGTACTGTATGCTGATGTTCGTTGTTCAAAAACGAACCTGACTATTAGCCCTTGCAGCCTCGGTTTGTTACATTGATTTGAGAGGGAGGAAAACAAGATGGCTGCATCGTGATAAAAGCCTATTGCAAATGAAGACACGTCTGCAGATAATGTTTCGTGAGATATATCACGGAGACATTCCGTAATGGACAACATCGAGGAAACTTTGGAGAAACGCAGGTGCACCCTTTAAGACTGCTTCCATGTTAGACTTTGAATTGATTGCTCATACTGACCCTCGAGGACCAGAAACAGCTGAGGCTACATAATAAATCCGGGGTGGAGATTATTCTATTTAATGATTTAACGAGAAAGCACCTCATTATTTTGTAATTATTTCCCATCCCCATGGCTTTAAAGCAACCCATAAACTGAAAATGTGAACATTTTGTCCAATTCGGTTGTCACTTTCAGCGAAAACAAAAAAAAGGTCATACTTTGACGGGATTTCGTGATCGTTCATTTGGGCTTGTTTCGATTACGGCGATCAAAATAACAAACGGTGATTTGTGGGGTTTTAAAATGCTCGATTTGTGAGGTTAGATTTGCCCATGCATTTCCACACAAAAAACCAGTCCTTTTCAGGAATGCTATACCTTAATTGTTTAATTTTAAACAGTGAATTTCACATTGAATTAATTTGCTCCCGATGTGGTTTGTCTTCTAAAGCAATAGTTTTATTGTCTAATTCTTTGCAGGAAATATTAAACCTAGCTGGCTGAAGGATAGCAAATTATTTTGTGGGTTCTCTGCGTCGATATGCATCATCAGCTGTACGTGTTCACTGTGGAGCATCACCGCAATCAGCATTAACCGTTACGTGTGCGTTACAAAGGGAGTGATTTATCATAAGGTAGGTCTCAACCCCGTGCTAAGTAAAGCACGGGGAGATCGTACACACAGGGGTAGGAGGTTGACTTATCTGTGCGTTTTGGGCCGGCCAATGAGCTGTCCGGATGCACAAACCAGGAGAACGTGTTGTATAAAAATGTGCAAAGAGTTGTTAATGGCCTTACCCTTCGACCCTAGCAGCGTCTTTCTCAAATGTAATTTTTTTTTCACCCGTCCAATTTTTGTTGTTGGAAAAACACTAATTCATTTTTGATACTTAATTTTTTATTTCTATTACATTGAAAATGAAATGAAAATAGACAAAGACTGTGACTGGCTATAAACGTTTCAACTCTCGTTTTCATTGGTATAATATAATTATTTTGATGAAGAAAAAAAAAACGGCTGAAATAATCTCGCAATAGCTTAATGACTAGCCTACCTAAGATAAAAGGGGTGGGGAATTAATTAATTGAAAATGGGATTTAATTGGTCAAACACTAATTTTCTTGATAATTTCAAAGGCGAATTATTCTAACTCTTTCAGGATAGCTCTGGTTCCTGGCATGGTATAATATTGTTCCTCGAATTAGTATAACAAATGTCCTCTATTTTGCATGGCTCGATACATTGTTTTTGCTATTTTTTTTTATATATACTTTGTATTATTATTTTGTTTTTACATAATAAATCTATTTAAGTTATACAATTAAAAGTTTACTTTTTTGCTGCTGCAGCTTTCGGTTTATACTTTATAGGATTGTGAATGAAAATTCTTCACTCTAGGAAACTAATATTGATGATAGGCCTAAATTTAGTTTACAATTTGTACCTAATTAAATTAAAGTAGTACTTCGACGTTGCGGTGCTTTTGTTCTGGGTAAATTTACTGAGACGGTTTTAGCCAATTTAATCCAAAATTGAAAAAAAAAAAAATAATCTGAGGACTAAAGCGTCCTGCGGACACAAAAAAAAAAAGAAAAAAAGAAGAAGAAGAAGAAGACGAAACAAACAAACTGTCTTGTACAGTTTGTTTTTGTTGTTTAAAGGCAGGGGATACTTTTGGTAATTGCCCTAAAAATAAATGACCTTAAAAACTAACTTCGTAAGTAGCAACGGAGAGCTGTTGATAGTATAAAACATTGTTAGAAACGATTTCCTTTAAAGCTACGCAGTGTTTGAGAAAGAGGTAATTTCTCACTAAATTGAATCTGAGAAAGGCTTCATGCATGCAGCCTTTTCCACATAATGAAAAACCTTCAATTCCAGCATTATCGGATGTTTCTGCGTGGAAATAACCGCTTCAGATCTTCGCCGATCTCTCAAGAACGCTAACATCTTTTGCAACAAAATTTTCAGAGGCTAGCTTTATTCAATCCTAAATAATTGCAGATATTATTACACCTACAATTATTTAGAATTAAATCAAACGTACGATTCCAAATACGTGTGCATGTTCATGTCGGGCTCAACTCAAATTCGGCAATCGGCTTAGATATTATTTCAGACAGGAATAATTCTTTAGCGCATTGGAATTGTTATTCTATTTTTGGTCACATTCCTATCCCCCCCCCCCCCCAGATCTACACTCGTCGGAACACCCTCCTGATGGCAGCGTCCCTCTGGATCTTCTGCTTCTTGATCGACTTTCCAAACCTCGTCGGTCTCGGGGACCACATCTTCGACGATAAGAAACGAGGCTGCTCATTCGACAGACTTGGTCATTACGGCTACACTATCTACTTCATCGGGATGGGCGTGGCAACGCCCATGAGTATTGTAGTGTTCTGCTACATCAAAATATTTCTCTTTGTGAGAGCGCATAACATCAAGGTCAAAAAAATATACTTTACAGATTGCATTCTATTTATTATATTGTTTCTATTTGTTTGTTTTCTTAAATTTATTTATATACGTTTCAATGAAGGTTGTTTTTTGAACATAATAAGTTTTGATCAACGTCTAATGAAGAAAGAAAAGAAATGATTTGTTTCTCCCCTAAAATTTTCAATTTCAGTTTCACTCATGCAGAAGTGTGTGTGTGCAATGTTTATCTATCACAAGATACAGGAGGTGCCACTAGTATGATGACCCTGAAGGGACATCACACATAGCAAATATCCATGAAATGATTTGCGACATTATCGCAAATGTCGCAAATATTCTCTCGCAAATCTCTTTGCGATCTTTTGCGAGGTCGCAATTTTTTTTATCACATAAATCTGTGCAATTATTTTTATCGCAAATATCTTTGCAAATATTTGCCACTTTGCGCACGTGTGCAGTATCTGGGTGAGAGTTCATCTTTCCATGCACAGCCACAGGCCTGCTATAATCATGACAACACAGCCCCTTTAATGAAACTGCCACCAGTTGGCACACTCATTAAGTGTCTACCTACAAATCTACCAGAGAAGTTAATTACAATGTAAGTAAAAAGAAGAAAAAATGCCACGTATTTTAGACAAACAGCTGTGTTTTCGCTGAGCACGGGATGGGCGAAACCCCGCGGAAACCTCCATGGGGAAAAAAGGGGGAAATTGTGGTTGAGATAGTACACATGAATTAGGTTCATCTTTTATCTGAGATGCCGCGTTTATTAATGATTCAGTTAAACAAAACAACTATAGAACAGTAGTTTTGATTATTTTCTAGCACACTCACGTGTTTTTTTACGACTCAGGGTAGTTTGTACATGGTACCAGCTAAAACAAGTGATGTTTGAAGCTTTGCATGGTGTAGGAGACTAAGAATAGACTAAGACGATTCTGAAGACGATAAGAGTATACTGATCGAAACGTCGAGACCACTCCGGCTCTTTTCAGAGCCAACACTCCTTACAAAAGAGATCCAAACACATGGCTGTACCCGCAAGTTTACTAGCTTATAGTTTATTCTCAGCTAATACAAGTTTAGATTTAAAATAATTCACAATTTATGTTTGTCCAGCATTACGTAATAATCCATCCACACTTTACATTAAAACACAGAACAGAATCGACATTGTTAACCACACACTACAACATGAGTTTACGTTAACGGTAAACTACGTAACGGGCTCAAATCCCGGTCATGACACTTGTGTCCTTGGGCAAGGCACTAACAATAATTGCTTCAAATTGGGAAAGAGGCAGTTTAACTGTAATTACTTCAAATTGGGGAAAGAGGCAGTTATGTTTGTCTCGCAATGGATTCATTTACCCCTCCCTGTTCTTAGCTGTGCTGTGAAGAGACTTGCGTTTATATCTCGCCATTTCTTGTTTCTGCGCATTGGGAAAGGTTTCTATATTATCCTTCACACCTGGAGTAGCCTTTGGGCCTTGCAGGGCGAATTGCATAAAAACAAATATAAAAAATGTGTCAACCTAGAGAGTTACCATCACGGCAACAGGTCAATTAAGCGAAATGATAAGTTAAACACAAGATCTGTCAAACGTGATCTTTTTGTAATTTTAGAACAAATCACCTCGATACCGCGTGTTGGGGAAAAAAGGTAATAATGCGTGAACATTTACGATTGGACCACTTTATGATTGATTGGTTCTATTGAAAAGATAAACTCATTCTTGAGTTTCTGATAATCCAACCTTAGGGTGATTACCGAGGATCACAAGCAATCTGTTAAAAAAAGTATCCTAATTAAGCTGCCCAACGGGGTGGACCACGTAACCTGTGACATCACATGTTTACAAAAGAGCCACACAGCCTGGACCTCCCTGCAGGCCTGATTTGTACACAGCTCAATGGAAGACAGCATTAAATCTTATTATTTAATGGACATTGCACAGTACGAATTTTATCAGTCTGTTTTGATATGAAGAAAGAGGGCATCCATTCAGCTATTATTTCAATAACTCTAGATTTTATGAGGAAATTTTAATATGCGTGAATCTCTACTGAAAGATCTAAGTAACAAATTTGAAAAAAAGAAAAAAAAAAGAAAAAAAAGAAAGGCAAAATATATAAATAAAGTTTGCCATTACACCTTGTAGTTACCTCTGCAATGAATCGGTTGGTTCTGAAAAGAAGCATTACAGTTTAACACTAGCCCTAAATAGGACTCTTCCTGTGTGCTGTACACAGATCCAGAGTCCTAGATGTGAGGGCCCGTTTCTGGGTTTGACAAATTTCAGAGCGCCGCAATTCAAATCTTACCCGTCAGAAGCTACTGATCTCACCGGATTAACATTCCATGGCCGCATACAATTTTTGGTGGTGGGTTTTGGACGTCAGATATTCCTCAAACAAAAAAAACACCCACCATCTAAAAAATAATTGTATGCGGCCATGAAATGTTAATCCGGTGAGATTAATAGCTTTTACAGGAAATATTTGAATGGTGGGGCTCTGAATTTTTTTCGCCCCAGAAATGGACCCTCATGTCCAGGTGTAGGAATTATACGAAAGTGAGGTGAGGGCTAAATTTAATACCAACAACTAAATGAAGACACTCAGAGATTACTGATCGAAACGTCGAGTCGTTTCTTCCACCAGAACATCCATAAACTCATAAGGTGTTACCGTAAAACGTAGTGTCTGGATTACTTTCACATCATGCAAAGTTTCACAATCTACTTTAATTCTGTTTTTCAACCTCTACTTAATTTATTTATTCTCTCAGATTCAAGCTTGGCAATCAGGGGCGCCCTCTGACGGTCGCTCTCCCCTAGATGGAAACAAGAAGATCGACACCCGTCTCTTAAAGACTGTCGTCATCATCTTTATTGTCTTCTTACTGTGTTGGACGCCATACACAATTATTGTTTTGTCTGATTTGCATAATACGTACCCGGATGAGCTTTACGTAGCAGCGATTATAATGGCCCATGCAAACTCCAGCATGAACAGGTACGTGTAATCTCACTAAAAGGTAACCAGTAGGCGCGACCTCGCCAATATATGACTGTTTCGTCCCAAATTTGGAATCGTCCCAACTATGGATCCCGAGATCTTTCACCTTGACTCACAGTTGGAATGGATTGTGTGATCGCCAATGACGAGTCAAGCGAAGTTGCGTCTACCAGTTACCTTTTAGAAGGTCTTCATTTTGCTGGATACTTAACATCAAGACAGTTGGAAATGCTCTCAACTTTCATTTTTAACATTTTCTTATTTGTTTCGACTATCAAAAAATCATTGTACCGTAACTTATAACTCTTTGAATCCGGATTTTTTGCCCGAGTATGCCTGGAATTGTTTTTGTTTTTCATTTTGATAGTATACAAAATGAGGCCATAAGCTTGGCTGTGCCTTCCATTTGAATTGTCGGCATGCAACTATTGACTAAACAGCGTTATGAAGTCGGCATTTCCCTGTGATTTGCGTTGAAATTGAGACTGCCGCTGTTAGTGATCGATGAACGATGCCCAATAACAACACGGGCACATTCTCTCATCTATTGTGCTTCAATATTAGTCTCCACGGCTAGACTTTCTATCTTTAAGTTTGCGGTGCGGCCAAACACATCAGACATCTGGTCGGAGGTTAAAGGATCGATTTAAAAAACATCCATTTATTTCGCTTAATATATAAACTTGTGCTTTCATTTTGTGCAGCATTCTTTGTAGGGTCAAGAACAATCAAGAACATCAGGGTTGTGTGTAAAGGAACATTTGATCGATTAAGTCCTCTAACATAATTATGGCCTCCCACGCAGGGGTTTGGTTAATGTTCGATAGAATGTTCTTACATTCTGCATGTGTTCGGCATGCTTACAGGGCCACTAAACGTCAGGAGGGGGAAAATAAAGTTATAGGGTCTAGGCTGATTATACTTTCAAGATGTTGATGTTTTGATGGAGATGTTGTTCGTTTATTCAATTATTGATTGCGCCACAGAACGGTCAAGAAGATTGAAGGCAAATAGTTATGGTAATTACCGAAAACAATGATTGGAATTAATCTGAACACATTGATTATAAAGATATTACCAGTACCAATCCTCCAGAGAAATATTTCCCTCCGAAAGCTCACTGATTCTAAAGTTCATACCAGCGAGGAGAACGTAAATCGTGACGGCCTGATGACGTAGAAGGCGTCTTAAGATATCAACTAATGTTTCTTCCATTTGTCTTCTTAACTCTTCAGCATTCTTTACGGCGTTACGAACAAAAACTTCCGCGTTGGTTACAGGAATTTGGTCCAAACGTTGACGTGTGGACGAGCATGCGCAACTCGATCTGACCGACAAGGGGGCAACCCTAGCTCAACCGTGAACGGAACAACGCGGGTCGGGAGACTGTCACCATTGTAGACTCCCTTTTGAATCAATCAGTGCACCATGTTTCGAAATAAACGGACATTAACTGTTACTGGTACTACCGCAAGGTTGGATTTAATTGTTAAAATCATATTACTTTGAATTCCTGTTTTTTCCGTCTTCACGGCAGTACATTTTTTGTAAATTTTGTCACCATTGTAGACTCCCTTTTGAATCAATCAGTGCACCATGTTTCGAAATACACGGACATTAACAGTTACTGATACTACCGCAAGGTTGGATTTAATTGTTAAAATCATATTACTTTGAATTCCTGTTTTTTCCTTCTTCACGGCAGTACATTTTTTGTAATTTTTGTTTTTGCTTTTCCATGAAAACAAACAATAGTGTAACTATTAACAACGGGGGTGGAGGGGGGGGGGGCAAGTGGGGGCAAAGCAAACTTTATTTATTGACTTATTTTAATATTTATCCTACATTGATTGATTGAATGATAGATAGATTGATTGATTGATTGATTGATTGACCTATCGACCGATCGATTTATATACTTTTATTAATTTTTTTAATTATATTTTTTGATATCTATCGAACCGTTTATTTTTTTAAATCTCATTTGAGGGGAAGAGGGGCGGGCAACGGTTTTGGTTGGGGTGCTCCCGTCCACCCACCCCCCCTTTCCAGGACTGGTTTCGCCACTGGCAGTAAATGAGGCTTTTGATGTATTATAATATTATCATAGAGTAACTCTCACGTCAATGTGAATTTATTGATTCTGTAGCTTGAATACTTTCATATGTCAACGAAGGCACTGCGTTATGGGAATTCGGTCCGGTGTGAACATGCTCTTATTTAATATTTTCATTACCCCTTTCTCGGAGCTCGAGTCGTTTTAAATTCAGACAAAAACTGATTGATGTTTTGAATTGTTCTGAAAAGCGTGTTTCATAAATGGATTTGTCGGCAAACACAAGTATCTCCGGTTGTCGTTGATTGGCTGAATCCCAACACCCTTTTTATTAGCACTCTGCACTCATGCTAAAAATAGGTTACACAAGGATATGGCAATAATTCGATAAACTTAGATATTTCACAGACGGACGTGTACGTCGATCGCACACACAACACGCGCTGGATGCTGTATTACTGCAGTCTGGCGCGCCCACGCGGTGATAGCGTGAGTGGTGGAATGCTTGTCTGACATCCAGGTACGTTTACGCAATTGCAAATGTGACGTCATTAGTGCGGAGTGTAGCTATTGAACCGGTAATCAGTGCGCCATCTTGGTCAGACTCTGCATTCACTTGTACCGACAGACGGACTAATAAAAAGGGATGTTGATACAACCAGGCTAGTAGTCTTTAATCAAGACCTTTGTGGGAGTTTCATTTAAACACTCACGGTGTACAATACCGCATGACCAACAGAGGGCGCGCTTCGTTCAAGGTTTGGACCTTCTTACAAGAGCCTTGGCCAAAGACTACCAGGCACGAAGCCAGACTATTAGTCTTCAGATTAAACACCGTTTGGTTAGTTTGAGGAGATAAAAACGTGAAAAGCGTTTAGCCCTCAGGTCATATTACACAAGACAATTTTTCCTGGGCCAGTTCCAGGATCTTTCAAAGACGAAACACTTACATTTAAATCTTTAAATTACATACTTCTCTCTTGGACAGTACGATATTGTAAACAAAATCTCTCTAGTGAAACCGAACAGTTTGTTTTGAATGAAGTGGAGCTGTTTGCATTTAGAAATACAAAGTCTTCGTACTGTGTATTTATAGACTCAATAATACATTTATTTTAATGAATACAAACATACAACACTGAAAAACAAACAAATCACAGATGAAATAAGAAAATCAAGTAATATATAAAAAAACAAACAAACAAAACAAACAACAAACAAACAAATTATAAGAAAAACATTGAGGAAAAACATAGGTAAATAAATAACTAAATACAAATCTATTCGCTTCGAAAACAAAATGCTTGTTTGACAAATTAATAATTAACCCATTTAAAACTGTGTAAAAAGTTTATTACTTTTGCCTTTTATTTATCACAAAAGTAGTTTTGTTACACTAATTGTGCACATTTATCAGATATAATTATAACTAAATTATGTAAGAAAGATTAAAATTAAATTTTGGTTAATATAATAATCTTAAAGGCTGGTGATAATTTTAAGGAGAACTAGGCCTCGCCGTGTTTAAACAAATTGTTGGAAACCTCACTGCACGTTCATTCCTTTAGTATATAAAATGTTGATGGTGATGGTGAGGCTGGTGCAAAACAAACATTTCTTTTACATTTAATTGTGTTTCAAAGAATGTATTTATACATGATACATTTCAATGTTTCCGTCCTTGCATTGACGTGCCTTAAAGTAAAGTCTGTTTTGACAAATTTAAATAAGAAGTCAAAACAACTGATACAAACAAGATAAAGAACTGTTTTCTTAAAATGTTGTGTATTTGAGTATAGCCCTATTTCATTGGCTGCCATCGCTGAAGGCTAAATAATGGAAACGCTCCGAGCCAAACTCTCAGCCAATGGCAGCTCTTTCTTTGACCTCACTGAGGGCGCTGTTCGAGCCTCTGACGTCATACGCAATGGTTTTGTTTTGGTTTGCCGGCTGTTGCTTATCGAGCCATAGCCGTAGGTCACGGCCTGAAATTGACATTTCTAAACTCAAGAGCTGTCCAACACTTGGAGTTACTTAAATTTTGTGGTTTTTATATTAATTGTTTAGTAATTTTTATTAATTGTTCAGTAATTTTTATTTTATTTATTTTTTCTTATTTATTTATTTATATTCTTTTTTGGGGGGTGGGAGGGGCGTTTTTTTTAAAATTTGCTATAACGATAGCCCACTGGGAAGAAAATCGTTACTGTTGCAACTGTATGTAACCAGTATTCTGGCTTGTGATCCGTTTTTGCTAAGCAAGGTACGTCAATTTAATAATTGGACAAAGAACACCAGCCAAAACGATGTGTAATTTATATGTTTTGAATGGTTCCCTGCATAAGCAAGTTTGTAAGAACTTGATTAATCTCTCTGAAGCAGCTGAGTGGGATTTATATCTGGGTTGGATATATATATTATATATATATATATAAATATATTCTGATTTAAATCTCGTGTAAATTTCACTTACTTGTCATTTGTAAACATTTGTGAAACCACACTGTTGATGTTTGAATTAAATATTTTTGTCAAAAATAAATAGTTTCAGAGTCCACTTCATTATTCAATGTGTTTGGAAATCTGATATTGTTTGCTTCGCCACTTCGCTCCTCATGAGCATGAAATAGTTCCATCTTTTAGGCAAATTTATAAATTACAGTAAAAACTTGTAGCAAAGATGGAGTTTGTTTCTTCACTCTATCAGACCGTTCCGGCTTTGGCAACAAGCCCCGCCCACACACCTTAGTTTGTGTACGTTTACGCTGCACCTGTGACCGAGTTTGACCGAGATCACATGACTAAAATGCGTGATCCAATTGGTCAATGCCGACGTTTGATTGACAGGCCGGAACGGTCTGTCAACGCATAATAGTGTACCGGTGCTACAGAGTTTTATTTCATCAGATGGCATGATACCAACCTACATATAATCACACTTCATTTCACTGATTTAAGTTAAATCACCCGATCACGTGATACAACGGCGGGAAATCGGTGTACTTGCAGTGCCATTCAAACCGAGGACTTCTAACATATGGGACAATAGGTTTATGATTGCTTTCACAAAGGAAAACAATGGGGTCAAATTGATAGAACAGAGAGTTGAACAAAGGTCGGTCACGATTGGAGGCCATTATACACACATTTTACGAAGCGATGATATGGCCTGGACCGGCAGTCCAAGAATACACGTTTTTAGAAAATCACATTTGAAGTTGAATTAATTGTTTAGGTCACTTCTTGTCAGCTCTTCTTTTCAAGTTAACTATCAAAACAAAGCTGAATTCTTTTTAAACAGAAGTATCGCTATTTTCCAATTTCACCACTGTTTTAATGAGTAATTAATTCCTTAACACATTTGTCAATTCGTGTAAATATATATATACATATATAAATTAAACAAAACAGGACCCGCCCGCAGAGTACTGTGTACAAACTAATGCATTTTAAGATTGCCACTTCGTAAAAACAGAAAACAACTATTTTGTCACTTCGTAAAAACGCCAAAGTCAAAACTTTCATGCCCCGTCCCAGCGTCAAAGGTAGGACATTTCAATTTAGAAAAACAGGACTTAATAAAAGCAATATTTATATTCCATTTACGTATAATTGTGAATAATTTAGCCATTTTATTGCTTCATCCAACCTTACTTATGCTCCTGACAGATTCTCAAAAGGAGCGGAGCGTCCTTCCTATTAACCCAATAATAGTTCTTTATGATAGGTGAACAGACGCTCAGTTACATCCATTAAGGCTGGTTTATAGTCGGTTACGCGATGGTCGCACGACGGTAAAATTGACGCACTACGCAGTTTATAGTCCACGCTGATGCCTCAGCGACCATGGACTGCAATGAAAAGGCTCAACGTCTAGCGAGCACAGAGTCGGGCGACTATCATCGCGCGACCAACACTATAAACCAGCCTTTAAGCGGTACAAAAATATGATATGCAAAATGTCAGCACTCGCTTTGAAATCATCCATGGCTCATAGCAATTACTGGACCCTTTGCACAATAGTAATTACTTTCCCTAATGACGTCATAACATTACCGATGAAAACCGTTTCCAGAAATAAGTGGGCACCAGGGAACACACGTGGGCTCCTCACGAGTCACTTTTTTAATTTTGTTTTTATAAAAATACCAAATGCAACCAATAATAATAAATACAAAAAATCCCGTAGGATTAATAAGTAGGCCTAGACCTACACAATTGACCTGTCTCGTAGTGACAGATTTGCTGACGTTGTAAAGCATTGTTTGTGCACGTGCGACGCCAGTATTTTTGGAAGAACTCATAATTATGGGCTTTCTCTGTCAGTTTCAGCTTAAAGCCTCAGTTGGTAAACTGACTGTAGATGCTTCCATTCTTTGCACAAAATCAAGATATTTGTAATAAAACCAACCTGTGAAAATGTCAGCTCATTTCGTTGTTTCCTTTGCGAGAAAACGGTAGAAATGAATTTTTATACGCATTCCTACAGGCAGAGTTTTCGTCTCACTGAGACGAAAACTAATTTTGGATCTTATTTCATTTATTATTTAAAAACGATAACACTTTCGGCAGAAATATTTCACGGACAGTTTTCTACTAGCGTTATCTTTAAATCATAAGGTATACGTAAATCTGTGAACATTTGTGATTTTCTTCTTACCAATGTTGAGCTGGGGCTTTAAATTAATTCAGTTTCATAAACACGATTTCAAATTCACGCATTTCCCCCAAATTCATTCAAACTTAGGGTTTCTTTTATATGCATTCTGGATAACATTTTCACCATTCTCCAGTTCAATTTCTACTACCTATACAATTGATAAAATGGTTGACCAGCCTCGTGTTACTGGCTTTTCTGAAACTGAATGATCTTCGCGACCTAATGAATTTGAAATGATCTTATTTGACCAGTGAATGTAAAAATGTACAAATAAATAAAAAATAACAAGTTAATAAAATATATTTTCCAAAAAAAAAAAAAAAAAAAAACCAGACTCGTAAAGAGTTTTTTTTTTTTAATTAAATCTTATTAAAATCGTGAGTAAATGAACATAACTAAGTGATTTATGGTAAAAATAACTCCTAGAAACATCCTGCAGGGTCGTACAGTAATGCCATTTTTTGTTGTATTCCCCTCCACGAAAAAAAACAAAAACAAAAACGGCTCAGTTAATTGGGAGGCAGAACAACTTTCTGACGTAAACATCAATTTTTAAATGTTCCAAGTTTCAGTTCACAGCTTCGCTAATTGGCAAAATATGTTTTCAATATAGAATAATCATGCTTATCAACAATGCCTCCTTCTCATTAGGTCAAGTCCTTGATTGAATTTCCTGACATTTTGTAGCTTAATTGAGACAACCTCGAAGATCTTTATACGAAACATGTCTTCCCTTTTAACATCATAAGCTGAAAGTTACATTTATTAACAGTTTTCAAGAATGAAGATATTCTTTACAAAACTAGAAGTGATATTTGGAACTGTAAACAATTAAAAATGCTAGGTCCGTTTTGGGGGAGGTGGGTGGCAATTTAACCCGAACAACTAGATTTAAATTTCAAAAAGCCATTTGTATAGATTCGAGAAAATTGTTCAGCAATCATTTACCTTGGAATTAAAAGTTAGATTTTAAGAGTCTGTGATTGTTAGCAGGACGTGGCTTGCAAGGTCGTCACGACTTCTTCGTTTAGCGTTTATTAATTTTAAGGCCGTGCGAGGAGAAAAAAAAATCACTGAAAAATGACGTTTTTAACTTACTGGTCTTCGGGAAAGTACTGTGTATACGGTATTTAACACACATCGGTGTATGGGTAAAAATAAACACAATTAATATTCTTTATCCCCGATGCAAAAATTAACATCTAGGTCTAGTACAAATATATAACCGAGTATGGATACGTTTCCCATTTTTTTTTTCACAGAAGGTAAACCAGCAAAAACTACAAGAAAAAATATAACAGAAACGAAGCTAGACAAAATGATGGTTGATGGCGTTTTTTGACGAGTTGGCCGTCCGGACCCTCTATTCTATTACCGCTGCTGACCGTAAGCAAAGCAAAATGCAAACCGAGGCCGTTTCACGAATCAGGCGACTTCAGCTACGGCGTATGGGCGTTGGCTGCAGTCTGGTTGCAGCCACTACCGAATCCGTTAATTCCGACACAGACTACCTGGCGGCTCTTGTGAGCAGATTGAGTTGACACAATTCAAATCCTTACATAAACGCGCACACGCCCCCGTCAACTCTTCTAAGCAGAATAAAGTTGCTTACCGGCAAACAGCTTCAGGTTGTGGATGACAAACTCAATCAGGCATAGAATGTTAATGGTTCACATCCAACCTTGGGACACCACTCTTTCTTCTTTCTATCTCTCCAGCTCTGGGATCAACAGCATTTTTGTAATCATATTTTTAAAGTGTGTTTTCCGTTCTCACTTGTCGAAACCCGAGTAGACGAAAACGGCTCCAGATAGTCGGCTGTGTAAATTGCTTCTTGGTGCGGAGACAACCAAGTTTCGTGTCTGAAATTAAACATTTAAATTGTTATTACTGTTATGTCTTTCTGGTAATGAAACCAATGGAACCCATAGGATATCTATGTGGGGAAGATGATCAAGGACTGTCAGTTTTAGATGTGGGAGGAAAACCCCAAATAGGGGAAACCCACACCATCCGGTAGATTTGAGTGGGGATTCAGTCAAGTGATGAAAAGAACTTGACCGAAGAAAAGATATGATGGGACAAGATACACGATGATTGTTGCATTTAGTTTATTCGATCGAGGCTTTTCTTGCTTGAAATCTGTGACACCTACTCCTGGGGCTGAAACAGGGTAACCCCCTTTACAGTCCGTAAGGATGCAGGCTTGGGTTTCATCCATCAGAAGCCTGGCTGGTAGAGCAGAAGGCTCTACCTCCCCAACTTTTACTAAGCAATTACGGTTAAGTGCCTTGCTCAAGGACACAAGTGCCATGACCGGGACTCGAACCCACACTCCGATGACTCAGCCACCAGAGCTTGAGTCCGATGCACTAACCACTTGGCCATGACACGCCACAAAATAACAAAATAATTTCTTTCATGGGTATTAAAGTACAAATGGCTGAGAAAATTAAGGATAATATGTCACAATGTAACGGGGACACCAAATGTCACACCTATGGTGTCCCCATTACGTCAGTGTAGACACTGTATAAGGTTTATTTTACACCACAGTAATCAAGTAAAACCTTTTTATGATTCACGTTTGGTGTCATTTATACTATGTAAAGCAAGGTTGACCAAGTAGGCTAGTGAAGTGGTGAAAAAGCATCGTAGGTGGTAATGATGTAACAGTGTCTCTCGTGTTGAAACTTTATGAAATGACCCTTATGTTAGACACGATTCAAACTGCTTCTTCTAAAATAGTTTGCTCCACGCTTAGAAAGAAACACTTTTGGACTTGATATTGAATTCTTTGGTTTGGAAAATGAGTTCAAAAAGCAGGACAATTTCCATACTCCATGGTCTTTGACAAGACGTAATTAACCGATCACCGCTTTCAATTTAATTACATCGCTAGAGTGGATTGCTGTCCACAATGAAGTCTGGAAGACTAATGGATCCGTTTCAGGTTGTCTTTCAAGATTTCTCAATCTCAATCAAAGCAAACTTAAGGCTGTAAGGACAATTTCTATTGACCTTTCAAAGTAATTTGTTGAAGTCTAAACCTTGGGAACACCACAATATATTGTGTTTGGAAAGATTATATTTATTAGAATCTTCTAGCTATAAAGAAAATATCATAAAGGGATGGCACATCATTGGTTATTGGAAGAGTTCACTCATTCCAATCCTCTAGTTTTTAAGAAACATATAAAAGGATGGTACATCATTGTTTACTGAAAGAGTACATTCATTCCAATCCTCTAGTTATCAAGAAACATATCATAAAGGGATGGCACATCATTGGTTATTGGAAGAGTACATTCACTCAAATCCTCCAGTTATCAAGAAACTTATCACAAAGGGATGGTACATCATTGGTTATTGGAAGAATGCATTAATTCTGATTCTCTAGTTTTCAAGAAACATATAAAGGGTTGATACATTATTGGTTATTGGAAGAGGGCATTAAGTGAATTAAGTGAACAATCCTCTAGTTTTCAAAAAACATATCATAAAGGGATGGTACATCATTGGTTATTGGAAGAGTACATTCATTCCAATCCTCTAGTTTTCAAGAAACATATCATAAAGGAATGGTACATCATTGGTTATTTAAAGAGTGCATTCTTCCAATCCTCTAGTTTTCAACAAACACATTATAGCGAAATGGTGCATCATTTGCTTTTGGAAAAGTACATCCATTCTAATCCACAAGGAAAAACATAAATGATGTTTTTAACTTACTGGTCCAGTTTGCCAAGCTGCTAACTTATGGCCAAATCTTGCTCCCGACTGCAAGCAAAAGGAAAAATTAAAAATTAAAATTGATAACCAAACAGGGATCAGGGCCTAAGTGAATTTTCGCTCCTTGCCTTTCACCTCTGTGGAACCCGGTTCGAATCCAACCTCGGACCTGAGCTTTCAGATTAACGCGCCGGCGCAGTACCAACTGAACTATCCAGCTCTAATGTTGGCGATCTCCCCTTTTCGTCAAAATCATTTGTTCGGGGGTATCAGTCAGAACAAAGATATTGACAAAATAGAATGACCTCCAGGGATTCAGTTGGTAGAACACTGGCACACTAATCCAGAGGTCGCAGGTTCAAATCCCATTCTAGTCAATTTGTCTTAACAAAGGACAGGCCTCAGGGTTGATAACTATTTGATTTATGAATTACGTGAACCAGCAATCAAATTGATTTATCAATTACTAAAATCTCTTCAACAACCGATATCATAAATGCTTTGAATGTCCACTTATAATCAAATGATTGGCTGATTATAACTAATGATTTGTTTATTTGACTGATCATTTATAAACCAAGTTTGATTAATTGATTAAGACCTTTATTAATTTGCTTAAATTTATCAATAATTGACTAACAAATTGTTTAATTGTTGATTATCCACTTCTTTGATTATTTAATTGATAACTGATGAACTTGTTCATTACTTAATTGATTGATTGCTTGATTGATTGATTGCTTGATTGATTGCTTGATTGATTATTAACTGATTGATTGATTGATTGATTGATTGATTGATTGATTGACTGACTGACTGACTGATTGATTGGTTGATTGATTGATTGATTGATTGATTGATTGATTGATTGATTGATTGATTGATTGATTGATTGCTTGATTGCTTGATTGCTTGATTGCTTGATTGCTTGATTGCTTGATTGCTTGATTGCTTGATTGCTTGCTTGCTTGCTTGCTTGCTTGCTTGATTGATTGATTGATATCTTCTTATTCAGCCAGGGTAAACTAAAGGGTTAAGTTGATTAAACAGTTAAATTGAAAACTACAGGGATGAGAGTGGATGACAATGAAAAATCCAAGATGGGTTTGGTGGCTACCAACCACGCCATAACCCATACTAATGGCAGCATTCTGTGATTAAACGTAGATGGGGCAAGCACTTTGGTGTAGTCCAAATATATTACATGTACTGTTTAAGTTTGTACAAGAGCATGGATGTTGTTCATGATATTAATTTTGTTATCATTGTTACTTTTTTTGTTTTTTGAAAAGAAAAAAAAAGTCATAAAAGCAATTTTGTAAAATCCGGAAATCCAGAAAAATCCGGGGAAATCTCACCCCTGAAATTAAAAACAAGTTCGCAATAAATCTTTGGATACTTTAAAAAATTGTCTTACCTCTCCATTAGAAAGCACTGCAAATGCCTGCAAAAGAAAATCACAAAAATATAATTATCATGCGGTAAAATAGGAACTGGGAATTACAGATTTGGTCCAAAATACGGCTGTACTACATGCTAGTTATCACATTACAAAGCTGGTAAACATTTGCAAGTAATTTTACATAAAACCATTCAATTCAGAAAACTGATAATCTAAATTAAACTTAATAATGTCATTCATACATGTTGTAGCCTAAGGCCAACTTTTATGCATTCCTAAAACTGTGTTAACTCCTTAGGAGTATGCAGCAAGGGCAACCAAAAGGGCGCACTGGTTGCTAATCATTTACACCACTAATCTCTACCATCACAGGTACCCATTTACTCCTGGGTGAAGAGAAGCAATTATAGTAAAGTGTCTTGAGTTTTGAGTCGGTTGGTTGGCTGCTGGTAATCAGTGGAGTCAGTTTGTGTAAAGTACCCATGTACTCCTGGGTGAAGAGAAGCAATTATAGTTAAGTGTCTTGAGTTTTGAGTCGTTTGGTTGGCTGCTGGTAATCAGTGGAGTCAGTTTGTGTAAAGTGGGTGTGGTTTTTAGCGGAACAGTTTCATACTCATTGAACAGGACAAACAAGGTCTTCACTGTTTACCTTGACAACCAAAGTTGATTAATTAGCATACCTTGTCCGATGGACACGGCTCAATGGCTTGATCAAGGTGATTACATCCTCTGGTGACATTCCCTCTGGGCAGAGAAGCTCCACCTTTGAAAACAAACACAGCTCCTTGTTCACCTGAGGGGAGTGAGTTGGAAGAAACACACATCACTAATGACAATTCTTATCTGCTGGTTGGTTAGTTAATTTATTGTTTTGTTAATTTATTTATTTATTAAATGCTTCTTTAATTTTTAAATTTGTATTTATTTCATAATTTTGTGTTATCAGATTAATTTAGACACTTAATTTACTCAGAGTACTTTTATTGCCATTTTACCATTAATACGCTTTCGAGCAACAGTGACTATCCACTTGTATTAATCCTGGCCACCTTCGAATGGATTATTTTGTGTTCTGTATCCAAATTGTTTCTGACTCACTGTCTTATCTTGAGTTATTTTTGTCATTTTTAATCCTCTTTACATATTCCCTGTTTACATTATCTTTCATAAGACTTAATTGCAGAAATTATTGCATGTTCACTCCTTGTATTGTTTTGATTGTTTGAATTTTGGCCGAATAAATAATAATAACAAATAATAAAAGATTCTATGCAACCCATACTGCAAAAAAAGAAAAAAAAAGAATGGTGCACAGTTTAAAAGTCAAAACAAAAACAGCGTGACACTGACGCCCTCTTGTGACAGTAGATAAGGCAGTCCAGGTCTGTGTTTGATAATTATTACGGACTTTATTCACCTCCAAAGAGTTCCTCGGTTAGGTCATCGATGCGAAGAGGAGCACCAATGATGACATCATCTTTATTAGAAAAGAAAAATAAAACACGAGTGATCACAGAGTGATAAAAAAAAAGACGCTTATTGTATTTAATGAAATTGTATCAGAGTGCATTACACTATTACTGCCTGGGATGAGTGGGCCTTAAGGAACAAAACTTACACCCATCGGGCAGTGGAGGTATCCTATGCAAAGCCAACCTTGTAAGATGGGGCTATAAGGATGATGGGGATCTCAGCTGTCAATGCGGAGAGGAACAGACAATGAAACACCTCGTAGCCTGCCCTCTCCTACCAACCCCTTGCACCCTTGAGGACCTTGATGACCTGTCCCCCTGCGCAAGAACATGCGTGGAGCACTGGACTGGACTGATATGACATTAGCTGCGTAGTCACTCCAGAAGAAGAAGAAGACTATTTCCCATCAGTGCTGATCGCCCGATCCTTGATCAAGTGGTTCTCCTTTGAACCCGATCTGTTACGAGTCATATTAAGATGCTTTCACATCAGGTCATGTATAGCACATACCTTCACCGCACTGTTCAGGTGCGTTACTGGGGCACGGGGGCTATTGCAACCCTTGTGTCTGTCTCCTTCTTGCTACATATTTTCTTCTCTTTCTTTATTTAAAATGTGTTTTTTTTCTCCATCGTTTCTCCCCCTTTTTAACCCTGAACTGCAGTGAACCATTTGATTGGCCTATCAGAATGACATCTTTAGTCAAATACTGATGTGGTTATTGTTCACAGTTGCTTTTATATATATATAAACAAAATTATACTAATAATCTGCCAGAATTAGCCCAACTCCTTTGGTGTATGCAGCACCGGCAACCCCATTGCACCTAGAGAAGGTGCTAATTATTCACATCTACAATATCTACCCTAACAGTACTCATGGGTGATGAAAAGTGGTTATAGTCAAGAGTCTTGCTCAAGAACACAAGTGAAATGACCAGGATTCGAACCCACACCCTGATGCCCCTTTAAATTATTAATTTTTGGAAGAGTAAATTCATTTTCAATGTCTAGTTTTTCAATTACCCACCATTTACAGCTGACCGGTCATCCAATTTGGTAGTCCAGTTTCAGTGAAAACAATTGAAAATGGTAAAAGTGTTGTCTGGGTATTTTGTACATATCCATACATGGCTTATGTTGATCTCACAACCTGAAGTTCCATTGGCAAAAAACAAAAAAACCAAAAAAAAAACCCACAACATCTTTACTCTATTGTTCCCTGCAGGTCCATCTGCATGTTTTTCTTCAATTATGCACAAGGTAGAGTTATCCAACATGCCTAGAAAGCTCCTTCCCCACCCCCCACAACCCCGGAAGGTAAGCTTCATGAAATGAAGTTCCAACGACTAAAAACAAAAAATAAAAAAAATGTTTCATAATCCTGAAAAATAGAGACACAAATATCCACTGATTGGATGTCTTTTTCCAAATCCCACTATCCTCCCCCAGGACTTGTTCATAACAGGTACGAAGGAAGGAAGGCCGATCTCCCAATTAAAGGGAAAAACTTCCTAAATCCTTCAACAAAAAATAACAATAAAAATAAAAAAATCGTTTATTTCCCCCTGCAGTTCAGCAAAACAATTTCATGAAAAGAAAACCTTTTCCCACATATGACTTCAAGGAAATGCAATTAACAACTTTCTGACAGCTTTCTTGAGGTCACACAAGATTTACGAGTAAAAATATAAATAAAACATCCCAATTGTTAGACTGAATTTAAATCAGTCTTTAAGTTTCTTTGGGATATGAAAAAAGACGGAAATAAAAAAAATGGGCATTCCATCTTTCAACTCATGAAAATATTCTCACCATTGTAATACAAACTCTCATTCATAAATATCCCAGACAGTTTAAATCCATTCTGATTGGTCGAGAGCATGTCACACGGGGGTGTTTAAATGGCTGATAAAGACATGTTCGAGAGTGTTATAACCAGTCAGCTATGATATTTACAGAAGCGCAATTTGTTACTCAATGTAAAGTATATTAGTACACGCGCATACGCACAACCGTTGAGTGACACATACAATTTGACCCCTTGCAAAATGGAGCCTGAAGACCCACCTCCCCCCCCAAAAAAAAAAAAAAATAAATAAAAGAGTTTCACGGATTTTCCTACATTATTAGGTTTTTTAATAAAAAGGGCATTTATGAATGGGAATAAAAGAACAGTGACTCAGTCTTAAAGCCCCAGCTTAACATTGGTAAACTGACAGTAAATGCTTCCATTCTTTGCACAAATCTTGATATTTATAACAAAAACCAACTTGTGAAAATGTCAGCTCATTTGCGAGAAAACGGTAAAAATGCATTCAGCATGTTTGTACGCATTCCTATAGGCAGAGTGTTCGTCTCATTGAGACGATAACTTATTTTGGACATTATTTCATTTATTATGTAAAAGCGATAACGCTTTAGCCAGAAATATTTCAGGAAAGTTTTCTACCCTCATAATCTTTATACCATGTAAGGTATATGTAAATCTGTGAACATTTTTGTTTTTCTTCTTACCAATGTTGAGCTGGGGGGGGGGGGGGTTAAATGGCTGTTTAAAACCTTGTAGGGTCGTGGCCGTGTGACAAAGGACCTCGCCTTCAACTCGATTCTTTATCATACAGCCACACCCCTGCCGGTTTAAAAGAGCTGTTTAAGACCGTATCTCGAAAAGACGTCTTTCTCTGGCACAGTATCTTCGAAATCCGTCTTTCCCTGAAACCGTATATCAGAAATCCGTCTCTCGGAAAGACGTCTTTCTCTGATACCGTATCTCAGAAAGACGTCTTTCCGAGATAATCAGGGAAAGACATCTTTCCGAGATACGGTATCGGGGAAAGACAGATTTCTGTGTGGTACTAACTTGGAACGTGTCTGAAATATCATGGATTCCGTCTTTCTCTAATAAAATAACTCGAAAAACTCGGGCATCTCGGAGGGTCACTTTAAGCTTCCGTAGATTTCAGAATTCGGTGGGACAACTTAGTTCTGAAAAGAACTGTCCTCCTTATTAAGTACTATCTGGGGAAGTAGGAAATCAGCTTGGACTACTTCTACTTTCGCTTAGTGGATTGAGGTGACTTCTCGGATAACTTCACTGCCGGGAGTGATTCTTTAATGGTCTCAACGTTTTGACAAGCCTGTCAGGAGACTGAAGAGTATTTGAGATGATGGTCTCTTTAAAAGGAATTCAGAGGTTTCAGTGTAGAGTCAGCACTGCTCTGATTGGTTCTTCTGAAAGGAGACCTGTGGTTGGTGGGCTCAGAGGCATTGTGTGGTCTGCACACAAATCCACTACCCTACTCCACCGACACTCCCCAGTCTACTGATATGGCAGCCCAAAGTTGATTTCTATTCACCCAGTGTGGTTTTCTTGTTTTAAATACTGACTCACCTATTGTATCGCTTCCAACTCCTAGAAGATCCTGACCATCGTCATAAGGATCCCCGATGGAAAATGAGGAACTTAATTTCCCGAAGGCCTCGTTCCCTGTAAGGATCTTGAATGGCTGGGTCATGTTGGTTGAGTTGAACACCAAGAGCCGCCCCACACTTTGAGTATCATTTGTAGAGAAACTACACTGTGAGCTGAAAATTATGGGAAACCAGGTTTTTACGAATCTTACTTCACGCAATAATCTTACTGTTCACCATTTAATCCCTAACCCTTGAAGCATCCTCCTTCCCCCTTCCCCCCCCCCCAAATAAAAAAGAGGAAAAAAACTTACTTTGCACAGAGGCGGTAGGTTGGTTGTGAGACGAGTACCCATGACCCTTGACCTTTCAGTTTCGGCTGGGTAAGCACGCTGTAGCCCAACCATCCATATTGCTTTTTAAATAGAATAAAAAAATCAATCAAATTAATGAGCTTAAATTTTTTTTTAAACGGTTCATAAAGCACAATTTAAATACAAGTTGTTGTCTAATCATTCATATTTCTTTAGATATCATATAAAAATCAATAAAAAAATGGCAGCATAAAAAGTGCATCGATTAAAAAGTACAACACTTTGAAAAGAAATTGTCAACAAAGTTTAAAAAAGAAAGAATTATAATGTAAACAAGTGAAAACACAAAATATAAAACATTGAAATAAATGATGTAAGATTATGTTGTAAATGCAATCGATCAGCAGATAAATATACAAACTTAAGTTATTGACAAATTTCGGCATTTTTCAAGTAAATCCAGTGATTATTGAGTATTGCACATTAAAAATAAAATATCAATAAAACAAATGATAAACACATCAATCTGAAATGAGGTAAGAAAAAGAATGCTACACAAAAATGCTATAGTATAAAAACTAATCAGCTGTTACTATGCAGTGCACAAAATAAACGAATCAAGTAAAAATTTAACACTGCACATTAAAAGTAAAATATCAATAAAATAATTGATAAACACATCAATCTTAAATGAGGTTAGAAAAAGAATGCTACACAAAAATGCAATAGTATAAAAACTTATCAGCTATGCAGTACACAAAATAAACGAATCAAGTACAAATTGAACACTGCACATTAAAAGTAAAATATCAATAAAATAATTGATAAACACATCAATCTTAAATGAGGTTAGAAAAAGAATGCTACACAAAAATGCAATAGTATAAAAACTAATCAGCTTTGCAATACACAAAATAAACGAATCAAGTACAAATTGAACACTGCACATTAAAAGTAAAATATCAATAAAATAATTGATAAACACATCAATTATAAATGAGGTTAGAAAAAGAATGCTACACAAAAATGCAATAGTATAAAAACTAATCAGCTTTGCAATACACAAAATAAACGTTGCACATTAAAAGTTGAACATTGCACATTAAAAGTCAAATATCAATAAAGTAAATGATAAAAGGAGGCTTCAGAAAAGAAAAACAAAATTCAAAAATCAAATAAACATGCATGAGAACTTATAAGCTGATACTATGCAATACACACACAAAAATTATAAAATTTTAAGAAAAATTTAAAAAATGGAAAATTAAATTGATTTATACCTGGTTTCCTCTGAGTAATAATGTTGCATCATCCTCCACCGAAATGTCTCTTCTTACTAATGAATTAAATGACGAAGTAAAAACCACATGAGATAAATGCAAAACGTAGTAATGGCTTGATGTTAGGACCCTAGCAGATTCTTTCCAAAAAGCTAAAATTAATGGCTAATTTTGATTACTCTACGATAGAGAAAAATTACCGAAAAAGGTTACGTGTGCTTAGTTGCTCGACGAAATCATACACTAATTATAATATAATAATTCCAAACACTCCAGTTAAATCTTTGTGCGCACATTTTCGCGAACATTTGAGAACAAATTGAGCAATCACTTACTTAAACGTGGTTTTAAAAATAGAAGTTACATCACAATCGACAGGTTAAAAAAAATTTTTTAAATCTTGCATTTTCAGCTGGTAGACTTTACCTGAAATCTTCTTACTGGAGTATACGACCCACAATGCACCACTCTGACGATGGTTTCCACTGGCAACAAATGGAGATCCAATGATGAGGTCACGGCTGCCATCTTGGTTCAGGTCAGCTGTGGCTAAGGACCATCCCAAGTTACAATATCGAGACTTGAATAAAATAAAAATGGATGCCCTGTTTTGGAGTAGATTATTTTCAAGACGGTTCTTCTCTCAGCAAGCAGAAAAAATGTCAAAATATTTTGCACTTTTATAAGCTCCTGCTCAAGGCCAGGCCTGATTGCTCCGTTCTTGAAAGGGCAAGGGCACCAAGGCATTTTCTTTTCTTGATCAAGGGCACCTCTATGAGGCAATTGTCAATTTGTATTGGCACATTTCAAGGGGCACCGAGGCAACAACTAGGGTCAACGGAGGCAATTGCAGACTTTTGGACGGGCCTTTTTTTTTCACAGTTCTTACCAGTAACACGCGTGCTCAGAACTACGCACGCAATACTGAGCATGTGCACGCACGCTCGGAACTGTCCAAAAAGGACCGTTGTGTCTGCTGCCACCAGCGTCTCAAAATCCTCCCAATGGCCACGTTACATGTGGGAAGTATCAGGCAAGTGATATCGGCCAGATCTTTTTTTGAGTCTGGGAATTAAGGATTCATTTATAATATGAAGGGCGCAATATAAAGTCTTAAGTTATTATTAAGAAAGAAGGACATTTTACAACAAATATGTCCAAGACTCACCTTGCATATGACACTAACATTTGGTGTAGAACCGAATCTACCCGGTGACTTGGCAAGATATATATGTACTGCACCCTGAACAGAGAAAGATTAAAATATTGAGAAAAATAATGATGACAAGGTTATTGTATGCTTTTTACAATAAACATGTTTAAAAGCACATTCCAACCCAAATTACAATTGGTAATCAGGTGTACATTAAACAAACACAGAAAGCAACAAAAAATACTACACTACCGAAATCTTATACAGCGCACGTATCTACCAACAATTAGGCACTCAAGGCAATTATTACATATTTTCGAGACAGGTTTTTGAAGTTTGTGAATAGACCGTTCAATTAAGCCCCGCCTACTAACGTATTGACCAATCATAGCCTTGACAATGCCACTGAAAGTCCGACAAATGTCCGACACGTTAAAAATCCATTAGAAAAGTAAACAAACCACCGCCATTGTTCTGACACACACAACTGTACTTAATTTTTGTTTAGCTTTAATTTTTTCATATTTCTGGTTGTGCAAATCCCACAGCAGTGGTCCTCGTACGGTCGTGTACAAGTGGTTTAACAGTGTTCCTGTCTGCATTGTTCTTTGGGCTCAGTGCACTGCTTAATAGGCCACGAAACTAAATCCATAATGTTCACAACAATCATGTCTGTGTGTGTATCAACCAAACCACCGCTGCGATCGTGGCAAGAAAGTCACGCCATGTGCTGTTGCTAGGCAGTTGCTAAGGTAGGCGGGGCTTAATGGATCAGTCTATTATGAGACCCATTTATGTAGCACCTTGTAAGGGTTTACAAGGTGCTGCGGCGCATTCAGCGGCCACTGCCAGAAACACCGGGGCAAACCCCTTCTCTTAGCGAATAAGTGTTATTTGGGTTCTATTACGTGCATTACACAACACACAGGACCTACGGCTTTACGTCCCATCCGAAGGATGAAGCAATAATGATTAAGTGTCTTGCTTAAGGACACAAGTGTTTCTTGCTTAAGGACACAAGTGTCAAGACCGGGACTCGAACCCACACTCTGCTGATCAGGAACACTAGAGCTTGAGTCCAGTGCGCTTGAACGCTCGGCAACGACACGCCCCATTATGTTAGCTTTACCCAACATGGATGTGTGCAGATAAGCGCTTTCTGAGCCTTGCAGAACAAAAATCCACAGACACACTACATGACCCATGCAACAGACCTTTATCATGCTGCCACCATCTTGGTCATGTTCCCTGTATCCAATAACAGTAATAGATGCTAATATTCATTGTACAAAAAGGAACCAGACTATTTGCCCTTCCAGCCTCGGTTTGGTTACATTGGTTTGAATGGGAGAAAATCAAGATGGCCGCACCATGATAAAGGTCTATTCTAGAGCAGGTCTAACCACTATACCACCAAGTGATAAAAAGCGTTGAAAAAGTTTAAAATTTTCCGAAAAATAGAGGTAAAAGATAGTTTTACTGAAGTGCCAGGGTGAAGCTTTTGAATCAGTTTATTCTAGATAGAGCCGGGAATATTTACCCGTCATACCACATGATTGTCTCACCGTATAATTCAGAGATGCTGAACCACTCGAGGGCGCACTAACTGCGAGATCTTCAACCCCGTCTTGGTTCATGTCAAGCAACGTAACTGCTGTGCCGAACTGGCCATTTTTCTGTATGACAAATGTTGTAAAATGTGTTAAGATGCAAAAAGATCTGTCAGAAAGACGTTCAGCACTAGTCTCAAGGGCCAATGAAATTGATTATTTTTTTTAATGCAATACCTGGAAATGCACTTTTGTGTCCCATTTAACTTTTATTTCAATTTTAATTTTGGCACCTTTTTGGTATGCTAATGCCAATTTCCATATTCATGAGCAAAAGTGTGATGTCATATCAGGCAGAAACCTCACTGTTGCAATTAGTTTATGCACAAAAAGTTAACAGAATTTGGGATGTTTCGCTGTCGAAAACTTTCCTGTATTTAGTGATTCGTTGTTGTGTCATTTCAAGGCACTAAGCCAACGAGCAAACTTTTCTCACAAATGCTTTCAACAAGCAAATTTAGGGGTTCACAATTGCATGAATTTCAACGGAAAACCACAGTGTCTCCCTGAAATGACATCACGGCAACAGCGCCCTCAGTTGTCCGGAAAAGCATGGACAATTTTAAATGTCATAAGATTTACCAAAAAGGGATGTCAATTAGTTTTCATACACTTAAGGGGATTAGAAAGTAGCAGAAATCATATTCCTAAGAAATATTCACTTCAGGGGGGGCCGTTTAATACTTATACTTTTATTTATTTATTCTTTGTTTTATTAATTCTTTCTGGTAATGAAACCAAGGGACCCTCAAAAGTGACTTGCACTGTGACCCGTAGGCCTGAAGATACCTGTGTAGAGAAGATGGTGAAGAAATGTCAGTTTTAGATGTGGGAGGAAAACCCCAAATAGGGGAAAACCCACGCAATCAGGTAGGGACTGAAAACCCAATCCACATGCAAGGCTCCGGTCCGGGATTCAAACCGGGGTCCATAGAGGTGATAGGCAGGGAAAGAAACCACTGAGTCAACCTCAATGCCCAAGTAGTTATACAACTCATGCACAATACATGCACAACTCATGCACAATACCATCTTATATAGAATGTTTCTTGTTTATTACTTAGTTTTTTGGGGGGAAATTTACTCACAGTGTTCGTTCCATATAGAGTGACGTTAGCCTGTTTCTCGAGATTAAGAAGTTGTGGTAGCCGTCCCTCTTTGTTACCAAACACAATAAAGATCGCTCCACTCTGTGGGTTACCAGGGAAGCTATAACCCGGGGAACCAATGAGCAGGTCATCAATACCATCTGCATTTACATCTCCGGTTAAAAGCGACCTGTTCAAGAATAAAAACATTTTCGTAAGGTTTGCGTTAACACCTAGCCGATCGTCTTCCTCCTGAAGACCATCAGAGCAGACTGATCGAAACATCGAGTTGCAACACCACCGGTTCTTTTCAGCACCACCACAACTCATGGCTTAGACAGCTATGTAGCCGCAATACAAGTCAGCGCACACGATCGAGTGGCGAAGCCACGACGGCCTTTTCCGACTTGATTCTGTATTTTGTTGTTGTTGAATTATTCATGAAGTTTCAAACATAAATTATTAATAATTTTTACGCAAATAAGAAAAGCGCTGAAATGTTAACTAATCACAATGTGGATGAGGTTAATACATCCTAACCCCGTCGCTAGTAATTGGCTGGGAATCGAGAAATAAAACCCCAAAAAACATAAGAAATACATGACAAGTTGGAATGGTTCTCGTGGCTTCGCGGCTCTTGCACACTGACTTGGTCTTTGCTGCAGTGGCTTCCCGACTACACGGCTATCTAAGCCACAAAGGCCTTGATGAAAGGCTACAAAAACTCTCTAATAAGTTGTGGTGGTTCTGAAAAGATCCGGTGGTGTAACTCGATGTTTCGATCAGTCTGCTCTGATGGTCTTCAGGAGGAAGACGATCGGAGCATACTGATTGAAACGTTGAGTTGTTACACCACCAGTTCCTTTTCAGAACCACCACAACTCATAAGAAATATGCATGTACATGGTGTTACCGCAAACTTTACTAGGTTTTATCTCCACCATGCAAAGTTTCAAATCCTACTCATGTACATGGTGTTACTGCAAACCTTACTAGGTTTTATCTCCACCATCTGACCATGCAAAGTTTCAAGCCCTACTCATGTACATGGTATTACCGCAATCCTTGATAGATTGTGTCTCCACCATGCAAAGTTTAAATTCTACCATAGAGTTATATAATAGAACTAGAGGGTGCACTCGCTATGCCACGTACGGAACTCCACTGACTCACCATGGGCGAAAATCCCTATGGGCAAATTGCATACGAATGTCCACTTAGAAAATGGCTGCTGCGTGAACGGATGAGTAACCAGTGTAAATGAGTGGTCCGCGCTATTTTCTCAATGGTCAAAAAATGCTCCTTGTCGGGCCGTGTCGCATGGTTTGTACGCCCTCTAGTTCTTATATATAACTCTACGAATTCTACTGATAAAATATCTAAACAGAATTTAATGTCCAACGTTGAGTTGCCAATCAACATTGCCCATGTGGGAAACAATATGTCTTGCTCCGAATCCAAAACTTGAGTTCAGATCTGAAATATGGGAACATTCATTTACTACTCACCATCCTAGATGAGCGTATGAATTAGATGTTGTCAATGTAGATCTAAGATAAGATGAGGTAGATGATGGAGTCGCTCCAAATCTCTTCAAATTTGTCATTTTCTTTCTGCCTTTCTTGAGGAGACCATTTAGTTTTGTCTGAAATTTATACACAATGGGAAATATTTCTCAGGAGGATTGGTACTGGTAGGAACTTAAGAATCAGTGAGCTTTCAGATGGAAATATTTCTCTGGAGAATTGGTACTGGTATAAACTTTAGAATCAGTGAGCTTTCAGAGGGAAATATTTCTCTGGAGGATTGGTACTGGTATGAACTTTAGAATCAGTGAGCTTTCACAGGGAAATATTTCTCTGGAGGATTGGTACTGGTATGAACTTTAGAATCGGTGAGCTTTCAGAGGGAAATTTTTCTCTGGAGGATTGGTACTGGTATGAACTTTAGAATCAGTGAGTTTTCAGAGGGAAATATTTCTCTGGAGGATTGGTACTGGTAGGAACTTTAGAATCAGTGAGCTTTCAGAGGGAAATATTTCTCTGGAGGATGGGTACTGGTATGAACTTTAGAATCAGTGAGCTTTCAGAGGGAAATATTTCTCTGGAGGATTGGTACTGGTATGAACTTTAGAATCAGTGAGCTTTCAGAGGGAAATATTTCCCTGGAGGATTGGTACTGGTATGAGCTTTAGAATCAGTGAGCTTTCAGAGGGAAATATTTCTCTGGAGGATTGGTACTGGTATGAGCTTTAGAATCAGTGAGCTTTCAGAGGGAAATATTTCCCTGGAGGATTGGTACTGGTATGAACTTTATGACCAATGAGCTTTCAGAGGGAAATATTTCTCTGGAGGATTGGTATTGGTATGAACTTTAGAATCAGTGAGCTTTCAGATGGAAATATTTCTCTTGAGGATTGGTACTGGTATGAGCTTTAGAATAAGTGAGCTTTCAGAGGGAAATATTTCTCTGGAGGATTGGTACTGGTATGAGCTTTAGAATCAGTTAGCTTTCAGAGGGAAATATTTCTCTGGAGGATTGGTACTGGTATAAACTTTAGAATCAGTGAGCTTTCAGAGGGAAATATTTCTCTGGAGGATTGGTACTGGTATGAGCTTTAGAATCAGTGAGCTTTCAGAGGGAAATATTTCCCTGGAGGATTGGTACTGGTATGAACTTTATGACCAATGAGCTTTCAGAGGGAAATATTTCTCTGGAGGATTGGTATTGGTATGAACTTTAGAATCAGTGAGCTTTCAGATGGAAATATTTCTCTTGAGGATTGGTACTGGTATGAGCTTTCAGAGGGAAATATTTCTCTGGAGGATTGGTACTGGTATGAGCTTTAGAATCAGTTAGCTTTCAGAGGGAAATATTTCTCTGGAGGATTGGTACTGGTATAAACTTTAGAATCAGTGAGCTTTCAGAGGGAAATATTTCTCTGGAGGATTGGTACTGGTATGAGCTTTAGAATCAGTGAGCTTTCAGAGGGAAATATTTCTCTGGAGGATTGGTACTGGTATGAGCTTTAGAATCAGTGAGCTTTCAGAGGGAAATATTTCTCTGGAGGATTGGTACTGGTATGAGCTTTAGAATCAGTGAGCTTTCAGAGGGAAATATTTCTCTGGAGGATTGGTACTGGTATGAGCTTTAGAATCAGTGAGCTTTCAGAGGGAAATATTTCTCTGGAGGATTGGTACTGGTATGAACTTTATGACCAATGAGCTTTCAGAGGGAAATATTTCTCTGGAGGATTGGTACTGGTATGAACCTTAGAATCAGTGAGCTTTCAGAGGGAAATATTTCTCTGGAGGATTGGTACTGGTATGAACTTTATGACCAATGAGCTTTCAGAGGGAAATATTTCTCTGGAGGATTGGTATTGGTATGAACTTTAGAATCAGTGAGCTTTCAGATGGAAATATTTCTCTTGAGGATTGGTACTGGTATGAGCTTTAGAATCAGTGAGCTTTCAGAGGGAAATATTTCTCTGGAGGATTGGTACTGGTATGAGCTTTAGAATCAGTGAGCTTTCAGATGGAAATATTTCTCTGGAGGATCGGTACTGGTAGAAACCTCACAATCCGTGAGCTTTCAGAGGGAAATATTTCTCTGGAGGATCGGCACTGGTAGAAACCTCACAATCCGTGAGCTTTCAGATTTTGATTTTTATGATCCTTTATTTACCTTCAGACTGTCTGAAGGCGACAGATAAACACCTCTTCCCGTCTGTCGTCTTCGTAGAAAGTCGAGAGTCAAACCATGCAGGTTAACATCTACGTGGAGTCCAGCGATGTTGTTTTTACTAAATGACGAGTCTTGAAATGAACTGGTAGAGTTTCTACAATTTATATAGATAGGATTTCCAGGTAGGCTGCAGGCACTGTGTATAAAATATGTTGACAAATTGGAAACAGTTTTATTTGATTTAATACTTAAAATTATTGATAAGAATAATAACAGTATTTTGTTTTATATAGGCCACTTATCCTAGCAGCTAGATCAAGGTGCTTTACAATATTATTATCCTTGTTCATCAGGCATACTTAGACCCTTCCTCAAACTTTCTCAACTCCCTGGGGAGCATACAATACCAAGCTACACAGTCAAGGGTAGTTCGGCAGGATGAGCGGAGATTCTAGGCAGATTGGTGGATATGGAGCACCTCAGTGAGGCATTGCAGAGCCTCGTTGTGAAGAGAGTTAAAAACAAGTGCCATGATTTGAAACTGTATCCTTTGAGGGATTCTGAGCAAGTGTAGGTCAGTAGTAAGGGGAGAAGTTGGGGTGTGCTTGGGTGCCATGTGGAACAGTCTTGCAGCCTTATTTTCGGAGGGATTGTAAGCAATCCAGGTTTTTATTTGTGATGCCATTGAGTAAGGAGTTGCAATAGTCCAGGCAAGATGTTATCAAGGCCCTAACTGCTGCACGAAACTGCTGCTGTCATTATAGCACCTGATTCTACTCAAATTCCGGATGTGGTAGTTCATAGATTTACATATTTGTCACATGATCATCCATATTCATGAATGAGGTGACACTGACATGACAGTAAGCGTGTAGACTTGCTTTTACCATTATATCTTCAAAAAACTTGAAATGAGACTACTACTACCACTGATACTAGTTTTGTGACTGACCATGTAGATTGCTTGTCACGTCACAAGAAACGTCTTGAAACAAGACTAGTGAGACCGTTTAAATCTGCTTACCTCGTCCCATGATTAAGCATGTAGATTGCTTCGTGCCAAACATTTGACGTCCATGTTGCCATATCACTCAATCCACCCAAGAAGTAGGACTGGAACTGCTCGACCATAAACGGTGATTTCTTCGCATAATATGGGAACGCCTTGAGGGAAGACAAAACAAAATAGACGCAAAACTTGTCAAAGTAAAAAAAATGAGAGATGAAATTTGTAAAGTTAAATCAAGTCAACTGTAAAAGGCTGGAGTTTCAAATTTAACCAGTTGGTGCCGGATGACGAGTAAACATGCAAATGTTTCTCTTGCCTAGAAACGGAAGCCGTGTACAGACACCATTGTGTAATTTCAGAATACCAGACTAGAGCAAAGGTTGCCCGGATATTCCACTGCTGAGCGTGCACAGACCAGACACACGTCGTTTAATGCTTCGTTTCACCCACACAAAGACAAAATATGGTCATGAATATATTGGCATTTTCTGGCTATTGAGAGGTGGTTTTGGTGTAATCCCCGATTCCAGACCTTTGTCCTTTTGTTCCCAGAAGAGGATTCCGAGGCATCAAGGGGCTTCCACCATTATTTATTCATTGTATTTCGGCTCAATGGAGGTGAGTCAGAGTGAGCCAGGAATCGAGCCATGGTTCCAGGCTTAGTACCACTCTTATGCTGCAGGTAACGGCCAATGTTTTGCAATCCATGGTGGGTGAATTTGACATTTTCTCGGTCGAGAAAACAAAACGGACGGACCAATCTTTGTTTTCTTGGCATTGTCAAGTCAGGGCTTCTTTGTGCCAGCGGTACCCTCAAAGAAAAATGATTTCGCCAAACGAATCCCGCCAAAAGAATCTCGGTGGCAACTGGCTAAAGGGACAGACCACTTTCATTTTGTCAAAGGGTCCTTCTATTAGAAAATCTGAAAGTCTGTGGGAATATTTGAAAGGGGCACCAAGGCCAAGACCTAATTTCATAGAGCTGCTTAAGCAGACAATATTGCTTAACAATTTGCTGCTTAGCGAAGTTGAGCAGGATACCAGTCACAAATTATATATATAACATGGTATTTTGGCTGGTAACCATAGTCTGGTAAGCATAATATTTGTTTGCTTAGCTAGTCTTTCTGCTTAAGCAGCTCTATGAAATTTGACCCTGGCGTGGGACTCTGTGTTTTGTAAGTCTCTGTTTCTGTAAAATTGTTATCTCACCTTTCCAATACCTAGCTTTTCACCAAGTCTGTTGGAATAAACAAAATTTGGAAACAATCTTAAGAAAGACTTTTTCAAAGCAGTGGATAATAACTTAGAGATTAGTTGCTGGATATACCGTGGAAACCCACTGTTCACAAAAAGATGATCAAAGGTGCGAAAGATTTTTTCTTGTTGTTGTTTAAAGAAAGTATTGTTATTATTATTATTATTATTTATTCGGCCAAGATTCAATGACAATAAAGTTCACAAAAATACAGTATGTACAAGTAAACATAATCGAGCAAAATAAAAAGAATACATATAAATTAAAATTAATAAATAAATAAATACACCCGCACAAAAACTATAAAGACAAAACCAACTTGGAAAGAAAAGGGTAGGAAAGGGACAGGTGGTTGAGCAACCAAGCACAAAGACGAGAGAAAAAATGACAAAAAACACCAGAAACAATCAAAGAAACAGATCAAGACAATACTAAACCAGAATCATGACAAAAACAACATTACCAGCAAATGAAACAAGAAACAACATAACCAATTTAAGCCGGCCAGGACAGACAAAAGTGTACCCAAACACTGTGACCCGAAGGCCTGTCTATCCAAGCTTAAATGGTGACATATAGGCAATAAATTTAAACAAGGCCCGTTTTAAACGTTGTGGTCTTGCCGTGTCGAATTCAAATCATTTTAGTTCAGTAACAGCGCAGCATTGGCGTGGCAGTAGTTTAAAACATAGTGCTTCTGTCAAACTATGCCAATAGCACTGCAGGGCCTGTCGCGCCATGGTTGAGCTAAGCCTCTGCCACGCCGAGTTCCAAAAGGGGCTTCAAACATCGCGTTCGTGCCCCGTCGAATAGAGAGAAAAAAAATTGGAATATTTGGACACAGCAAGAGTGCGATGTTTGAAACAGGCCTATATTTTGCACAATAAGAAACTTAACCTTTCAAGGTACAAGAGTGCAGTACATTCTTCGATAACACTTGCATTTACAACGTCTCGTCCGTAAAAGTCCTTGTAGATGTGAACAAGATCTTCCGTTGGCACGTACCTATTCGAGATATAAATGGAACAGTCCTACCATAAAAGATTGTATTAAATAATTTGCTAACTACTGACGGAAGCGTTTGTGTGGTCTGTGCACGCTCCGTAGTGGAATGACCGGGCGACCTTTGTTCCGGTGGTCCGAAATTACATAATGGCGTTTTTACACGGCTTCCGTTTCCAGGCAGGGGAAACATTTGCTTGTGTTCATGTCATCCGGGGCGAACTGGTTAAAGAATGAAATAAATAGTACAGTGACCGGGGTAAATGTGTTCATGTCCCATAAGCATCAAAATCGGCAGAGATATAAATGTCCGTTATTAATTTATTTTTTTCTTACCAATCAGAGAGACTGTCTATGTAGGACAGATCAAACTCGTAGACTGACACAATGTCACCTCCTAAAACAAAAAAAAGAAAGAAAAAGGAAAGATGGATCTATGAATGCTTAATATATTCAACAATATGCACAGCACACGGGACCTACGGCTTTACGTCCCATCCGAAGGACGCAGCAATAATGGTCAAGTGTCTTGCTTAAGGACACAAGTGCCACGACCGGGACTCGAGCCCAAACTCTGCTGATCAGAAGCATCAGAGCTTGAGTCCAGTGTTCTTATCCACGACACGCCACTAAAGAGTCTGAATTCATATAAAGAGTCCGAATTCAGAAAAAAGTATCAAGGAAAGTAAAGAAATTCTGAAGACGGATAAAAACAATATTGCCGGAAAGCAGCAAGTACTAGAACTCAAGTTAAGTGCACTTATAATTTTGTTCAAACTCACTTATCCAAATGGAACTGTATATTTTTTGCCTTTGAGAAAGACTCTGCTGGGGTTCAAACATTAAAAGAAAAAAAAAAAAAAGATCCCAGAAAAGAGCAGAACTCACCGATATCGCCAACACTGTGTGCCTTGTCAAAACTACCAAAGAAATTTACCTGAAACATAAAAAAAAGAGAAGGCTGGAAGGAAGCTCTTTTCCCCAAAACAGCGGGATGTTTCCTGTTGTTAACTCATTAGGCTTAAATACACATTTGTCTTTTACAGATGCTAGGTCCAATTTTTTGCCAATTTGACCAGAAAAAATTTGATTTAAATTTAACTAGCTATTTTTTAAAACAAGAAAGTTAAACTTTCATTTAAGGTATTGCATCCATATGCAACATTTTTTTTTATGTTTTTCCTTTTGACATGTTTGAAACAGCATCGTCTGTGAAATTTCTTCAGAGAAAAATCTTAAAGACATTTTCTCTTGATGAATATTGGGCCATATAACTTTATCTATTACTATCGGTATACTCTCCTGCCCAACTGGCTCATGCCACAACATTCCGCAGGAGACTGTGGAGCATGGTAGTCCAGAACAAATGGTACTACCAATGCTAGTCTGGAACAAATGCTACTTTGTGGAAGTCCGTGGTTACCAGTGTACTCTTGTTCCCTGTGTGCTATAACAACAATGAACATTGGTTCTCTATAATGTCAAAAAGGCACCAGACTGTGTCACCCCTTCCAAGTTCCTAACGTACGCCGAAGAACCCGGTACACTTATCAAAAAGAGAAAGGTCTTGCCCCTGTGTTTCTGGCATGGTCTGGCAGCAATATGTACCACCTTACCCTGTCTAGTTTATCCACATAGCACCTTTATTTATTCAAGATTTTTGTCAGCCCAGAAGCACTTGTATGTCTTCTACTTCAGCATCGATCAATCACCACTGGCATTACATCCAAACTTGGGTCCTGCCGAGTCAACCAACGTTAACGTATCCCTTTCAAGGTGTTGTATAATGGTTGTTCTGAATCCCTTCATAAAATGATTCTTGGCAATTTCTACTTGGTGGCGCAAGGAGTGTCATCAATGTACACTACTACAATCTAAAATGATCTCAGGCTTTTAGACTCACGTCTCCCATTGTGGCGAGAAACCCCTGGTCGATCCCAAGACTATGCCACGAAACGTCAGCGACTTGATGAGAGACGAACCCAAGCATGAAGACAACTAGCTTTTCTGTTTCCTGGGGGTCAAATTTTAAATCTCGGTGAGTAATGTTTAAGGGTGATTGTGAAGACATGCAAGAGACGTGGAAATTCATCCAGAACAAGGCGTAACTAAAGGAGAAGGCACTGGAGATTGGGGGCCGGGAGGGGGGGGGGTGGTGGGGGTGGGAAGGGACGTGCCCCCCAATTGAAGTCCATGCTAGAAAATACTGAGTTCTTGTTATCATGAGGACTTTGGAGACTAAAATGGTTTATGAATTTTACACACTGCTTTAATAAACTTTACCTTGTCCCATGGTTGCGGGTAGACCCTCCGAATGTAGTTTATAGTCGCATTTAGAAAAGGGACCCAGTGACTGTCCTCGGACACCCAGTGGAACTGTCCTACAAAAACCAAAAGATAATCCAGTAAAATTTGAACAGTCAAAAGACCTTCAAACAAACAAATCTTGTCACAGTCCAAATATTTGGATGGTGAGTTACCATAGTGTGGAGTTTTTGGATGGATTTGGTACTGTACCCCCAAACCACCCACTCTTAGCATGAGGCCAGGCAAACCAGTCTTATCAGAGTCCAAACATTTGGGTGTTGAGTTACCATAGAGTGGAGTATTTGGATGGATTTGGTATTGTACCCCCAAACCACCCACTCTTAGCATACGGCCAGGCAAACCAATTTTATCAGAGTCCAAACATTTGGGTCTTGAGTTACCATAGAGTGGAGTATTTGGATGGATTTGGTACTGTACCCACAAACCACACACTCTTAGTCTTAGCATGAGGCCAGGCACACCAAGACTACTCTCATGTAAGACTCCGTTACAAACTGAACTGCCTTCCTCTGAACCTTGTTCATGGTTATGAATCGAGACTGTTACCTTAGAGTATTTTTGACGATATCAGAGGGTCTAGTAGTTCGAGGCAAGGTTAGCATTACGTTCTTCACAGATACTCTTAGAACCATAACCCTTGACCTACCTGATTTGCATAAGTCGGTGTAGAAAGAATCTGGGTATGGGTTCCCAGCCTGGAACGCATCCTGATTGGCTAGGATAAGCTGATGGAGACAAAAACACAATATTATTATTTATTATTATTTATTCGACCTCAACAAACATAATGCAAGCATATAAACAAAACAACAAACCAAAAAGTGGCTGATAAAACCACAGAACGAAGAAAGCAAACATATTGCAAACATATAAACAAAACAAAAAGCCAAAAAGTGGTGAGCAAAAAAAACCCCAAAAAACAAAAACAAACAAACTAGGGCCTACTTCAAAAAGGCTGTAAATGCAGAGGGCAAGCACTTAAAGAGGGGATCCTCTGTAGATGAAATACTAAGCACATGTCACAAAATCAAAAAAGAAAAACGTAGCTTTTTGTTAAATCTCAACCACGAACAGAATAAATTGAGTCAAAGGTACCAAGTACATTTTGTACCTCCGAGCTCACACACACGGTCAACACAGACAATAGTCGACTCCAGAGTCTGTGTGTCTTTAACCAGTTGCTGCCGGGAGTCTTTTTGTTTGCCCGTCCACCTGGCGAATTGCCGGGATCATTTCTCTTCGAGGGTATTGCTGGCACAAAGAAACCCTGACTTGACAATGCCAAGAGAAGAAAGATTCTCTTTATTGGAACGTCTGTTTTGTTTTCTCGACCGAGAAAATGTCAAATTCACGTGCCGTGAATTGTAATACATCGGCCGTTACCTACGGCATAGGAGTGGTACTAAACACGGAACCATGGCTCGATTGCCGGCCCACTCTGACTTATCTCCATTGAGCCGAAACACAATGAATGAATAATGGTGGAAGCCTCTCGATGCTTCGTAATCCTCTTCTTGGAACAAAAGGACAAAGGTCTGGAATCAGGGAAAACACAAAAAATCACCTCTCAATAGCCAGAAAACGCCAATAATATTAAAGCCATTTTTTGTACTTGTGTGGGTGAAATGAAGAGTGATATGGCGTGTGTATGGTCTGTGCACGCTCCGCAGTTGAATGACTGGGCGACCTTTGCTCCGGTGGTCCGAAACTAAACAATGGCGTCTTTACACGACTTCCGTTTCTAGGCAGGGGAAACATTTGTGTGTGTACATGTCATCCTGCGCCTATTGGTTAGAAGAAAAGTATCATTGGCTTTTTGAAGAGTACATTAATTTCCATCCTCTAGCTTTCAATCAAGCTGTAAAAAATGTGTCCAGTGAAAACAACGCAACAAACTGCCGCCGTGGGTTTTGTGCACATTTATATCGGGCTTGTTTTGATTGCAGCAATCAAAATAAGCAAGTGCTTTTGTGAGGTCTTCAATGCTATCTTTTTGACTTTGACAGTATTTCTGACAGATATATTTCTCTTGTGGATTAGTACAACTACATGGTAGTATGAACTTTATAATCAGTGAGCTTTCGGATTTATACTTAAGCAAGGAAGATGGCCTATTTGTTTGTTTTATTAAATTAATACTATGTTTCTGTTTTTTGTCACAGTCAAAACGATTTCGTCAAAAAGGAAGCTTTCAACAAAGACCACAATATCCGACCTGTAAAATGACAATGTTGGACGGACAGCTGGCAACAAAACTGATCTTAATGATGTACCTTTTTGTAATCTACTCCTCCTGTTTTATCCACGAAGTATTCAACAGCTCTGTGCCCTAGACAAGATATTAAACAAGATCACAAATGAAAAAAATCAAATTAATAAAAAAATAATTAATAGGCCTACATAGATGTATTGTGATTGTTAGGTTTTTATAAATCATGGAAAAGTTGGTTTCCATATCCGGCTGCCACTTTCTAAGGGATTTTTTAGATTTCTTAATGGATGTTGGGCTCTTCCCCTTTTCCTTCACGTGCACCCCGCCCCCGCCCTTATTAGTTAGTTACGCCAAGTGCATTTTTGGCAATCATATATCTCAGATATTTATAATCTGTGCATAGAGAAAGGGCAACATGATGCTTTTATGCTTGATTTTTTACTGTAAATGACTGTGTAGACTGTATCTATTATTGGTAGTGATTTAGTTTTAATTTTAACCATTAAGAAAGGACCTTTTTCGCTATGCTTGAACTAGGGCTAGGCCCCTAACAACAAAATACTCATGATGGTACAGTTACTGTGGTACGGTACACAACCAGAACCAGATTCAACTCTTAACGTTACTGGGTATACTGTAGTGTTACTGTGATAAATAATGATTAAAAGTGTTGTTATGAAAAAGTTATAACTTGTTTACCAATTTCTATATGCGTTGTTGTTCCACAGCCTGCAACAATTACTGAAAGCTCAAACCACACTACAACTGTCATAAACTGGGTAAACATTATTGCAACTTGGCGGACGTCTTTGTGGAAGAAACTCCGGTAGGCGATAAGGCTGCATTTACACTGCACTATTTCTCTGATCTTCCTCGTTTGTGTCTCTCTTCAGTGTGAGTGTCACGTGAGTTCTTGTGACGGCTCGTGACCAGACGACTGTTTTGCTTTTACTTTTGACTGTCACGTGAGTTGCCCATGGTGGTTGTAGTGGGCGTAGCCCCGGGGCGCTAGCTAGCCGGGGACCGGGTCCGGGGTGGGGTGGGGGAGGGGGCACGTTACCCCCACAAACTTTCAGTTCCCCCCACCCAGATGCACCCCATAAAAAAGTAGATACATGTCATTCATTAAAAACACGATACCTGCCCCCCCCCCCCCTCCAACCACAATGAAAAGCAATGCCCACCCTCCTGGTGCCCAGACTGGTGCCCCCAATGAAAAAATCCTGGCTACGCTGCTGAGTGGTTGAGAAATACAATCATTTCGTTCATGACGAAGTCGATATTTTAATTGTTCTTGGGTTGGTGGAGGGATAGGGGACAGGGAGGGTGAGAATTGGGTGGGGGGGGGGGGGGGGGAGGGGCGGGGGCGTCTGGCGTCTATTATAGTAAAAATCGTTCCCCAAGTACGAAGAGCGTGTATATAAATGTAATAGTTACCGACTCAAAAACGTCAGTAGAGGGCGCCGGTATCAAAAGTGGGGCGGGGCGCTTGCTATGGAACGAAATTTCTACACAGAATCACGGGGGACAAAATCCATGCGTATTTCTTCCACTTAAATTTATTAGTGTAACCAAAACCGAGTCTGGAAAGGCAGTCAATAGTCTGGTGCATTTTTGGGCAAACATTTGAATCAGTGCTTTAGTTGATATTGCACACGGTGAACTCGGCAAAGGCGGTGTCAGCATGGGTCAAATGGAGCGACTTCAGCTGATGTAAAATAAAGAATAAAGAATTAAAAAAAGAAAGAAGAAGAGAAAGAAGAAAAGACAGAGAAAAAAAAGAAGAAGAAAAAACCTTGTATCAACTGATGCCGTAGCCGCAGCTACCAAATCACTTACATGGCCTCATTTGGAAAATCATTATGGAAGTAAAAAAAAAAAAAAAGAGGAATTAAAATGTGGGTTGGGCTTGGGATCCAGGACGGGCGGGGAACTTATAGTTGTATTTGTAATTATTAAAAAAACCACAAAAGACAATAACAATGACATACAACGAATGTTTTATTGTTTAATTCGGAAGCGTATGTACATTATGATGAGTATAATTATGATCGCTAAAGATTCGAAGTTGTTAAAAAAGATTAGAAAAAATTGCGAAATGAGTTCTCTAGCTCCCATGACGTTTGATCTTTAGATGGTACATTATTACAAGTTTATCGTGCAATAATAGTTCTGGCGTGTACTCAAACAGCGATTTTGAAAACATTGACTTGCCATCATGAAGGCGAAAGGCCTTAGGCCCTCTATCGCCAAGGCGGTAAAATCAAGCACTTTTACGGGTAAAAGTTCGAATACACGCGATAATTGATCAGCATATCATCATTAACTAAAAGCTTTGTGTTTCACCGACTCAGAAAAATCATTTCGTGTCGTTTGACATTATTTTGCAATAATTGTTACACATAAACATTTTTTTTAAATACATTAATTAACTTAAAAGTAAACGTAAATGCAAATTTAAAGCCATATTTACAATCGGGAGAGATTAAGTCAAGTCTTTGTTGTTTTTTTTAAAAGTAAATACATTCTCATCCTCTGTTAGTTTTCAGTAAAGATTTTGGTCTGATACAAGTTTTAATCAAATTCCTCAAATGAGTGAAAACAACAGAAATGGTTTATGTTTTGTGTCGGATTTTGTGCACGTTCAATATTGGGATTGTTTCGACTGGGGCAATCCATATAAGCATTGGTGACTACGGAGTCTTCAAGGAGACTTTTGAGATCACTAGCCGGCAGCAGACCTACCAGGTAAATCCATTGATCTAGGATATGTGGGCATGCTCAGAACAACGCAAACAATGGAAATTCACCTTGTAAGTCTGCTGCCACCTAGCGTTCCAAAGTCTCCCATTGCCATTTTCCTCGACTCCTAACAGTAATTCAGGTGAGCAAGGTTTACTGGTGTCTAATCAGTGAGATTTCAGAATTATTACTAATCAAACATGTTTTTATAACTATTACAAGTACAAATCCTGTGCTTTGTTGTATAAACAATTATCTTGTCACACTTTCACTGAAGAAATTTATCCTAATCTTGCATTTGACCAGGGCCCAATTTTATACATCTGCTTAAGCACAAAAAGTAGCTAAGCACAAATCAAATTATGCCTACCAGAATGAGGTTACCAGCCAAAATAGCATGTCACATGTTCAATCTGTAACTGGTATCCTGCTTATTTTTGCTTAGCAGACAATTTAAACACTATGTTCTGCTTAAAGCAGCTCTATGAAATTGGGCCTTAGAGCTTACCGTTAATTTTTGGGCGTACTCTTTTGCGGAGTTCAATCTTCAATCGAGGTCAAGTTGAAAGAGTGCGCCCTCTTTCGGCGAGTCAAGGGTAATCCTCAAATGCCGACTTAAATAACAATATGAAAGTGCGACAGGATATCAACTTTTACAACTTTTAGGGATGTTCGAAAACTAAGTAAAGAATCATTAAAAAAAAGAACAAATTTCACAAAAAAGTATCTGCTAAAACAAAAGTACAAAAATAAAACACCCCAAAACCCAAAACAAAATCACGCTAAAACAACTTTCTCACGAACCCACGATTAAAAATTCCTCATTTTTGGGGTTATAACTAAACTGTAGTGTATAGTGACCTACGTATTATGTACATAAAAACAAAAACAAACAACTTACCCCAAAACTGGTTAATTAGTTAAGGTTGCAAATTGCATTAAACATTCTTACATGATTACTGGTTACCTAAAAATGATTACAAAAACCTTTGCATGTCTTCCTTAACTCTTATATACATCAATCATTCAACAACAACAAAAATGTCAAGAATTTATAAATGTTGGTTACATCTGGGAGCAATTTTGAATGTCTCCCCCAGAGGACCATTTTTAGTCCACAGCGAGGCAGAGTTGTCAACCTTTGCACGGGACGGCGTGGCTGGCTCGTAGCTCGCACCGCCTGTCACCCACGAGGAGCTTCCGGGTTCTGAGCTTGAATCCTTCCACGCATTTACCGAAACCGCTCCATGGTCCGAAGAGACATTTTTCTACTTTGGGGAAAAACACACATAAATGGCAGTATACATTAGCCAAGAATGATGAAGTGAATCATTCTGTCATATACAATAAATTCCCCGAATCGATCGAACTAGACTTTAGTCTTTTTAGCTACCGGTACCATTGCATTCAATTTCGTTTTCGTGCACACATGATTTCGCTCTTCTCAGTCAGGTTCGTTTCAGCCATTCTATTTCATTTATAGACATTCAAGACTACATTTTCACCATTCTTCAGTTTAAAATTCTACTACCTTTTTACAATTGATGAAATTGAATTGTGGAACAGCCTCTTGCTGCTGGCTTTTACAAAATTGAATGATCTTTGCGACCGAATGAATCCGAATCATTTTATTTGACCAGTTATTGCTAAACTGTTGGAATTGAATTACTGCTTTCGACTTTTGAAAACTGATGCAACGGAGCTTTTTAGTTTTTTTTCTAAATTGGCCGGGAAACATTTTTACGGGCACCTATTAGTTCCATGCCCCTCAGAAAATTTTAAATGGTCTTCTTTAGATCTTTTGGGAAGACGAAAAACTGGGCTGGTAAAAGTTGAAATGAACATGAAGGTTTTGCTGAGATAGCACCGGCAAGAGAACAAGAATGTCTCGTTTACTTCACTTCTGTCATTGGATTATTTTTCTCTAAAATTCCTACGATAATTTGAAGTCCATAAACTCAACGAAATGTACTTTGACATTAGGGGGCCTACTGACTCGAGCCGTTGCCATCCACATTCTTGATAACGAAACGAGCATAAAAATGCCGCTATTCCCAAGTTGGTGCTATCTATACCATTGGTGTTAAAATGATATCCGTCCGTACGTTTTTGTCAACTAAAAAAGTCTAGTGAAACATTTACTGAGTTTTTCACTTTTCACTTTTTTTTCTTACCGGTGCCGTTCTTCCCGTAGCATGGTTTTGTTCGCGTCACAGTTTCTTGACAATCTGGCGGAGTGATATCATCTCTCTCCAGTGTGCCGACAATAAGTCTTTTTTGCTCCTCTTCGTCACACTCGCTCCATTCGCCCCAACTGTATATGCAAGCTTGAATCACAAACATAAAGGCAGTATAAAATCATTGTTATCAGTCCTTATTTAGGGGGTAATGCACAGAGATTTTCACTCTTGAACGAGCCAAAAATACACCACTCGGGCAAGAGAATGAAATTTGCACTTTTTTCTAAAACATTTATAGAGTACTATTATACGACAACTTTACTAAATAAGTTCAACCTAAATTTGCCACGAAAGACAACCATTACCATTAATAGGAATAATCATCTGAAGACTCTCACTTAAAAATAAATCAGTAAACTAGACTCTTTTGCCTTACCAACTGCACATCGTTGATGTATCTCTCTTATAAGTCGACACCCATCGGATTCCTTGGACGGGTCGGTCAGCGTGTCACGCCGTTCTCTCATGTCGCTTGTTACGTTACAGTAACCCCACGGACCCAATACGTACTCACAGCCTGAACGAGACCGAAAGACAAAGGTTTCATTGTTTGTTTGTTTATTGCGGTTCTTACATGAGGACATCGATGGAGGAGGAAGGCGAAGAAGAGAACAAAAAAAAATTTCCCAAAAATTTCAGTCATTGTCATTTGAAGCCCAGTTTATGCACAAAGATACAAAAGCGTATTGCCGCCACATGAATAAAAACAATATCACTCTTGTCGTGTACATACACGATAGTTATCTTGTACCCCATACACGATACTTATCGTGTACGTACACGATTAGTCCAAACTTATCGTGTACGTACATTATAATTCCCAACTTATCGTGTACGTCACGATAATTATCGTGTACGTCACGATAATTATCGTGTACGTCACGATAAGTATCGTGTACGTACGAGATACCTATCGTGTATGTACACGAGAAGAGTGAGATTATTTTTATTTACGTGGTGGCAATACGCTTCCGTACAAAGACCCTCACCAAGATTGGAATACTTGCCACAGAAACAAATCTAACCGTAGAGGGCGTAGAGATGGCTCCAGGTCGTCATTTGGCGAAGGAGCTCAGATTGTTTTTTTTTCAGGAAGACTCGGGGACCACTGATCCAGTATGCCATTGGGGGAGGGGGGGGGGGTGATTTTGCGCTCCTCTCCTTCCTTGATCCGCCACTTAATATGAATTAAAATGATTTTATGTGTGCCCTTTTCAACATGTTATTCTTCGAACCTCGAAGTGTCCTGTAAAACGTATTATGTAGTCTTGAACCACGACCAGATTAAGCTCCTTGCTAGACGGTCTTTGTAAAGCACTTGCTAGTCTTGCCTCAATGAGTTTCGGCCCCGACATTAAAATAATTAAGAAGCAGTAAATCACAGCTACTCAGTGGTAGCATTTTTGTTGGTATCATTTTTGTCTTTTTCGTCAAACATCAAGAGAGCACCCTACCGTTCTTGTTCTCCAGACGACGCTGATATTTATCACATGGTTTAGTAATGACTTTCTTCTGCTCGCAGAGAGTCGGGTCACCAGCCTTCAAGGTGTACGTTCTCATCTGTAGGCTGGTCTGCTCATCACAATCCGTCCAGTCTTTCTTGTCGTACTTGCATTCTGTTTATTTAAACATGTAAAGTTATTTGTCAATTTGTTCACAAGAAAGTTGACATGGACTTTAGAATGGGGCAACATTTTGTGAGCTCGTCAGGTAGGCCTCCTAAATGGGTTCGTCAGGAAACTAGACGGCTGCATACATCGGGTTAATTAAAGACGCAGGCTCGTCGCCATTACCCGACGGCCATTTTCGTGGCACTAAAGATCATTTACATGCTCATGTGTCATACAATGTGAAACAAGTCGCCTTTCTCACTGCGAGAGACACCCGAGGCTATTATTCTCCACGAGACTGTCTTTAAAGCGTATACGCACATTGTTTAGAACAATACTTTTACCAGATAAGTCTGCCGCCACCTAGCGTCTCACAAGCCTCCATTTTGTACTTGCATTCAGTGAAATTATAACAATATACATAGTTTTAAAAGTATTGTCACTCTTTACATAATAAAACTACAAGAACCCTTAACCTGTTGGTGTTGGTGTTGGTGTTCAATGTTGTGGTGTTGACGGTGTAAGGGGCGGAGCATACAGCTCTAAAAGGGGGCGAATATTACTACCTCGGGAGAAATAAGACTGACGATAAGAAATTGCACAAATTGACGCACTTGTATGATTCTGCAACACGGTCCAGTTTCCCAACTCGGCTGAATAACAAGACTTTATAACAATACTTACTCTGAGGGTCGGTTCCCTCACCCATCTTCTCAGCTTTGTTTCGCTTCGGTGGATCCCTTCCCGCGCCCTTCGTACTCTGCCCACCGTCATTCTGTCGATCCTTACTCCCCGATCCTTTCTTCTTTCCCTCCCGGGCCTTATCCCCCTGTGCCCGCTCCCTGCAGTAAACTCGACACGGCCGGTCCTGTTCCTTCTTTTTGCAGTTTTCCCCGTCCCTCGTTGCGCGCTCCACACCACGTCCGCATGAGCGGCCGTCCCGGACCTCGCAGGATCCCCACACCCACTCGCTACACCTCGGTGGGTTATGCCTTTCGGTGTCGGTGGCTTGGTCGGAGCCTGCGGGTGATTCGGGTTGGCTTGGATTGACTTGGGGAACTGTTGGTGGTTGCTCCTTCGGGTTGGAGGTGGAGGTGGTGATAGGTTCTTCGGCATGATCGGCCTGGACGGCATCAGCTTGTGGCCTCGCTGAAAAAGAAATTCAACAATAATAACTGTCATGACAAGATCTAGAGCAGGCTAGTCGAAACGTTGAGACCAATAATTGACAAACTCACTCCGCGGCAGTGAAGTTATCCGAGAATTCCCCTCGATCCACTAAGCGAAAGTAGAAGTAGTCCCGGCCGATTTCCTACCTCCCCAGGTAGTACTTAATAAGCAGGACAGTTCGTTTCAGAACTAAGTTGTCCTCCGAATTCCGAAATCTACTCCGCGGTAGTAGAAAAATAACAGGACAAGTTCTCACAAGAACGATCTGCTGTTCATATAGCAAAGTAGACATAATCACATTGATACTTCACACCATGCAATGCCTCAAAACCTTCAGTCATGAAGTAATAATTATAAAAATATAATTGTTTTAACATTAAAACTATTAGTATATGGATTTACTAAGCGGTTTTAAACCACGTATCAAAACGCCCGACACATCTGGCCGTGAGCGTGTCTGAAACAATGTCAACTCCTTAGGAGTGTGCAGTACCGGCAGCCGATATTGCCAACTTTGTAGCTAGTCAATCCCAATAACAATTTCTACCCCACGCACGCCCCTCCCATTTACTCCTTGGTAATGAGAAGCAATTTGTGGTTATGTGTCTTGCTCAAGGATACAAGTGTTAAACCCATACTCTGGTGACTCATCAGAACTTGAGGTCGATGCTCCAGACTGCTCGGCTAGGGCACAACTCACAGATCAGATGGATTTCAACATAGAGTAAGACAAAAAACAATATTTCCACCCCCTTTTTATTGGGGGGGGGGGGGGGGCAATATCAGTATGAAGGCGTAAACTGTTTGAACCCCTCAACCTTTATATTCTTTGAATACGTTTTGATTAAGAAAAGGTGTGAATTTCTGAAATTGAACAACATTCCCACAAGCTGTGGGGAGTATTCTGAGAATTGGAGACTTTTGAGACGCTGGCGGCAGCAGACACAACGGTCCTTTTTTGACAGTTCTGAGCGTGCGCCCACATGCTCAGTAATGCTCACGTAGTTCTGAGCACGCGTACTATTGGTGAGAACTGTGAAAAGGGACCGCGCAAAAGTCTCCCGATGCTAACAACAGTTCGTTTCGGAGGACTTGTTTGTTGCAGTTTTACGTAACCCTTGAGTCTAAGCACACAAATGAAGTAATTTCAACCGTGCTAAACGAAGCCCGCCACCCCCCTCCCCTGACCAAAAGTTAATTTTATGATACCGATTTATGATTTGACAGGATGTGATGGAGGTGTATATAATCCCGCCCCCTAATTCAATAACCCTGGCACGATACCCACGCACTTATTTCCTGTCCTTAAAAAATTCCCAGGGACGCGCAAGGTGTTTGTAGCCCGGGGTTCTTGCCACGCCCTAAATGCAGTATTGCAAACACAGTTGGAAAGCCTCGTGTAAAAAGGCGAACACACAAGTTTGAACTCGAGATTCATGCCCATATAAAAGGATATTGAGGCATTATGTTGACTCACGGAGTTTTCACCAATCGGAGAATTTATTTTGTTATCTTAAAAAAAAGGAAGTATATATCTTATTAACCGTTGTAAAGTTCTCTCAAATTGAAATGGAAGCTCGAAGGGTTTCCTTGTGTAGAAATAAAAGCTCCCACAACAATTCTAATGGGTTGGAAAAAGGAAGTATTGGGCATCCGAATGCTTGTCCCCAAACTTCCAGCGGCTTGTAAAAAGGCTAATTTAGATTAATGGGCTTCTAATATCCGGAAAGTTTACAAAACCAATTCATACGGGGGCACCTTTACCCCTTCTGATATGCCCCTTCAGCAAATCTTGTGATCCCTGGTCCGGAAGATGCACCCCTAGAACCGGTGTGTACCCCTCGATGCCCCCCGGAAAATTGCTCTCTAGTTACACCTCAAGGTGTACTGCACTGATAGCTGTAGCTTTTCTAGCACGGGTCTATTTCCAGGCAGCAGAGGGCATTCCCATGACAACAACTGGATATGGATTTAATGTTGATGTCACACTGTTTTATGATTGACGTTATACAGTGTCGGGGTAACGGTTCAATGAGGTGAACATGGGATTTATGTACAATTTAAAAAAGTGATCCTGCCGGCTGATGTAAACCACTTTGACAAAAAAAGCTATCACCAGCTGATTCAGAGTTAATCAGTGTCACACACTTCGTCAGAAACTTAGGAAAGTTCGTAATCCGGCATCTGTGAAATGTCTTTTTCCAAGATCTGTTCGTGATCAATTTTAACCGCTTGGAAAAAGAAGAACTAAAAGCAGTGGCGTAACTAAGGGAGTCGGGGCACGGGTGGGGGAGGGGGGGGGGCACGTGCCCCCAACTTATGTCCGTGCTCCCCTCCTGGTGGTGCCCCTGCACTTTTGAGTTTAAATATGAAAGAATTGTACATTTCCCCCCCCCCCCTCCCCGGTGCCCCCCCATTTGAAATTTGGACTTTTGAGTTTAAAATATGAATTAAGTTATACATTTTCCCCCACCCCTCCCCGGTGCCCCCCATTTGAAATCTGGACTTTTGAGTTTAAATTTTACCAGAATAAAATGTTACATTTATCAGCTTCTATGTGCTAATTTCAATGTTTCTAAAACTAATTTTTATCAATTACACGCAGAAGGTATTTTGTTTTACCTCAACACGTCAGAATAGCGCTGAAAAGGGGCTTGTTTAGGAAAAACAAAACAAACGAAAACTACAGTTTTAATTGGCCAAAAAAGCCCCCTAGGAAGAATGGTTCCCCCTTCCCTTATGCTCCCTAAAATATCACCCTAGTTACGCCGCTGAACTAAAGTGACATTTTGCTAAATCATTGCGTCATGATTCCGTCATCAGTCTGTTACGTATTAAATGTAAATTTTCATATTACTTTTTTTTTAGTATAAAGATATCAATAGTTTCAGGGATTAGTATTTAGAAGGAAGATTGCGGTTGAGGAGAAAAGAGAGCGCGCAATTGACCTTAGCATTGACGTCATACAGCCGCCATCTTAGATGTAAAATGATGATGAAACAATGGAAACGCACAGATTTGTACGCGCGGCGCGCAGGATTGGCCAATGAACAGCCTTCTTTTGACCTCCTAGGCGAGGGCGCCCTACTAGGCTGACGTCATGTGCATAAGGTCTTTTCCCCAGGTGCAAAAGAAGTGGATTCATCGAAACTAAACTAACTTGACTGACAGGAAGTAATTGAGCATGCAAGGTCATTCGGTTTAAACTATGCCATCTTCTATTAAAATATTGTCAATTTTGATTGATGCAACTTCAGAAGAGATATGAAATCCGGTCTAAATAACTGTGAAGTCATGTTTCGCAGCTTTAGGTTCTTTTATAACTTTATACAGTTTTAAATAGCAAGAACTTTAGGCGGTCTTCCTTCAGAAGTATCCGAACTACGTTTTCTCCTCTAACTCAGACCATGGCTGACGGCTTTGGCTATGGGAAGATCGCTGGGACAGGCTATTCTTCAATATTGCCGTTGCAGCCAACGGCCATAGCCGTAGCCGAAGCCGCTTAATTTGGACATGTCAAAGAGACTTGACCCAAATCTGAACCTCTGCAACTCTAAATTCAATCACACCGTCCTATATAGCAAAGTAGGATACTCTGGGACAGATCAAGCACAAAACGCCTTGAGCTACGACTACCCTGCTATTCAGCAAAGAACTCGCTTGCAACATGCTCAGTGTGCTTTAAGTTTTGTTGTGCTTACGAAATGAAAGCCAGCGGGACATTTATAAGCATTATAGCTTGTCTCTGCTTAGCAGCATCTACAGTCTTGCACTCTTAGCGCGTTTTTCTGAACAGAACCGGACCTTGTGAAAATTAGCCACTTGCAAGTACAGAGTTGAATGATGTCTGGAACAAAGACTTGCTCAGTCACAAATTATTGCTCAATATTGGAATTCCTCAGACTAAACTCCAGTGGTGCTATACAAAATAACCATGGTTAGGGGCCAATTGTATAGGCACACACGGGACGGCAAACACTATACACAAATCTCCATGATATCGTGGTCAGGTTACACTAGGCAATTTACAGGCAATCCATTCCAGAAGGAGCAATAACTTTCAAAGAAGCAATAACTTTCTAATCAAATTTTCACTTTCTCGGAAGGTGATGTCCTATTATTGGCCAAAAATGCCTCTTGCAGAACTGCAGTGTTCATTTTGCCTCCAAGTTACCGAGTCTGTCTGTGGTAATTGCGACGTGTGACAAGCGCTCGAGGGCGACAATGACGTCTTGTAGGTCGCTAACTAAAAAAAAAAAAAAAACCTTGACAGATTGAGTTCAACAATGGAAACAATCTCATCTAGAATCTTGTAAGAACCTGTCGCGATGTGTGTGACCTGTAAAGTGGTTCGAAAACTGGGTGGGGCCGTCTGTGTCTACCTAGTCTACATTCTTATTTGTCAAAACACTTAAAGGGGATGTTGTCATGATTGTAGCGTAAATAGAATAACCCAGTTACTATGTGCGCGTGCGCAACGGTTGTCACATTACAGTTTGACAAGACGGCACCATTGTGATTTGATCGCAAGCGCGCGTGTGTGCAGTATCTGGGTGAGAGTTCATCTTTCTATGCACAGCCACAGGCCTGCTATAATCATGACGACACATCCCCTTTAAAGGTAAATAACATATCATTCTTCTAGCTTTCAATAATTACACCATCACATATAAATTTAATTTGTGGAACAGATTTTGTGGGAAAAAAACAAAAGAAAGTGGGTTTACATCCGTCGGGCTTATTTTGATTCTTGCAATCAAAATAAACAACGGTGATAATGAGGATCTTCAAATGCTATTTTTCTAAACTTTAACAGTATGTCAGTCTGATTTTTTTTCTCTGGAGGATTGGTTCTAGTTTACTTTATAATCAGTGATTTCAAATTGAAAATTGTTCACCTTTTCATGATAAATTCCCAAGCCTAAATTTCGTCTTTAAAAACCTGGTTGCTACATAACTACAGGACATGGGTTCGACCCCAAGCTCTACGGTGCTTGAGCCCAACACCGTTTCCCGACTAGACGAAGTGGATTAGCGATTTGTTGATAGGCTGGTGTTGTCATCAGTCGTAATTGCTAGTCTGTAAAAAAAAAAAAGGTGTCTGAGCCGTAGAAATTGCCCTTGCCTGTTCGCTACAATTTGAAAAGGAAATTGTTGAGTTAGGAACAACTCTTAATGTGAGTTGAATGAAAGAATATGTTGTCTCAAGTTCAGTGGCGTAACTAAAGGGGGAGGGGCATGGGGGGCACGTCAACTAAGGGATTAGTTCTGGTACTAACATTTTATTATGAGAGCATTCTAACTGCTAAGCTATATCGTTAGAGCATTCTAACTGCTAAGCTATATCGTTATATTTTACCTTTTGCAGTACAAAGAAAGATCGTCAATCTAAATTTTGGTTTTAAGTACAAATATTTCCCCGGTCTTCTTAGGTTCCAGGCTGGTAATTCATCTCCATCAAACCTTTCATGGTGTATTGATGAATGTCACCATGTAATGCAGAAATAGACATATTTGTATAATGGTTACCACTCCCGGCTTTCAACCGAAGGGAATTGTTGAACTTCATGATTTATTATAGATACAATTTAAGGAATGATGAATCGGACGTTCCAGCTCTATCTGAACTTTTAAAAGCTCGACGCATGAAACAGCAATAATGTGCGCAGATACCATTGTATTACCCGATGACATGAATAACAAAATCCTCAGTGACAGCTTTCATTTTCCTTGATAACAAAAATTTGATCTATCGCCAGCAGGTGTCGAAATTTTATGTCAAGCCGATATCAAAACTGCTCTCCGGGGACAATTGTGCCAGCGATGAAATTCGATAATTCGCGATAAATTGGCAGATGTTATTTTAATCGGTGAGCGCGTTAAAGAAGAGAAGTTTGAGGGGTGTCTGAATATCAAAACAACCTGTGACATGTCAGTGCGGTTATACAACTCAGAAATCAGTGTACGCGTTCTAAACACAGTGTATATTGCAAGGGAAACAGGAGCCAGACTGTTGTTTCGAGCCTCGATTTGGATGTACGGCGTAATATTGTGTGGGTGACAACATGGCTGGGAAAACAGCCATTTTCAAAGATTGGTGTAAAAGAAAGTACAAAATGACTACGTCTAACCGGTCTCTTGCAACTTCGCGATCGCTGAGGACAAACAATGAAAACGTCCAACGTGTCCACGTGCTACGCACAACTATCAGCCAATAAGAAGTCTTCGTTTGACCTCGGTGAGGGCGCAGTTTAAGCTCATGAGTTCATAATTTAATAGAGAGGTTGCATGACCCCGGGAAAAGTTTATATATTTCGCAGCAATGTTGGGTCCAGCCATGTACAAACTCAATGGCTGGCGCGTCGTCTGCTGAATGATTTCCAGTGTCTGTTTGCGCACGCAGCGTCACAAAAAAAGTCTTGGTGACGTCACGTGAAACCTCTCTTTATGAGAACATCGAGTGTAGAGATTATTTTGCGCAACGAAAATGCACGTCGTATTTTTATTCTTAAATTATGATATTATGAACTTAATTTATGAACTGGGATTGACTCTTCGAAAAGATAAGACGAAACATGAGTGCTAGCCCCCGCCCCTCCCCCCCAAAAAAGAAAAGAAAAAAAAGATAAAAACAACAAACAAACAAACAAACAAACAAACAAACAAAAAAACAAACAAACAAACAAACAAACAAACAAACAAACAAACAAACAAACAACCCAACAAACAAACAAACAAACAAACAAACAAACAAACAAACAAACAAACAAACAAACAAACAAACAAACAAACAAACAAACAAACAAACAAACAAACAAACAAACAAACAAACAAACAAACAAACAAACAAACAAACAAACAAACAAACAAACAAACAAACAAACAAACAAACAAACAAACAAACAAACAAACAAACAAACAAACAAACAAACAAACAAACAAACAAACAAACAAACAAACAAACAAACAAACAAACAAACAAACAAACAAACAAACAAACAAACAAACAAACAAACAAACAAACAAACAAACAAACAAACAAACAAACAAACAAACAAACAAACAAACAAACAAACAAACAAACAAACAAACAAACAAACAAACAAACAAACAAACAAACAAACAAACAAACAAACAAACAAACAAACAAACAAACAAACAAGCAAACAAGCAAGCAAGCAAGCAAGCAAGCAAGCAAGCAAGCAAGCAAGCAAGCAAGCAAGCAAGCAAGCAAGCAAGCAAGCAAGCAAGCAAGCAAGCAAGCAAGCAAGCAAGCAAGCAAGCAAGCAAGCAAGCAAACAAACAAACAAACAAACAAACAAACAAACAAACAAACAAACAAACAAACAAACAAACAAACTTATGTACTCTTTGAAGTAAGTGATTTTGGATCTTCCCCAGACTTACTTTATTACTATTTTTGTTTAAATTGTCTTGTAACACAATCCTAATAAGGTGGTTGGTCTGGCCTCACATCCCACCTTTAAATATAACGAAGCATGCATGGCATACCAAACCGTCTGAAGTTAACCCCACGGGATTAAAACATGTTCCCTACAACAAACTCCGGCAGCTTTCGGAGTTTTATTTTACACTCTCCCCTTTTCTTAATTGAAATCGAGTGAAATACTGCATGAGAAAAAAAACCCACTTTGGTACATTAAGAGTTGTCCATGACGTGGAAGTGCGTTTGACACACGGATTTCCCCCGAGGTACAACAGAAAATGTTTTAGGATTTTGTTCTCAGTGTTTAAATTAGTTTGTCATTAATCTTTTTTCTGGAGCAGGTTAGCGATGTCCACTAGCTTAGAACGTAAAGTAAATCCTCCACCGAAGGATTTGGTACGGATACTCACCAAAACGAATCTAAAAACAAGATAATTCTGGACACCTTTGGATGTCATCGTGACATCTTTAAGCACGTGATTGCCCAAAAGGCTGTCACATGACCGGAGTGGTTAAATCACTACGCTGAATAAAAGATGTCTCAATGACATCGAAAGCTACGCCGAGCTGCAATACTTGGGTACTTAAGATGGTATTTAAAACTTATTCCTTTGAGTAAGACTCTGCTAGGGTCGAAACGTGAGGCCATTAACAATTTTGCATTTATACAACAGGTCCTTGTGGTTGGTAAGCAGTTTGCAACGGCTCATTTTATTTCTTCATTTGTAATAGCATCAGCTCTGAAACAAAAAAATATATATACTTGCTCTCAATGACGGAATCTTTGAAACATATAACTGCTTAGTCATCGGGATGTGGGTTCAAATCCCGACCACGACACTCGTGTCCTTGAGCAAGACACTTAACTATAATTGCTTCAAATAATGGAAGGGGCAGTTATGTTGGTCTGGGAACGGATTAATTTAACTCTCCCTGTTCTTAGCTGTGCTGTGAAGAGACTTTATTATATCTCCATGCTTTGTTTCTGCACATTGGGGCAGGTTTCCATCCCTTCAAAAAGTAGCTCACACCTCGAGTGGCCTTTAGGCCTTGTGATGGGCGAAATGTAAAAATAAAACACACACACACACAAACACAAACGAACAAGGCGAAACATATTTGTTAATTTTGAGAGAGTCTGAGCAATTTATTTTACCAAAATAAGTCAAGCTTCAAATTGTCACGGCTGCGTGAAAGAAAAACATGTCCGTAAAACAACGCACCGACACTGCGCAATTACCAGCACACCAAACAGCCTCCGACTTTCTGAAGGTTTGTGATAAAATTTCCTCGCCGCACGTGGGAAATATTTATGCAAAAAAGAAGAAGATGTTTTCCAGCGTTTAAGGAAATGTAACCCATCTTGTTATTCAACTCCGAAGTCGTTCCATTTTCTAGAACAGGATTGCTAATTATGCAAAAAGATAATTGATTGGTTACAATCCGTGTGCTGACTTATTATTAAGTTCAAACCAACACTGATTCTCCAGAAAAATATTTCCTAAATTATTGCTGTCAAATTTGAGGAAATAGCATTTTAAATCCTTATAAGTCACCGTGGCTTATTTCTATCGCCGCAAAATAGACATGCACATCCCGGGCTAAATTTTAACCATTTTTTGTTGTCTTTGTTTTCGCTCACCGATTTCGAAGTTGTTGACATTTTTACTGGATGGTTGCATTGAGTGTTGGGTGAAAACTAGAGGGTTTGGATGATTCAACTGTTAAAAAAAAAATGTATGGGAAAAAACTTGGTGTTTTTCTCTTCAGAAAATTCAAGTGTTTTTATGCGAAACAAAGCGTGGAGAGTTGATGGAGTCTTGGTCTGCCAGGAGCCAGTAATTCGATATGATAAGTTTCTAGAATTTTTGAATGTATCTGGAGGATGAGTTAGTGCGCTGGACCGCGTTTCGTTCCGCATAGCTGCCGTCATCTGCTCCGAAAGGCCCGGGAGGTCTCAGCGGAGCTTCCCCTCTCGATGAATCATCGCCCGGCAGCCGCGCACTCCAAGGTAAAAAATAAATCACTATGATCAGCTATGGAGTCAATCGGCCTACATCCTTCAAGTAATGGAAGAAACATGTATTGAGTTCCAAGCAGTGAGTTTTCACCAGAGCGCAATAATGTGGAACAGCACGAGGTTTTTTTAATTCAGGAACTTGCGGTGCGGGGAGGAGGTTGGCGATAGGAAAGAATGTCGTTTTAGTGTATCTGTTTGCACTTTGTTTTGACGTGTTTAAAGGCAAACAAAAGGTACGTTCATGAAATCCGCCAAGTACTAAACACAACTATGTACATTTCATACGATTGGTATAAAGCTGCCCATTGACGATAAAGCCCCAGCTCAACATTGGTAAGAAGAAAATCTTAAAATGTTCACAGATTTACAGAACAGAATAACGTACCTGTTAAATGGACTAAATCCTTACGAACTTCTTCTCTCCCTGTTTTATACCTTACACGGTACGAAGATAATGATGGTAGAAAACTTTCCTTGAAATATGTCTGCCTAAAGTGCTAAAATGGCTTTTAAATAATAAATGAAACAAGATGCAAAATTAGTTTTCGTCTCAGCGAGACGAAAACTCTGCCCATAGGAATGCGTACAAAAAATACTGAATGCATTTTTACCGTTTTCTCGCAAATGAAACAACGAAATGAGCTGACAGTTTCACAGGTTGGTTTTATTACAATTATCTTGATTTGTGCAAAGAATGGAAGCATTTTACAGTCAGTTTACCAATGCTGAGCTGGGGCTTCAAGTTCGTTATTTATTAAACATCTACATTTTTAAGGTGCGGACCGAGAGTCGTCATGCAAAAAGACATTTATAAGTGGCAAATTCTATTCTGATTTCCTTAAATTAAATTGTACTAATTGTGAAGTTGTATAGTCCCCAAATTTGCATTGTCTACCTAGCTTAGACACATCTCACGCCTGGGTGAGGGGAAGCACATTATGGTTTACAAGTCAAGGACACACGATAACCATGACTAATTCTGATGACTTAACCTGGTACCATGTTATTAAGCCAAGAAACCGCTGAGCTAATAACGTCACGCTTCAAAACTCCAAGCAATAAGCACCGAATCCATTATAAATGCCAATCACGCAAACGTGCTAAACACATTTACAGATTGCTGAGCAGACTCAAATTCATAGCCAAGTCAACTGATGCTTCCTGTTCGCATTATTTGCTAAACAAAATAAATTTCCTAGCAATTATTTACCGAAAGGCAATAAAACCTTTATGTCGTATAATGGCCTTGGAGAAATCTAGCAAGCAATTTATGCCACGTAAAAATGTCACTGCTGTCTTTCAACATCGAACTGCTGGCCAAATCCCCGATGAAAAAAAAAAACCCAGAAGTTGTCAAATTTATTTTCGAGCGACTCAAGTATTACTTCCAATAAATAAACAAATAAATAAAAACATTCCAATAGCGTCTCATGCAAGATCTCAAAGGGCCCTCCGGAGAATACATAAATCATCACATAAATCGAGACAAAATATAAGCAGTAAAGAGAACGTAAAAAAATAGGGGAAAAAGTAAAATAAAGTTAATTTAGCAGTAAATAAACAAATTAAAAACAACTTTAAAAAAAGAAAAAAGAAGAATATATACACCGCTTGTTTAAGTAGCTGCAAGCCAAATAAGCGAGGATAGCACAAAACCCTAACAACATATGAACAGTTATTTCTGTGTTTTTACTAAGTGGGGTCAGTCCAACTTTGGGTCTTTTGAAATAAAAATCCTTTAAAATAATAATAATAATAATACTTTTAAGTTATTTTCTGCTTATCAGTTGTATATCAATATCTAGTCACTCTAAGATCTAGTACCAAGAAAATAAGATCTTGAGCGGAGATCATGTTTTCTTGACGATGTCCCACGGGTCCCAATATCGCTGATCTCACGTACACTTATGGCTAAGAGGAAATGTATGCCAAAATTAAAACAGAGTAGGAAGTGCAGACTAAGAAGACGTTGACAGACGTCATGGGAGATGGAAAAAAGCTTGACGAGAAACGGAAGGAAAATAGCTTCAAATGTGGACCCTTTTTTTATCTAACTGCAGCCAAAAATTATAAGTTCTATATAATTAACGTAAATGATAATATGTAAATTATTGGTTGAAAATTAATATTTGTTGGATACGTATTTGACAGCTTCCTCAGTTATGAAATGTTAAGATCCGAAATAAAATCAAAATGTGTTTAGAAACAACTTATTAAACTCCCATCTTTTTTCTTGTTTGAACACAGAGGTCCCAGGCATACTTACTTCATACATGTTAAAAAGAGCACTGAGGGATTTTCTGATTTAAAGGGGCTGTGTCGTCATGATTATAGCAGGCCTGTGGCTTGTTAAATTAAGCAGCGAATCTGGTCATTAAAACATATCAGAGGACACAACGCGAGTGAAACTTCTTGTTTTACTTATTTACAAGTACTTTTATTTGTTTTTAACTAACAAAATAAAACAAAGGGACACCACCAATATAGCGCTAGTTAAATCAGTTGGTAGAGAACGCCGGCACGCAAACACGGAGGTCACAGGTTCAAATCCTGTTCTGGTAATTGTTCTTAGTTCACCCTGAAAATATAAAATAAAACACCTGGTTTTCGTTTACACTCTCACATTATTTGCGGTCCTCGTCCAGGTTTTTTCCCCAAACAAGTTGCCTTTACTCCCAAAGCCCAAAGGTCAAATCCTTACCTCTTTTTCCTTCCTTACGTCTATCTTTCCGTGTCCTCTCTTTCTTGCCAGCCGTTGCCATGCCAACGCAAATCGCAACAACCACACAAACCACCAGGAACTTCCGCATCATGTCCTGAGTTTAGGAGCTCCGTGAATGATTCTTTTTGATTGGCGTGGAAGGAGCTTCGCTGCTGATAGCAAAATAAAAATCAGAACAAATCACCCCATACGTTTGTGATTGGTAGATTGCATCGGACAGGTCCTGTGATTGAAGTTTGCTTTACGGAATCTTGAGTTAGGATAGGTCACCTGACTTAGGCCTTCACGCCTGCACTATTAATACTCCTCAATGTTCGTGTGTTGTTGTTTTTGTGTTCAATTTCATCACTGATCACATGTTGAGAAATTGTTTTTTGGATATTTTCATCCCCCTTTTATGATAATATTTATGTAAACAAACAAAAAAAGTAAACGAATAAAAAATAAGAGTTTGGAATGATGTTACTTCTTCAAAAAGTCTCCCACTTTTAACAATTTTTAAATGTTTAAATAAGAAACTTTATTTTAAATAATTGTCTCCTTCATTAAATTTGTCGATATTCTGTTTACTTTAATGTCTTGATGATGTTTGCCTTTTTAGTTTGTTGTTTTTGTTGGCCTACAGAACATTGATGTAACAAATCTTTTGTTGATCTTTTTTATCCTGTTTAAAGATATTATAATAAATGAATAATAAATAAATAAATAAATAAATAAATAAAAAACGACTAGCATTTTGATTTAAAAAAAAAATATATATATAAAAACGTCATAAATTTGGTCGTTACGTCTTATTGAAAACGCTTTAAGCTTTGTCAAGAATTGTTCAATTTGGGCTTATTCTGATCGAACAAACAACAGTGATTTACAGTGTCGTGAAATGCTATTTCCTCAACTCGAACAGTGCTTCGGACGGAGCTATTTCCCCGGAGGATTGGTACTGCTTTGAACCTTCATTATCAAAGAGTTTAAAATTTGAAAACTTGACGATTTGTTGTGTACGATGATTACCCATCATGCATCTGATCCTTTCTTATCGTGACCATTGCAAACATGACCTGAAGAAGGAACCACACTGGAACTAAACGGAACCACAAACATTCAGTATAGAGATACATCCACATGTTGTTACCGCAAAAACCTTCACCTAAATGCCAAACAATAATGCCACCGTACTTTTTTTTTTTTTTACCAGTCAATTTTAAATTTGAAGCTGCATTTTCTCAGCTTCAAAAAAATCGATCTATGAAATGAAAACATGTTGGATTTTTTTTTATTTTTTTTTTAATTTTTTTTTTTTATATCAGAGCCATCTTTGTTCTGGAGTTTGAAGTATAATTGAATTGGACGCCGTAATGGATGGATTGTTTCCGGACCAGTCTAGCCCATGAAATTAACTCGTTAGACTGGGAGGAACTTGTTGAATTACCTGAGTCATTCCAGCTGCGTTACCCTTGACCATGGCGGCCCTAATCAACTTTTAAAACCTGGACAAAATATCTCTGTAAGCAGAAACTTAACAAATTTGTAAAGTAAATTAGTTGGAAACCAGCCAAAATTGATGTATATGTGACGTGGTATTTTTGGCAGGTCCCCTTTTCTGCTGAGCAAAGTTTGTTTGTGCTTAGGGAATATTTTAAGTAGCTGTCTGAAAAATGACCCTTGTTTGGCAATGGTAGTGGCTTCTGAACACTAATTGCTAACAAATTGTGAAGTCTTTCGTGGTTGTTGCCTTTACATTAAAATCTGCACACATACACACACACCCACACACACAAACTGTTTCAACGAAAGTTGAACTCACAATAGTTATGTAATAAATCTATCGACCTATCCTTAATACAAAAGTGTTCAAAATTATCAGCCACTAAAATAGGCCAAATTACACAATGTTGCCTTAAAAAATTATAAGTTTGGAATACAACACTAAAATACTGATTTATTATTATTGTTATATATATATATTTTTTTTTATAAAGAGAACTGAAATTAAAATCTTTCAAGAGAGAATAACACACCACTTCCTTTTGACATGAATTTATATCCCCGCCCATGAATGACAAACTGACAATACAATTGCCCTGCGGGTAGAGTTGGGGGGGGGGGGGTCAGAAGAAGAAAAAAATCTTATCTCTAGCTGCAGCAACTGCTATGTTCAACTCATGTTCCAGATGCAAACGTATCTGGCACTAAGCCATGGCTGTTAACACACACCACACCGAAGTCTGGTTCAAGTCAACCAAGACAACATACCAAATTAAGACCAAAAAGGTACAAGTCAAGAAAAAAAACGGACGAGCTTGCTTCTGTCAATCACAAACACTCATGTTATCACTTTTTGAGAATGAACTCAAATGATGGGCTTATCCCCACTACGAAATTGGAATTAGTTTGCTAGTTTATGATTCTCAAATAGTAAAATATACTTTACAAAAAAATGACGAAAAAAATATGTAAAGAAAACAGCGAAGCTGCCTTCTGTCAATCACAAACATTCAAAGCATATTGTCCAATTCTGAGAAAGATCTTTCATGAGTGACGTCGATGGCAGGCTTCCCCCCCCCCCCCCCACCCCAAGAGATTCGAACAAGTTCGTTTGTTACTTTTTATGATTCTTAACATGTAAAATATATAATGAAAAAAGACTTAAAAAGTATCAGTCAAGAAAACAGAGAAGCTGCCTTCTGTCAATCACAAATACTTAAAGCGAACTGAATTCTTTGAGTCTAATTTTGGACAAAATCTTGGATGAGTGATGTGGGGGGGGGGGGGGGTTGCGGGGGAGCTCTTCCCCAAGAGGTTGGACGCACATGTCACTGAAAATTATTTCAGACAATTTCCGAGATCCTTCTTCCAAAAATTAAATTCTTAATGGTACGTCGATTACAACCTGAGATTAAAATCAAGAATAAGATTTTTTCAGTTGTATAAAATAAGTTATTCAGAAACAGTTGTTTAAACTGTAAGATTGGATTTCTAGTTCTTGTTCAGTTCTGGCGCACACCTTTCGAGAAGTTTGAATTGTTACGGGTGTTTCTCTTACTTGCAAATGATGTAAACACCTTCGGGGAGCTTACATAACGTCACCGTACACTCTAAAAACCAAAGTGTTAAATCAACACCTAAAGAGTTTGGTCAGTGACAACACTTTGACAGAGTTAAATGTAACTCAATTGAAAAGTTGGATTTACACTGTTGAGAGTTAAATCTCAGATTCTGAAACGCTACTTTAACACTTGTTTTAGTTGAATCTAACTTTATATTAGTGTTGTGATTGGCCGAACACTTTAAGTGTTGATTCAACACTTTCATTTTTCAGAGTGTATTAATATATAAAGAGATCCTTCACATTGAGAAAATCTAAAAATACACGTAAATATGTTTTCAATAAAATAATGGAAATATCTTTTGATTGAACGTTACCACTTCATTTTAGAATTCATATCTCACATTTGGTTATAATTTAAATACACTTCCCAAAATCTGAAACGTATTAGGATAGGTTCGATGGAAGGCACAAACATATCCAAGGAGAGGCCGTTGAGAACCAAACAACTCCAAGGTTTCCAATGATGAATTCAAGATTGAAGGGAGGAGCTACAAACTTAAGTTAATTTTCTTACCTGAATGTAAAGAATAAATGAGCCTAAGCACTAATTGCCTCTCGTGAAGACAGGGTAGTTTAAAGATCGAAACGTCAAGATTTGTTCAACTTCCAAATCAACACTTCTCTACAATCAACACTGCTCACAAGAACATGGGTTGAGATCCGAAAATGTCAATATAGGATAAAAGAGCCTTAACAATAGTTGTCTCCCATGAAGACGGGCAAGTTTGCAGGTCGAAACGTCAATACTCATATAACCCAAGGTTCTAAATCAACACTTCTCACAAGAACATAGGTTGGGATCCGAAAAAAATGGTTGATTATTTTCTTCCCTTATGTCAATTTAGGATAAAAGAGCACGAACAATAGTTGCCTCTCACGAAGACAGGCAAGTTTGCAGGTCGAAACGTCAAGCTTTATTTAGCCTCAGGTTCTAAATCAACACTTCTCTTGAACCAACATTTCTCCCAAGAACATAGGTTGGGATCCGAAAACTGTTTCTGAAAACTGCTTCTTTAAAAAGTTTCATATCAGAGTGTACCTTAAAAATACACATGCAATTCTGATGTAACCTGACACAAGGAATAAGTGATGATGACAATTCAGTAATATATATCAATTTAACAGGGAGAAAAATTTCAAAACCGAGGACATTACCTGTTCCTACCGGTCGCTTATCACCCAGATGTCGAGTCTATACCTGTGTCGAACGTGAGCGTGTTACTCCAGTTACGACGTGTTGAAAAATAACCGATACGTTTTCACGGCGATCAACCCGTCAACAATCCAACTCAATATTTGTTGAAGCTGGAATAAATCGAGCCTCAAATGATTTCCCCGGCTTCTGTTTTTTCCCTCCCTGAAATTGAAGAGCTTTGCAAATGAGGATGTTATCTTTGGCGATAGTTGATGGCGGATGGAACAAGGGTTGTGGGTTGGTCGCCTGCGGCGATCGGGTGCTGAGCGGTGTTTTTGCAGTTGGGTACCGGGGAATAGATCCCCTAGCCGACCCGCATAAAAGACGTTCTCAAGATGAATAGCTTGCACGGAGTCTCCGTGTGTTACACAGGCCAATAAACTCCGAATGCACTGTATGAACGGAGGATTGCCGCTACAGCAGAACCCTAAACCTTCTTTGCCTCAAATCTCTAGGGATCTCGTCTTACCGCTGTCACTCACGCGTGATTCATCCACCCTACACGTCAGCCCACAAAAAGCTTGGCTGTGGGGGAATTGCCCGATATAAGTTTACTCGCGTTGCATTGTTGGCCCTTTGTCACCGCATTACTGTGAGTTTTGACGAAAGATACTATTTGATATTTTGATAAAATAGAAACGTTGACAACTCCAACAGAGGTTTTCCGTACTGGAATTATAACTTTAAAAATGCGCAAATTAGGTAAACATCGGTTCAACTTGGGCTTAGATCGAGGACAATAACCATGGGGGCAGGAACGCAATCCGGCCCCACGGGTTAACCTCTTTTGTCACGGTGAACTCTCCTGACATGGCGGGCGCTCTATCCGAGCATGCCCTGCGGACCAGAGAGAAGTCACTCCGGCAGCCAATCAAAATCCCGCAGGAGGCCGTCAGCACTTTCAAATACAGTGTTCCCATCATGTATATTTCATTCATAATTGACCTCTGAAGCCGGGGGCCGTTGTGTTACAGAGATTAGCGCAGTTTTAGCAAGTCAATCAAATTGTAATGCAAACCTTGGGAAAGTTCCATAAAAAAAAAATGCTTCAATTTTTATCGGGCGCGTCTGGAGATTTTTTGTTGGCACGACATACAATTATATGAAACACAGACTGTGTTGGTGACAAATTTTTACATTAACCATTGGAAAATTGCTAGGGCCAAGAATACACAGCCTACACTATAAAGTGACATTTTCGGAAACATTACCAAGGACAATTTGCTGGAGCTGCAAAACACAAACAGAACTTTCAAGTGACGCAAACCTACTTAGCAGTTTTGTTCACCATGAAATAACCAGACCGGTCCAATAAGGCATAACGAAATTGACTTAAAGCCCCAGCTCAACATTGGTAAACTGTCTGTAAATGCTTCCATTATTTGCACAAATCAAGATATATGTGATAAGACCGTTTTTCATTTGCAAGAAAACGGTAAAAATGCGTTTAGCATTTTTGTACGCATTCCTTTGGGCAGTTTTCGTCTCACTGAGACGAAAACTAATTTTGGATCTTATTTCTTTAATTCTCCAAAAACGATAACACTTGTTATAGGCAGAAATATTTCGAGGAAAGTTTTTTAGCATCATCATCTTTATACCGTGTAAGGTTTTTGTAAATCTGTGAACATTTATGTCTTTTCTCCTATCAACGTTGAGCTGGGGCTTTAAATATATAATAGCACTGATTTTTTATGCCACACACACGGTCGTAGAGCCACATTACAAACTAATATTATGAAAATTCCTTTGTTAATCACGTTTCATTGGGAGACTTTTGAGACGATAGCGGGCGTCCCACAGACCGGTCCTTTTCCATAGTTTTCATCGCTGAGATATAGATCTTGTGCATGTACTTTACCACGTGTTATCTTACACTGAGTCTGGTTCCACGACAAAAGGTTCCCTGACTACTATTGTTGAAAATCTTAGGTGAGGGAATGATCACGGTTAAAAATAGAGCATGACGCAGCATGTTAGGAGTCCAACCATCCGCAAAGGTACTATCCGGATGTGGACGACAACGAGTTCGGAGCATTTCGGATATTTTCGGTAAAGGAGGAATTCCTCCATTTTGGTCACGCGACATTCAATGATACCGGACCCTAAAATCAACAGCTAATAGTAGGAGATTTTTGGGTCTGGGACCCAGACTAGTCTAATACAAGAGCATGTCACACAAGGCAATTTACGGTCAACCAGTTCAAGACAATCTCAAAGAAGCACAAATATTAACATTTCAATTTCTATATTTTTTTTTCGCCAGGAAAGCAAAATGACAACCGTTAGAAAAATGTTCATGGTGTTGTGGCTTAGCGGTCTAGCATTGGACTGAAGTTATGATGGTTGGTGTGGGTTCGATTCCCGGCCATGATGCTTATGTTTTTGAGTAAGGTACTTAACCATAATTTCTTCTCTTGGCCCTGGTGTATAAATGGGAACCTGAGAGGGCTGAGACAGTATTTTGTTGGATTAACCCCTTACCGCTAATTTTAAGCAGCTTGAGGTCGTATGCTCCCCAGGGAGTTGAACAAGTTTGAGGAATGGTCTAAGTATGCCTGATGAACAGGGTGATAATGTTGTAAAGCACCTTGATCTAGCTCAGGACAATTTGCGCTGACATTAAGAACCATTTATTGTAAGTATTATTATACACTTTATAATCAACGAGCTTTCGGATTGAAACTATCTTGAAGTTTTGATAACTACCAGTCCTGGGGTGGGTTTCACAAAACTAGTCCAGTAATAAGGACTAGATACTCGTCGTAACTCGAGATAAGACTAGTCCTAGCACTATGTGAAATCCACATTTGCCCGTGTGGATTTGACAAAGCATTAGGACTAGTCTTATCTCAAGTAGGACGAGTATTACTCCTATAAACTTAAAGGACAAGTCCTAAGTTAGGACTAGTTTTGTGAAACCCACTGTATAGGCCTACATTAGTTTACGTACCATACCCGATATGTAGCAGACGGAGTCCACAAATGTTCCCATACTCTAACACACTCCCCCCCCCCTTGTACAGAAGTACCCCGCCCTAAAATTCCTCAAAATAATTCCTGAGATTCTCAGAAAGCAATGAAGACACAATGAATTGGGTGTGTGTCATGCCACGAATCAAGCACCAATTGGGGCCATGTCTTGACATTTGCCGTAGTAACAGTACAAAGTTCTTCACTGGGAATACCAAAAGGAGACGTTGAGGGCGCCAGGTGGCCGGCAGCAGACTTACCAGGTAAATTCATTGTTCTCGAAAATGTGCGCTTGCCCTAAACTACGTGAACAACGGCAATTTTACCCGGTAAGTCTGCTGCCACCAATCGTTCCAAAGTCTCCCATACGTTCATACCTACTAAAGCATACAAACATTTCTATAGCGGCCACACAGATCGCAGCGCCTACAAATCTTACTAGTGCATTGATACAGGTATAACCTATACAAAAACAAACCCATACATGACATGATTAAGTTAATAATGAGTTTTGATTCCTTTTTTTTTTTTTTGAAGAGCTGGGGGTGTGTTGGCTTCCCGGATGTTAAGTGGAGGGGAATTTCAAAGCCGAAGGGTTCAGGCACTAGCTGCAGCAGCTGAGCACTCAACTTTGTTTTGTGGTTATGGAGACGTCGTTAGTGTAATGATGAGCGGGTGGCATACCCAGATGTGTTGTAAGAGATAAGTTCTTGAAGATATGAAGGTTTTTTTTAAAGAGTTGATGCATTTGTACACAATGACATGAAGCTTGAAATTAAAGGGACATGTTACCTTCAAATCTCGTAAAATGTTACTGTTTGGAATTGCTCATTTTTGATATAGAGTTGATCAAGCAATACAACACCTAAGTGTTACAGTTAGTGGGTAGTGATGGGGAAAAAGTTCATACATTTGCCTCTGGAAATGCAACCATGAGTTGAACCTCACTCTACATAGAAACATACGGTCCGCTATTTTCACGAAGTTAAACAAAGATCACACAATTTCAAGGAATATATCATGTGAATAATTTTACTCTACTTTGACAATACTATGCATTATTCATTTCATAACAAACGCTTTTTAAAGCCCCCAAAGCGCCCAAATCTGAATGCAGTGTGTCGCTTTAATGCCGACACGAATTAAAAATCTCACGTTATTTTTATGATTCAGTTATCCTGAGAATGAAATCGGGGTGTCTCGGCCGAGCGGCTTAGTACACCGGACTCAAGCTCTGATGGGCTAAGTCAACAGGGTGTGGCAAATTCTTGGTTTGGTTTTTGTTGTTATTTTTGTTGTTGTTCGTATGCTGTTGATGTTGCATGTAGGTATTGACAAATTCCTTATAACTGTAATTCATTATTTTTTTATATACATATTTAAATATATATAAATATAATATGAATGAGAGCTCGCGTTTACAGTTTATCCTCATTCGGACATTGCAAGGCAATCCATTTTGGTTATAAACTCAATCTCACTGGTGCTATAAATAAATTCGAATAAAAGTTCAGTTTTCTATGTTACAAAGAGTGTATTTGAAATAGGCCTACCTGGGATAAAGCTGCTGAGTAAAATGACAAGTCTTTTCACCAATTCTATCCAACTGAATGCAGAAGAAAGAAGGTCAGTTCCAAGTAACTCTCCCGTGCAAACGTCATTCAATGAATTCAGTGAAGGGTCACAGCATTTATTAGAACCAACCAGTATGAGTTTATCCACGGATCAGTGATTAAGCAAATCATAGGGCCAGTTGATTGCAAGTAGTGCCCATGCTGGTCGCAGCTTTAAAACATCTCTGTCAACGAGAGTTCCAAAACCAATCTTCGAGATCAGGTGGGCTATAGGCCTGCAGCTGTAAAGACGCAACCGCATCCTTTCCGGTGAAACCTTTCAATTCAACGTGATCTACGAAGTAAATGGTCCAGAATAAATATCCACTAAGATGTCACAAACATACACTGTTGAGGTCACCCAAAACGACAACTGGAAACATACGGAGATACCAAACCGATCTTTTAAAGGCTTCAAAGTGTCTTTCAAAGCGCTAATTTGTGACTTTGTGACTTTGTGCTTTCTTAACTAATACCCTCCTCGCAAGAAGAGACAGCCTGATACGAATTTGGACTCTGCGTCTTGGTTGATGGATGTCGTAAAAGGGCGACACATGCGACGAGACGTAAGCTAATTCCTCCTAGCAACATGGAGGAAGAGCAGTTAAAACGCTGTATAAAAAACTATAAACTAAGATAATGTAATTGTATTAATCTCAGCTCAAAATAAAATATAATTAAAAATCAAACCTGACGATTCTCGACAATTAAAATGAAATACAAGTAAACTTAATACAATGAAAATAAAATATGTGAATGGAGCCTACCAACAATTCTCAACGGCTAACCTTACTAAAATTTGAAAAGAAAAATGAAGCTCAGTTTGTTATAAAATATATTTGATTTGTTTTCTAGAGGCTGAGAGACTATTTTTTTTTGAGTATTTGGAATATTTCACATTTTAGCATTAGTTGCTATGGGTGGTGCACCTCTATAGGCACCGATTGACAATGCACACGCAGTGACAATGCATATTCCTGACTATTTAGCTCTGGTATGTTTCACTGCAGCCGTCCAAACTCATCGATATTTTGGATCTGATTGGAATCTGTGCAAACTGAAACTATCTTTATTAGTGTTGTAACAAGCAAAAATACTCCTTGTTTGCATGGTTCATTATTAAAAAAAAAGAAGCCAAATATCGAGAGATTAGTGTTGTCCAAAAAAAACTAAGCCCATGAAGTCATATAATGCTTGCATATACTGTGTGACATCCACACGCACCGACCGACAGCATTTGCCGTTTATCTACATGCCGAATTATCTCCTTTTATGGGGCGCGGGCTGCACCCCTAATTTTAGTGGGTTTTTTTCAAATAGCAATTCAACATTTGGATTAACTTGTCAAGGAAAAATCGGCCTGAGCGCGGATCAGACAAAATTAAAGGGTCTGTATACGTTTGGTAATGACTCTGAAAATCTATGGCAATAATAACTCACTTGGTAAGAAGTACACCAGCTTTGGATAGTATAATGCATTTTGAGAAACGTTTCACTTCGAAGTACTGCAGTTATGGAAAAATACATCACTTTTTATCCCCCCCCCAAATTTGAATCTGAGAAGCGTTATGGCCTAAACAGTTCTCAGAATGTGTATTCCAATGACGGATACTTCTTCTGCGTGAACACAACCGCTCCAGATTTTTGGTGATATCTCAAAAACGCTGCCACCTTTTGAACTGAAATTTACACAGGTTAGTTTTATGGCATATATCTACAATTATATAGCATTAAGGCAAATGTACGGTTCCAAAAACCAAAGGTATACTTTGCCTTTAAACGTTGCAGGTAGCTCTTGGTCATTATTCAGACGAAGGTCACTCAAAGCAAAACCTATGACCTGTATAAATAGTTGTAAATAATAGTTGACAAAGGCACTGAATAAAAATTGAAACATGAAATCGTCGTTGAGGTGAACTTCTGCTGGGGCAAAAAAATTTTTCTATTAGTCTCCGGCAAAAAGCGTCGTTACAGCCTGGCGATCTTTTTCCCGAGCACACGGCAGAATGGAATGTGTATTGTTACACATCGACCGTGAAGCGTGACCTTGAAAATAATCTACAAAAAGAAATCTCTTCACTGGCTCCCTGTTCGAGACCGAATTTCCTACACAATTTGTCGTTAACTTATCGTGCCCTCAACGGTTCAATAGCCCACGGATGCATTCCTTCCCTCATTCACTCTCCCGCAGTCACCCGTCCTGGTTTACGATCATCTAGTTTCCCAAAATTATTTGAGCCTCGTTCCAAAAGAAGTTGGGAAGATAGGGCGTTTGCAATAGCTGCTCCTCGTTTGTGGAATTCGTAATTGCTGCACACTCAAACTTCTAGTTCCTTAAAAGTACATTTAATAAATCTCATCTCAAAACGTAATTGATGTCTCCAGCCTCTTCTCGCTCACTGTAACTGCATTTTTCCTTGTCATTTTCCCATGTATATTTTTTTAAATTTTTGTATAGATTATTAATTTGTATTGTATTGTTGTAGGCGCCTTGAGCACTCTTTGGGTGGACATGTGCGCTTTAAAGGCAAAGTATACCTTTGGTTTTTGGAACCGTACATTTGCCTTAATGCTATATAATTGTAGATATATGCCATACAACTAACCTGTGTAAATTTCAGTACAAAAGGTGGCAGCGTTTTTGAGATATCACCAAAAATCTGGAGCGGTTGTGTTCACGCAGAAGAAGTATCCGTCATTGGAATACACATTCTGAGAAGCGTTACGGCCATAACGCTTCTCAGATTCAAATTTTGGTGGGATAAAAAGTGATGTATTTTTCCATAACTGCAGTACTTCGAAGTGAAACGTTTCTCAAAATGCATTATACTATCCAAAGCTGGTGTACTTCTTACCGAGTGAGTTATTATTGCCATAAATTTTCAGAGTCATTACCAAACGTATACAGACCCTTTAAACGTTTTGCTATTATTATTATTATTATTATTAAAATAGTGACCACACTGGGTGACTGCATTCAGTGTCATGAATGTTGTGAGACCAACACAGATATCAACACCATGGCGTATTTAGGAACGCGTTTAGGCTGGCTTGCAGTACTGTGTCTGTTTTTTGTTCGGATGCTTTGGACGGGGTTACTAAAAAGTCTTGGATTCATGCTACCGATTCTCACGAAGCAGTTTGCGGCTCAGACTTGGCTTGTTGGATGGATGATTGCTATAATCACGAGCAGCATTAATTTGACAGGTGAATTCTTTTTTTTTTTAAAGTGTATTTCAGTGAGATCTCTCTTTACTTCTAAATATTAGCAAAGGACTGAGACAAATTGCCGAACTCACGTTTTGTGATCAAAGACCCCGGTCACAAAATGTTTAGGGTTAAACACTAAATAAACCCCAGAATCAATCATTTTAGCTGTAGAAATGCAATCAAATTTCTTGAGACCAGAGCAAGATTATCTCAGGAAGTCGCCATTGGCTACTTTTATCATATACTGTTGGTAAGTAATGACGTTTTGGAACCGGAAGTTAGTGTAATAGAACGAATGGTAAACATACCCTGTATAAATAAACCTTCGTTTCACAGCACTTCCGGCTCCAAAATGTCATCACTTACCAAGAGGATACCTATAAGCCTCCTTGGATATTAATCCGTTCAAGATCATTGTGCAGGTTGAGTGGCACTTCCAGCATCCCAGCCTCGTGCAAGTTGGGTGGCACTTCCAGAATAGACCGATTGCGAGACCCGCGTCACGTGACCACTTTTGGGTATAAAATGTAAACACACACGACTACCTCCATAGGAAAGGGTGGTACGGTACACGATGATTAATGCGTTTAGTTTATTCGAACGACCCTTTTCTTGCTCGAAATCTGCGAAAGATATTCCAAAGTTTGTACCAGAGACCTTCAAGTGGCTGAATAAAGCCAGTAAGGACAGTTCCAGCAAGTCTTGAAAATTGTAAAAGTACTGTATAAAAAAATGTGCACGATGTTTACAGTGACGGAACGTTAGGCCAGACGACCGCGATCGCCACACACTTTTCAACACAAAAATTTCAAAGTTTTGAAGCTGAAATCCTCCAAAGAAATTGCTTTTCAAAACTGTGTGATTCCTTTGCCTATTTGAAATTCTGCAAGGCTAGGTATTAATGCTCACTTTTCCAACGCTGTTTATCCTTTTTTTTTTTTTTTTTTTTTTTTTTTTTTACAGTGATTTAGGCCTACATTACAAACAAAATAACAGACGGGTGGCTACATAACAGTCATCCGACGCCGGTAGTGCATGGCTAAAAAAAAACCCTCCTTTTAGTAGAATCCTGTTAAATTATGAAACAGAGATGTGATTTAATTAATGCCACAACATACTACTTTAAATAAAGGGGCTGATTAACTAATTTATCACTTAACAAAAGTAAAATCGACTGTTTTTTCGCATTCACTCTGTGTCACGGTCTATCTCTTTACACGTATTTTGCCATCAGCTGTACCACGTTATACCCAATAGGGGGGTCACGTGACTACATGTCAACATTGTCGCCCAATCAGTCTATTCCGCATATGAGTTTCACGCTATTATACACAACACACGGTCTACATCAAATACATGTACTGTACAACGTCAATATTACGGACACAATATCTCTCAAAAGCTCATAACAAAAGTGGTTGGGGTAGGGGTCGGTGGGAATATATCAAAGAATTGTAGTTTATGTCGTTGACAAAACCAATTAACTTCATAAGTTAACTTTATTATAAGATAACAAAAAGGAGGGCCTATCAATTATTTAGAATTCAGTGTAAAGCATGAGAAGTTAAACCTTTGAATTCAAAACAGTTTTAATTTAACTATTTTATGACTGTTTACTACTCAAAAGTGACATATTTTCTTCCAGACGGGTGTTTCAAAACACTACTTTTTTTTACATTGGGCCTCCTAGAATGAACACGAAATTTGAAATCAAATAAAAAATTCAATCGCACCTAAGAATATCAACTTGATTTATCTGTGTTGTTTGCTGTTATGATAGGGATCTTTGCAGCACCGCTGGGTTCCAAATTTGGTACGAGAGCTGTCGTCATTGTGAGCGGTGTTATGGTTGGTGGCTCTGTTATTGTAGCTTCCTTTGGTTCAAACATTGGTCAGATCACTCTGATATTGGCGCTTGGATTAGGTAATTTTTTGTTACATTTTAAAACATTTGAATGTAAAACCAATATTTTTCCAGATTTACTGATGGAAAGCTTAATAAAAGTGATTTCCAATGCAGTGCGCCACCTAGAGTTCGCACAGGTTAAATCACTTTTATGGGACTCAGTATTACCTCAATAATTGCCAGGAAAGCATCTATAATCTTTTAAGTAGTGTTATAATTCATAAGTCCTTAGTTAATAATATTTGTAATGAATTAAGCTTCATTAAAGAGAAAAGAATGAATGGTTCTATTTAAATATCAATTACAGCAAGTTTCCTTGTTCTTATCTTGTGAAAGGAATTGGCATAAGTTTGACACAGATTCTGACACGGGTTATGATAGCGAGGTGTTTTACGAACAACTATGCAACAGCCAATGGAATTGCACAAACTGGTAGCCCTCTAGGACTTATCCTAGTCGCTCCTCTTGTTCAGCTGCTTCTTGATACATACGGATGGAGAAGTGTCTTCTTGTTGCTAGGAGGGATTAGCTTACATCTCGTCGTATGTGGCGCCCTTTTACGACAGCCATCAACCAAGAAGCACAGTCCAAATGTGTATCAGCCCGTCTATTCTTGCGAGGAGGGTGTTAATAAAGAAAACACAACGACACAAAATAGTGCTTTGAAAGACACTTTAAAGTCTTTAAAGAATTTGTTTGGTATTTCTGTATTTTTCCAGCTCTCATTTTGGTTTACGATGACGGTATTTGTTTGTAACATGCTGGCTGACACTTTCTGGTGTATTTACTACGTTGATCACGTTATAGCGAAAAGTTTTACTTCATCTGATGCCGTTGTGTTTACAACAGCTGCAGGCGTAGGGAATCTGTGCTCGAAGATTGCCAGTGGACTTCTCGTTGACAAAGAGGTTTTGAAGTTGCGACCTATAATGGTAATACTTATAACAATATCTATGACTTGTTTAATCACTGATCCGTGGATGAACTCTTATTGGTTGGTGCTGATAAATGTCGTCATCTATATCAGCTGTAAAGGGGCACTCTCTTCCCTGAACGACGTTTACACGAGAGAGTTAATTGGAACCGAACTTCTTGCTTCTGCGTTCAGTTGGATGGAATTGGTGAACGGAGTTCTCACCATATGTACAGGATTCGTTCCAGGTATTTCAAAGATATTTGTAATAATTAAAGTAGTCTTTATTTTATTTTATTTCTTTATTGTTTTTTTTTTATGCAATTCGCCCATCACAAGGCCCAAAGGCCACTCAAGGTGTGGGCTACTTTTTGAAGGGATAGAAACCTACCCCAATGCACAAAAACAAGACATGGTGAGAGATAAACGAAAGTCTCTTCACAGCACAGCACAGCTAAGGACAGGGCCGGGAGGTAAATGAATCCGTTGCGAGACAAACATAACTGCCATTTCCCGTATTATATTAAATAAAAGATGCTTCACTGGTTATGTAGTAACAAAAACATTTACCCAATGAGCAGACCATGAAATCAACGCGTGAAGATATCAAAAGGTGTCATGGATTCTGTGCATGGTCAGAGTAGGGCTTATTTCATTTTTACAGCCAGAGAAATAAGCAATTAATAGTGGTCAGGGGCCTTCGATGTCATCATCGCCTTTGACAGTATTTCATACAGGAAATTGGTGAAGAATAGGTACAGGTGTGAAGTTAATAATCAATTAACTTTCAGATTGAAACACCGATGTACTTCACGTTAAAAAGAAAGAAAAACAAATCATGACCAATTGCATGTTTTAAAATTTGCAAAGGATAGAAGTTACGACGCATGCGCTTTAAGAAATTAAATTAAATAATAATCATAAATATATTAGGTAAATGAATGCAGAAACACATACACATATACAGACCAGTTTACAGGGATTTTTGAAAAACTGGAGTACGATAATTAAGACTCAACTTCTTTTTGTGTTTCACTTAGGTTTGATACAAGACATGACTGGAAACTATGACGTGGCTTTTATCCTCATGGGCTGTCTTTATGTCCCACCGTTGGTGGCGCTCTTACTAGAAAGCGTTCGGCCAACACGAGATACTTGATTGCCATGGTGACAAGTTTGTAAAACAAGTGAATGGTTTATGCACTTTATGTGACCCAACATTACACATGGAATATCAAACCTTTTGAAAATGGTATTCTCATTATTGGTCTTCGCCGGGAGCCACGAGAAAGTAGTGAGAAAAAATAGCGAACATTCTCATGTTGTCACTGACGTCGAGTTTTGGAGCGAGATCAAAACTATTGTTGGACTCAATTCTCATAAACTATAAAGCGTTCCAGGCAAAAATATGTCAATGGAAGTTTTCCAGCACGACCATCTTTATACATGTACCATGTCAGTTATAAACATAGTGGTGTAACTAAGGGGGGGGGGGGGGGGCACGGGGGCGACGTGCCCCCCAACTAATGTCCGTGCCCCCCGGGTGCCCCCCCCCCCATTTGAAATCTGGACTTTTGAGATTAAAAATTACCAGAATATAATGTTACATTTTTATGAGCATTTACGTAGTAATTTCAATGTTTTTAGAACTATTTTTAATTATCACGTCTGACGTCAACACATCAGAAAACACTGAAAAGGGGCTTGTTTAGGAAAAATACAAAAGGAAACTACAGTTTTAATTTGCCAAAAGTGCCCCCCTAGGAAAAATGGTGCACCCCCTTGTGCCCCCGCCCCCTAGAATTTTACCCTAGTTACGGCGCTGGTTATACATAACTGTGTACATTCAATGTTTCAGTTTTACCAAAGATGTACACATTCTAAATCAATATGATCAAATGAAGAAAAAAAATTACCCCCGCAAGATATGTGATGATGTCATCCTCAGAATGTGAGTCAAATGAAAACAATAAGCAGTGTAAACTGGATTGACCAAAGTCACAGTAACTTGAATAATTAGAATAAATTTGACTATGACTTTGACGACAACAGCAACGACAACGACAAGGACAAAGACAAATACAATGACACAACAACGATAATGACAATGACAATGACAACGACAAAGACAGCGACAACGATAATGATAACGACAACGACTACGACAGCGATAACGACGACTACGACATCGATAACGACTACGACTACGACTACGACAACGACAACGATAATGACAACGACAATGACAAAGACAATGACAAAGACAACGACAACAGTACAAATTTTCCAAGCAAATATCTCACACTGATTTCTTTGTAAAACTGCCAATAAAAAAAACCTCAAAGTTGTATAGTATTTGCTTTATCGGAAGTCTAATTGAATCTGGTGCACCACACTATTTCTATGGTTTGACCCCTAGAGAACTAGAGGGCGTACTAGAGAGAGAATATAAGAACTAGAGGGCGTACAAACCATGCGACACGGCCCGACAAAGAGCATTTTTTGACCATTGAGAAAATGGCGCAGACCATTCATTTACACTGCTTACTCATCCGTTCACACAGAAGCCATTTTCTAAGTGGCATTTGTAGGCAATTGACCCATAGGGCGCTCCCTCTAGTTCTTATATATAACTCTATGGGTTTGACCCCAAATGTACCCCAAAGGGCGCCCTCTTGCAGTCAAAAATAAGGCCTATTCCCGACGATGTATTAAATGTTTTTTGTTGCTTGGCTAAAACGTGATAAGTGCGACTTACAATACATGTTTATAGTTGGCTGTTGGCTGGATTGCGCATTCATTGGAAGCTAGAGAACCAGACCGAATTGACTCTCCGAATGTGAGCTAATTAGTCTTTGAAAAGGTGTAAAAACTGCTCAACCGGAAGTAAAAAACTCGTTTCCATGGTACCCGCCACGGTGATGCTGCGCTTGTTTTCACAGGTTACATTTAATTGAATCGAACATTGATTACCGGACACACAAAAACAACTGTGGTCAAAAAAACACACACAAAAAAAAACACCAAAAAACGCTTGCTATTGGTTTATACACCCCCGTGACAATATGCAAATTATGTTCATCACGTGAATGGTTTCTAGTCTTGCTTCAAGACTCTGGTTTCACAAGCACTAATGGTGACACAAAGCAACTATAACAATTAATACATCACCTTGGGAACATACTGTTTGGATAGAAGACTACTAAATGGCGTTCGCAAGACATGACAAGCGTTTTACTTCAGAGTTGAACAAATAACTGTTTGAGGATCTGGCGTTGGATTTATAGGTATTTTTTATTGAGGGAGATTTAAGTTAATTTGAGAGGAAGGTTTTAGACTGGTCAATTGAACCGCGGACCAGGTTTCTGACATCATAAGATCTAACGTGTGAATGAACTGACTCTACCACCGTCCTTCCTGCCAGCAAAAAACGTGTGAAACATTTTGACTGCACATCTGAACTGATTTGGTCTGAGAGTTTGTGGCGGGCCAGCCTCACTGTAGGTAACACTGACATCTGCACGCAATGGGAACTCAACGAAAATCTACCCGGTGTTTTACGGAACTGCTGATCGTCACATTTACCCTGGCAACTTCTGTAGCAGGTATCATGTCCACATTTTTTTTACATTTGCCAATGTTTGTTATGATTACATACTATCTATCATATCTAATACAAAACCCATTTTTTCTTTCGTAATATTTTCCCCGGATACTTTTACTGAAACAGGGTGTGTCACAAAAATCAACAACATTCGCCATTTCTGGGCCCGTAGTGATGCGTAAATTCAAACGAATGGCTTCTATAGTACGCACGATGTAATAGCTCTTTTTTATGTATATTCTAAATGCACTTTATATTATTTGTAATTTATAGGAAAATATGACTGCTACAACCGCCATACTAAAGAATATGTGGGGAACTCAACTGAGTTACAACCGAGCTGTAGAAATTGCGAATGCCTACCGTGGCCGGACGAATACGGTAACAATTCAAAGGATACAACTAATGGTATACGTAAATTGGTATTTAAAGGCAAAGTATACCTTTGGTTTTTGGAACCGTACATTTGCCTTAATGCTATATAATTGTAGATATATGCCACAAAACTAACCTGTGTAAATTTCAGTTCAAAAGGTGGCAGCGTTTTTGAGATATCACCAACAATCTGGAGCGGTTGTGTTCACGCAGAAGTATCCGTCATTGGAATACACATTCTGAGAAGCGTTACGGCCATAACGCTTCTCAGATTCAAATTTTTTTGACAAAAAGTGATATATATTTCTATAACTGCAGTACTTCGAAGCGAAACGTTTATCAAAATGCATTATACTATCCAAAGCTGCTGTACTTCTTACCAAGTAAGTTATTATTGCCATACATTTTCAGAGTCATAACCAAACGTATACAGACCCCTTAAGCATTTTCATAATTTAATCGCTGCATATCAAAATAAGCTATGGTAATTTAAAAGGTATACAAATGCCAGAGGTTTACATAATTCCCTGTGGAGAATGTGTATACGAACTTTGTATTGAGTGATCTCATATGGGGGGGGGGGGGGGGGTGGAGGGTAGCCCCCCTTCTAGATCCTCCCCCACCCAACTATCTTACAATGTAATCCTATAACCCGTTTAACCTCAAGCCCTGAAATCTCCATGACTTCAACAAAACGAATTGTGTGAAATTGTTTTTCAACCCCCCCCCCCCCCAACAGGATTTCCCGAGAACTATTGCCGGTTTGTTGGTGAGTGGAACATGCCCCAGTGTCTAGTCCGTAATCATCTCGGACTGCATCTTGAAGACTGCGACATTCCCGCTTGTGACGGTAAGTTCTGAACCTGACTATTTCGTCAAACTGTAACAGAAAATTGTTGCTAAAAAAATATCGACCCCCTTCGTCACGCGACATCGTTTCGGTCAAACTACACAGAAACGCACCCGCGTGTGTGCGCCACGCACAACTCACCATCCAATGATTGGTCTTCCTTCGACCTCGGTGAGGGCGCTGTTTAAGTTTGTGACGTCATCTACAAGGCGTGTAATAAGGATCAATGTAGCAATGAGCATGGAAGTGTCTTGCCTGCCAGGAAAGACCACGGCTTATTCTTAAGTAAAACTGTACGTGTCATGGTCACGTGTCACCACAAATCTTTACACTACCCTTCAGTCATAGAATTGTGAGCGTGACTTAAAAATTGTGTTCACACTGCATAAAAGCATGGACATGAATTTACTCCTTTCAAAAATCAATTGATTTAAAATAGTTTAAGAATGTTGACCATACGACAAAAAATGATGTAGAAGTGTGGAAAATGATTTGAGAGGGTGGAAAGTGTGAATTTTAGACGTCGTGCTTATTCTGAACGACCTGGTGTTATATATGTGCACGAGTTGTTGCTGGTTGGAATTTCATTACGAATTTCCAATATATGATGACCTTATGAGTTAATGAGGTGGAACTATCAATCTAATCATTCGCCGTGGCCTGATTCTGATTCATTTACAATCAACAAAATGCCTACCCACACACCTGTAGTTGTTTATTTAACGGCCAATGTCTATACACAACTTAGTGAGGTCAATGTGTAGGAGAGTATATAGAAGGTTTGTGTTCATTTACACATTGGAAGACTTTGGTGAAAAATGCTGTTTGCTGGGTTGTTTGTTTGTTTGTTTGTTTGTTTGTTTGTTTGTTTGTTAGTTTGTTGGGTTGTTGTGTTGCTTGCTAGGTTGTTAGTTTTTTTGGCTGTTGGGCTATTTGTTTGTTGGGTTGTTGGGTTGTTGGGTTGTTTGTTTATTTGTTTGTTTCTTTACTAGCTGGGTTGTTTGTCTGTTTGTTGGGTTGTTGTTTGTTTGTTAGGTTGTTGTTGTTTCTGCTTGTTTGTTTGTTTGTTTGTTTGTTTGTGTTTTTTGTTTGTTTGGTTGGTTGTTGTTGTTGTTTTTTGAGGGGGGGGGTATTCCCGCCCACCCCTCTCCCCCGTTTAGTTTGAAATACCTCTCTCATGCCCGCCATTGTTCGTTGTATTTGTATGTACCATAATAGCCCAACAAAATTAAAACATAAGACAAAAAATGTGAAATGATCATTAATGCATAACTTGGGTAGAAGTTCGTATAACTGAAACGTTTGTGACAAAATCTACAAATTAACGACAACAAGATGTTTATTGTCCCACTTTTGTGTTTGGTATTTATTAATATTATATCCCATGGACTTAGGCTAAAAAAAAGTTTCCAAATTATTTAGCAACTTTTACTGAAAAGTCATAAAAGCAAGCCGACATGCCATCGCGGTGGCGTGTCGTGGCCGAGCGCACCGGACTCAAGCCCTGGTGTTTCTGATCAGCAGAGTGTGGGTTCAAATCCCGGTCTTGACACTTGTGTCCTTACGCAAGACACAGTTCAGTATTCTAAGGCCTACTTTGTGTGATTTAATATACCTACATAAAAACAAACCTGTAAAAGTTTGGGCTCAATCCGTCGTCCGAGTCAGGAGAAAATAGTGAAAAACCGTGCACACTTTTCAGCATGTAAACACATTGCCCTTTATTTCGATTCAAAACGGGTCTTCAAATTCCATTCTCTCGACTTTGACAGTATTTCAGACAGAACTATTTCTATGGAAGATTGGTACTGGTATGAACTTCACAATCGGTAAGCTTTCAGAATGATACTAATGAAAAAACAATTGGATTAAATACCAATCCTGTATTCTACCTTCAAAAAAGGGCATTAAAATACTGATGTCCTTTAAATTATTTGATGTTTTGTTACATACAAATTAAAATTAGTAGGAAAGCTAGCACACGAACAAAACACGCTGTAGAGTCAAGACCTAATAATGACAGTGTTGGAAAAAAAAACCCACAAGTTTCCTTTTGTACAAGTAAGTGAACATTGTGATAAAGGGTTGCTCGTCAAGCTAGGAACCTCCAAGGTTGTTTATTTTAAATTTGATGGCTCATTTTTTATAGTCCACACGACTTGTTACCATGGCAACGGTGTGAGCTACAACGATGCGGGTCAGTTTACTGCGAGTGGGCACCGCTGTTTAACATGGGACACGATACGTGACGTGCGAACTAACGCGACAATGTTCCAAAACAAAGGTAGGTAAAAATAACGCTCCGTAAAACAAAATTGTACTGTTGTAAAAACAATAATAAACAAAACAATACTCAGCATAAATGGCTCATTATAGCAAAGCGAAATTAGCAAATAATCACGATGGTACAAAACCAACATCAGCTTTTTTCTTTTACATTTGATGTGCTCATAAAATAATCATGCCCTAGAGGACTAACCACTTCCTACGTTGGGGGTACGCTGCCAAATTTTGTAGAATTGTGAGCGTTTGTTTTGGAAGATTTGCCTACATTCTCCTTTATCAGCCAATAAAATATCGCGTATTACAGCCTGGAAAATTAATACCCACTAAAGTGGTGTTAGTTGTTTTCATCACGTAAAGTTGACCCCCTAAATTGATGGAATTTTAAACACGTTGAATAGTTTGTTGAACAGATAGAGGCAGGAAATGAATCTACTCCAAAAGCCGATGATTTTTGTCTCTCTATTAATCAGGTTTGACCATGAACTATTGTCGAAATCCAAACGATGACGTCAGACCTTGGTGTTACTACTCTGTGAACGGGTCGATTCAGCAGGATTATTGTCCTATACCACAATGTAAGTTTAAAACCCTTGTATGACGTCACCCACTCGACTAAAGAATGATGAATAATGTATTGTCGGGGATTTTGTTTATATTTAATTAATTAATCTAATCTTATCTGGATGTTTTTTAGCCGATTCGTCTTCTTAATTTTGTTTAAGCTTGCCGCCAAGCATGCTTTCGTCGCTTATTAACCCCCCATGATACTATCATGGTATCATGATAAAGCATCCACTCCACAGGTGAGGTGGATTGCGTTATCGTGATACGTGACCGCCTCGCTTATAAGCTTCAATGGCTATCATGATACGCGACAACCTTGTTTATATAAAAGCTACGTTGGCTAGTCTAATCGGGGATGTTTTTGTTTGTTTGTTTGTTTGTTTGTCGGGTTGTTTGTTTGTTTGTTTGTTTGTTTGTTTGTTTATTTGTTTGTTTGCTTGTTTATTTGTTTACTTGTTTGTTTGTTTGTTTGTTTGTTTGTTTGTTTGTTTGCTTGTTTGTTTTGATTTTTTCCCGTTTCAGGTCAGGGTAACGTCACGCTGCAGTTTGAACAACACCTGTTTCAAACACTCACCTATGATTTCGAATCAGGGACCGAATTCCGCCCGGTTTTCCTTCGAATCGACAACTTCACCGTCGAACAATGCTTGCAGAGATGCATGTCGTTCGACGGGTTCACCTGTCGATCAGTGACTGTCGACACACTGCAGCACAGCTGTATTTTGAACGCAATCAATCAGTTCTATAAGGAGCCGGCTACGTTTTTAAACAGAGATTTCTACGTCAGGAAAGATACAAGTAAGTGTAGTCTGATTCCCTGACCAAAGATTCCCTGAAGACTCTTAAAAATCTTAGGTCAGGCTTCATCCTAAGCTATACATTGATTATGACGCAATATGTAAATATTCATTACTTGTCACCAACGGTGGACGACGTCCTTGGATGATGACGGGCTTTGTTTACTTTCAAAAAGCCTGGGATAATCAGTTTGTAAAAATGTTACAAATATATTCAAATATAGTGTTGAATTTGTTGGGGAAAAAACGAAAAAGGAAAAACGATAATGGGTGGTGTCTGCAATTTTTTTGAATCTTTATCAACAAAAGAAATGTCCGACCATCAACGACACTGTCCGAATGTTGACGACAACGAGTTCGGAGCATTTCGGATATTTTCGGAAAAGGAGGAATTCCTCCTATTTTGTCACGTGACATTTGGGTGATGCCTGACACTAAAATCGACAGAGAATAGTCGGAGATTTTTTGGGTCTGGGAACCAGACTAAAGTAAGTGTTGTAATGGGCCTTACTTTTGACTGCAAGAGGGCGCCCTTGGGGGTAAATTTGGGGTTAAACCATAACAATAGTGTGGTAAACAAGATGCAATTAGACTTCTAATTAGGCAGTTAATATACAACTTTTGATGTTTGTTTTTCAATGACAGTTACAATGTAATCAGTATAAGATATTTGCTTGTAAAAATTTGAATTTTTAATGTTTTAAACATTGTTGTACTTTCAAAATGGATTGAGTAATGCACCCTCTTGCTGTCGAAAATACGGTCTATTGGCGCAGCGGGCGACAGTGTATGCTTACCTGTTGGGTGCACGCCCCACGGGACAGAGGTCAGTCCGTTGTCACAGGATTGAACACAATACGCACACAAGGTGTTTCTTCCGTAATGCTGGATTAACGAACTGCCGCATGGCGGGGCTGCATGGTGCGGCCAAGCAAGCCACCGACACGCCCGACTGGTTTATTATGTAACCCCAATACAATGTAATACAATCAAATCACTACTCGAGTTTCAATTGGAGTTTTTTGAACGCTAGGTGGCAGCAGACATACAGTTAGATTTCATTTGTTTACGTACTTCTGAGCACGCGCACATTTTCGAGAGCATGGGTTTATCTGGTAAGTTTGCTGCCAGCTAGCGTTCCAAAATGTATTTCATTACTTTAATATTTGGTTGATTGATTGATTGATTGTAAGAGTGCATTAATACCCATCCCCAGTTTTCAGTAACCACACCAAACAGCCGCCTACATTTCGGGTAAACATAATAGTAAATTGTTATAATTGTTTGGGTTTGCATTCCTATTTGCGTCACGTGGCTTACAACAGTGTTCAACTTGACTTTATTTTCTTTTAAATCAAATAGTCTTCGCCTATAATATATCAAATTTTCTTCAAATAAATAATTTTTTTTTCCAGTTTGTGACGTCTTTGAAGCTTCGAGTTATAAAGGTAAGTTTATATGAAATTCCCAAGTGGGTAAGAACTCTTATAATTGCGAAGAAAACACAACACAAAGTTTATAAAAACCGGTGACTGAATCAGTTTTCCCAGCTAATGATTAGTAGGGAGCTCTTGAAATGCCAGCCGATATGTTGAGATCCTGAGAAAACTTATTGCAGGATGATAACATTATAAACGTAAAATGACGACATCCTGTTAACAAGTTGGATGGCACATCCAGGGCTCTGTATTAAAGGCCTACTATAATATCTTATAAAAAAAAAAAAAAAAAAAAAAAAATCATGTAAAACCTTGGCAAAGATGGGATTCGAGCCGGGTTTCGAACAAAAAGCAATCTCGGTCTACGGTTGTTTAATGAAACATTTTTTTATGGAAATTGAAATAATGTTTATGTTTTTAGGCGAACAATGTTTACTACCACTCGGTATGGGCGTGGGAATCATCCAAGACTCACAGATCACTGCGTCATCTCATTTAGATGAGAGCCACGCCCCTTCGGCGGGGCGTCTCCATGGTAACTCTTCATGGATGCCTGACCTAAGTGAACAGAACTCAACTGAGCGACCTTTCCTTGAAGTAGATTTCCTGGTATGGAATAATTACGCTTGTTTTATTAATGTTTTTTCAACTTTATAACAAAACTGTCCTTTTGCTTTAGGTTCAATGCAACCATTGCCACGTAGGCCTATACTTTTTTGGTTACCAAAGCCATTTGTCTCTCATTGTGAGACTTTTGAGACGCTGGCGGCAGCAAACACACCAGTTCTTTTTGACAGTTCTGAGCATGCTTGCATATGTTCAGTATTGCGTGCGAGGTTCTGAGCATGCGAGCTACTGGTAAGAACTGCGAAAAAGTATGATACATTGCCAAATGGGAGACTTTAGGGCCCTTGGTTGCGCACATTTCAAGAACAATGAACTCAAGTCTGCTGCCACCTAGCGTCCTCAAAACTCTCCTATTGCTTATTGGCCCATCGCGGGCGCCATGTGTACGTAACTGCGCGTTTCCATTGTTTTGTTCTCATGATATCTCTAAAACGGCGGCGTGATGACGTCAATGCATAAGGTTTAAAGTCCTGACGTGGCCATTGTCATGTTTTTATTAAAGGAACGGATGCAAGTCACTGGTATCCTGATCCAAGGTGACGGAGGAGACGAGATAGACAATAGTAACTGGGTGAAGGAATTTGTGATTTCGGTTACCAACGATCCAGTTCGTGGTCAGTGGGACAAGATCGGTTTATATACAACTACAATAACGAACCATGGGACGGCATTGCCAGAGGTAAGCAAATTCTGTATCTGTAGCTGTATTATATAGTCGGCAAAGCATCCTTACGGAAACATCACACCAACTTGAGTGAGCCAGTTGCAGCAACCACGCCAGAAACACCGGGCGAACCCCTTGCTCTTGGCCATAAGTGTTTCTTGCTTGAGAACACAAGTGTCAGAAGTGTGTGTCCCGAACCCGCACTCGACTGATCAGAAACACAAGAGCCTGAGTCCGGTGTTCTTAACCGCTCGGCCACGACACGCCGTTTCAATCAAAGTTTCCAAACAAGTTCAGTTTTAAAGACACAGAGAGGAGTTACAAATCTTATTTTCTCGATACTATTTCAGAATGTATTTCTGAAGGCTTAGTAATGATTCAAATTACATATACATTATGCATATGACGTCATCACTGCCATAGAGATTACACGTAGCAGCGCCCCCACTGAGTTCACGGTGGGAAAAGGGTGATGCATATTAAATGTCTATCAAATTTTCAAGATTGAAATTAATTTTTCTTTTACAGTTACCAAACCCATCTTCTACTTCCAACACCCAAATATTGTTTTGTTTTTAATAATATTATATACGATTGTGGTTTATCATTTTCAACAGAGATTCTTGGGCAACAAAGAAGCCAAGTGTGTTCGACCCGTCTTGTTAAAAAAACCTTTGTATACGCGCTACCTACGGATCAACCCAACTAGATGGCACAGAAATATTGCCCTTCGGATCGAAGTTATCGGTTGTAAAGATACAGGTAGTATATTAAACCAGTGCCCTTATTATTATGCAAAAGGTCGCGATTTGCAATGTCATTAGGATCATTGTATAACGTCCTTGGATAAAAAGCGAATTTGCTAGGTAACATTTGGCACGAAAAGCAAATAAATCTAGACAGTGCAAATGTCAATTTGAGATTTCTGATGTCTTCTCAAGGCCACCGTAGGTAAGCTTTAGGATCGTAAGGGAAGAACAAGTAAGTACACATGTTTACAATAATGTCCTATCAGGACCACCGTAGGTAACGTCTGGGATCATAACTGAATAAACAGGCAATACGCAAAGGAAATGTAAATGTCTCATCATGACCATCGTATGTATATTCTGGGATCATAAACGAACAAACCTACGCTGTATACGAAGCAAATGCAAGTTGGCAATTTGCAATGTCCTTTTAGAGACACCTTAAGTGTAATCAAGGATTATAAACGAACAAATCAGAATATACTGGTAGACCAAATTCATAAACTAAAAATAATAATAACAATATATGGGAAAATGTAATATTTTTTCTTAACCCAGTTGTATCATACCAATGGACTGCTTGTTTTAGTCTGAACTCGAATTTTACAAATTTAGAATGTTTGTTAACATACATAATTGAACATGTTTTATTTCTGTAATGTCATACAGGTTGCCAGACCACACTTGGAATGATAAACGGTGAGATACCGGACACTAGACTAACCGTATCTAGTTCAATAGACGCCACCCACGGTAAAAGGGCATCGAGGCTCCTCCCCTTCCACCGTCCACGTGATGGTGGTTGGATTCCAAACCAACGAAACGTAAATGATGCTTGGATTCGAATCGATGTACTGCGCCCTCATTCGATCACATCTATCATTACTCAAGGGTGCAGCGGCGACCACGCGGGACGGGTGACGTCGTTTGGTGTTGCTTACGTCACAGACTTCCTCCCAGATAAGATAACTTGGATTGAATCTGAGGAAATCGGTGAGCCAGAGGTAAGAAAAGAAGTTGAAAAACACACAAACAACAAACGAACACCAAACACCCCAATAACCCCCGGCCAAAAAAAAAAAACAAACAAACAAACAAACAAACAACCCAGCAACCCAACAAACAGCAAAACAAACAAACAAACAGCCCCAAAACTAACAAACAAACCACTCAACATACAAACAAACAACCCAACAAACAAACAAACAGCCCAACAAACAAACAGCCCAACACCCCAACAAACAAACAAACTAACAAACAAGCAAACAACCCAACAAGAAAACAACCCAACACACCAACAAACAAACCAACAAACAGCCCAACAAACAAACAAACAAACAAACAAACAAACAACCCAACAAACCAACAAACAAACCAACAACAATCAAACAAACAAACAAACAAACAAACAAACAAACAAACAAACAAACATACAAACAAACAAACAAACAAACAAACAAACAAACAAACAAACAAACAAACAAACAAACAAACAAACCAACAAACAAACAAACAAACAAACAAACAAACAAACAAACAAACAAACAAACAAACAAACAAACAAACAAACAAACAAACAAACAAACAAACAAACAAACAAACAAACAAACAAACAAACAAACAAACAAACAAACAAACAAACAAACAAACAAACAAACAAACAAACAAACAAACAAACAAACAAACAAACAAACAAACAAACAAACAAACAAACAAACAAACAAACAAACAAACAAACAATCGAACGAACGAACGAACGTCTGTCCGTCCGTCCGTCCGTCCGTCCGTCCGTCTGTCCGTCCGTCCGTTCGTTTGTTTGTTTGTTTGTTTGTTTGTTTGTTTGTTTATTTGTTGACGAACGAACGAACGAACGAACGAACGAACAAACAAATAAACAACCCAACACACCAGCAAACAAACAAACAAACAAACAAACACACAAACAAACAAACAAACAAACAAACAACCAAACAAACAAAAACAAACAAACAAATAAACAGCCCAACACACCAGCAAACAAACAAACAAACACACAAACAAACAAACAAACAAACAAACAACCAAACAAACAAACAAACAAATCAATAACCAAACAAACGAACAACCCAACAAACAACAGTATGCCCACAATTTTGTTTTTTGACTCTGCTATTTGACTTTGTCCATTTTCTATTTTGTTTCAGCTCATCGGTGGAACTAGTTCAGGAAACCATCTATACCGGCATCCGTTCTACACTCCTATTGTAGCAACCGTGGTTCAGATCTCACCCCTAACTTGGAATCTTGAGCTTTGCATGAGAGTTGAACTTACAGGATGTCTGTATATGTCTGGTAAGATTATTGTTACACTCACATGTCAAATGTTTAAAATAACATTTTGTTTCAGAATCCCTGTGCACAAAGAACCAAACCATTAACCTGAACAAATCCAGAGGAAAACAATTGCTTCATCGGCGGCCAACGAAAAATGTTTGAAAGACAACTTTCCCTGTATCTAAATACCAACAATTCCAGTTTGTAATGTAATGTTTAATTCATAAATCTAGTTTCTAGCCTCAGTATTATGGTTGCATTTGCTACTAACAAAGAAGAAGACAAATCTAATCAAATTCACGATGTAAAAGATAATTGGAGAGCATCAAGATTGATAGATTGTTTTCATCGGGAAATATTGGCATTAAAATATGGAACAATTTTACACTTTACATAGTTATTACACTTTTTCTGTTGGAAATATGATTTTAGGCTGCAATCTACGACTTGGAATGGAAAGTGGTCAAATCAGCGATTCACAAATATCATCCGAAAAGCCTCAACCAGCTGCAATCAATAGTACATCACATGCATCACCACGCCTCCACCAGTGGGTGGGACTCAACAGCGGCTGGGTGCTTGGATCGCTTGGGAGGGGTCAGTGGATACAGATTGACCTCTTGACCTTGCACACGATTACTGGGGTTGCAGTTCAGGCCGGGCGTGATCATCAATATTCATTATGGGTGGATTTGTTTCGTCTGTTGTATGCCAAGCCAAGTAGTCTGGCCATAGCCAAAACTCGGAACCGCACTCGTGGCCCTTGGAAGATGTACAGGAATCTCGACGGGACTCCTATGGTAGGTGCCAATTACCTCCCCCCCCCTCCCACCCCCCACCAACCCACCCACCTACCCATCCACAAACCCAAGATCCTATAACATTTTCAACTTGTTCAGGCCCGAGACCAAATAGTTACACTGAGCATTCCATGACATTTACTGGCAGGCAAGACACCTAAAAAATTAGCTTTAATTTTGCGGTATATTTGTTTGAATTGTGGGAAAAGGTTTAGCCTGGTACCCTTTTTCATTTGTTTTGGTTTGATTGTAGGTGATGAAGGGGTACCATTCTCCATATTCAGTATCGCATCGGTGGTTGGAGCGATCCTTTGTCACACAGACAATCCGCATCGAACCGGTCTCTTGGACGTCTTTATACCCAGGTTTGAGGGTGGAGGTTACTGGATGTGAACTAGCAGGTGGGTCAGGTGTTAAAAGTCATCCTTCTAGGTAGTAAAATACAACCATTTCCTCAAAAACTGCTTTTTTTTAAGACAAAGAAACGAGGACGTTTTAAGATGAAAGTAATAAAGGATAATGTTTTACAGATTCGTGAACGAGTGATTTTTTATTTTTTTATTTCAATTTGGTTGCATGAAAATTGTGACTGAATGTTTTGTATCTTTCTAGCGACCGTTCTTAAATTCTGTTTGTATTTATTAGCGACTGTCCCTTTTCTTTTTGTTTACTAGGCAAGTGTCATCCTTGCTTTGTATACTTACTTACACTAGTGCAACGCAGATTTGTGATGACCCGAGTTTCAGGTTTTTGGGGTTGATTGTTTGTTTGTTTGTTGGGTTGTTTGGTTGTCTGTTCGTTTGTTTGTTTGTTTGTTTGTTTGTTGGGTTGTTGGGTTGTTGGGTTGTTTGTTTGTTTGTTTGTTCGTTCGTTCGTTTGTTTGTTTGTCTGTTTGTTTGTTGCCTTTTTTGTTCATTTGTTTATTTGTTGGTTGTTTGTTTGGGTTGTTTGTTGGGCTGGTTGGTTGGTTTGTTTGTTTGTTTGTTTGTTTGTTTGTTTGTTTGTTTGTTTGTTTGTTAGGTGTTTTTGTTTTTGCTGTTCTTGCTTTTATGTAGGGTTGTTTGTTTGTATTTGTTCATTTTTTTCTGAAAACCATCAGAGAAGACCGATTGAAACATCATCTTGTTACATCACTGGTACTTACCAGGGCCATAGCATTTAAGAGAGAGAGAGCTAAAATGTGGTAGGAAGGGGTGGGGCTTAGATGCATCCCCCACATAGCAGTAGACTTAGGCTTCCACGTAGCGTCTCGGAAGTCTACACTTAATGTTAGCAACTCTTCACTACACTGCGGTGTTTTTTTCAGGGCGTGGTAAGTTTTGTGGAGAGGGGACCATTCCATGGAACGGACTGTGCATCGGGACCATTGCCACTGACGCAAACAGAGCATGCGCATCGATACTCGGGTATGACGCTTACCCGCTTGTCATCCAGTCAGCCAGTCTTCTAACCTTTCTCCAAAGACACTGGGATTTTCTCATTATCCAAGACGTAAATTTGTACGTCATAGGACTGCATGGATACCAAGAGGACGACGAAACGTCCTACGTTTGGTCAGACGGAACACCTTTAACCTTTGATAACTTTGCCGAAGGACATGCAGCCAATGCGTCAAATTATGAGCCGCCGATTTGCACCTTTGTCGATGCTGTTGGCAAATTTCTCTGGGTTTTGCGTCAATGCCCGTTAGCAAGACACGTTGGGAGAGGGTCTTTATGTCAATATGGTAAGTACACGTATGTCATTTTGTTTCATGTCATGTTAAGGAAGGCTCGAAGCACCCGCTGGGCGACTCACCACGGGACCTTAGTGGAGACTTTCTCGCTGTTTTCTTGATAGGTGGCAGCAGTTACATCGCGTAAATTCCCACCGTTTACGTCGTTCTGGGCATGTGCAGTGCCATGTAAGTCTGCTGCCACCTAGCATCACATTATTTTAATAAAATTGTCCCTCTATATATAGTATGCGTGCATTTCCTATACAGGAAGAGCGCATTATTGATGTCCATTGTTAGTCGAGAATAAACAATCAAAATTGCCATAAGTTGAAACACGTTTGGTCTTACAAAAGGTCAAATACGATTTCCCTCTAGCTTTGACTGACAAAATCACAATTCTAATCTACCTACCTTCCCAGCTTAAAAAGTTATCTGTATGATATGATTGTTTCAACCACTAGTATCAGGAATCCTAATCGTATCCTTCTTTAGGTCTAACAACTTTTGCTGTCTTAAAATAGATATAGACGAGTGTGACGGAGACCATGGTTGTTCCCATTCCTGCCTGAACTATCCTGGGGGGTATCGATGCCTCTGTCCGGAAGGATTTCTCCTCAACAAGACAACTCTCAAAGACTGTGTTTGTAAGTATCTATCTGATGCAAGTATTAGTTGAATGGGCACAGAACAGTTGACTGTGAGCAAGTTGACTGTGCTTTTCACTGCATAGGTACACCAGGCTGATGTATGTATCATTCAAAACTACCGTGGATGGTAGTGATTGGTCAGACGGTAGGAGGGTTGACTGTGTACTGTTTAGACGCATTCACAGTATGGATCATTATGGCAGGCTGGCACAGTAATGTATCTGTCATTCAAAACTACAGTTGGTGATATCGAATGGTCAGACAGTAGGAGGTTTCACTGTGTACTGTTTGGATGCGTTCACCATATATGATACCATAATTACAGACTGGTATAATTAATACTAGAGTGTATGGTCAGACGGTAGGAGGGTTGACTGTGTACCGCATGATATCCTCACATAGTTCACCTATCATTCTAAACCACAATAATTATTTTAAATTCATAATCTATTATAGATGACATTGATTTAATTTTTAGACAATATTTTTTTAAAAACAGCACTCTGCTCAGAACTATCGGCTTCAACCAACCAGCCTTGGAGTCAGAGTGCTAAATCATGCTATGTCAAAGGTCAAGGCAATGCATCTTGGGAAGAGGCAGATTCATTTTGCAATTCCTTAGGAGGAGGTAGCCCGCTACCGCTAAAGGACAGCATATTCTGGGTAAGTTTATCGACTGCTCTGACAAGTCATAATGTTTTGATTTAAAATCCTTATTAAAATAACGAACCTCGAAATTTGCATAATTGTTACAGGAAAATTATGAAGGAGACTTGGATTTGGTATGGATTGGCAAAAATGATGCTGGTCATGCATCTGTGGTTGACAACACAAGCTTGCAAACTGGTCAGAGAAATACAGGTAGGACGTGCCCAGCTTTGAGCCCGACTAGTTCTGACGAGTTGGTACCTGTACCGTGTGATCGTTTGCTTCCATATATCTGCGTTCAAGGTAAGGGTATAGGTCAGGATAAGGTAAGGGTACATACATCGATTGGCTATTGAGATTGGGTTGGACTGGGTGATGTATAAGTGTTATAGATGACATGGTTTGGGTTGAAATGGGTGGACGCAAGTATTGGGGACGTGATAGGTGGGTTGAGGTGGGTTAAGTTAAGTTTGAATTCATAAGGTAACATTATTTGGTGGGCTGGGTGAGGCTAAGGTGTTGTGGATATAATGTCAAGTTAAACAGGTTTTCAAGGCAGATACTATATTGTATTGAAAACGAACTCTTACCAAACAGTTCATTAAAGCCAGCCATCGAAGCCATTGGTAGGCCAATACGGACTCGAGTTCCAACCGTGTTCTGCTTTTTCTTCCCAGAGTTTGAAATCGTTGGGAGCCAGAGCGATGAGTCGAACGGGGATATCATTCTGCGATCCCCTCTGTCGCTGGTACAGAGATGGTATAATCCACCCTATCTCAACTCTATCACCTCAAGAACTGTCTTCAAAATTGAAGCACCAAAAGGCTTCCAAATTCGGTAAAGTATACATTTCAAAGCCATGTAACCAAAGAATCATCAATCATTGAAACCCTTTGCCTGGAGAAAAAAACCTTTTCAAAACTGGGTATACATGCAGACACTAAAGTAAGACGTGTCAAATGACTGTATGGCCTGACACAAGGTACAATAACATCAACTTGGAATCAGCAAAGTATGGTTTCGAGTCCCAGTCTTGACACTTGTGTCCTTGAGAAAGACACTTAACCATTACTGTTTCGTCCTTCGGATGGGACGTAGTTGTTTGATGCACGTAAAAGAACCCAGTACACTTATCGTAAAGAGAAGGGGGTTTTGCCCCGGTGTTTCTGGCATGGTCTGGCAGCAATATGCGCCACCTATGGTTGCTTCGTCTCATGAAAATCATTCGTAACATTCTCCACTCCACCAGATTTGACAAGTCGGCGCCAGGAGTGTCATTTATGACAGACATGGCGCATTATAAATGTACATTATTATTAATCGTAAAATTACTTGTTCATCATTAATTATATTGATAGCTTTTGTCGATGATCCTCAAACCTACACAATTGTTTCATTGTATACAGATTTCACATTCTCCATCTGTCTTTACGTAAGGAGGGTGCATCGTGTCTCGATACTTTGCGCACCTTCAACGTCTTAAACATCGTCCAGGAACTACGAGGAACACTGTGTGGCGATATCAAAGATGTTAACTTCAGCTCGCAATCCAATAAAGTCAACGCTGTTCTGGAGATTGCAGCCCCAACTGCTGATATGCCTACTGATCTTGGACTTGATATAGTTTTAACTTTTGTCGGTGAGTGAAACAAGTTTCTTGTTTAATGCAACGATCATCATGTTGAGACCAACATAAACAAAATTGGATCTAGTTTAATACAAAAAATGACAAGAACCTAGAACAGCAAGGATCAAGTCAAGGTGGGTATCAGGGTCCAATTTTATAGAGCTGCATTTGAGCAGAAAAAATTGCTCGAAACATTTCTGCTGAGAAAAAAAAAAAAAAAAAAAAAAAAGAAGAAAAAAAAAAGAAGAAAAAAAACAACAACAACAACAAAAAACAGCCGCATATTGTACATTGTGCTTTAAAAAAAAATTAATCCAAATGTTGAATTGCTATTTTTGTATGATGACCAAAAGTTGATAACCTTCAAATGAGATAGCGAAATTAAAAATCCATCGTCCAATTAATGACAGAGTAGTTAGGGGGGGGGGGGGGGGCTGTGTCGTCATGATTATAGCCGGCCCATAGCTGTGCCGGGATGTGTGAACTTTCACCCAGATACTGCACAATGCACGCGCTTGCGGTCAAATCACACAGGGTAATCTCCATTAATACATCAATTAGCAATCGTTTAACATTCACCTTTAATGGAATCAAATAAAAGTTCAATAAAATCATTTTCAGATTGCGCAATGACCAAATGTAATCAACACTGTGCCCCGGAACCCCCGGATTTCAGTCTTCCATCCGGGTCATTCGGAACGCTTGGAATCTCGATCGGCTGTTTTGTAAACTGCATGTATGCAATCACTGTTGAAAGCGGAAAATTCATCAATCTAACTTTCACTGAGTTCCAACTGGCTAAAGACGCAAGGTAAAGTTTTGAAAAACATATAATTATTTTGTTCATATGGCTTGTCGGTATGTCGGAATGCATTGTGGAAATTCGCAGCGGAAATGCAGCGCAGAAAAAACTCAGCATTGGTAAACTGACTGTAACTGCTTCCATTCTTTGCACAAATCAAGATTTTTAAGAAGACCAACCTGTGAAAATGTCAGCTCATTTCGTTGTTTCATTTGCGAGAAAACGGTAAAAATGCATTCAGCACTTTTGAACGCATTCCTGTAGGCAGAGTTTTCGTCTCACCGAGACGAAAACTAATTTTTAGATCTTGTTTCAGTTATTATTTAAAAACAACAAAACTTCAGGCAGAAATATTTTAAGGAAAGTTACCATTTAAGGTAGATCTAAATTTGGGAATTCGTTTGTTTTTCTTCTTACCAATGTTGAGCTCGGGCTTTAAAGGGACTAAACGTATCATTTACTTGTTTAAGTATGATTTTTTTCGAAGCGTGGATAGTTGTTATGTGCTTTTTCCGCGGGGGGAACTGGAAACCGTCGTGTCAGTTTGTTTCTTGTGGTAGAGTGGACATTTTTCTCTTTTTGTTATAGCGAAGTATAAGGACATGTTAAAAAAAAAACACGTTCTTTTTTTGCAATATTACAAGAAATCTGGGGGAGTTTCCAAAGTGCAAAATACGGCGTGTAGATTATGTTCCCCTTCTGTCTACGGAATTATTATCTGCTACAAAGTGAAAATGTTGCGATGTATTTTTCATCCGAAGCGTGGAAATATATTTCGCTAGTCCTCGACAAATAGCAATGGGACAAGTTCACAGGATCTACGAGTTCAGCGAGAGTGCGCCACCAACGGTGATCTCAGACACAAGCACAATCACAGTGTTTTATCTAACTGGTCTGGAGGTCGACACCGCTGGATTTCACGCGGAATACACTTCAGTAGGTAATGCAAAACTACATAATTGACACCTTTTTCCCCTCAAAATTTCCAGTGACTTAGATTTGTAATTTTAACAATTTCTGAGGCACCAAGTAGTTGTCGAAACAAGAAATACCCGATACCAACAAATGTATTTTTTGTCACTATACAAACGGCTACAAAGTAACTGCACTCTCTTATTACTGTGAAAGAGTGAAAATTTCACAAGTAACATCAACGACTCAAGTTGTGTTCCTTCGAAATTAACCTGAGTGGTTAACAACTATTTTTTTAAGTAACAAAATACAAACGTGATTTTTCTAAGCTGCACGTACACTTCTCCGTAAAGTATGACATCATTCTCACCGACAGATTCGCCTGGCTGCCAGGTTGGCCGGACCGTGACCTTCGACCCTACTCCGTACGTGTGCAACTACCAACAAGCCTTTATCGTCTCGCCCGGATACCCGAACCCCAGAGCTCTATACGGTGCAGTACCCAGAAGCGTATACCAGATAACAACCCTGCCCGGTACTTTTGTTGAGCTCGAGTTTGACCTATTCGATATCCCGAGTAGCGATAGGTTTGCATGTCAAGTTGGGTTCATTGAAATGAGGGATGGGATACTTCCTACGGACGAAGAACTTGGAGAGCCACTGTGTAATATCAACCCACCAAGTAGCCCGATTCAGACTTCCCGGAACCAGTTGTACGTTGTATTCAGCATTGATCCACTGCTGGATGGAGGAGCGTTTGCAGCGAGATACGCTGGGCGTTACTTCCAGCCCAAACAGGCGGTCATACCGTCAAGTGATTCTTGCAATAACGATTGGTACTACTTCAAAGAACACTGTTATCGATTCTTTACAAGTCCTGAAATGGTAAGACTCTTTTAACCGAGTAATCGGAAACGGTAGAAGCTCCTAGACGCTAAGGTGGTAGTATACGTATTCTATATATTTTTTCAGACATAGATAGGTTGCGTGTCCCCGGTAAAAGTTCATTTCGCAGCCATGTTGGGTCCAGCCATGTAAACACTCAATGGCTGACGCGTGGTCTGCTGATTGATTCCCAGCGTCTGTTTGTGCACGCAGCATTAGAAACAGGTCTCAAGTGACGTCACGTGAAACCTCTAGGCAAACAGTAATTTAGCAAGATAACTGTACATCTTAGCATTTATCATTTCGGTGTGTTACCAAACCATGCAGTTGCTTAGCACCAAATTACCAAGCTTGGCAAATTGGAGTGCTTAATTAATTTTATGAAAATAACCGGCCATTTTTCAGGCACTGTAATTTTTTCGGCATTTAATTCGATTCTACAATATTGTTAAATGAATACGTTGAGTTGAAAAACAGAAATTAATTGCAACAATCCTGATCCTGAGTTTCTTTGGGAACAGATTCGTTGGTCAGACGCAGAGGGCGGATGTGAGGCCGAGAACAGCCACCTAGTCAGCATTAAAAACGTCGACGAAGCCGAATTCATTCACGTCATGCTGACAACAATTTGGCAGACTACGGATCTAAGCACCTATTTGGGTTTGTCTTCTTCCAGTCCAGTTCAACAGTCGGTTTTTTTTACTGCAAAAAGCGGGGCCGATTTCACAAAGAGTTAAAAAAAAAAAAGATCTTATCCGTGTATAGATCTTAATTGCTAAGCAAAGTGTGATTCCCCAATACAAATCACTTTGGAAATATTCACAAATCAACTAAGACGAATCTTTTTGCTTTGTGAAATCCAGTCCCGGGGTGTTAAATTGATTCTTTTGGTATCTGTATGTGACAACACCGACATGGTGTTAATTTTACCAACGATAAAGTAACGGGGATAACTAGATGGGAACAAACAGTCGATCGACCGATGGATTGATTGATTAGTTGACCTGTTTACAACGTATTCCACGGCAAAGTTATACCAACGATACAAAAACAAATACTGATTGATTGATAGATTGACTGATCGATCGATCGGCCGGTCGGTCAATTGATTAATCAGTTGATTGTTTGTTAATTTACTTTATTGATTTGATTGGCTGATTTATTTATTTACTAATGGGAGAATTTGGAACGATAGATGGCAGCAGACTTACCAGGTATAAACTTGTCATTGTTCACGGAGTAATGAGCACATTTACGAGAACAATGGATATGCCTGGTATTAAGTCTGCTGCCATCTAGCGTCCTCAAAAGTCTCCCATTGATTGATACGGTAAGTCCCTCGATAACAACGTTTGATATTAACATTAATTTGTTGTTTCTCAATTTCTCAAATTCATTCATTTAGGGCTCACAGATAGGACTCCCATGGGTACTTTTCGCTGGTCGGACGGGAGCGCTCTGAGCTACAGCGACTGGTCCCTTCCATTTACGTACGTTTCGGACAATTTCATATATAATTTAATAATAATATTAATAATATAATATGTGCGTAATGCTTGTAATAATTTACACTCGTGTAAACAATCGGATAAACGATTGAGGATTGTAAAGAATGAATAATATGAAGTTAATCAATGAAGTCTCAAAATAGATACAAAGAGGCGGGGGTGCAGACTGCTTGCAGACCATGCTGAAAACATTGGGGTGATCCCATACTTTTTAATGTTAAAAAAACACACATTCTTTTTGACGTGTTACACACAACACACGAGACCTATGTCTCTAACCTAAATGGTTAAAGGGGCACGTTGGGCACTTTTGGGGCTATACAAATAAATTGTTACGAAATTAATAATAGTTGGAGAGATATTTTAAAAGTAGAATATAATGATTCCCATAATTGATCCACACAGCGTGTCATGGACAAACGTTAAGTGCACCGGACTCAAGTTGTTGTGGTGAAGTCTTCGGGGTGTGGGTTCGAATCCCGTTCATGACACTTGTGTCCTTGAGCAAGATGCTTTACCAAAATTACTTCTATTCACCCCGGGGGTAGAAATGGGTACCTGCGAGGGTAGAGGTTGATATTGTGTTTGAAAAAGCCTTCAGAGCGCCACGGCAGCTCGGGGCTGTATACTCCCCAGGGAGCTGAGAAAGATTACAGGAATGTTATTGGCCCAATGACCAGGGCACTAATGTAAAGCGCATTGAGACGTTATTGTGAAACGCGCTATATAAGAACTAATTATTATTGTTGTTGTTATAAAACCCAAGCAATTACTCATAGTCCTTGGCATTCTTCAGACACTTTGAGTTCAGTGCCACTCGGAGGATTCTTACATAAGTTCTTTATGTTATAGTGAAGAACACGACGAAAGGTTTGAGTACTACCAACCGAACGGCGGTATATTTGAAGACTGTACTAAGATTGAACTAGATGACGTCAGAACAACGGCCACGTGGCATGACATAGCGTGTGCATCGATGGAGGCCAGACAGTACATCTGCAAGACGACAGCATCAGGTAAGTCATGTTCCCCGTATAACATTGGTCGTAGCAATGCTAATTCTCATAGGTATAAGGACCAGACTGCAAAGAAAAGCTTTTCAGGACGCGCAGCGCGCTTTTACACGGGTCAACCTGTACGCCAACAACCTCGTTTCCAGGGGTGATCGATCTCGCCGCGCCATGGGGGTCAATAATCATGTTATACTATTCATTTTAAAGATAAAAAAAAAACCAAAACAGATTCTTACCCTAAACCTTACCATAACCTTGATCCGTTTCATCATAAGCAATTCACGATATTTTAACTTGAGGTATGCTCAACTACAAAATAGATTGCTTAAAGCCAACATATCTGCTCAGGAAAGGTAAGCCGCGGGAACCTGTTACAAACAGTGCATGACATAGCATTTGGGCTGGTAACCTTTAAATGAAATAAGCACAGTCTAACACTGCTTAGTTACTTTCTGTGCTAAAGCAGCGCTATGAAACGATCCAACACTAATAAAAAACAAACACCTTTACAGAAATGAAAATGTGACTGAATTTAATTATATTGCAGATTACGTAAAGCCTGAAAGAATTGGAGATATATCAGGTAAGACAACATCGATGTCTAAACAATGACAGCTACTTATTTTATCAGACCATTAAATTGTCGAGTGTACCGACTTTACTTTTTTTCTTCCAAGACGTTTTTAACAAATATATACTAATGTTTTTAAAGGTAAGGCCATCGTTTGGTTTTTAAACTGTTTTCCCCACTACTTATGAAATTCAGGTTGGCTGTGCGGTTTTTTAACACCCTGCCTGCTGTCACCTCTGTAGACCCCGGTTCGAATCCCAGACCGGAGCCTTGCATGGGGAGGGGAGGGGGAAGGTTCCCCTATTTGGGGGTTTCCCCCACATACGATGATGTCATTATCGGCTTCTGGTCTATACGGGGCACAATGCTAGACATTTTTTTTTTTTTTCTTGGTGTCATTCATTACCAGAAAGATATCATGATTTAACGCTGATAATTGTTTTCCGTGTACCACCCATCACAAAATGAGTTATTGATATAATTTTTTCCTGATACAGCGTTATACCATTACATAATTTTATTTTAATTGAAGTCAATTATTTTTCGTTGCAGGATCGCTAGGCTGCCCGGATAATTTGTTTACATGTGATAGCGGAGAGTGTATTCAAAAGATCTTTCTTTGTGACGGCGTACCAAATTGTTTCGACGAAAGTGATGAAGATTCCATCATATGCTTTGACGGTAAAAAGGGAATAAAAATATCCCTGTTTTGTTTGTTTGTTTGTTTGTTTGTTTGTTTGTTTGTTTGTTTGTTTGTTTGTTTGTTTGTTTGTTTGTTTGTTTGTTTGTTTGTTTGTTTGTTTGTTTGTTTGTTTGTTTGTTTGTTTGTTTGTTTGTTTGTTTGTTTGTTTGTTTGTTTGTTTGTTTGTTTGTTTGTTTGTTTGTTTGTTTGTTTGTTTGTTTGTTTGTTTGTTTGTTTGTTTGTTTGTTTGTTTGTTTGCTTGCTTGCTCACTCGCTCGTTTGTTTGTTTGTTTGTTTGTTTGTTGGATTGTGTGTTTGTTGGGTTGTTGGGTTGTTTGTTTGTTTGTTTGTTTGTTGGGTTGTTGGGTTGTTTGTTGGGTTGTTTGTTTGTTTGTTTGTTGGTTTATTTGTATGTTTGTTTTGTTTGTTGGGTTGTTGGGTTGTTTGTTTGTTTGGTTGGTTTTTCGTCTGATGAGTGACACATTCATAGAGATCAGTAAATAATTAGAAAATAAACATTCACCATCTTAGACACAAATGTCATGTTTTCAGGGAATCATAATGGGATATATTTCACCTGTAGCGACAATCAGAAGATTCCGGCTTCTTTCTACTGTAATTTTGATGACGACTGTCTGGATGCCTCGGATGAGCTGAATTGTGGTCAGTAGAAGAAAACAACCATTGTTTGTTTACTTTCTTTCGTTACGTCTTTTTTCATTCCAATAAATGTTTTGTTGTAAATTGCACAATACAACAATATATTGTTCAGTTTTCGCCGTTAGAATTCTCAAGTACGAAAATGCCAGTAAATAAAAGTAAAAAAAAAATCAAAAAATCAAAGAACAAAAATAAAAAACCCAACACCATTCCACACATTTCAACCTCATGGTCTTAACATCCAAGAAGGAAATGGTTGGTTTTTGTCTTTGCCTTCTCCATTTTCCACATCATGTGTCCCCCCTTTACATCTATCTCGTTTATACTAATTATTTGTTCCCCATTTTCCCAAGTTTGATTTGTCTTTTATGTTTCCAACCTTTTGTGGTTAAACCTAGACTGGTTCCCGGTCCCTACATCGTATTCGTTCTGACTGAATATAGGGACCGCCGGTAGCGGGTAATGAAAATTATCATACACCTGGCAGATTTCTTGTTACTTGTTGTGTCGCCGTGATTGTCAGTGGCACAGTTTATTGACGTCGAGGATAAACTCGTTTCATTTCAGTTTACCCGAACTGCACCGATACGGAATTTAGATGCGATAATGAGCAGTGTATTGACGCGTCCAGACACTGCGACCTGACTCCAGATTGTATGGATAAATCTGACATCAAGCGTTGTGGTAAGTCGTGTCCCCTGCCTTCGATAACAATCACAACTACTGATTGACATTGTACAAAACGGCACCGGACTATAATGGCGATCTAGGTTATGTTGTACTGATTCTGTTTGGGGAAAGGAAGATGGATGCTCAGTAATACAATCCCAATTTGCCGTCCATCTTCGTTAGACATCATCTTCAAATAAAACAACGATTACAATCATGTTCCCATGGTATTCTAATACACAGCCTTCAAGGTTTTTGTAGTCAAGATACAGAATTCATAACTATCGAAAACAATTATATCAAATCCGGGGGGAAAAGGGAATTGCAGGGAGCAAATGAGGGAGGGCAAGGTTTGTAGATGGGAGCAATTTCAATTAAGATTGCTGGCAAAGTTCATGGTATCCTGAGGTTGACAGTGAGGTAAGCAGGGGGAAAAGTGTGAAAGGTGTTCAGGGCGGGTGGCGGGGGGTGGGGCTGCCCCCTTGCTCCCCGGGCTACGCCACTGTATCTTTTCCATCGACACAATAACAATCAGAGCAAAATATATAAATGACAGATCAAAAGATCATTGCATCTGATGAAGTAGTTGCTACTAAGAAAGCTTATGCAGTTTCCCCTCAAGTTAGTTATCTATGTGCTACAGTTAATTTTCCATTTTATATAAAGAATTCAACTTCTATTTTTGTTAATCGCTCCCAGCCTCAATCAGCAACAGTTTCCAGTGTTACTCCGATAACTGGATACCACTGGGCAAGAAATGCGATGGTTTTACTGATTGCCAGGGTTTGAAAGCTGAGGATGAGGTGGATTGCGGTAAGTGATACACTTCCTGGGCCCCTAAGCGGCCCTTAAGCGGTATCTAAAGAAAAGCAGCTTGAAAACTCAAAATAAGCCTGGCCAAAATTTTAGCCCGTTTACCTTAATGAAACCAGGGCCTTGATGTGTCCAACTCTAGGCTTCATTGAGGTACAGGTTTGGGCTACAATATAACGGGAGGCTCTTGTACGAGGCGGTGGGACTTGCACCGGGCGGGCCACAGAGGTAAAATATGAGAAACATCTCTCTAAAAGCCAACCTGTTCATATCTTGAACTTTGTTTCTTCTTCTAGACTACAAACATGAAGAAGACTGCAGGGATGACGAATTGTATTGTTTAAATGAAGTCTGCGTCAATCGAAGCCACGAGTGCATCTTGGATTTTGACCAGTACGGCTACATCAAGGGATGTCGTGACGTCACTCATCTTAGAAATTGCGGTAAGTTCAAAGTTCTTACACATAAAAGTGGCGTGGACCTTTGATGGCACCATCTGTTTTTTTATTTTTAAATCATCTGCCATCAGTTAGTGTTTTTTTTGTCCAGTGGGTCAGCCATGTTGTGTACGTCACTTGGGTTCTCGCGCATGCTTATTTGACACCAACTAATGGTTAAAGTGGCAGCCTCATCTTCCAATTTGATTGGTTTGTTTTTTTAGTAGACTTGGTATCAAGTCTGTGTTAAATTGAGAAGTCTACATTCGCACCTGCCGCGACGTACAGCACAGCACGTACAGCCCTAGTTGCGGGGACGGTACGTACACCCTCGAACCCAATATGCGTGTGTTTTGCTCTATTTACAGACTTGAATAACTTGCACCCAGCTTTGTAGACAGGCTATGTATGTATACTTGCTACCAAAATTGGACGGAGCAGTATCATCGGTTAAGAGTTTTAACATTATGAATATTCATGATAAATCATTCAGCCTACGCGTTATACCAAACGGTGGGAATCTCAGACGAGCTACCGTTGGCTTCCTCTCTATGGAAACTGATGCATATGCCATGTTGTAGCTGCTTGTTTGAATATCAATCAGGAAACATAGTCAAGCCGTTGACTGCGGACCATACGCTACGTACGACCGTTGCATGAACGGATGTCGCTCTACAGCCTACAAACGTTGCATGGACAGTGCTGGTACATCGTGATTATCGACGATGTTGACAGACAAAACACGACTTAGTAACGACTTGTAATCAATTCTAATAAAGTAGAATTTTGCACTCACTATAATAGCTTCTTTACACACAAAAATAATTGATGTATTTTTTTTTTTACTTCTATTTTTAACCTGCTGTCGTCGAAACAAGATTAGAAGTAATTTTAAAGTTAACCTTATTGATAGCTTTCCTTTCTTTTAAAAATGTTGGAGACTTCGTCCCTCTTAAATTTGCCGTCGACCTACGTTGGAATTGATTCGAAGTCATCTTATTTGTATTTAATTTAATTTATGTAAATGTTGGAAAATTATATTTTTTTGCAGAGTTATTTGTGTGTCCTGAATTGACGTTGAAGTGCCCCAACTCCTACTGCATCCCCATTTCTTTAAGATGCAACGGCGACCAAGACTGCCCGGAAGGGGAAGATGAAATTGGGTGTGGTGAGTAGAAGGGAAGCTTTTAATTGTGCTAATGCCCGCGTATGGATCTTGTGTGTGTCACACACATTAATCCTTAGTTGGGCGTAACAGTTAGCTCAGGCGTTTCGCAATATAGAGCGTCACCAAGAGTTTGTCAAGGGGAGGTCAAAGTTGAAACTAAGGTTTAGCCCAACCACCAATCCTGGATTAAGTGGGTGAAGGGAGATAATTTAAAGATGTGTTGGTTTGAACCAGCTTGAGGAACTCAATACATCGGGCTTCTTGGAGCCAGTTTCATAGAAATGCTTAGGTGTGGGAATGTTTTGCCAAATAGTGTAAGGACAGTTTCACATCAAATGCAGTTTTCCCTCAATAATTATATTCATAACTCTATGTTTAATTGTTTATATATTATATGCCAACAGATGGCCCATTTATACTTTGTCATTTTCAAGGCTCGCTCCCATATTTCTTTGTAAACATACATTCTGAAGCCATGACTTCTAAGTCCCCAAGAACTGGCCAGAAACTCCCCCTGTTGACCTCTACCTCCGTCAACCTCATTCTAGGAATTGGTGTAATTGACCTTATGCTATTTCTGTGTGACGTCATTTCTACTCTCTTGATGTAAAAGAGAGAAAACATCACCCTCTTGCCCGAGTGGTGGTATAATTTTCACTCTTTTTAGAGTGCAATTATCTTTAGTTTGCTGTTTTAGAGTGAAATAATGAGTAAACTTCACTCTGAATCGAGTGAAAAGGAAAATGTTTCCACTCTAAAAAGCCTTGTCCGCCATATTCTGTGATGTGACCGCCACTTGCGCGCGTGTGCGTGCAATAACAGATTGGGAGGTCATAGTTCAGTCTAGCCACAGACTTGCTGTGATCATGACGACACAGCCCCTTTAAATAAAATAACAAGTTCTGAGGTACATTTGCTTCCCGTGTACTGTTTACCAAGGTCACGACACTCCGCTCCCTTCTCCCTTAAGGACATGAACTGACGTTAACCAAAGAAACTTGAATCAAGAATAGGCTGCATTTTTTACTGCAAGAGGGGGTAGATTGGGGGTAGATTGGGGGTAAAATCATATAAATATAGTGTGGTAAACCAGATGCACTTGGACTTTTAATAAAGCATGCAACTTTTGAGTTTTTTCTTTTATTGACAGTTTTACAGTATTATCAGTGCAAGATAATTGCTTGGAAAATTGGTATTGCGCCCTCTTGCTGTCAAAAATACGGCCGATACACCTCATAAAAATCTCTTCGTTACAATAGTTTACTAGTACATTTTGAAGTCGTTGAGGTCATAGTGTTACTGCAATCTGTATTTATGTTCCCCTCAGCTCAATGTTTAATGTCCTCCTTTGCATGAATTATTTGCTGTAGATAATTTCACGTGCCCAGGCGCTTACAGATGCGGACGGGAAAATCACTGCATAAGCCTGGACAAGGTCTGTGACGGAATAAAAGACTGCCCCAAAATGGGAGATGATGAACTGTTCTGTTGTAAGTTTACGTGTTCTCTAATTCTCTCTCGCAGTTCTTGTTTTTTTTAAGTAGACTATATTATAAAGGATAATGTAGAATTGGCAAAGCTGACAGTGTTCTTACTGATGGTGCAGTGATATAATAACTTCATGCATGGAGAAACAATCCTGTGAAAATTTGGGCTGAAGCCGTTCTCCGAGCCAGGAGAAAATAGTGAAAAACCCTGCACACTTTTCAGCATGCAAACATTATTGTCTTCAAATTTGATTGTTGCGACCAAAATTAAAATTGGGGTCTTCCAATTCTATTTTCTCGAATATTTCTATGGAAGATTGGAACTGGTATGAACTTCATAATCAGTAAACTTTCAGACTGATACGAAACAAAAACTGAACGACTACAAATCCTTTATTTTACCTTTATTGGCAATGCAAAATTTCGCGGTGAAAACTAAGCATTAATAAAGTACGGTCACTTGGTAGGGGCGCACCGTGCCCCCCTCCCTCAACCCCAGTACTGATAGGGTTAAACTTACGGTCACTTGGTAGTGGGCGCATCGTGCCCCCCTCCCTCAACCCCAGTACTAATAGGGTTAAACTTTATTTAGCACGAGAAAAATGACTTTAACATATCCAAAGTCCATCAAACACTTTATAATCTAAAAACACCCCAATCTTTAGAGCACAGACTGAACACTTGAAGACGACTGAAGTACACTTATCGAAACGTCAAGAACCAATTCCCAGCTTTGATTAAAGCCCAGACTTTCCAATTATTATATTGCAATGTGTACTTGGTGCTACCTCCAATATTATTACACTTTTATCCATTTTCCGGTTCTGGAAACAAGTTTTACAGAACTAGTTTTACCATTACTTATAGATACATCATGTCCGCAAAGCTGTAACTGCACGGGTCTGTCATATTCATGCCGTGGTGAATGGATGGAGAAACATGCTGATATGATTCCAAATGATGTTAGGCAGTTGTAAGTCTTTATCTTCTATTAATGCCGGGTCAATAAACTGTCCCTTTCCTCAGTTAATGACCGGGCATTATTCTGGCATAATTCCGTGACTGATCACTATACTGATGTCGCCCCTGGAGGCATTAGAAGAATAAGTGCCTGGGTCCTTACTGACCGGTCAATAAACTGTTCTTTTCCTCAGTTAATGACCGGGCATTAATCTGACATGATTCCACGACTGGTCACTACACTGGTCACAATGTCTGTCAACAAGATTGAATGTTTTGCTATATAACATTTGGCCGTCCATGCCAACCAGCGCAGTTTGTTTATCAACAAAAGCAAGGTCTATATCCAACAATGTTTTTTTTTTTCAATTATTCAACATGGCAGACTAAACCAACAAATAACCAAACCGATAATAACATCAATATTTGGACTGACAATTTCTGTTTCTACTTCCTCGACAGATTCCTGTATTCCATGAGTCCAAACGATACCATCTATTCAGCATCAACCCACAGGAACAAGAGAGACAATAGGCAATTGTCTTACTCAGTAGAGGAGCTTTTGTTTATACAAATCAGTAATTATCCTTTGTTAATGGAACTGTAAGTACCTACTACAAAAATCAGATGAGACATTCTTAAAATTAATCAGTCCACCGAACCGGGAAAAAAATCTCATAGATATGTTTTAACAGAAAGTATTTCGGAAGCCGGCCACAAACAGTTTACAGTAAATTTTGGTATTTTGGTTGGTCAAGTTTTCTGGTAAGCAAACATGTTGTGTTCTTAGCTTGTTTTTCCCCAACTGCTCTATGAATTGTAGCCATCTCACTCTTTTTGAAACTTTTTTTCTTTGCAGTAAATTGGAACGGAACGGCATTGGAGTCTTAGAGCCAGGGACATTTGGAAACAATCCAAACATGTTGAGCTTGTAAGTGAATTTCAGATTAACGAATCGTTTATTAAGGGGAAATGAGAGAATCAACAACAGCCCTGTATTTAGCAGTAATGGCTACAACCACATTAATAAATGCAGCAGCAGCAGCATCAACATCAGCAGCAGCAGCAACAGCAGCAGCAAGAACAGCAACACAAGAATCCGCACCAGCATCAGCAGCAGCAGCAACCAAACCAGCAGCAGCAACAAAAGCAGCATCATTATCAGCAGCAGCAGCGACATCAACAGCAGCAGCAGCAACAGCAACATCAGAATCGTCAGCAGCAACCAAAACAGCAGCAACAGCATCCACAACAGCAGCAAGAGCAGAAGAAGCAGCAGCGACAGCACCATCACCAGCAGCTGGCAGCAGCAACAAGTGTCGGACGACAGCAACGGCAACAAAGAAAACACCACTGACATAAAAACAACATCGCAAACAAAGACAAACTCAATCTATAACCCTCAAAATATCTACCATTCGCATTTGCCCATTCATAAAAAAAAAACAAAAAAAAAAAAAAAAACAGCGCAATGTGTTTCAGAATGTGTTTCTACGATCGAGCCCAGTTAACCCATAAATAAGATACATTTTTGATTTCTACATTTTAAAGGAACCTTTCTGGCAATAACATTGGAACCATAAACCGAGGGACATTTGAGGGTCTTTCGTCACTTCAGATCTTGTAAGTATAAATCGTGATTTCCAACCTCTTCTTTCCATCAAAGAAACAACACGAGAACAAACAACATAGATAACTTGACTTTTAAGTTTCCTAAAAATCCAACCAACAAGATCAAAGAACATTTTTTTCTGAGCAGCAGAACGATAATCACAATCCACAAAAACATTGTAATCATCGCAAGTTGTAATACGCAGAAAGATTTCTGATTGCCGAAAAAATCCTACTGTACCGCTATTATAAGTCCAACGAAATAACTACGAAGAATCGCTTGCATTTTTGTTTGTTTTACTTTGTCCGTACTTATAAATATCAAACAATAAACCACAAGGGAAACTGACTGGGTGAAGTTAGAATTCAATTTGGGGGTAAAAAAAAAAAGAAGCAAACATGGCGGTCTTGCAGTTTTAAAACCATTGTATCTTTCCAGATGTTTTGGTTTTTGTTTTTGTTTTGTTTTGTCTCTCTTTTTTTCAAAGATTCTTATAAAACTGTTTATGGTATGTTTTGAATAATTGTGTTTTATTTTAATTTTGTTTGCCCTTTTTTAACAGATCACTTGCTGACAATGAACTAAATTCAATTGAAGTCGGAGCTTTTGCAGGTCTTAGCAAATTACGTTGGCTGTAAGTAGTTATCAGAGTTTGTACCTCTGTTCTCACTTTTTCTCTGTAAATACGCGCACACACGTTTACATTTTCCGATAGGATTTTATCGGGTCGGACTTTTGGCGGACTTTCGGTGGCGTACGTAAGGCTGTGATTGGTCAACACGTAAATGGGTGGGGCTTAATGGATCGGTCTATTATCATATTATCCTTTTATCCACACCCTCCTCTGTTTTTGTAGGGTGATTGCAATTGGAAGCCTCTTAAAACGAAAATGTTACAATTGTTTTCATACTCAAGTTTTTTTTCTTTCTTTTTGACAAAAACCAACATCCAACCAACAACACGTTCGATTGAAGACAACTTTTTTTTTTTTTTTTTTTTTTTTTTTTTGCGAGAACATCTTTTTAAATCCATTAATTCGGTTGCTAAACTAGGCAACTGTGATTTTTTGGAATCTGAAGCTATTTTCGTCAGTAATTTCGGGTGTAGTTATTACCCAGGAGGATTGTTAAAAATAAGTTTGTTCGACAATTACCTTGCCTAAAAACTTTGTCTTCAATATTGATAATAAAATTGAGCCTTCTTTTTTGGACAGAGACATTCGTAATGTACCTCCAGTTGCATCTAAGGATGTCTTCGACGATTTAGACAGTCTTGAAACCATGTGAGTATAACTTAAACAGGTTTTTTTCCTATCAGTGACTAAGTAGGTTTCTCAAACTACAGTAAACCAATACACTTAATTCCTTTGCTAATGGAAACTTCCTGTAATTTGGCTTTAATAAATTGATCATTTACTTGACCGAGGTCGATGGGTGTATGGGCACTCTTTGGTTAAGGGGACAGGTTGATTTGCCCGGAATGTTACACAGATAAAAATACAACTACAAATTCTAATATTTTTTTCTCTGTGTGGGCGGGGGGGGGGGGGGGGGGGGGGGAGGATGCCCCCTGTCCTCATGTCTATGAATTGAGGTCGAGACAGTCAGTGGTGCTTCTTTTAAATCAGAAGTAATTTCGGATAGTTTATACCCCAATCAGATCCCTTTCTCCAGAAGGGGATACAATACACTGTCGTACAAAAGCAACACAATTATCCCAATTGGAATATACAGATCACTGACTAGAACATCTTTTCCTTACATTGGATAATTATAACCCTGATTGGAACACTCATCTCCCAATGAGGAATTACATTCCCAAACAGGAAACCTTTTGATACAGCAAAATTACCCCAAACGGGATAACTGTAACCATGTTAGGAACACTAATATCCCAATGAGGCCATCAATAGTCCCCGAACGGAAACCCTTTGGTGAAACAAAACTATTCCGAACGGGATAACTACTACTCTAATTGGAACACTCATATCTCCCAATGAGGAGTCAATTGTAGTACAATCAAATGTAAACTACTCCCATTGGAATACACCTATTTCATGATTGCAACGCGGCTCACCAAATGAGGACATAAAGAGTTTACTGTTTATCCTTTGCTGTTCTCCAATAGAGAGGCAAGTCAGTTTCTTTTCTGCTGTCTACGAGAGCAGAGTGGAGATCGGGCGATAAACTGCATAGCTCCAAGTGACGACTTCTCCGATTGTAAAGATCTCATCCGGAACCCGACTCTCCGCTTCTTCATTTGGCTTCTCGGCATCAGTGCTCTCCTCGGCAACCTCTTGGTCTTCGGGCTTCGCATCGCTAAAACCTACCGGGACAAACGCGACGCTGCCTCGGTGCAGACCTTCCTCATCACCAACCTCGCTGCCTCGGACTTTCTGATGGGTGTCTACATGATAATCATTGCGAGTGCCGATGCGCATTTCAGAGATAACTACTCACTGTTTGCTGAGGGTTGGCGCGGGGGACTAACTTGTAAAATTGCTGGGATACTGTCTGTTCTATCTAGCGAGGTCTCAGTCTTCATCGTCATGCTTCTTAGCATCGACAGATTCCTGAAGATTGTCTTCCCGTTCCATTTTGGAACACATCTTACACTGAACATAGCTCATCGGATTGTTTTTGTTTTTTGGCTGGTAGGCATACTGATGAGTGTGTTACCAGCGGCAATGACGGTAAGTGTAACGTTGTCGCCATATTGCTTTAAAAAGTAAAAAGGCCAGTGTAGTTTACTTTACAGGTCGACCCTTAGTAGAGGCTGTTTCATAAAACCACTGCTTGCCGAAAGCAAAGCAAAAGGCACACTAGCTTGCTGGCCGTTTATACGGACAGCAGATGAGTGACGCAACAGTGCAAATCCACGAAGGCGCAATCAAATCTTGATCCTGTACTCTGCTAGGGTCAAAACTTGAGGTCATTAACAATGTTTTGCTTTTTATAAAATCGGTGGACTGTCTGGGACACATGGTTATTCATTTAGTTTTGCTTCCGAACATTGTCTGATACAGAAAGCGCATTATTCGTTTGCTTTTATAGCATGCACTGAGTGACTGATTATTCAGCTAATTACTGCTTAACAGAGGATTCACTGCTTACCAACACATCGCTTAGCCTTTGAGTTAATGTCCAACCTTCGGGCTGTCTTAAGGTCGTAAATAGTGGGAGACCTTTGGGGACGCTAGGTGGCAGCAGACTTATCAGGTAAATCCATTGTTCTCAGAAAATGTGCACATGCGTAGAACATGGAGGAAGAAAATAGAGCTACCCGGAAGTGCTAATTGGCCATGAGATAAGAAGACGGGCGATGTGCTTAGAACTACGTTTTAACAATGTGGAAAGTTCATGGTTTATCTGCTGCCACCTAGCGTTATTCTCATAATAAATTTCATAAAAGCACTGCGCTTAAAAGTGTTTTTTTATTCCTTTTGCTTTACCGCAGTTCTACTTTACAAGGAATTTCTACGGCAGTTCAAGCGTGTGTCTTGCATTACCTTTAGCCAAAGAGTTACCCAGAGGTTGGGAATACATGTACTTCATTCTCAGCATCAATCTAGTCTGCTTCATCGTCATGCTGGTCTGCTACGTTGCAATATTCATCGCTGTCAAGCAATCCTCCAAGAAAACCAAAGCCGGTAAGTCGGTCCAGACGAGTCAAACCCTTGTCGATATCAAATTGGCGACCAAGATGGCGCTGATCGTCGGCACCGACTTTCTCTGTTGGATGCCGATCATCCTGATGGCGATCATTAGCCGAAACGTCAACGTCAGCATACAACAGGATGCGTATGCATGGACGGCGGTTTTCATACTTCCATTGAATTCATCCTTGAATCCGTACCTGTATACACTCTCTATGTACTGGAGTCTGCGACGGATGGAAAACACCAGAAGGCGACTGGAGGAGGCCAATAAGTACCAGACTGCTTCACCGTCCCCGGCGTGCCGGACGCGTAGTGATACCCTACAAGTTGATGTGTCTGGGGATAACCACTCGACAGATATTGGTGAGATATTGTCAACCTCGTATCTCTTTTGTTTATTCGGTGTGGGTGGGGCCTTCATCTTTTAGTGCCGTTGTCGCATGCAATTATGTCCTCTATGCGATACTATCCGGCGGACATTATTGCATATGCAATACCGTCCGCCGGACGGTTTTGCATATGCAATCGTGTCCGCCCGGACGCTGCTGCATAATGCAATTGCGTCCGCCCGGACACATTTGCATATGCAATCGTGTCCGCCACCGTGCAAAACGGTCCTCGAAGCCTATGTTCAAATATTCGGCGAAAACAAGCCCAAGGCACGGCGGGCCCGTGGAAATTTTGCTTGTCCATGGCACCCCCGGGTTATGTTTATAAATATGTCAAAAGATTTAAAACAGAAGAAAAAATAAAGCGCTGAAACCGTTGCAGTAAGCTGCAATCACAATACGTGAATATTCATGCGGCACATGTGCGTACATACGTTCAGTGCATGCACGCTCGCTGATGCACAATGTACATGTACGTCGGACGGTTTTGCATAGCCCAGGTCGCGATTGCATATGCAAAAGTGTCCGGAGCGGACAGTATTGCATGGCGGACACAATTGCATCTGACACCGTCCTTATAGATCCGGGGCTCCCGTGGGACGCCCGAGAATCAAACCTGGTCCATTCGAAAGCCGTTTTAAAAGCTTTAGGAGTCATGGCCAAGACCTGATTCCTGAAAAGACATAATTCTTAGCTCTCGTTGCTGCTGCAGCGAACAGCCTAAAGCCTAATAAGCCGTCGCTGTGAGTGTCGTGACCGGGTCGTCTAGTGCACCGTTGCGTTCAGAGTGTGAGTACGGGTCCTTCCCAGTCAAGGCGCTTGTGTCCCTTGGATGGGACATGAAGCTGTGGGTCCCGTGTGCTGTGCAATGCACAAATAACGGATCTATTACCTTGATCAATCTGCTACAGGGTTATAACATACTTACCATATTGACCCAGCTTATCTGACGTCATCGTCACAAATAATCTTGGTTGCGCCATTTTGGAAGTCAATGTCACTTTGAGTTATCCAGTCCGGGTGCGCGTTTTAGGCAACGCGCCGTTTACACGTAAGCCTGACTCCCCAAAGCGGTGTGGCACAGTCGCCGCGTGTGACCGGCGCACAAGGGGCCAATACGCAAAGTGCACTGGTAACCCGGATGCTTTGTTGACCTTCGACCCGTTAAAGGCTCATCAAAACAACCACGCTACAGATGTAAAATGGTTAAAACTTGACCTTTAAAACAGTGGTTTTGTTATTGTTGTTGTTGTTTTTACTGCAGAGTTACAGCCGATGCTGAAATCAGTTTTTACGGAATTGGAGAAACATCGTATTTTACCAGTGGTCCGAAGTATTGTGTTCGACGAGTCGCCCATCAAACCCTCTCCACAGCGACTCGATTGTCTAGGGGCGACCGGACTTTCTGACGCCTTTAATTTGAGTGAGGGTGATTTGGCAAACATTGAAGGGGACGTGAGAAGCGCGTTGTCATGGTTACATACAAACAACATCGGTGGAATCCACCTCAAAGAAGACAGTCTCTTATTGGAAAGGGTGCGTATTGGGCTCCATGGGTGTTTATACCACTAACTGAGATCATCCACTTTAAAAGACTAAGTGTGTCGACAAGTCGTCAATATTGAAATATCCCGATTAGTGACATGACACTTCTGGAGTTCCGTCACTTAAATAATAACAATAATAGTGGCTTCTTATTATAGCGCTCAACTCCGTCACCCAGTGACGCTCATGGCCCTCCAACATTATTACCCATGGTCACTGGGCCATCTATTTCATTCCTTAAACCATCTCGGCTCCCTGGGGGAGTATACAGCCTGTGCTGCCAAGCATGTAGCGCACAAAGCTATTAATCAATCTCAAGAACCCTCTACCCTCACAGGTACCCATTTACCCCTGGGTGAAGAGAAGCAATTATAGTTAAGTGTCTTGCTCAAGGACACAATTCCATGCTCATAGCTGAGGAAAAAAAATGTAGACTGGTCCCCTGTCTTTATCTGCAAGAATAAAGACAGGCACTGGTCCCACAAGCCCACTGGTTTCATTGGGTAGACATATGCATGCAAAGACGCATGACTACCAGACTGATAGTGATTTAGCAAGAGTGTGCGAGGATATATAGAATTATGGCATGCGAGGTCAAAGTTACAGCTGGCAGGAAACTGTCATTCTTTTAAAAAGCCGGTTTCTGGCCTTATTCACGAGTCTTGAACTGGGACGCCAGACGTTCGGGCCAACAAAAATGTTGACAGCACAACACGAGTGATACAAAAACCTCAATTAATGAAATAACATTTTCTATTTAACAAATGGACCATTTTCGACAAAATATATTAAAAATGAATCATGTGATGTAGCATTAGATACTGCAGACATTAAAAAATAAAAATGAAACTATTTTGACAGGGATCGGATGGACGACAGAGGGCGTACGTGAAACTACCGCAAAGCATCCTGGGAACTGAAAATTCGAAGCTGAGCTCAACAGACATTGGTGTTGAGCTGGACCTGAAAGCGCTGGAAAATCTCATCAGACGACTTAAAGAAAGGGTGTCTGCTGCCCCCAATGGCAACGAAAAAGCAAATACCAGAAGGAAAGACTTACTAACGGTTGACCAGTTGCAAGTTTAAGATAAGAAGTGCAACGTTAGTGTTGGACTTTGTATGGTGGCTCTGAAGTGACATAACACATGCTCATTCTAATTAACCGACATGACAGTAGTTATAATTCATTATTGTATGTATAAGCTTTATAATCAAATCAGTCATTCACATTTATTTATTTATGTATTTATTTATTTATTTGTTTATTAAACTTTTTTAAAACAATGTGGCCTCCCACGGGGCCCTGAGAATAACAGACATGACGTAATCTCGTCATGCCCTTAGATTTCAGCACTTTACTGTCAAGTTCTTTTTGTTCGTTAGAGGTAATGAGATAGTTCTTCCATAAAGGCAGGTCCTGAGCTTCAAGAAAACAAGAGATATTAGCATTAATTTTACCATCAGCATTTCTGAAAGCACATAAAACATCTTGATAAAACATAGTGGTCTGTGTAGCTTCAGATAGCTGAGAAAGTCAACTACAGCGCCAGCTTGTGGTTTTTGGAGAATCGTTCTAAAAAAAGAGACACTTTGCCTTCGGATTGGGCTTTTTGGGGGCTATAACAAACGTTTGTTATGAAATGAATGCGGTTGGAAAGATACTTAGAATACATATATAAGTAGAATACATTGATTAATTTCATGATAGAGCACGGTCCGCCATTTTATAGAACCAAATTGTTGACTCCCCCAAATTCAGGCATATCGTATGTTTCGTGTTGTTCCGCAGGTTGGCAGATTCAATATATTTTTTAAATCAATACTCACTATTTTTTGCACACTGTATGCGTTTTATTGCATGAACAGTTTTTTTTTAAGGATAAGGAGCAAATCCAAACTGTAGAAATTTCAGAATATTAAAAGCAATGTTCCCTTTAAATCTGCATTCGTAATGCTGATATTTTATACAATGATTAAGTTCTTTCTTTTCTTTGTTAAACGCATATTATAAGCTACTCCACCTTTTAAATTGATTCAATAATGACAACTAAGCTGATTTGCCAAAATTGTATAAACTCATTTTATTATAATAGTTTCACGTTTAAGTTTTGTAATAGTATAGTTTTATAATAGTTTTAAGTTAGTTATGGGCAGTGGCGAAAACTATAACGGGGCACGGTGGGAGGGGGGGTGGCGAACACGCTCCCCCCAACTTATGTATTTGCCCCTCCCCCTCGTGCCCCGACCCCACACAAGCATTTTGGATTTCCGTTTCATCGTGTTACTAGCCATTATAAGTGAACGTAGTGATTGTACGTTGTCTAGATTTTAATGGGAAAAATATAAAAGAAGCTGTTGCACACTGCTTTCCCAAACACAGGGACCTGTTGTATAAATGCAAAGAATTGTCAAGTGACCTCGCGTTTCGACCCTAGCAGTCTTTCTCTAAGGCTAACTGAGAAAGACTCTGCTGGGGTGGAAACTTGAGACCGATTGCGCGACAATGTTTACATGCGGTCACGTGACCCCCTATCGGGTATGACGTCATACAGCTGGTGAACAAATACGTGTAAAGAGCTATGCCGTGACACAGAGTGAGTTCGAAAACAGTCGATGATACTTTCGTTAAGCGATGAATTAGTTAATCAGCCCCTTTATTTAATTTTATTTATTTAAAGTAGTATGGTGTGGCATTAATTTAAATCACATCTCTGTTTCATAATTTAACAGAATTCTTCTGAAAAGAGGTTTTTTAAGCCATGCACTACCGGCGTCGGACGACGATTATGTAGCCACCCGTCTGCTATTTTGTTTGTAAAGTTGGCCTAAATCACTGTAAAAAAAAAAGGATAAACAACGTTGGAAAAGTGAGCATTAATACCTAGCCTTGCAAAATTTCAAATAGGCAAAGGAATCACACAGTATTGGAAAGCAATTTCTTTGGAGGATTTCAGCTTCAAAACTTTGAATTTTTTGTGTTGAAAAGTGTATGGTGATCGCGGTCGTGCGCTGTACACATCGTGCACATTTATAAGGTACTTTTACAATTTTCAAGACTTGCTTGAACTGCCCTTATTGGCTTTATTCAGCCACTTGAAGGTCTTTGGTACAAACTCTGGAATATGTTTCACAGATTTCGAGCAAAAAGCCTCGATCGAATTAACTAAATGCATTAATCATCGTGTACCGTACCACCCTTTCCTATGGAGGATTACGTGTGTGTTTACATTTTAAACCCAACAGGGGTCACGTGACGTAGGTCGCGCAATCGGTCTATTGTTTGCACTTGTTCAGATTTTCTTTGGCGAGGAAACCTGTCACAGCTGCCCCGCCTCGATTAAACTAGCCTTTCCCATGAAATATGCTAATTACATTCACGCATGCGTACAGACATTATTGGTGGGCAAACACCATAGAGTTGTGCACAGGGCAGACGCACTAGGCAAACGCGTGTTCACCCCACCATCAGCCCCACACAAAAAGGCGCGATGTTTCCTCATTTTGCCCACCAGTAGTGTTAGTGCGAACGCGTGATGTGCAATTTACATATTTCATGGGAAGGGTCAACTGAAATAGAAATTTGTGCCACTGTTGGAAGAGATAAGGGTCTCAACCTTTGTCAATTTCTGCAGTGGCAATCTGTGGCACTAATCAACCATGTACAAATACACTGACAGCAATATGTAAGATTTTGAGGCATCTTGGAGTGTGATGTACTATTTTGTTTATTTCTTTGTTATATTTACACGCAGACAATGAACTTGACCACAAGTCTCCCCCCCCCTGAAAAAATGGTACACCCCTTGTGACCTCCTAAAATTTTACCATTATAGTTTTGCCGCTGTTGTGTGGGAAAATGACAAGAGGGCAAACTTCTTGATTTGAATAGTGTTCGTAAATTGATAAGTTTTTCTTCAAAAGTGTACTTTCAGTATACGAATTTCTCGCCGCATCCATATAAATACAGATACGGTGGATATTCTGCCGCTGTCTGAGCTCTAGTAAAATATTTGAGTAGAATGTGAGGTTCATTAATCTTTCTAGAGACAAACCATGGGCAATAAAAACATCTGACTGGTATTTAGTATTTTGTGGTTCTCACTAGTCTTCTGTCTTTTATGTTTCAGTAAAATCCGAACCCTCAAATCACGTTGGATGCGAAGAAGTGGATTTAATAACAATGTATAAATTATAAACTCCCCACCGTCAGTTTTTTGTTCAATCCAAGTGAAAACTAGTGGTACTAAAACTGGTCATACAAACAAATAAAATGTATGTATTTGTGTGCAAGTAATCACATGTGCAATCTAGCGGAGAAAGTCGTAACACACTTCCTCATAATACACACACCGACATTGCAGTTCACGTCGACTGTTTATGATAATGAAACGACCTTGCATTCGTTATGGTTGGACAATAATATTTTCATTCGTCGGTCGTCACTACTACGACGGCGCATTACCGTTGCAGTGTTGCCAACAGCCCAGTAAACGGACGGACATTGCGAGCGACGTTTGCGTTACAGCCCATTTTTAATTTTCCCGTTTTTGGGATATAAGTATGTGTATTACCAGGCAATAATTTTAGTGTTCTGAGGGATTTTGGGCGCCGCTTTGCAGCTAGCACCATTAGAAAAGAGTGGAAACCAAAACAAGAAATATGGTTCGATGGAACAAAATATGTACAGCTGCGTGTGCATGTACGGTGACAATGTATTTGTTATACATCCTACTACAGCGGAAGAGTTTTTATCGACCAGAAGGTGAGAGCTCGTTTACAGTATTGACGATAAATAGCTACAAAATTATGATATTATTGATATATTGTACCTACACAGTATTCATAAACAATTTCAACAGTGAATAAGAAGCAGAATACGTCCATAAAATTGCTCCCCAAAAGTCATCACCATATTTTGGTATTGATAGAAATATTATTGCGATTCGTCTGCAAGATTCGTCATTACTCGCTCTCAGGCATCGCCTTTGATAAATAGCTACAAAATCATTATATTATTATTAAGAGACTGTATTACCACAGTATTCATAATCTATTTCAACAGTGAAAATCCGTCCATAAATTATTATTTGTTCCCCCTAAAGATCAACATATGTTGATGTTGCCATAGGTTGATGTTGATTAGATATTCTAAAATGTTTTTGTAATTCTTCTGCAAGGTACGCCATCGTATTATCTCTCAGAAAAATAGCTAGCAGCTACAGTTATGTTCAATCCGTAGACCTAAGGCACATCGTGGCGTAATAGACCGATTGCGCGACAATGTTGACATGTCGTCGTGTGCCCGGCAAAAGGACGTAAGGGAAAGTTCCCGGTAAACGGACGAAAGCAATTTATGTTAAAATTTGTGCTTCAAGAATTATGAGCGGGAAAGTTTGGTAAATTTGTTGACATGTAAAAGTCATACTTTTATATAGAAAGGTTGAATTCTGCACGGGGAATGGGGAAACATGTCTTCAGGGTAATTCTAGCAAAAGAAATAACAAAAATGACATTTTTCACGTTATTCAGCCACTCGAAGGTCTCTGGTACAAACTCTGGAATATTTTTCACAGATTTCGAGCAAGAAAAGCCTCGATCGAATAAACTAAATGCAACAAACATTGTGTACCGTACCGCACCTTCCTATGGAGGACGTCGTGTGTGTTTACATTTTATACCCAGAAGTGGTCAGGTGACGCGGGTCGCGCAATCGGTCTATTAGTGGTGCCGTTTGTCAATTTATTGTTTACAACATTTCGGAGCCAATCTTCCAAGGTTTGTGGTATCATTTCATGGTTTATAACAATTAGATGTAAGCCATAAAGAGTGTGTTTAAAATTTGCTTTAACTGTTTGCATACCATGTGTTTGGGCACAATTATTATTTCTCAACCATGAGGAGATGTGAAAATCGAAGAATAGCATGGTTTAAACATTGATACGCGTTGCCTTTATTTATGTAAATTTATGTAACCTTGAATATGTTATGAGGATGATTTTAAATTAGGGCTTACAAACCATAAAATAAAGAATAATAAGAACACACGGTTTACAAACCATGCAAAATTGTGTGTTCACAAACTATAAAATAATAAATCATAAAACATGGTTTATAAACCACAAAAAAATGGTGTATCAACCATGAACAAATCTGTGTTCACAAAATCATGGTTTGGAAACCATGAAAATAAGAATCATCATGGAAACATGATTTATAAATCATGGTTTATAAACCATGAAATAAGAAACACCGTGGTTTGAAATCCATAGAAATTGAATTCACCACATACATGGTTTAAAAGCATTGGAATTGAATCCACCAAAAACATGGTTTATGAACATGAACATTGATGCGGCTTAAAACTTGGTTTATATACCTTTAACAAAATAATGTGTGTTCACAAACTCATGGTTTGCAAACCATAAAAATAAGAATCGTCATGAAAACATGATGTATAAGTCATGGTTTTATAGACCATGACAAAAACTATGTGTTTAAGATCATGATTCACAAACTATGAAGTAAGAATCACCGTGGTTTAAAAACTATGTGGAATTGAATCCATCAAACCCGTGGTTTATAAAACATAACAGTTCTAGCACGTGGCTCATGACGACTGAATGTGATTTAATTCAACCTCCTTCCCATTTCTGATCGGTCCCGCCCATTTTCAATTCTCATGGTTTATTCCGTGTTTTAAGCTGCTTCAATTTTCGTGGTTAACAAATCATATTTTTTGTGGATTCAATTCCCATGGTTTATAAACATTGATTTCATAAAAACTCATATTTTATTATATCCGCCACAGGCGGACAATAGTTCCAGACTAGAGGCAATATCAAAGGCACTCTGCCTACGGGCAACTCTGGCTGGCTGCTTTCAAAACCACGAATGCAAATCTGTGAAGGATTAATTTGGACAATCAAAAAGCCTTCTGGAAATCACAAAAGTAGTCATCGTTTCTTTTTTACCTGATTTAAAATCTAAAATTTAGTTGAATATTCTTGTTGTCCATATTACTATACTTTTAAAGTGAAGATACACGATTCCGTTGTAAATGTTGTTCTGATTGACGTATTAGCATGTGTGCGCACGCGCGAAATGTGCAACAACTATTAAACTCCAATCAATTTGCTCATCACCCAAAGCAAACTATTCGAGTAGAGTTAGAATGGTATCGATACTGTAATATTTTGTCATGTGAAGTAAATTAGTCGATAACGTACTTCGTGATAATTCTTAAATTATTGTAAAAAAAATCGATACAATGCATACCAAGCTTGAAGGCATAAACGAACGTGGCGAACTTACTACGAACATTATGGGCGCACGTGGGCAGTACAGAAAGTTCTAACTGGGACGTAAAAATTCCTCCCCCACAAAAAAAAACCTAAAAACAAACAAACAAACAAACAAACAAACAAACAAACAAACAAACAAACAAACAAACAAACAAACAAACAAACAAACAAACAAACAAACAAACAAACAAACAAACAAACAAACAAACAAACAAACAAACAAACAAACAAACAACCCAACAAACAAACAAACAAACAAACAAACAAACAAACAATACGTCGAAAACAATCAGAGAACGACCAAACCTTGCTCGCTTTGCAATAATTATTGCTATACATCTACGTCACGTTCAGGAGCCCAGCTTTGCAATATGGGTCTGTTTCCCTCTATATTTTCGTTTTCTACTCTAAGAGTATCAAAGCAGGATACCAAAGTAATTATAACCGGTCTTAATTAAACAGCTCCAGCCGTGTCTTTATCAGCCGTTTAAAATACGGTCATGTGACCACTTTTCGACCAATAGGAATACCTAAACTGTCTTTGGTATAATATTTATGACTCGTTGTTTATAAACCAAACTATTCTTGGATGTTCATGGATTTATTAACTTATGGTTTACAAATAATAAAAGTGCACATAACATGGCGTGCAAACAACGCCGCTGCATGGCCTTGTGTTCGTTTGAGTTCATGACACTGTCAAGTTAGTATTTTATATGTAAATTATGCCCCATATTGTTAAGGTTTAGTCTGTGGTGGTTTGCACCATTGTACGGTTGACTAAATCTCAAATCTCATTCTACACTTGAGACTGCAGCCCTGAATTTGGAACCGAAAGTAACAAAAGAAGAAAGAACTACCGTTAACATGCAGCGATTTCAATGCAATATCGTATAGGGGCCAACTTTTGCAATGAATTATCATTCAATACTACTATATAAAATACTTAATTTTGGATAATTTAAATGAACTGTTATGCATCTGGCCCTCATTAGACAAAATTAATTGCAAATTCTAAATACATCCATCGCTTTACTTTAAATGGATTAACTTCAAATCAATGTTCAATGCTTTATATATACATGGTGTATATAAAACTAGTAGGGTTGATGGCCTTAGCTTTCGATCCAAACCGGACCTTCGTCAGAGGCAAAAACAAGCCCAAACATAAAAACAGATCCATTTATAGAAAAACCTTGGGATTAAAATAGATGGAGAGTATCCAAAATAGGCGGGAAAAAGACAACCAATCAAAGTTAATTAAATACAGACAAAGAGATTGTTGATGACCAATCAATATATTACTCATATTGTCTTTAAGTGAAAAATAAAAATGAACATGGTGTATATATATATTTTATTTTGTATTGCCCTTCAAACAGTTTATTTATTTATTGTTATTTCCTTAAATTAGCTTTCAATGTTAAACGGGATTTGAGGTCTGTTTACTCAAATTATAATATATTTTATACAAAAAAATACATATGTATGTATTTAAATGTAATTTAGTTGCAATTCAGCTCATGGCTGCTTAGAACAATGTTAATTAAATAAAACACTTAAAGACAATATGAGTAATATAAATACGTGTTTAATATTAATGCAAAATTGGAAATTACTTGTGGCAGAGTGTTTGTAACCTACCGAGAAGGCCTACCTACATACGTATATGGTAAAAGTGAATATGCTGTTAATTGCCTCACGTGAACATAATTTTGCAGGTATCTTCACATATCGCAATAATGCTATTGCATATTTCTTAAATTGTTAATTTATTAAATGAGTATTTGTTCAGTGTATTTGTTCAGAACCCCCCCCCCCAAAAAAAAAAAAATAAATAAATAAATAAATAAATAAAAATAAATAAAAAAAAAAAAAAAAAAAAATGAAAAAAAAAATGAAAATAAAATTATGTGCCACCCAATTAATTTTATATTATGGATCTAGAACGGGGAGATTTACCTCCGGATATAAATGAACATGTGTTAGCAATAAAGGGATACAGTGACCTTTACGTGACGAGAGAGTATGTGGGTCGAACTAAGAACTAGAAAGTGACCCTAGGGCATTTTGACTTTGATCTGCCCACAATCTGGAGATCACACTCTGACCTTGATGTTGTAACACTATTGGGACACTGTAATCTTGTCCTAATGACAATTTCGGGATCAAAGTGTGATATAGATATGATAACACCATGGGGTATAACTGTATAAAATACAAATACTGTATAAACTACAAATACTAATAATATTAATAATACGGTACATTTATTTAGCACAGGAGCCTCTATGCGAAATAACACAGAACATAAAACAACTAAATACATAAAGTAAAGTATAACCAAAATGTAGAATCAAACAAGTGAGTTTTTAAAAGTCCTTTGAAAATCTGCCAAGAGTCAGCTTAACCAATGAATAGATAAGTCATTCCACATTTAGGGTGCTATGAAGGTGAAGGGTCTTTGACCATAGAATTTAGTAGGAACAGTAGTTTGCATCAGTAAGGGCTGGCCATCAGAACGACGAGGACAAACAGGATTATACTATAGCGACCAAAGATCTGATCACATGTGGTGATCACACTATTGTGATCTAGATCAAGTAATCTATGGGGACACTGTAACCTTGAAGTGATCCAGTATACGAGGATCGCCATGTCACCTTGGCCGTTAACGAAACCACGGCTTGGGCTTAGGCTCGGTCAGTTGTTTAGAAAATGTGGTTTCCTTACGGGGTTTTAAACAGGTGGATAGAGCCCAAGCCGGAGCCCAAGCCCAAGCCGTGGTTTCGTTAATGGCATATGATCTAGAACCGGTAATTTAAACACCTTCTGGATCATGGGGATCAGACTATTTCTGGTCTTTTAGGGTCAGGCATCACCCAAACGTCACGTGACAAAAAAGGAGGAATTCCTCCTTTTCCGAAAATATACCAAATGCTCCGAACTCGTTGTCGTCAACAATCGGACAGTGTCGTTGATGGTAGGACATTTTCTTTTGTTGATAAAAATTCAAAACAATTGCAGACACATCCCATTTTCGTTTTCTTTTCTCCCCCCCCCCCCAAACAAATTCAACACTATATTTGAATATATTTGTAACATTTTTACAAACTGATTATCCCAGGCTTTTTGAAAGTAAACAAGGCCTGTCATCAGCGCTCCGTTTTTTTTTTTTTTTTTTTTTTTTTTTTCATCCAATGACATCGTCCACCGTTGGTGACAAGTAATGAATATTTATATATGTTGCGTCATAATCTATGTTTAGCTTTGGATGATGCCTGACCTTAGATTTTTAACAAGAGTCGTCAGGGAATCTTTGGTCAGGGAACCAGACTAATTTCTATGGCGTTTGCCAACCAACAGGGTCTGTACGCATGCGTGAATGTAATTAGCATATTTCATGGGAAAGGCCTATTTCGTGAGACCCTATTTATAACAACACGAATTGCAAAGTGTTCACAAGTCACCAATGCTTATACCTCCAAATTCTAAATATTGTCCCTAAATCCCTTTAATATGGCCATAACATGCATGCCCTTCATCATGCCTGCCCTTGTCGTCAACATTTATAAAACTTTGGGTACAAATCGTAAATTTTGACGGCACTATGACGTCAATTTAGGACAAAAAAATCATAAAAGAATTGTGCGGTTGCCCTCCAGTGAAAATATTTCAAGGGGTCGGTCGGTTGGGATTTATTTATTTATTTTCTTTTCATTTATGTTTTTCTCCGTGACTGTCATTTTAAGATTGAAATGTATTGGAACTGATACGTTTTCATGTTCTCCAATGTTGTAAAAATAAACATTGGAAAGATCGATCAGACTGATTCGGGATTAAAGTGCGATAAACCTCTCGCTATTCATTTACCCATCGAATTAATTAATTTTGCATGCAATGCTCAACATGTTCTGGTCCATTCAATTTTAAAACGTGTAGATTGAGTCATGGGTAAATGTGAAGTGGTTTCACAAATCGAATGTATAAGGCCTGAGTTTTTTACATGTGACTTAATATGTTTTAAAGCATTTTTTTTATTTTGTAAATTATAAACAAATGAATTGTATTGGTGATTAGTTTGAAATATCAGTTCGAATAACCCTTCACCAAAGTATCTTGTAAAGTTCTAAAAATGACCGTGTGATGTCAGCAGGGGGTGGGAGGAAAAGGACGACAATTTGGGACTAAAGAACCCGCATATAAAATAAACTGATTGCAAAAACATTTATTACTCCACCACAAAATTAACGCGAGAACTGCAGCCTGTATTTTAAAAATATTGTTTATATATTATATATATATATTTTTTGAGGAGTCGGGGACGGGGGTGGGTGAAGCACGAGGATTTGGGTGTCAGTTGGCCGAATAGCTTAAAGGTATAATTATAGGACTGGTAAAGCTGATAGTGCAGGGATCTTACTTTATTTAATTCAATGTAATTCACATTCAAATGAGATTCGGTTCGTCCAATATGATATTCAGGCCTGCTGTTCACATTGTTTACATTCAAATGATATTCGTTTCGTCCATGATGATATTCAGGCCTGTTGCTCACATTCAAATAAGATTCGGTTTGTCCAGGATGATATTCAGGCCTGCTGTTCACATTCAAATCAATTTTGGTTCGTCCATGATGATATTCAGGCCTGCTGTTCACATTCAAATAAGATTCGGTTCGTCTGCGATGATATTCAGGCCTGCTGTTCACATTCAAATCAGATTTGGTTCGTCCATGATGATATTCAGGCCTGCTGTTCACATTCATATGAGATTTGGTTTCATCATGGCATGTAGCGGCTGATAATATTAGGATTTATTTACTGATCTTTTTTTGTGTGATTGCTTGGAAAATTTCTGGCTAAATCCGTTGTCTAAGTGAAGAGAAAATAGTGAAAACCCGAGCACATCTGTTGGCACCATGTAAAAACGTTATTTTAAATTTCTGTTGTAATAATTGAAATTAAAATCTGTCATGAACAAATTCTGTCATGAACTTCATAACCAGTGAGGTTTCAGCAGACTGATTCAAAGAAATCAATGTTTTTTGATGGGTACCAATCCTGTATGTTATATGTATAGGCCTATTTTCCCGCAGTCTGAAAGCTCACTGTTTATGAAGTTCATGTCAGTACCAGCTCCCAACCAATGTTTTTTAAGACCCAATTTCAATTTTAAATTGACGTTTTTACGTACTTAAAATTGTACGACTTTCACGATTCCCTGCTCTTTTAGACAACTGATTGAATCAAAAATTTCATTTTTTCCCTCGATGTTTTCATGGAATTAAACAAAGTAAGAAACCTGCACTATAGGCTGTACCAGTCCTATATAGCTTTAAGTTATTCCGCCAACCTGACACCCAAATCCTTATGCTTCATCCGCCCCCACCCAAAAAAAAAAAATAATATAAATAACAAACAAACAAACAAATATGCTGCAGTTCTCGCGTTAATTTTGTGGTGAAGTAATAATAATAATTATGAAGTGATAATAATTGTGAAGTAATAATAATTTATATGCGGGTTCTTTAGTCCAAAATTGTCGTCCTTTTCCTCCTTTCCCCGATTCAATTTGCATTCACGGCACATCTTCTATTGCAAGTTAACAAGGCTTTGTCTCAAGAGCCATGCAACACAACCTCCATTTAAGTTACATTCTTGTACGAGCTCAATTCTTTTATTAGGGGGGGGGGCACATTGCTGCCTTGCATTGGCAGTATTGTCTTCGCCCTGTATGCTTTACAGGTAGAAGCACAATACGAACATTTCTCAGCACATGCCTCTCCCCTGGCTTTTTGAATAACATGAATATTTATGATGTTCAACAAAAACAACTGTCAGTGTTGGGTGGAGTCTTAGTTGCATAGCTTGTGATTGGGCAATGGCAAGGTCTTTACCGTGCTACGGTCCTACGAACGTTCAAAACGAAGGAACACTAGTTGCATAGCTTTGGATTGGGCAATGGCAAGGTCTTTACCGTGCTACGGTCCTACGAACGTTCAAAACGAATGAACACTACTGCGACGCTGGGCACACATCGTGAATATTGACGGCAATATTGACGTCATTGATGTGCGATGTTCCTTTTATGTCGCCAAAGAGAGCACCAGTAATTTTTAGCACATTATTCTCCACAACAGACATGACGAAATGCGACTAAATAATAATAGTTATTATTATTTCTTATATATATATATATGTCAACAATTAATCTCAATGTACTTTACATAGAAATTGATAAAAAATGACAATCCATCCAAAAACAATAAAAGCACAAGAAAAAGAATGACTTTTTAGGTTAAACATTTGTTTAAAATACTTAATTTGTTTTCTGTTGTTCTCCTGATTTTAATTTTTGCTTAGTAATCTTATGCATGTATTTTCTTTTCATCCTTCCTTAGAATTGAACTCAAACCATTACAAATTAAACATTATATAAATAAAGTTCAAGGGGCAGGTGTTATTCTTTTTCTGAAGAACATAGTTTTTTTTTAGATATTTATTTCAAAAGATAAACGTCAGTTTGTGAAATTATTTTTGTTTGTTTTGTACGCAGTATAATTATGTGCGATTGTCAATTCCACGTTCTATGTGTTGTGGCGTATCCATTGTGCTCATGCGTGGCCTGTAGCGGCTTATGGTCAAGCATTATGTTGTTGATTCATGATAGTCTATTGGGGCCAATCCCACATTTTGAAGACAAAATATGTGTTTTAAGGTCAACTACAATTTACAGTAGAGCTTTGGCAGGTCTTCTGTCCGCAAAATGAGAGAGAATAAAAGGCTAGTAAGAAGCTATTCATCGGTTTGATATGTCGCTTTGGTTGGATAGGACGCATTTTTAGTATTGTTTACATTTTTCAATGGGGGGGGGGGTATATTTGAAAGGAGAATGACCCCGTCCTTTAAAATACGATTGAATGTCACAACTATCTTAATTGCTGACTAGAACACACAAACAAGAAAAACAAAACAACATTTCTGAAGGTCAACTTCAATTTGCACTATAACACATTGACTCACAGTACAAATGCAGTTATTAAAATCATTCAATTTCAGTTTTTCTTTGTAAATTCATTAAGGGTATAAATAGATTTCTTCAAATTCAACCCCAAGAAGGTCAACATGTAGTTTTTCATTGTAAATTCATTAAAGGTTTTAAAAATCAACTGTTTCAAATTCATGGTCAACACATGTGTGCTTTTAGTAAATTCATCGAAGGTTTCATAAGAATAAAATGTTTCAACTTCATGGTCAACAAAAAGTTTCAATTTGTAAATTCTTTTAAAGTTTCCAGATAATACTGTTTCAACTTCACGGGCACAATGTTTTTCATTGTAAATTCATTTAAGGTATGATATAACGATTAGGCCTATGTATTTAGCATTCATGGTTCACAGGCTATTACTAATTATTTCAGAATTTTACTTTATATTTGGCTACCCAATTCGGATCAGATTCGGTTGTTTGTTCTTTTTTTCACAATAACGTTAACCAAAAGTTAGAAGAAAAAACACTGTCATTCCCACCATGCACAGTTTCAGAAAAAATACACATATAAAAGAAATACAGATGTTGTGAATAACAAGTAAAGTTCATAATGGATACTGTGGCGGACCCCGGGGTGGAGCAACCCAATAGTCTGGTCTTTTTAGTTGGGGACACCAACCCGGGTTATTATTAGACCCCCAAAATAATCATTAGCCTTGCGCCCGGGTGAGCGACTACTCGAACACAAGGGGGGGGGGGGGTTAAATTACGAACGGTGGCAAAACCTGGAGGCAGTTTATTAATAACCGTTAAGCAGTAGGTAGCTAGTATACGGTTGCTATACTATACTATACTAAGCCCAGCTTTCGTTCTCAAGAGGTAGTATTAGCTGTGGTTTAGTATTACACAAAGCCCGTGTACGAGGTGGAGCGTGACGTCACTTAGGCAGAGGACACACTGCAAAAAACAAACAAACAAACAAACAAACAGTCATGTATGCCTTCTAAGCCCGACTTATTAGGATGCGTCAGTTTGTGGAAATATTATTTTCATTTTGCTTTAAAGTCGAAGCGACTTACGCAAATACATCAGTTTATAAAACCCTAATATTTAGTTGAAGGGCTAATGTATTTAGCTCAAACTATCGTATTTGGTTATTTACGAACCAAACGGCTTAAAAATTAATGTCAAATGATAGATTTTGATGAAAGTGTTAACATCAGATACGCCGGTTCGTGGCGCGACCGACGAATTGTTGGAGCTTTTGACGAGTGATATTTGCTAACCCACAGTCTACTCTCAAGTTTAGGAACAATACTAAATCGTATTTTTTTTTTTACTGAAACGAACAATCTCAACCATTTGTAATTTATGTTTTGTTGTTCTTCTTCTTTTCCCAGAGAGGAAGGACTCGTTGTCATTTCAATTTGTTGCTGATGAACAAGTCGCCAACTCAGCAAAGGGTAACCACATTGTCATCATCGGTTCTGGGCCGACTGCTCTTGGCGCTGCCCAGCGACTTCATGAATACCAGCGTACTGCGAACGCCAAGAGAGTCACCATCATAGAACAGCAGAATCACCCTGGAGGTCTTGCATCGTCCGTGAGGGATGACAAGGGATTTCTGTGGGACATGGGCGGTCACGTAGTCTTCTCTCACTACGAGTACTTCGACAAAACACTTGTCCGGGCCGTCAAGGACTGGAACAAACGCGTGAGGGCGGCCTACGCTTTCATGAAGGGTTCTGACGGTAAACGAAGATTCATTCTATACCCAGTCCAGAACAACATAGAGGTGATGGATAAGGTAGATCAAGGGAAGAGCTTAGCAGGCCTCGAAGAGATCACAAAACACCCTATCACCAAAAAACCTGCCAACTTCGACGATTGGCTGGTCAAGAACTTTGGGGTTGGTCTGTGTGACGTTTTCATGAGAAAGTACAATAAGAAAGTCTGGACGGTTAACTCGACGGAGATGAATTCAGTTTGGGTTGGTGAGCGGGTTGCTGTACCAGATATTAAAAAGATCAAAAAGAAAATAGCTGACTCTAACCAAGGTAAAAAAGTCAAAGACTCTGCTTGGGGTCCGAACAGTTTCTTCTCGTTTCCGGGTTTTAACGGCACCGGGAATATTTGGAAGGGCGTGGCTAATCTAATCCCCCGTGAATGGTTTAAATTTCAGACCAGAGTAACTGCTGTCGATTTAGACTCAAAGACGGTAGTCCTGAAAGATGAAAAATCACAAACCACGTCATCAATGACGTATGACACTTTGATTACTACGGTTCCTCTGGACACCTTGATGGGTATTATAAAATGCAAAGATGGAACTTTAAAGGATAAGCAGCGTCTAGCATCCCAGCTTGTTTATTCCCACACCCACGTCATTGGAGTGGGGTTGAAAGGTCAAGCTCCGAAGAGCCTGTCCGATAAGTCTTGGATGTATTTTCCGGATTCAGATTCCCCATTTTACCGAATTACGGTCTTCTCTAACTATTCCGATGACCATGTCCCAAAACCGCGGGCTTTCTGGTCGTTAATGTGTGAGGCAGCCGAGCCCAAACACCACTCAAATCCCGGCTATTGGGAGACTGAAAAACTGGTGGCAGCAACCATCAATTCCTTGGTTGACTATGGATTCATTTCAAAAGATCAGGTTGTTTCCAAGTACCATCATCGGTTAGACCACGGCTACCCAGTGCCTTCTCTTAAGAGAGACACAATACTCAGTGTTATCCAACCTTGGCTGGAATCTAAGAACGTCTACTCACGGGGACGATTTGGAGGCTGGAGGTACGAAGTCGGAAATCAGGATCATTCCTTCATGCAGGGTGTCGAGGTTGTCGACAGGATTGTCAAAGGTGTTCCGGAGGAGACTTATCCAAACCCAAACCTCGTGAACTCCAGAAAGAATGTTGGTCGAGTCTTCCTCAACGGAACAATCTAGTTTGAGTTTACGGTCGCTCACTAGAAGGAGTCTTAGACTACCGTCATCTCAAATAGAACTACTTGCTTTCTACTTGCTTACATCACCCCGCCCTGTGCCTTTACATTTAAAGACCCTAGCTCTCATATCCCACTTAATCTTTCATGATAAGCAATTTGTGATCGGACCTACATCCATACAAAGTCAGACAACTTGATGGACTGCTGTTTTAGATGACATTGGACCATTGTTGTGTTTGTAAAGGACATGGCGTGCGCACTCACTTTTTTAATGTCTACGCTTGGTAAAAGCTTCCCTCATGGGGTAAAAGAAAAATTAAATAAGTAGCTCAGTAATTATGATTTTCTGAAATATTCAACTTTCTGTTTTGAACCGGAAGACAAGGTCAAATTGGGGTCATGTCATTGTGGCGTTTTGTTTTTTAATTGTTTAAACCTTACCGATGATGGATAGATTGTGAACATCCACTGTTTAGTTCAGGAGTTATGCTTTTTTTGTGGCGTCGGTGACGATTTAAATAAACAAACTATAAAAATATGAGTATAAAAACCAATAAATGGAGCTTTATTTTGTATATTTGAATTCCATTTGCAAATGCAAAGAACTGTAACATAATTATGGTGCAAAGATTCAAATCAAAACAGCTGTGGTTCTAAAATTCGAATTTTGAAAGAATAAATTCAGATTTTTTTAAATAATAAACTGTGAATTAATGTAATTCGACACCTGATGACGTCACCATGACGTCACTACAGCTTTTCCATATACTAATTATGATCTAACTATGAGGTTTGATGGTTATAGTGTATTTGTTGGGGGATAAGTGCGGGGGAGAGAAGAAGAACTAATGGGAAAAAAAATAATAAAATGTTCCGGGTAGAATGCCCGAACACCAAATTAGCGTTCAAAAAAAAAAAAAAAATAAATAAATAAATAAATAAATAAATAAATAAATACATTTTGTATTTTGTATTTTGTATTTACAACACATGTAATGTGTAAAGAAGAGGAACTTTAATAATTTATGAAATAATTTGTCTCACTAACCACCAGTGGCAGTGTGGACAACACTTTTACATATTTGAGACATTTTGCATAAAAAGTTGATAGAAACTGCCGCTCAATGAACTGGTCGAAAACAGGTGACGCTGCTTGTACACCGCGAATACAGTACCGATGTAAATTTCGGAGGATATTTCGGAATTTAAGACTAGAACTTCTAGGGTTTCAACAGATTATAACTAACAGTGTCTTTCTTGTTAAAGTGGTAATAACTATATTTTTTAATTAAATATAACGTTGTTACTTATATTACAATAATTTGTTGTACAATTATTTGTATTTACTTTTGTATAATTATTATCATTTTATCTCTTGTACTTGATGGATCTTCTTTAGTTTTGTCAATATAGTAATTGATGAAAAATTACCATTATTACCTACTTGAGAATTGTTTTATTTATTTAATTTTGTATTTGTATTTATTTATTTTTTTTGTCTGCAACATTGGCATGCCATGCAATCCCAGTTAAAAAACAGCAACACGTGATATATCCTTCTACTGATGGAGAATGACACTTGATCTACAAGATGCAACTTCCCTTTGGAATATTTTTGACTATGGATGATAATTATTGATTACTTTTGATTACCAAATAAGGCATTAGTGATTTATTCCGAAATGTACACGTTTGTTATAACATTTTGAATGTCACCATCGACATCGACAAGAAACTTTATTTTCCACAGTTGACGCCTGGTCATAGCAAAGAGTGGGGATTTCTGAGTAGAGTGTGTGGTCCCTGTGGATCTTGCCCCCTTCTCATGGTAAACGGGAGTCAAAATTGGTGATCGGAAATAGGTGTCGATCTGAAACGGGTGACGACAGGATAATAATCCCACCTGACTATTTTTCCCCCGGAGCTCATTAAGGATCGAGTACCCAGTGCTCATCACCCATCGGTGTTTAGGCCGAAAGGATCCCGATGCAAGTATAGTAACTTACTTATTTTGCAATGCATGACAGTATCCCTTTATTAAGACTGCACAATGCAAATTGTTTAATAAAACAATGAAGGACAAAGGGACCTCTAATTATGACCATAGTTGATCGGACACCGCTTTACAAAACAAAAGACTCGTTCAAAATTATAATTCATAAAAACAATACTAAAAGTAATAATAGAAATAAACAAATAAATAAATAAAACAAATAAAAAATACAAAAGGCCTTCAACACACACAAATATACAAAGTATGCTAAATGAAAAATAAAAATAAAATACAGGGCAATACATAGGGCAAGAGAACCTACAGACTAAAACACGAAATATTGTAAAATCAACACTTAAAGCCCGTGGCGTCGCGTAGATAGGAGCTCGTCTTGCACACCTATGCCATGGTCAGCATGAAATTGTTTCCCTTTATGCCAAGTCGATGGCTTTTAAGCGACATGGAATCAAAGAGGAGGCATTACTTAGATGACCACCTGGTTTGGTGTATTGTTTGTTTTTATCTAACTGGAAAAAAATCAGTCGAAAAAAGTATATCAACACTGGTTCGATTCTGAGCAAACACTGAGACGCACATAGTGAATTTTGTACGGGTTGGGCAATTTCACCAGTTGGCCCTCCGATTAATATGGTATTTATTTATGTATTTAGGTGTTCGGACTCTGGTCCGAAGACCTCTTGTTTTTGTTCGGTTTTTTTTTTTTAATACTTCTTCTTCTTCTTCTTCTCACTGGCGATTGTCCACTTTCAAATGCACACTTCCGAAAGTCGTATAACCTTGAAAATTCATACATAGGTAGTTTATGGCAAGGAGACGAAACCGTTTGAGTGACGTCATGATGACGTCATCGGGTGTCGAATTACGTTAAATCAAAGTTTATTATTTAAAAAAATCATAACTCCTGAAGTACACAATGGAATTTTACAATCTATACATCATCGGAAAGGTCTTTAGAAAATAATTAAATGTCTCACAGAGATGACCCCAATTTGACCTTGTCTTCCGGTTCAAACCGGAAGTTGAAGCAAAAAATGCTTAAAAAGTCACAATTTAAGCTGTGGAGTCAATATGAAACAGAATTTGGACATGGTTTCAGTGTACGAAATAAAATGTAGTTTATGGCCTTTGAAAATATTACATTGATGACGTCATCAAATGTTACAGTTTGTTACGACGACGAGTTTAAAAATATTTTTTTTTTATTATTTTAAGTTTTTTTTGAGCAAACTTCATGTTGAATTTTTTAGTAATAAATAACGACTATAAAAGCCTAATTGTGAAATTTGAACAAAATTGGCCGTTGAATAACGAAGTTATATTAAGGTGAAAAGTGCCGTTTTTAGCGCGATCGCCGATAGAGTCTGTACAGTTACCTTACTGTATTGCACCCCGTGCGTGTGCACTCTAGGCTTTTACTGCACGCTGTGTATATACATACACGCAACAAGTCAGGGCCCAATTTCATAGAGCTGCTTAACGGCAAGCAAATTTTTCCGCTTACTAAGCGTAAACGTATTTCACCAGCGTTTGCTAACTTAAGCACGTAAACAAACTGCCCACGCAACAAAAAAGTACCGTCTGCTTAAGCAAAAATACTTCCGATCGAAAAATTTACAAAATGGCGGACGAAGTCAACGGAGTAGCGGTGGCTAAAAAATTAACAAAAAAGGAAATTATCGATGGAAATAATAAAATTTTCTGATGGAATTGGGTCACGTCAGAAAGCGCCCCATTTGGTTCGAATAATAAAGAGATATACAGCCAAAATGAAACTTTGTATTACATTGTTACAATGTTTGATCGATGTTTGGTAAAACTATAAGTTTTCACAATACAATGTGTTTGTACACATTTTTACCTGCAGTATACGCGTACCTCACACACAAAATAACTAGCTGCCGATGATGTTTCATAACCGTTGCTGTGCACATTTTTAAGAGTACTGCTGGGACTGGACTAGTACAAAGTTAACTTACATTAACGACTCCGTGATACTGAATGGATCACAAAGGACATTTCTTTCGTCATATTTCTTATTTATCTTAAAGATCAAGGTGAGTCATAACAAAATGTGTCAGTCATGATGTCCGTTCCCTTTCTAAATTCTATTCTACAGTACTGCAAAGTTAACGCCGTTATTTTCCCAAGTTTGATTTGCTTTGGCAAAACGTTCACACCGTATGAAATATGACTGTTGTTAAATTCATGTCTTTACTGTAATTCAGGGCAATTTTCCAGCCATGCCTTTCGATAAAACTAGTCTATTAACAGGATAATTACATTGATTATCATGACAATATTGTGACTCTCCTCCAAATTATAGCGGCCATTTTGACACAACATGACTTGCTTAAGCACAAAAACGAGGGTTTAAGGCTGCTTGTTGGTTGCTTACCGCGTTAAGCAAAAAATCGTGCTTAATAGAGGCTATGAAATAGAAAATCTGTTTAACACGCCCGTTAAGCACAAAATTGGCTGTTAAGCAGCTTTTTGAAATTGGGCCCTGGTCTTGTCACAGTTCATCGAACTTTGCGGTGTGTTAAGTTCTGTGTGTGTGTAATAATGCCAACGCAAAGAAAAACTGTTACGTCATGCCAAGTTCAGTGTGGAAATGTTTCCCTTTATGTCATTCTGGTGGCTTATTGTGACAGGGAGAGGAAGAGGAGACTTTACTGAGATGATCACATGCTCACGTGAGTTGTTTGATGTATAATGGTGGAGAAAATGCAATTGACAAAATGATCGTCTTTCGTTCTATAATATATACCGATCACGTACGTGCTTACGTACGAGAGTCACAAGTGTGCACCAGCGGGGCCAGAGGCACTTTACCCCCGCGAGAGTTGTTGTCGGGATTCGCTGAGTAAAACTGTTTAAAAGTAAAGTTTAAAAGTAAAGTCTTCGCTTTTCAAAATGTCCGTGTATTTCTTGACCTGAGTTGACCTCGCTTCCTGTCCAAACCGGAAGTCCCCATGAAATACATATGATAAAGCTCTTTTTAATTATTTTCAAATTCATATTTAAAGGTTTTATTTGATTTCACTTTTAATATATCAAACAAAATCAAAACCATGCGTTATACGGTGTCATAGAGACCATTATGTTGCTTTAAATGTTTCATTCCTCCAAAATTTTCTCCAAATAAATAACTCAAAATTGAAATTAAACTGATCCTTGAAACTGTGCATATATTTGAACCTCAATATGAAGACGCGAAATAAAACGATGACGTCATGATGACGTCATCAGATGTTGAGTTACAATAAATCAAAGTTTATTAATTAAATCAGAACTCCTGAAGTGCACAATGGATTTTTACAATCTACACATCATCGCAAAGGTCTTTTGGAAACTAATTAAATATCTCAAAGAAATGACCCCAATTTGACCTTGTATTGCGGTTCAAACCGGAAGTTGAAGGAAACAATTGTTATAAAGCCATTATTTTTTAGTTCTTTGGTCAGTATAAAACGAGCTTTGGACAGTGGTTTCAGTGTGTGAGTAGGTAAAGGACTCTGCGTTTTCAAGTTTAAAACTGATGACGTCATTACATTAAACAGCGTCCTCTGGTAACAAGTTTGAAAACAATGGTGCTACAACACTAATTGTAACGGCTTTTTAGGTGTTCAGGCTCTCAGCCCGGAACACTTCTTGATTTTGTTCGTTTTTTTAGGTGTTCGGACTCTGGTCCGATAACCTCTTGGTTTTGTTCGTTTTTTTTTAAATACTTCTTCTCCTTGGCGATTGTCCACCTTCAAATGCACACTTCCAAAGGTCATTATAACCTTGAAACTTCATACATAGGTAGCATATGGCAAGGAGACGAAACATAACTCCTGAAGTACACAATGGATTTACAATCTTTACATCATCGGAAAGGTCATCCAAAACTGCGTAATCGCCCTACAGACATGACCCCAATTTGACCTTGTCTTCTGGTTCAAACCGGAAGTTGAAAATGATGGAAATTTTCAAAAATTTATATTTTAAGAAGTACTTATCACATGATCACAAATTTTACATCACATTGTAGAGAATTGAGCCTGCTCAAACTTGTGCATTGGGGTGACACCATTTTGACCTTTACTTCCGGTTCAAACCGGACGTTTAACGCAAATGTCCATGTGCGTTCAAGCGTGTCCCACATTGCTGTAGAAAATCCAATGCCATGTACACGTCCTTGTGTGTGCGTGGCTGTGTAACATCGATGCCCCATTGCTATGCACATTAACCACTCGTTGTTCTTTTTTCAAGGTACACACTCCACGCTTTGTAAGTCTTTAATACAGGGCTTTTTTAAAACTTTATAAATCAACAAAAAATCAACCGTTTGAGATATGAACTTAATTGTTCGACAAATGTTCAGGTAAGGGAGGCTCTTTCTTTTCGACACATTAAGTGACCTCTGTGACACCTACTTTCGGTCAAACCGGAAGTAGATCTTTATTTAAAAATGCTAAGAGCTAGGAACATGATTCTTTAACCAAATACCAAGGTTTGGAAAGTTCATTCTCTGTTGCGCATTGGGTGACCTCTACTTCCGGTCAAACCGGAAGTAGCTCCTCGTGTAAGAGTGGTTAGAGTTAGGAACATGATTGTTTCGAGAAATATCAAGGTTAGGTAAGGTCTTTCTTTGTGAAACAAAAAGTGACCTTTTTTTGTAACCTCTACTTCCGGTCAAACTGGAAGTAGCTCCTCATTTAAAATTAGTAAGAGCTAGGAACATGATTTTTTCACAAAATAACAAGGTTTGGGATGGTCCTCTGTTGCATATTGCGTGGCCTGTGATGTCTACTTCCGGTCAAACCTGAAGTAGCTCGTCAATTAAGATTGGTAAGAGCTTGGAACAGGATTCTTTCACCAAATACCAAGGTGAGGGAAGGTCCTTCTCTGTTACAAATTAAATATTATCTTTTAAAGAACAATTTCATGTTCATATATTTAGATACTTTAGTTGCTACATCAAATAACAACTTTAAGTACTATAATCCGAACACCTTGTTTTTGTGATGTCACAAAAACCTATGTCTAGTTATTTATTTGTATTTTATTTATTTATTTGATAAGTTTTATGATAACACACATTTATTGTATTGGTCTGCCGTTGCATATTCGTGGCGGTTGACTCCAAATCCATGCTGGCGTCCAAAATGGCCGCCATTTTGTTAAATAACCGTACTTTGATCGTAACGCATGATAGCACAATGCCATTGTATCGTGGCTGGTGTCATTTGAAAAGAAATCGTTTGGACAACAAGTTGGGGTCATGGTTGGTGGCTTTTGGAGATTTTAAAGGTACAACTTTAGCACACAAAGCAATGAGAGCATTTTAAGATTTAAAAATAAAAATAAAAAATGATTTTACGCATTTAGAAATGTCAAATTATAACAACAATTAAAGCTGTCTTTTCCTACCAAATTTTTGTAGCCATAGAGTTAGAGTGTTCATTGATATAACTATTATGGAATCACACAAAAACGAACAAATTTACCCACTGGTTGTGCATTGGGAAATGTGTGTATGGTTTGTGTGGTCAGCTAAGCAGTTCAGAAAAGCACCATTTTTTTCAAGTTGTCAATGACGTTATCATGAACTTCAGAAATGCATATCTCACTCTCTGAATAGAGCAGAGACTTGTCACTTTCACATCATTTGCATGAAATAGTGGACCGATTTTAGAGAAAACTTGATATAGCTATCCTCTGCTGTTGGCCTATAATATAGACTCAAGGCGCTGTAGGGTAATAACGCTTGACAATGCGTTCGCCCGGCACAGCACAAAAGATTAAACTTTGACATTATCATGAGGTGCTTTTATATGTAAATTATGCACAATGCGTAGGTTAGGTGAGTGGTGGTGTGGATTCGTTCCACGTCGTACGGACGACTGAATCCCAAATCTCACTCTACACACTGCTGCCTTAGAATTGTTGACCAAAATATTAACAAAAGACGAGAGGCCCAGCCACATCATTTACCGATAGACCAGTCAAAAACGCGATTTCAATACAGTGCCGGTTTTATCGATTTGAACTTCAAATGGTCAATTTTCGAAAATAATCATTATTCAATATTCTGTTTAAAGTCTACCGGTACTTTGTTTTTCTATTCGTATGTATTTACATTAAGCACAGCTGGTAGTGCAGTGTTCGCACTTTGTGTGGCTCAAAAATACATAAATAAATGATAAATTATAGGCCTAAAACATGTCTTTCCAGCATGTAAACCCCTTGTCCTTAAATTCGATTGTTACGACCAAAATTTAAATCGGGGTCTTCAAATGATATGTTCTCGAATTTGACAGTATTTCATATTGGTATGAATTTCATAATCAGATAGCTCTCAGACTGATACTACTATTACTAAACAACTGTGAAAAACAGTACGTTGGCGTGTAGTTGGTGTCACGTAGGAGTGCTGTGTGATTTCTATTTAAAATGCACTAATAGGCCTAATGCTTAGATTGTTTACAAGCTAAATGATGTGTAAACACGCACATTTGCCGCATGACTGCACCCGTAGGTGAGAGGTTGAAACGTCATACACAAGTTTACTATCATCATCATCATCATCCGTCGTCCATGGACGGAATAGTGGAAGCAGCATTAACGAAGTGGTGCCAGGTAGCTTTGTCCCCCATGAGTTGCTGGATCTCGTTTTCATTGAGGTTCATCAACTCATGGGGGGCAATGCTACCTGGCACCACTTGGTAGCATAGTTTCCTTCTGCCACGGTTTGGATGTCCACCAGCAGGATTCCAGAAGATGAGGTTGGATATGGGTTGGTTAGTGGTGCGTAAGCAGTGACCAGCAAACTGCAAGCGTCTCCGCTTTACGGTTTCGGATAGGAGCGGTAGATTGCCATATGCCTCCGTGTCTGTAATAATGATCCCGCCAATGGATATTTAATACTCTACGCAGCAGTTGAGTGTAACAACCGTTGATGCGATCATTCATCTTTTTGGTTGTTGTCCATGTTTACTATGGTTTAATATAATATCTAAAAGAGCGGAAAGTCAATGTTATAGAAACGTATATTTTTGTTGGTAAAACAATCTTGACTGTCAGCAAAGGACACAGAGTTTCTTTTCCGTAGTGTAGCACAGTGGTTGACTCGTTTTTCTGCCTCCGATACCGAAATAATCTCTGTATGCAGATTTGAAAGCTATGTTCTTTAAATTTCTCAGAAAATGATCCGTTAAAATTTAGAAATATGGGAATTACCCCCCTTTTGAAGGGAAAATCCTACCTGTTTGGCTGACAAAGGATCGTAAGCATAATCTACGGTACAATAAAATGTGTTTTAAGAAGACTGAGTGTGAGCGTTTGGTCGTTTTTGTTTTGCCATTTTTGAGTCTTTGCAGGAAACTTAAATTGTGTTTGTGACATTTTGCTAGGGCAAAAAGCAGTATTTTGTGTTCATCTGTGTACACGTGTATGACAGACCGTCGCAGTGTTGCAATTATTCCACGTAGAATGCTCTGACATGTTGTGGAGTTCCAAAATAGCCCACGCTACAATTTTATTGAAGTTCATGGCAAAGGTCACTACGCACGAATAGACAAAGGTAACTTAATCAACCACACAGTAGACAGTAGACTGTTTACCTATTCCTACATGTTTCTATGGAGGTATTGCTATAGGCCTATGCCGTTGTCAGGCAGCCTACCTTGCAAGGTTGTATGTGTTTATATTGTGTTTATTCACTCCAGCAAACACATTGATCAAAACCAGTGAAAAGGTCCAATAAAAATAATTCAGACAAGAAAACGGGTTGAGTTAAAAAAAGAAACAAAAAAACAAAACAAAAAAACAGCGTCGAGGACAAACCGAGCAAAACAAATAAACAACTAGACATTAAGATTTTGTCTTTAGGACAAAATCATAGCTGTTCCGATTGTTTTGTCTTTGTATCTGGAACATTGTACCTTGTCACTTGACTTGGCTATGTTACAGTTTCTGAACGCAACCTTCAATGCAAGTCTGCAGATCATTTGTCAGACTTTAATTATGAGCGTGGTGTGGTTATGCCTGTATCAAAATGTCGCATGTGATGTAAGCTACAAATGGTACAAATATGATGACTCCAGGACATTTAGCACAGGAGATATGCTTTTTTAAATTTAGAGCTTCCTGTTTGGACCGGAAATAAAGGTCAAATGGGGGTCACGCCTGTAAACCAAATGTCACATATGATGTAAGCTACATAACAACACAACGATTACGACTTTATGGAATTTAGTTCAGGTGATATGATGTTTTAAAGTTTTGAACTTCCTGTTTGGACAGGAAGGAAAGGTCAAATTGGGGTCATATGTTTAATAAGTAAAATGTCACCCGTGCTCTAAGCTTTAAAATGGCACAAAGATTATGACTCTACGATATGTGCTTCTGGAGATGTGATTTTTTTCATTATTAAACTTTGAATTAATGTAACTTGATACCTGATGACGTCACGATGACGAAAACATGTTTGCCTTACTATGATTTATTGTTAGTTACAAGGTGGGATAACTTGTATTCCTATGCGATGCCTTTGAACGAAAACCCTATAAAAATGCAGAGATTCTGCAAGTTTCATGTAGAAAAACATCTACCAATAGAGGGCGCTATAGCATATGAGAAGTCATAATAAAAGCCAAACTAACATCTGAGAACACAATAATTATATGAAGTTTTACAGGCGAGTGCGCACTTGTGTACAACTTTGCTATCAACTGTGAGCGGCGAAAAGCGCCACAACCCACACAGCGTTGTACCAATGGTGCTCCGATTGAACAATTAACGGTTAATTAAAGTGAAATTACGTTGTGCTTTGATGAATTGTTATGGTCTGGGATAACTCTTGGTAAAAGAATTCATGTTTTCTAAACGATCTTTGTAATATAGCAATCTAAAATTCAATTTATTTAGAAAAACTGTGGCTTCAACTCTGAGCGGCGAAAAGCGCCGCAATCCACACAGCGTTGTACCAATGGTGCTCATCAGATTGAACAATTAACGGTTAATTAAAGTGAAATTACGTTGTGCTTTGATGAATTATTATAGTCTGGGATAACTCTCGGTAAAATAATTCATGTTTTCTAAACGACCTTTGTAATATAGCAATCTAAAATTCAATTTATTTAGAAAAATTGTGGCTTTTGACCTACCAAATAGTTACACTTTTTGAGCCATGCCTTTTGTACGTAGACTACAAGGTGCGTCATTAATGGTGTCATGATGACGTGTCATAAAAAAATACTTCTTATTGCACATCTGCAATATTCAACAAGTCAAGAACAGAAAAAAAGTTTGAGGATCGGATGTATACTTCTTGAAATATGTTCGCTATAAGATTGCCTAATTAAATATTCATGTCATTAAAACTCAGCTAATTTATTAAGCAGTTTAACAAAATTTACATTTTATTATAACTTCATGTATTAAGATTTGATATAGGATTTGAGTCTATCATATTTACCAACTCTAAGATTAGGCTTAAACAAAAAGTGTGTTCAAATGCAATACGGTTTTGACAGAAACAAAGAATAATACTACTAATAATAATACTAATAATAATAATAATACTACTACTAATAATAATAATACTAATAATACTAATAATAATAATAATAATAATACTAATAATACTAATAATAATAATAATAATAATAATAATAATAATAATAATAATAATAATAATAATAATAATAATAATAATAATAATAATAATAATAATAATAATAATAATAATAATAATAATAATAATAATAATAATAATAATAATAATAATAATAATAATAATAATAATAATAATAATAATAATAATAATAATAATAATAATAATAATAATAATAATAATAATAATAATAATAATAATAATAATATAATAAGCCCAACAAAATCAACAGCTGTTCCGACTGCTAAGTCGGAACAGCTAAATATAATAATCCCAACAAAATCAATACCTGTTCCGACTGCTAAGTCGGAACAGCTAGTAATAATAATAAATATAATAATCCCAACGAAATCAATAGCTGTTCCGACTGCTAGTCGGAACAGCTAAAAATCTTGAAGAAATCAAAACCTGTTCCGACTGCTAAGTCCGAGCAGCTGATAATCCCAACGAAATCAATAGCTGTTCCGACTGCTAGTCGGAACAGCTAACAAGTAAACAAAAGAAAATCATAAAATTGTTCTTTTTTTCCCAGAGAGGAAGAACTCGTTGTCATTTCTTTAAAATCTCTAAAAGCCACAAACCATGACCCCGTATCTAGTACTGCATTCACTCGTTCACCATTTACTCAAAGATTGACGTGTGCTTGAGCTGCGTCATGCAGCCGTAGACACGCGCACACAAGACATGCAGAATACTTGCGGGCAACTCAAAATCGTTCCCTAATTATGCAAAATGACTAAACATGTCAGCGTGATGCAGCGCGACTTCAAATCGGTTGTGCATATACAATGTAGAGAGAGCATTCCAGTCATTTTATAGCTCTATGGACAACGGAGAGGTATCCATATGGCGCGCTGCCCATGCTGGCGAGGTTGGGTTTTGACCGCAAGTAAAATGACCTTTACTTCCGGTCAAAACCGGACGTCAATTGATCTCATCTCAATGGTCTACATGCTGATGTAAATACTTTCTTTTAATTAACTGAAATTGATGAGTTTGAATGTAGCGGCTCTGGGAGGGTTATCGAAAGAGGAAATAAAATTCAACCCAGCATGAGTAAATAATTTACCTCCGCAAGGTGGCTCTTTTATGCCTCTACAATGACAGATTGAACTCGAGAAAGCGTGTATCAACTTACTTAACCCTGACTACGATCCGCACTATTTTGACCGATAATCACACACTCAGAAAGGATATCTTCGTGAGGCTCGGTGCATGGATGTCACTCTATTTAGTGAAACCAACATCCGCCCTCTAGTGTCCAGGCAGCTGTCTGAATAATGTCAAATTATTATCAATTATAACCATGTTATCAGATGTACCTTGCAAATCGCGTGTTGTTGTTCACAACAATTTTTACAAATATATTACTAAAGATTGTATAAAAGGCATGTTATAATGTGAATTTTAAACAGCTGCTCTACTAAATTAGTTAACACTACCAATTTACTTCAAACAGACGTTTAAAATTACACATTAATTGTGAAAAAAAGTATTGTGCTTACCTGTATAAAGCATATGTAAAAGCTGTATTTTTTTTTGCATTATTGTGTTCCTTTCGATAAAGCATTGTATATTTCTACAAATAAAAACGTTTTCATTTTTCTCGTCTGTTTTCTAAGGTAAGTTGCCTTACTTACTTCAAAGAGATAGCTGTTAAGGTATCGGCTTTATAAACAGCACTTTCCATTGGTACACTGACACTGCAGGTACCAACCAAAGATAACGAACCCCCCCCCCCCCCCCCTAATAAACTTTCAAAATGTTGCACTGTCCAAGCAAAAGTCCCTAACCTTTGACAATGTCATTCTATTTTCTCGACTTTGACAATATTTTAGACAGAACGTATTTCTATGGAAGATTGGTACTGGTAGGAACTTCATAATCAGCTTTCAGACTGATACTAATAAACACAAATTTTCAGGAGAACCAATCCTGTATTATACCTTAACAAACACTTATTCACTGATGTCATACATTAAGACAGACGTTGATTTTCAAACTTTCGAAATTAAACATAAATTAATGTTAAGTACAATACCTTATTCATATAATAGACATGGGTCAAACAGATCTGGTCTGGCTGTAGGTAAAAGGATTTATTTCGGTGCATATTCAACCATTCTTTTCACAGAGAAAATACCCTGACCTGACGAAATTACATGCCTAGCATATTATGCACACTTCCTCTTTGACCTCGCCTTGCTTGGGTGATTATACACGTACTTTTCGTCGGCTCCGGTCGCAGTGTTGTTTACCAGCCTTACAACCGATGTCTTTTTGTTTGTTACAGGTCCATTCTTAATTTGCCTTCGTTTGAATTTACGTATATGTCTTACAAGGCAATAAATTAACTGGGTTGGAGGATTTAGGGCGTCATTTTCCTTACAGCATTGTTTAAAAAAGGAGTGGCAACCGGGATAAGAAGAATGGTTCGATCGAAAAATGTGATCACGGCAGCGTGTGTCTGTACGATGACAGTGTGTTTGGTATACCTCCTACGGCAACGGTGCAGTTTTTATCGACGAGAAGGTGAGAGCTCATTTACAGTATTGACGATAAATAGCTACGCAATCATTATAAGGACATTGTATTAACACAGTATTCAGAAACAATTTCAACACCATTCCCCCCCCCCCCCCCCCATCATCATCATATTTTGATGTCGAAAGAGTGTTTCTGTAGAAATATTATTGCGATGTGTCTGCAAGGTACGTCATAGTACTAGCTCTCAGAAAATTGCCTTTGATAAAAAGCTACATGAATCTCTCTCATTAAGATACTGTGTCTCCTCAATATTCATAAACTATTTTAACAGTGAAAAAGATGCTGAAGCGGTCTATTCATTCGTACGTGTCCCCCCCAAAAAAAAAAAAAACAGAAAAAAAAAAACATCATCATTGATATTGATTAAATATTCTTAAATGTTATTGCGATTCTTACGGATGATACGTCATCGTATTAGCTCTCAGAAAATTTGATAAGTAGCTATTCTGTAGCATAATTATGGGGTGCTGTTTGTCAACTAATAATTGTCTACAACATTTTGGAGACAGTTGTCCATGGTTGGCAACAATATTTCATGGTTTATAACAATTAGATGAAACCATAATCAGTGTCTTCAAAATTTGCTGGTGTTGTTTGCATACCATGGTTTTTGTGCACATTTATTATTTCTATACCATGAATTGATAAAAAAAAACATCAAAGAATAGTATGGTTTATAAACAATGATTATAACGTGTTGTCTAAATTTAGGGTCAAGAAACCATGAACATGTTTTGATGATGATTTTATATCATGGTTTATAAACCATAACTAAGAAATAATTAAAACTCACGGTTAATAAACCGCTAAAAATTGTTTGTTCACAAACCATAAGATAAGAATCATCACAAAACTCGTTTTTTTTTTAATAAATCATGGTTTTTAAACCATAAAAACTGAACCCACACAAAACCTAACTGCTTAAAACTATGAAGAACTGTGTTTTGCGAGAAGAAAACAAATGTTAAGAGTAAATACTACAAATTGTTGTCCTCGGCCAATTTATTTATTTATTTATTTTTTGCAATGAAAGGACTAGGTTAGCAAGTAACAAAAACATATTTTTTAAATTTCCCAAAGGCCCGTTGCCACAGTAACGGGCTTTTTTTGTTTTGGGCATTTTGGTCCAGTTTGGGGTAAACAAAAATCTGGTTTTTTTTAAGCTTACTTTTAAAACGCCACCAATCCAAAATGCAAAATTATGTCACAAAACCAATTATATCATTACAAAGTATCACCCTTGCCCTGACTTCAGATTTTTTTTTTTTATCTTTTAAATGTCACCCTTATGCTATTTTTAGAACATGCCTTAAAGCATGTTTTTAGAACTTGCGAAATTGTTATTTTTACCCTATTTTTGTCTCTCAAAAAGTCATTTTGCCAGGGGTCTCAGAATATTTTCCTTTTGGGTTTGATTAGAGCCAAGTTTAATCTTTCCATATCTGGTGAGAAAAAAATTGGGGTATTGTATCCTTTTTAGGCGGTACTGCATCAAAAATTGTAATTCCCTCCCCCCCCCCCCCCCAACGGAAAAGTGAAATTTGAAGTTTTCCTTCAGTTTGAAGTAATAATACACAAAAAAGGAACACTTTTATGAATCTGGGGCTTTTTTTCATATCTTAAGAGTGAGTTGCAGGCCTATGATTTACTTCTAATGGATAAGAAACATTTCTGTTAGCAAAAAAAAACCCTCCCCAAGTTTTCTAGCATTCTATATTTTGTCTTCAGTAATTCTCGCAACTCTGATGACCAATTGAACCAGAATTTTCACAGGCTTATTTTTTCACATGTGTAATTATGTTGGAATACACCAAATGAGGATACTGGTCTTTAACAATTACCAATGATATAATGATCCTTTAAAGAGGCTAGTTTTGTTTAGTTTTCCATTCTATATTTTACTAAGGTATAAGTTTTTTTTTCTCCATTTGGTGCTCGATATGTGGCAGGTGTCGTTATGATATTGTTACAGACAAGTCACAAACATTTCGGCTCCGCCCACACATTTGCTTCAATGTCAACGTTGGCCCAACATTGGCTCAACGTCAGCATGATTGTCTAACTGGTGTTTGATTGTTCCAGTTAAAACATTTCAACATTTCTGACCACAATACTCGTCCTATAACAAACAAACTATGACTCACATTAAAGGGGCACACCGGCTTCGTTGGGCTATTTGGGCTACAAAATAGGCTAACATATGACTTAAAAGGTCTTCCAGGAATGGAGAAGAATGGTTCCTAAAAGAAACCATCAAATTTTGCCGTTTTCGAGCATTTTTCAAAAAACGATTTATCCGAACCCAAAAAGTGGTTCGGATAAATCACGTGATCTTCGGAGTTAGTTTTACTTCCAGCCGCATAAAAGTAAATTACTGAACCAAATTTAAATCTTTATTTTTACAATTATTTATGAGTATTTGACAAAAAAGACTGTGTATTCAGATTATTGATACAATTTGTAAATAATGATGAAAAATCGAACGTAATATTCGCATTCAGAGAGTCCGTGCAACCGAAGCGTGTTTTACGGCGCACCAGCATGGGAGCTCGCGGAACGTAAACCTTGGGGCATACCCCGTACAGCCGGTGCCGTGTCTCGTGGGGCCAGAGAGACAAACCCGCGGGGCATGAACTCCCCAGCTTGCCGGTGTCAGATGCAATTGTGTCCGCCATGCAATACTGTCCGCTCCGGACACTTTTGCATATGCAATCGTGTCCGGGGCTATGCAAAAACGTCCGACGTACATGTACATTGTGCGTCAGCGAGCGTGCATGCACTGAACGTATACGTATGCACATGTGCGGCATGAATACTCATGTATTATGATTGCAGCTTACTGTAACGGTTTCAGCGCTTTAGTTTTTCTTCTGTTTTAAATCTTTTGACATATTTATAAACATAACCCGGGGGTGTCATGGACAAGCAAAATTTCCACGGGCCCGCCGTGCCTGGGGCTTGTTTTCGCCGAATATTTGAACATAGGCTTCGAGGACCGTTTTGCACCGTGGCGGACACGATTGCATATGCAAATGTGTCTGGGCGGACACAATTGCATTATGCAGCAGCGTACGGGCGGACACAATTGCATATGCAAAATCTTCCGGCGGACGGTATTGCATATGCATTAATGTCCGCCGGATAGTATCGCATAGAGGACATGATTGCATGCGACACCAGTCTAGCCGTAAGCTTAGGAGCTTGTCGGAGGGGTAGGGTGCCAGACCAACAATTACGTTTTTTTACGACTGTTTTAGTCTGTACCCCTAGCTATTATCCCCTAACTATTGTAACGTGTTGCCTGCGTTACACACACGCGGGACGACGACGGGGAATGTTTATCCATGGAGGTAGAAATTAGCATGGTTTATCCCATACAGCTGATCTGTCTACTTCTATGATAACTGCATAATGTCCCCCCCCCCCCCCCAATCGCTGCAACAACAAACCGGTGGCGGTGGCTTCGGCCGGCCAGTGAAGTCATCGCCCGAAAAACGGGAGAATGCCATCGCTAAAGCTGCCAGGAGAAAGGCAATCCGTTTGCAGCGAAGGCGGGAGGCTCGCTTGGCACATGCTGGCTTTCCCTTTGGATTTATCGTGTGTTTGTTTTTACTTTTTACTTTCGTTGGGCTCGAATTCGCTCCCTTGTGGAGTCCTATAACAAAAGGGAAGCGCAAGAACAATTGGTCTCCACAGGGGAATTCTAAAGAGAGGGATGCTCCACAAGGAAATTTGTGTACAAAGTCTATGAGAAAATATTAAGTACAGGGACAAAGGAAAGAACAATAGAGTTCTCCACAAGGATGCAAAAATGAGAATTGTGTGGACCACCGGTGTGTGTGTGTGTGTGTGTGTGTGTTTTCTTTCACTGAATCGAAATATCTCCATCATTTGTATTTTCTGTTCTGTTTTTCTTGTCAAATGATATTATTACAGAGTGGAAGGACTGGTTGCCATCTCATTTTTTTGCTGACAAACAAGTCGTCAACGCAGCAAAGGAGACGTTGGGTGACCACATTGTCATCATCGGTTCTGGGCCGACTGCTCTTGGCGCCGCCCAGCGACTTCATGAATACCAGCGTACTGCGAACGCCAAGCAAGTCACCATCATAGAACAGCAGAATCACCCTGGAGGTCTTGCATCGTCCGTGAGGGATGACAAGGGATTTCTGTGGGACATGGGCGTTCACGTAGTCTTCTCTCACTACAAGTACTTCGACAAAACACTTGTCCGGGCCGTCAAGGACTGGAACAAACGCAAAAGGGCTGCCTTCGCATTCATGAAGGGTTCTGACGGTAAACGAAGATTCATTCCATACCCAGTTCAGAACAACATAGAGGTTATGGATAAGGTAGATCAAGGGAAGAGCTTAGCAGGCCTCGAAGAGATCACAAAACACCCTATCACCAAAAAACCTGCCAACTTCGACGATTGGCTCGTCAAGAACTTTGGGGTTGGTCTGTGTAACGTTTTCATGAGAAAGTACAATAAAAAAATCTGGACGCTCAACTCGACGGAGATGAATTCAGCTTGGGTTGGTGAGCGGGTTGCTGTACCAGATATTAAAAAGATCAAAAAGAAAATAGCTGAGTATACTCAAGTTAAAAAAGTAAATGATTCTGCGTGGGGTCCGAACAGCTTCTTCTTGTTTCCACGATTTAACGGCACCGGTAATGTTTGGAAAGGCGTGGCTAATCTAATCCCACGTGAATGGTTTAAATTTCAGACCAGAGTAACTGCTGTCGATTTAGACTCAAAGACGGTACTCTTGAAAGATGTAAAATCACAAACCACGTCATCAATGACGTATGACACTTTGATTACTACGGTTCCTCTGGACACTTTTTTTGGTATGATAAAATGCAAAGATGAAAAATTAAAGGATATGCAGCGCCTAGCATACCAGCTAGTTCATACCCACACCCACATCGTTGGAGTGGGGTTGAAAGGTCAAGCTCCAAAGAGCATAGCCGATAAGTCTTGGATGTATTTTTCAGATTCAGATTCTCCTTTTTACCGAATTACGTTCTTCTCTAGCTATTCCGATGACATTGTCCCAAAACCTCGGGCCTTCTGGTCGTTAATGTGTGAGGTAGCTGAGCCCCAACACCACTCAAATTCCGGCTATTGGGAGCCCGAGAAACTGGTGGCAGCAACCATCAATTCTTTGGTTGATTATGGATTCATTTCAAAAGATCAGGTTGTTTCCAAGTACCATCATCGGTTAGACCACGGCTATCCAGTGCCTTCTCTCAGGAGAGATACGATACTCAATGTTATCCAACCTTGGCTGGAATCTAAGAACGTCTACTCACGGGGACGATTTGGAGGCTGGCGGTACGAAGTCGCAAATCAGGATCATTCCTTCATGCAGGGTGTCGAGGTTGTCGACAGGATTGTCAAGGGTGTTCCGGAGGAGACTTATCCAAACCCAAACCTCGTGAACTCCAGAAAGAATGTTGGTCGAGTCTTCCTCAACGGAACGATCTAGTTTAAGGCTACGGTTGATCACTAAAAAGAGCCTTAAACTACCATCCTCAAATAGAAATGTAAGTGCTCTTTAACATCACCCCTACCTTTGTCTTTACCAAGAGATCTGAGCTGTCATATCCCAAATAATTTTCCATGATAAGCCATTTCTTTCGGGCCTACATCAATGGGAAAGTCAAACAAATTGCTGGGTAGCTTTTTCGGATGAAGGAGATGACGTGCACATTCGTTTTTTTTGTTTTTTTTTACGTCCGCGTTCGACAAAATTAAAAGAAGAAAAAAAATGGATTTGTGTGGCATTAATTTCAAACTTGTCAGACGATGATGATCTCGCTCCTCTTTTAATTAAAAAGGCGAGGGGGTAAAACGTTATCAATTACACAGTGACCATGTCTAAATTCCAGCTCATAAATACTATCTGCCGACCTCAAAATGAGGCCCGGGATATTTTGTTCTACTCAACTTCCGTTTTGGATCGGAAGACAAGGTCAAAATGGGGTCATGTCAGTGAGGCGTTTATTTAGTTTTGGAAGACCTTTCCGATGATGTGCAGATTGTAAATAACCATTAGGCGGTTCATAAGTATGAGCTTTTGAAATAATAAACTTCGCTTTTTAATGTAATTCGGGTGTAGTTCAATAAACCACTTGACTGCTCTCATTTGATTGAACGAGGCTGTATTAAAGGAGGTATGCTCTTTTTAAAACAATAGTCTTTGATTTAATGTAATTCGACGCCTGTGATGACGTCATCGTGACGGTCACTACAACGGTTTAAACTACTAGTTAACTACTACTTGGGCTTAGAAAGTGTACTTTGTCAGCGGGCAATCGCGGTGGAGGAGAAGTATAAAACAAATAAAAATAAAATAAATACAGGCTGTTAAGCTCTCCTAGAAAATATCGCCTTATATAAATTGGGACCGATGCCTGGCTCCAGTAAATTGTATGGGTTTTGGGCAAACGTAATAGCTAACCCTATCAGGACCGGGGGCGCTGGGTCACACGATTTTACTGTTTTTTGTGATTTTTTTTTTTTTTTTTTATTTAAACAAAATCCGTTTTTATTTCATTTCTTTGCCAAAAAAGTGATGGTGATGAATCACGTGATGGTCTGAAATGGTTTTGGGAATTCAAAATGGCCGCCTATTTTGGCGGCCATCTTGGATTTTGTGTTTTTAGCCTGTAATTAGGGGGGGGGGGGGGTCAAATTATATCAAGTTTTTTAACAATGGAATATTTTCAACATGCTAATTTCTTACTTTTCAGACCCCAAAAAATATTCCAAGCCTCATTATTTCACCCTGGGCCCTAGGTGGCGGCCATTTTGATATTTAAGTGAAAAAACGCATAACAAAAAAATATATATATATTTTCCCCAAAAATGGGATAAATTAATGGATTATAACGCCCCAAAGATGACTCCAGTAACTAAATTAAGTTCAAATAATATTGATCTAGTTAAACTGTACAAATTTGCCAAGTTTCAAAACATTCGGACGAAAAATACAGAAGTCATGGCGAAAACACGATTTTTGACCGAAAATGGGTAAACAAGTTTTTTGAAATGAACAGTGAAATGAGCATTTGTGGCAAGTTTCATCAAAGTCGATCGAACACTCTGGAAAATACTGAGGAAGGTCCGTCTTCGGTTATCCATCAAGATATATTATATTATCGATCTATTAACTTACCCACGTAAACCTCCCTGCCTTGCCGGCTCATATTACAGACCTCATATAGTGCTGTGTATGAATTCGAGAAAAATGTTGGTCGTGTATCTGATGTTGGAATGGAATGTATTATTCTTGGTGATTTTAATTATGGTTTTGCACCATAATACTTTAAATAAAGGGGCTGATTAACTAAGTCATCGCTTAACGAAAGTAAAATCGACTGTTTTCGAATTCACTCTGTGTCACGGCCTATGCTTTTACACGTATTTTTTGTCAGCTGTATGATGTCGTACCCGATAGGGGGTCACGTGACCGCATGTAAACAATGTCACGCAATCGGTCTATTGATGAAGAAACGTGACCGTATTCACAGGGCTGCATAATGAGCTGCAAAAAAAAAAAGAAAAAAAAAAAAAAACTTATAAAGGGTCACTGACATCGATTGTTAACTTGTCAATAGTACTAACGGTTATTAAGTACCTTACCTATGGAAAAGTGCCAATGCCTTGCCACTGCATAAGTCTGGCGATACTTATTGACTCGGTAACTATAGACCTAGTGTTACCGATCGTAAGCAAAGTTTTTCTGATCACAACCTTTTGTATTCCAATCAGTTGGGTTTTGCACCATTGCATTCGACAACAACAGCTTTATCCACATTGGTAAATCTGGTCTAAAAACACCGAAAGCAGCAAATTGTCTGGGGTTGCATTTATTGATTTGCGAAAATCAATCAACTTGATGGTTAATTTCATTCAAACAATCAGGTTCACAATAAACCCATTGCGCGACAAAGTTGACATGTGGTACAGCTGATGGCAAAATACGTGTGAAGAGATAGGCCGTGACACAGAATGAGTTCGAAAACAGTCGATTTGACTTTTGTTAAGAGATAAATTAGTTAATCAGCCCCTTTATTTAAAGTAGTATGTTGTGGCATTAATTTAAATCACATCTTTGATTCATAATTTAACAGAATTCTACTAAAAAGAGGTTTTATTTTAGCCATGCACTATCGGCGTCGGACGACTATTATGTAGCCACCCGTCTGTTACTTTGTTTGTAATGTAGGCCTAAATCACTGTAAGAAAGAAAAAAGGGATAAACAACGTTGGAAAAGTGAGCATTAATACCTAGCCTTGCAGAATTTCAAATAGGCAAAGGAATCACACAGTTTTGGAAAGCAATCTCTTTGGAGGATTTCAGCTTCAAAACGTTGAATTTTTTGTGTTGAAAAGTGTGTGGTGATCGCGGTCGTCTGGCCTAACGTTCCGTCGTGCGCTGTACACATCGTGCACATTTATACGGTACTTTTACAGTTATCAAGACTTGCTGGAACCGTCCTTACTGGCTTTATTCAGCCACTTGAAGGTCTCTGGTACAAACTCTGGGATATCTTTCACAGATTTCGAGCAAGAAAAACCTCGGTCGAATAAACTAAACGCATTAATCATCGTGTACCGTACCACCCTTTCCTATGGAGGATGTCGTGTGTGTTTACATTTATACCAAAAAAGTGGTCACATGACGCGGGTCGCGCAATCGGTCTATTAGAACACACGACGTATGTTGACTTCGCTTGTGGTTAAACAAAGTTCAAGACTGAATGCTTCAGACACAGCCCTCTTCCCACTGGGATTTCTGTGTGGAATACCCTGGATGAGTCTGTGAAATTTGCACCTTCACTAATTAAACAATTTTAAAATCATCCATGAAATCAGTCCTCCAAGTGTTTTAGAGTGGTTAGTTTTCCAATCGTATTTGGTATTTTCTTATTCAGTTTTAAGCTTTTTACAGGTATTTCTCAATGTTTTATTTTCTGCATAATTCCTTTTAAGTTAATGTTTCCATTTGACATTTGAATTATTGAATTGTTTTTAAAGTATGTCTTTGATTGTTTAACTTTTTACAAAATCCATTTTAGTTTTATATTTTTATATTACAGACCTCATATAGTGCTGTGTATGAATTCGAGAAAAATGTTGGTCGTGTATCTGATGTTGGAATGGAATGTATTATTCTTGGTGATTTTAATTATGGTTTTGCACCATAATACTTTAAATAAAGGGGCTGATTAACTAAGTCATCGCTTAACGAAAGTAAAATCGACTGTTTTCGAATTCACTCTGTGTCACGGCCTATGCTTTTACACGTATTTTTTGTCAGCTGTATGATGTCGTACCCGATAGGGGGTCACGTGACCGCATGTAAACAATGTCACGCAATCGGTCTATTGATGAAGAAACGTGACCGTATTCACAGGGCTGCATAATGAGCTGGAAAAAAAAAAAAAAAAAAAAAAAAAAAAAAAAAAAAACTTATAAAGGGTCACTGACATCGATTGTTAACTTGTCAATAGTACTAACGGTTATTAAGTACCTTACCTATGGAAAAGTGCCAATGCCTTGCCACTGCATAAGTCTGGCGATACTTATTGACTCGGTAACTATAGACCTAGTGTTACCGATCGTAAGCAAAGTTTTTCTGATCACAACCTTTTGTATTCCAATCAGTTGGGTTTTGCACCATTGCATTCGACAACAACAGCTTTATCCACATTGGTAAATCTGGTCTAAAAACACCGAAAGCAGCAAATTGTCTGGGTTGCATTTATTGATTTGCGAAAATCAATCAACTTGATGGTTAATTTCATTCAAACAATCAGGTTCACAATAAACCCATTGCGCGACAAAGTTGACATGTGGTACAGCTGATGGCAAAATACGTGTGAAGAGATAGGCCGTGACACAGAATGAGTTCGAAAACAGTCGATTTGACTTTTGTTAAGAGATAAATTAGTTAATCAGCCCCTTTATTTAAAGTAGTATGTTGTGGCATTAATTTAAATCACATCTTTGATTCATAATTTAACAGAATTCTACTAAAAAGAGGTTTTATTTTAGCCATGCACTATCGGCGTCGGACGACTATTATGTAGCCACCCGTCTGTTACTTTGTTTGTAATGTAGGCCTAAATCACTGTAAGAAAGAAAAAAGGGATAAACAACGTTGGAAAAGTGAGCATTAATACCTAGCCTTGCAGAATTTCAAATAGGCAAAGGAATCACACAGTTTTGGAAAGCAATCTCTTTGGAGGATTTCAGCTTCAAAACGTTGAATTTTTTGTGTTGAAAAGTGTGTGGTGATCGCGGTCGTCTGGCCTAACGTTCCGTCGTGCGCTGTACACATCGTGCACATTTATACGGTACTTTTACAGTTATCAAGACTTGCTGGAACCGTCCTTACTGGCTTTATTCAGCCACTTGAAGGTCTCTGGTACAAACTCTGGGATATCTTTCACAGATTTCGAGCAAGAAAAACCTCGGTCGAATAAACTAAACGCATTAATCATCGTGTACCGTACCACCCTTTCCTATGGAGGATGTCGTGTGTGTTTACATTTATACCAAAAAAGTGGTCACATGACGCGGGTCGCGCAATCGGTCTATTAGAACACACGACGTATGTTGACTTCGCTTGTGGTTAAACAAAGTTCAAGACTGAATGCTTCAGACACAGCCCTCTTCCCACTGGGATTTCTGTGTGGAATACCCTGGATGAGTCTGTGAAATTTGCACCTTCACTAATTAAACAATTTTAAAATCATCCATGAAATCAGTCCTCCAAGTGTTTTAGAGTGGTTAGTTTTCCAATCGTATTTGGTATTTTCTTATTCAGTTTTAAGCTTTTTACAGGTATTTCTCAATGTTTTATTTTCTGCATAATTCCTTTTAAGTTAATGTTTCCATTTGACATTTGAATTATTGAATTGTTTTTAAAGTATGTCTTTGATTGTTTAACTTTTTACAAAATCCATTTTAGTTTTATATTTTTAGGTAGTTTATGTTTACGTCAGGGCCCTGTGGGAAACCACCTTATGGTGAATTAAAGCAGCCCTGGATGAATATCAGAAATAATTTAACTTTTACTTATGTGTCTATTTTCAAACTTTGTCCATAACTTTTGATAAATTTGTTAAAAATTGTTTGTTGAAATGCCTGTTTAAGATGTCTTTCAAATGTAAATGCCTTCGTATAATACTTATTGGTATTTGTTTATATATATATTTTATTTTAAATCTTCAGACATTCATTTACATACGTTAAATTATTCACAATTAAACGTTAAGATACATATAACAAAAGATTGCACTTATACGTCAACGTGTGACTTAAGGAAGGATTTCATTTTAAGTGTACGACTATGATTGTCAATTTATCAAGAGGTACTTATTTTTTTGTATAACTTTAGTTTGTAAATTTAGGCAGTTTAGAATGTGGAGTGGCTTCCCGGTGTGAAATTTCAACGAGAATCACCTCCAAGTTTGTTAGAGACAAGCTAGCTGGACCACTTAGTATATCGGGTCTCAAGTCTGCTAGCCTTTTTATAACTGGTCTATATTTCCCATTAATAGTGGATGCTTTCCAATACTAGACAGTAGATATTGTTCTCAGGTGCTGGGAAACCCAGAGTGGGGAAAAATGACTTACGTCAGTGAGGCGTTTATTTAGTGTTTGAAAACCTTTCCGATGATAGATTGTAAAAAAAAAAAAAAAACAACAAAAACACTGGGTGATTCAGGAGTTAAGATTTTTGAAATAATAAACTTCGATTGAGTGTTATTTGAATGCAATTCGATAATTTTCGACTTCTGACAATTATAACATGGACGGCTGTATTAAAGACAAACACCATGTACAGTACCGCACTTTCCCATGGAAACCCCTGTGCTAAGCAATACGGCCTTGTTGTTCATTGCGCTGTGTCACGAGACCAGATGTGTGGGCTGATAATGGTCTGCCGCAGCATCAATGAATGATGTCGTACACTTGGTTGATGTCTGGCCTGGGGTGGGGGGGGGGGGGAGGCGGGGCTTTAGTGTTGTTCGTTTGATACTGAAAGTTCATCAGCCTTTTGATGTCTGGGTGGGTAGACTTACGGTCTTTTCCTTCCTCAATGCTTGAGGCCTGGAGGTTATAAATAATATTTTCTAGGAATAAGTTGTGATCAAACACCAGTCGACTGTTAGTTGTGGTTGTGTGTGTGTTTGGGGTTGAAGTTGGGGGGGGGGGGGGGGGGGGTTGTAGTGCAAAAGCGGGCTTTGAACGCCAGCACGTGTTGTTCCATGAAGAGGGTGGACAGCGGGAACAAGAGAAAATTTCTCTAAAAACTGGGTGTTTACTACTTAGGTTTTTTACATTTCCAAAAAAGTAAAGCTAACCTGGGTGGTTTTTGCACGGTTCATTGGGGAGTGGAAAACACTTTACAGCAAACGTATGTTGGCCAGGGATGCGTCTTATCAATGAGGCATTGTGGTCCCAAGAAAACAGAGTAGATGAGGGGGATAATATTTTATTACCGTATAGGGTTTCTTATCCCGCATTGAAGGGGAATCAAAAAGGAGGATCAGATCATGATCGCTCTTGCGTTTACACTCGCTGTTGATCGCCCATTGATCGCCGTTTTATCGCCCTTGCAGGATGTGATCCTCCTTTTGTAAACGCGGTCTTTTTCCAAAAGAGGAAAGCTAATCTGGGGGAAGAGGCTGTTTCATTTCTAAGTATTTCATTTTGTGGTGGAGGCCTTGTGGAAGAAAATACAATATTGGACAATCTAGAATTTTGTTTCAGTGTGAAATTTAATAAACATTTCTTTTGCTAAAAGTAAATAATTAAAATTTAATAGGGGTTGGGGATTGGGGGCGTGGTGTCAAAGGCGGGGCTTAGCGTCAGGGTTGTTTTCTGATAAGGAGCTGTCAATCACCTTTTGGAATGGCCTGAAAATGAATATATAGTGAGGGAGAAACCTCTAGAAGATGGTTATATGTCAAGAAAAGCATTTGAATAAATATTGTAAACATGACGCGCGTGTATGTAGGGTACTATACAAAATAGTACGTCAGGGAAGCGCCGTAATTCTAGAGTCAATGGCGTCGCAGGGTTTTAAGGACAGTTTAAAGAAAATGGAAAGTAATTTTTGTACTAAAATTGAGATTGAAGGCACTAATTCAATGTTCAAAAATGACAAATCATATGACACATAAGGGCGCTGTTGCATTAACTCATAACAGGAACAGAGTCCCACAGCAGCATTAAAAATGAACAAAATAAAGATCCCAAATCTTGCAAAAGAAAAGAGTGGTCACCTCAAAATATGTTTTGACGCTCATTAATAATATAACATCCAAATATAAGTGGAATTGCCCTTTTAAGAAAAGGAAAAAAAATGTAATTTTTGTGTGCACAAACCAACCATGATGTTGCAACTTTGCTCATGAATATGCAAAATTCAATTTGCATAAAAACACAAAATTCAGGAATGTCAAACACCCCAAATTCGGCAATGAAAAGGTAAAATTCTTTTGTCAGAATGAATACAGAGTTGATCTGATTAAAATTATGTCCCTATTACACACTGCTTCAAATACTATCCACTCTGAGAATGCAAAAAACGAAACTTATTTTTTTTTTAGGCCCACCCCCACCATATCTTCAAGGGGTGCCATTGCCCCGGTTCCTACGTGCTTGTACATGTACATGTAACACCCACAATAGGTCTTGTGACACGGGTCTTGCAACCGGTCGACATGTATTTACATTACATGTCAATGGCAAACGGCCACGAACAATGCTCATGTACACTATGTGTTGAAATATGTTTGATCAATACATAGTCGAGTGTGACACGCTCGAATGCTCATGGATATTTACGAGGTCAAAAATGCGCATTATTTAACGTCCGCCTTTCAACGAAGGAAAAGGTCAAACTGTTACCACCACAATGAACAAGTTTGTGCAGGCACAATGGTCTACAAGCTCTGTGTAAATCCACGTAAAAAGCTGTATCCATTCGTTGTGTATCCCCGCTACTGCCGTTTACCAGGTTGTTTGCATCTTAACCGGGGTAGTGATCCCTGGCTTATCGGCAGCACGGTTCGGCTTCTGACTGGTCCCCCCGAGCAAAGCATAATCAATGACAACATGCCAATTCTCCACTCCTCCAACAGGTTGCGCTCAGCAATTTATGAGCGCCCCATGGTCGCCTTCCGTCGCCCTAAGAGCCTAGGTGACATTCTAGTTAGAGCAAAACTCCCCCCAGGTACAGGCCAAACTCCCTCCCCACAAGACATACAGGGTTGTCACCACTGCACCCGCTCTAAGTGCAAGACTTGTATGTATATCAAACCCACTGTACAGGTTAAAAAAATACAAAATCAAGACCAACTCCCAATGCCAAACCCCAAATGTCATTTATGTCATATCATGTAAGAGATGTGGAGTACAGTATGTGGGAGAGACAAAGACCAAACTTAGTCTTCGCTTTGCAAACCATGTCTCCTCCATAAAGACCAAAGATGCAAACAACCTGGTAAACGGCAGTAGCGGGGATACACAATGAATGGATACAGCTTTTTACGTGGATTTAATCAGCTTGTAGACCATTGTGCCTGCACAAACTTGTTCATTGTGGTGGTAACAGTTTGACCTTTTCCTTCGTTGAAAGGCGGACGTTAAATAATGCGCATTTTTGACCTCGTAAATATACATATATATATATATATATATATATATTAATCCCAAGGTTTTTCCCAAGATGTAACGATAACTTATTCTTTGGATGTAATTTTTTTGAAATTTTCATACACAGAGACCATGTCTTAATTCCAGCTCATATTATCTGCAGACCATAAAACGAGGCCGGCAAGCCAACGTCAAGTTTGGGTTACGTCAGTTAATGCGTTTATTCAGTTTTTGAAGACATTTACGGTAGTTACAAGATTGTAAAAAAAAAGTGCTGGATTGGTTCCAATCGGTACCAACTCTTCATGCTATCATTTTATTATGAAATATTTAATTGAACAAACAGCGATTGTGATGAACTGCTGCTTAATTCCATATCCGCAGTACCCTTCGTTTTGAAGATAGTCCAAACGGAACGAACTTTGATCAAAATAATGCATTACTCATGGTTTTCACAATGACTCGCAATAAAAGCAGACTCGGCTAAACGGAAGATGCTTTGATTAAAATAATGCATCATTCATGACTTTCACAATGAATCACAATAAAAGCAGACTCAGCCCATCATAAACATTTTTTGATCACATCAATGCATTACTCAACCAATCACGACATGCTTTGGTCAAATTAATGCATTATTCATGACTTTCATAATGAATCGCAAAAAAAGCAGACTCAACCAACCAATAACATTATTCCAACAAATAAATGCATTACTCATGACTTTCATAACGAATCACAATAAAAGCAGACTCGGCTAGTCAGGACAAGCTTTGATTACATGAATGCATTATTCATGACTTCCATGATAAAATAAAAGCAGACTCAGCCATTCGGGACAAGCTTTAATCAAATTTATGCCTAATTCATGACTTTCGTAATGCAATACATTAAAAGCACTCGGCCAAGTAGGAATATTTTAGATAAAGTGAATAACATTATTCATGAATTTCGTAATGAACCACAATCAAAGCAGACTCGGCCAATCTTCAATGAAATTAATACAACCCAAAGCCATAAAACTGCTAGTCAAGTATTATTTACTGCACTGTACTCAAGCCACAATGCTCACAACATTAGATATGGTAACGGCCATTTTCACCGAACCTTTGATTGATACCTGCAAATGAGCGACAAAAACAACATGAAAGTGACAACGGTGGCATCACCTGGAACTCTAACACCTTGTGGGTGTAAAACTACTTGTCATTTCATCCTTTTGTTTTGCTCACTTATGCCTCAGCTTCTGAGGAAAAACAAAACAAAAAACAAAAAACAGCTCAATTTTACTCAGTTGGAGAACACATTCATTCTTTTTAACATCCAGTTGTGGGGACTCCCTATTGCTGCTCAATTATTCCCTTTTCTGTTGAATTACCTTGTGGGGACAGGGTTTGACAAAGAACGTTGTGGGGACCTTTGTTCCGTTGTATAAATGTCCCCACAACGGTGTGTGTGCCTACCCACATTATGTTTTGTTTTGTTTCCCTTTACAAACAAATATCTTGTTGGGTGCCCAGATACACACCGGGTTGTACAACCTTCTGCTAAGTAAAATGGGTAAACATAAAAATGTTTTTATACCTGGGGGGGGGGGGGGTTATAACTGTCAGTTTGGATTTACTCCAAAGACATATTTTTTTTCTTCTTTTTATATTCCGTGGTGGCTGCAGCTAAGGCTGTTGCTAAAGGTGTTGGTATGGGCAACTAATGCTTCCATGTTTGTTCACATGACGATCAAATGGATAGCCGGGTAACTGCGTAACATACCAAGGGACTTGGGAGTGACAGAAATATGACCAAACTTTTACACTTCATATTTTTCATCAAGTCAAGACTTTTCCACACCGAAAGCTTTACGTCCTTTTTGACGAACCCACTTTTGTTAGGTTCCTCTGTCGGGGCGCACCTCATCTTACTTTGCTGCAACGGGTTACCAGCCACAATGCCACATATTTACATTGGAGTGACTGGTAACCTGGCCAAATAATCACAAGGCAGATAGTTGTAGTAAGCAATATATTTCCCCGTTCAAAAATCATGAAATTGTTCCCCTGATCCAGGCATTCATTTGTCCTTAAAGCCCCAACTCAACATTGGTAAACTGACTGTAAATGCTTCCATTCTTTATTCAAATCAATATATGATCAAACCAACCTGTGAGCATTTCAGCTCATTTTGTTGTTTCATTCGCAAAAAAAAAAAAAAAAAAACGGTCAAAATGGATTCAGCACTTTGTTCAGAACTCTTACAGGCAGAGACGAAAACTCATTTCTGGATCTTATTTCATTTATTATTTAAAAACGATAACACTCCGGGCAGAAATATTTCGAGGAAAGTTTTCAACCATCATTGTCTTTATACCATGTAAGGTAAATCTGTGAACGTTTGTGTTTTCCTTCTTACCAATGTCGAGCTGGGGCTTTAAAAGGGGGTAACTCTTGAAAAAATTATTCCATTAAGACGTCTTTAAGATTTGTTGAGTTATCTGGTACCACAATCGAGCCCCAGACCAAATAAACATAGCATACAAGAATTTCCAATCCAGGATGACTATTTTCTTTTAAACCTAATGTTACCAAACAATTGAAAGTGAAACTATATTCAACGATGTAAATTGTGTAGAACTGTGCACTGAACTTTGTGGGCACTCTGTAGAAATGTGGGAGGGGAGGTCATTTAAACACCATGTGGATGATATTGAATGGTCAGACAGTAGGAGGGTTGACTGTGTACTGCATTCACCACATATCATACTGTAGGCTGGTACAGCTGACAGCCATTCAAAACCATTTGGATATTGAATGGTCAGACGGTGGGAGGGTTGACTGTGCACTCTGTGGATGCATTCACCACATGGTACTATAATGCAGGCTGGCACAGTACACTGAATGGTCAGATAGTAAGAGGGTTGACCGTGTACCGTGCATGTGGATACATTTGTGACATATCATATTGCAGGCTGTCATAGTTTATCCATCATTCAAAAGCATGTGGATGATATTGAATGGTCCAAGAGTAAGAGGGTTAAATACAGAGTCTGACAACCCACAGCACATCTGCTAAAGGTTGACTTGCTTGCTCAATGAAACCGTATCCCCGGTATTCAGCCGAGGTCTTGGAAGATCGCCAAACATTTCCGTTCCGTCCTGAACGCTGAACGACAGCGCCCTCATACTTGCCACCATGCGGTCTGGTTCAGGCATTGGAACCTGGAAGGAGACACAGTGTTTTAATCGATCTGTCCAAATTTTAAAAAAAAAGTGCTGTTGTCATGATCATAGCTGGCCTGTGGCTCTGCACATGGTAATATGAACTCTCACCCAGTTACTGCAGCATGCGCGCATGCCCTCCGTCTTATTTCCACAGATACGATATCGATGGACAGCTCGCATGCGCGCAGTTATTGGGTAAGAGTTCATAATTCCATATAAACCCACAGGTCTGCTATGATCATAACGACAGCGCCCTTTTCATTCTTGTAAATTATGCTACAAACATATCTGGAATATTTTATTGTTTATCAATGTAAAAAGTACATTCAATGAAAAGTACATTCGCTGGAAGAAGTACATTCAATGAAATCCTCTAGTTTTTTAAACAAACGCACCATAAAACCAACCTGTGAACAAAATAATTAAACATGGTAGCACCAATGAACAGATTTGTTGTAACAAAACAGATTTATCTTTGACGGACCTTATCTTCATCGTCATCCTCATAGGACGCCTTCACCTCACGGTTCCACATGGGCATTGAGATGGGTACGGAGGCAGCATAGTTCTGCGTCCTTGTTTGGCCACGCCCGGCCATCACGTGGCTTAAGTGGTCATCGTTTAAGGAGTTATCTGGTGGGAGAGAGTGGGGAGGGTTGATTTGAGAGGCGTCTTTTGAGGTTGGGGAAGGTCACGGGTGAGAAAGTTGAAAGAGAAGTTGAAGAAACAGAAATGGTCTTAACAAGCAAAAATAAAATAAAAAAAAAACAACAACAGAAAAAGACAAGAGTCACCAGAAAAGTGGAGCAGAAAAGAAACTCTGGGGTTGTCCAAAGTTTTCAAAATCATTATGATGGCAAAGAAAGTAAAGTAGCGTCACCAGAAAATATAGTAGCAAAGACACTTGGGGGTCGTCCAAAGTTTTCAAAGTCTTTCAGATAGTGACGAAAGTAATGTAACCCTACGATGTTTTTTACGCCTTCCAAGGGTAACATTAAGTAGGTGTGGTTATGGAGCTGTATTTTTATCTCGCGAACACAATCACATCTCAAATGGTCTAATCAGATTGCTAGAGGATCTCTACACCCACCAAAAAAAAACAAAAAAAACCCAACAATTTCAGACCAAAAGAATTTCCCGGAGACAGAATGACAGCAAACATCTATACTTGATGGCCTGCACCAACCAAATGGACATTTTAGGGGGTAGGATACACCATGTGGATTTATAGGTCATTGGTTCAACCCAGAACCTCTTTTCTTTCAATAATCTAGTCGTTTATAGTTACTTTAGGAACTCATGGATTTTTACAAATGTTTACAAACCGCATCACGATTCGGTGTCATGCCACAGCAGAGCAATGACCTTTACCATTATAGTCAGTTTTTACATAGTTTAATTTCAACAATAAAGGAAATTGGCCTCCCTGTCCAGTAAAATAAAAGTGACAAGTAAATTATACTTCCAAAAAATTAAGCTCTATCATGTCTATATAAATGCTTTGGGATTGACAAAAAAACAGAAAAAGGCCACACTAAAACTTGTTTACAGAACTATCAGACTATGTAAACACTGAAGACTAAACACTGTATAGACCTTTATCATGCTGCCACCATCTTGGTCATGTTCCCTGTATCTAATAACAGCAATATATGCTAATTTTCATTGTACAAAAAGGAACCAGACTATTTACCCTTCCAGCCTCGGTTTGGTTAAATTGGTTTGAATGGGAGAAAATCAAGATGGCCGCACCATGATAAAGGTCTATTACAATGGACAAATCGTGACCTAGGGCCAAAGGTCAAGCTTCATAACCTTACCATCAGTGCTGCTTTCATCGTCTGATTCAAAGAACGGATCACAATCCTCATTAAAACCATCCAAGTCAAAAATTGCTGTAAAAATGAACGGAAAAAGACATTTAAGATTTTTAGAGGGGGGGTTGTCCCGTTTCTTAAGGTCTGAATGAAACGTTCTAACAAAAAAATATTGTAAAAATAATAATTGTAAAAGTAAAAAAAAACATACAAATATTTTGACTCTTTACTAACCATGTGTTGCAACAAGTCTATAAATAAATGCCCCACCAGCACAATTTTGCACCAGTTCATTTGCCAGACGTGGGGGGGGGGGATTACTGACAACATTTACTCACTATCAGCATCGTTAGTTCTGTCTCGAGTTGGTTTTGATGTTTGTCTTACTGCGTCTGCTGATTGCTGTGAGCTTCCGTAAGCCTGATGAATTAAAACAAGTCATCAATTTGGGTTATTCCAAATCAATCAATTCAATTTTCCATCGTAATTTTCATTAATTTCCAAACCAAACCATTGGGCTAAATTCTACACTGTAATTTCTTATTTTCCCTACTTATATTTTGTCATCAATAAATTTGAAATCAAAACATTATGACAGAGAATTTTTTTTTTAATTATCGGTAAAGCTTGTCAGTGACATGTTTTTATAAATTATTAAGGATTAAAGATTAAAATAGGCCTGCAGAGAGAGAATTTTTCAGATGTATTGTCAGCGACACTAATTATCATAATTAATCGTTTAATGGGGGGGGGGGTATCTTTTGCCAAGGCCTCTGTGGTTAGCATTAAAAGATACAAACATAACAATCGCAGAATCGCAGAATAAAACAAAAGGAGACAATATGAACATTATTAAGTAAATGCAATCAGACATGATAAGGACACTGTACATGATTGGTAAGGATCAGAAACAGTGGCTTCATTGCAGTCTGAAAGTGACAGTAATTAATCATAATCAGTTTTTTGATGATATCATCGCATCACAATAGAGCAATGTGACTTCATTTTGCCCTATACACCGGTCTTCGGCTGCTTCAGGAACCTGTTAAGAGATAAACAAAACGACACCTTGCCCCTCATCGCCTAGCAACACTCCCTTCAAAAAGGGAACATATGAAACACATGTCAAAGTCAAGCCCACAGCATTGTGTAAAAGCCTACAGCAAACCACTGCATATAATTATCATAATTGTGCAGCCACTAACGACCACTGTAGCTACGGTTTGAGTTGTGAATAATACAACAGCATAATAAGCACACACCATACAAATACACACCATATTATATACAATGAGGAACAATGAGGAAATGTACCCCGGCTATGCCCAAAATCCTGCTAAACCCCCTAATCAGGGAATGGTCTGGCCCTGCAGGCACAGTTACCAACAGAAATGAGTTCCTAGCCAGGTGAACAATGCAGGTTTTAGAGTAAGCATAGAGTGGAGTGTTTTGTTCAATTCAATTCAAGGATTTTATTATCAATTCATCCAGCCCAAGGACTGGGATATGTGGGGGAGGGACAGTTCAAGGATACGTGGGGGGGGGGTCTCTTGCAAAAGCCACTATGGTCAGTGTTTAACAATACAATAACAACTGCAGAATCACAGAATCAAACAAAATGAGAGAATATGATCATCGATGTTTAAGTAAATGCAGACATGTTAAAGGCACTGTACATGATTGGTAAGGATCAAAAATATGGTTAGTGTTAAAAGATACAATCATAACAATCGCAGAATCATAGAATAAAACCAGAATGAGAGAATATGCAAATCAGTAAGTAAATGCAACCAGACATTATCAAAGCACTGTATATGATTGGTAAGGATAAAACAATCGCAGAATCATAGAATAAAACCAGAATGAGAGAATATGCAAATCAGTAAGTAAATGCAATCACACATGTTACAGGCACTGTACATGATAGGTAAGGATCAAAAATATGTTCTTTTTCCAATAACTTTATGACCTTTGTGTATTTCTTTCAGTTTCCCCCTACCTTACACACCCCCTCCCCTTTGTTTAAAGTGACTTACTTTTAAAACCACCGATTCCGATTCCGATTTTGTGCTTTGAGCTCCACTGTGTACTGCCCTGGTAGAACTTGTGATCTTAGGGGAGTCATGCGAAACAACTACAAAGAAGAGAGAGGAAAAAAAGACGATAATCTTATTTTCGTTAATCACGGAAAATCTTCAAAGACCCAACACTCACCAACTTTTCTTTATTTATTTTTTTAAAACTTTTTTATTGAAGTCGCCAGACACACAAGGCCAGTAAGCCACTCGAGGTGTGGGCTACAAATCAACTGTTTTTTCCAGGGGCCGTTGCCACCTACTCCTGGGGCTGAAACAGGGTTACCCCCTTTACAGTCCGTAAGGATGTAGGCTTGGGTATCATCCTTCAGAAACCTGGCTGGTAGAGCAGAAGGCTCTACAACCCCAACTTTTAACGGAGCAATTATGGTTAAGTGCCTTCCTCAAGGACACAAGTGTCATGACAGGGACTCGAACCCACACTCCGAGCCACCAGAGCTCGAGTCCGACGCACTAACCACTCGGCCACGACACGCCACAAATGCAAACACGGATCAGCACCAGTTGACCAGACTGAAATTAAATCTCCAGGAACAAATGTCCGACACGCTAAAAATTCGTTAGAAAAGTAAACAAACCGCCGTCATTGTTCTGAAACACAACAGCACACACAACTGTACCTACTTTTGTTTAGATATCAAGCAATAAACCACAAGGGAAACTGACTGGGTAAATTTTAAATCAATTTTGGGGTGAACAAAGACACATTGACTGGAGTGGGATTTGAACCAGCCACCACCAGTTTAACGTACTGACGCTCTACCAACGGAGCTATCCAGCCCTGTTGTTGGCAGTCTCCCTAAACGTATGGAAAGGCCTACAGACTATTACAGGTTACAAACCCAAGAAAAATGGTATATTTGTTGAAAATGAATTACTCATAGTTTGAACTGTTTTTATGGCAGGTTTGACAAAGTGGAATTCAGCATACATACAACAGGACAAAGTGATGAACACAATAAGGAACTCCCCAGATAGATAATACCAACATTCATATCTCTGAGCTTGAAGTTTATAATCTGTTTGAAAAACTGAATTCTTACAAGACATGCAGGCCTGACTCCAGCACTTCTAAATTGTGAAAGGTATGTGCAGATCAACTAGCAAGTCCGTTCCAAACATTGTTTCAAGCTTCGATTGGCAGTTCCCATGTTCCGGCCTGACGGAACAAATCCACAATCATTCGTATTCCCAAAAAGTCTAAGCCCAAAGAAATGAATGATTTACGGTCAGTAGCCCTGACATCTATTTCTATGAGGTGTTTTGAAAAACTGATCATGTCTAGATTATTACCAGATGTTACAGAATTCTTAGATGATCGTCAGTTTGCTTACCAGCCTCACAGGAGCACTAAAGATGCTGTACTGACTTTGCTTAATGGTATTTACGAGCATCTGGAAAATGCTACTACTGTACTTATGTTCAAATTTTGTTTGTTGATTTGTCCAGTGCCTTTAACATTTGGTGCTTGATATGTGGCAAGATTTTCCACCCCCTGTACCGTGTAGACTACCTACACTCTACACCGAAATTCAACCCCCTGTACCGTGTAGACTACCTACACTCTACACAGAAATCTGAAAAAGGACCATGCTAGGGCGCCCGCACATGTTGGTTATGGCACTGCGTTGTGCTATACGTAGAGAAAAGGTACAAGTTTTTCTTTCACACATATTCCCACAACCATGTTTACTCTTTCAGAAAATGTTTTTTTTTTTAAATGAAGTATGTGATCCACTTTGGATCAAACCATTATTTCAAATAGGGGTGTTTTTGTCATATTTTCTCATAGCGAAAAATGGGGGTATTGAATTGGGCCATAAATCCAAAAGTGGCACTTTGTGGATAATGCCACTTTTATAGTATAGTTGGAAGATAAGATACCAACCTACATAAAAATTGCAATAGAATAGTTTTGTATTTCAAGTGCGCTAGAGCAGTATTGCAGGAAAGTCAGCAGTTTGGTGGGGGAAAAAAAACACAATGAATAGCCAAAAATTATAAATTAAAGGAAGTCTTAATTGACAAACTATACAACATATTGGTCATATTTAGGATAGAATATGTAAAATGAATGTTGATATGGAGAGAGAAAAAAATACTTCAATGGCATTAAAGGCAGTCAGTGATGCCAGAGACATGATTTTGAAATGTGAACTTTGATAGTAGGCCTAAAATAGTTAAGATACATGGAATTGCTAAGTGACTTTTTTTTATCAAACATTGTTCTTTGGACATGGGATAGTTAAGATACATGGAATTTCTAAGTGACTTTTTTTTATCAAACATTGTTCTTTGGACGTGGAATAGTTAAGATACATGGAATTGCTAAGTGACTTTTTTTTTTATCAAACTTTGTTCTTTGGACGTGGAATAGTTAAGATACATGGAATTGCTAAGTGACTTTTTTTTTATCAAACATTGTTCTTTGGACGTGGAATAGTTAAGATACATGGAATTGCTAAGTGACTTTTTTTTATCAAACATTGTTCTTTGGACGTGGAATAGTTAAGATACATGGAATTGCTAAGTGACTTTTTTTTATCAAACATTGTTCTTTGGACGTGGAATAGTTAAGATACATGGAATTGCTAAGTGACTTTTTTTTATCAAACACTGTTCTTTGGACATGGAATAGTTAAGATACATGGAATTGCTAAGTGACTTTTTTTTATCAAACATTGTTCTTTGGACGTGGAATAGTTAAGATACATGGAATTGCTAAGTGACTTTTTTTTATCAAACATTGTTCTTTGGACGTGGAATAGTTAAGATACATGGAATTGCTAAGTGACTTTTTTTTATCAAACATTGTTCTTTGGACGTGGAATAGTTAAGATACATGGAATTGCTAAGTGACTTTTTTTTATCAAACACTGTTCTTTGGATGTGGACTGCACTGTACAGTATTTAACAGTAAAAATGGATACAATATTAAACAAAGATGCAACACAGTTTTCTGTAACCCGTCTTTTTAGGCCTAGTTTGGTGGTATTACATCCAGCATAACCCATCAAGCATGTATAGTGAAACATTCAAATTTCAGGAATGAAACCTACATGTTTTTGGAAATTCATGTCATATTTTATTGTTTACATTGTTCAGCAATCCTTATACATGGTTACAAGGGGTTCAAATGTAGTAGTTTATGTTCTTCCAACATTGCTGAATGAATTGACCATCTGCTCAATGCTCACAGAAGCTGACCACTGACTCAGAAGAGAGTATGTTTACATTATACCCCCTGGCCAGACATTTGTTTACATTTTATCCCTGGGCCCAGACATCTGTTTTATATTTTAATCCCCACTAAATAGGCTTGCACCTTGGGCTATAGTGATCATCCCTATAGTGATAAACCAACTTGCCACTACTGCAAGAACTTGGAGGTGGTACCAGTTTATCCTGTGCCCTGATTTCACAAAGAGTGAAGATTGATCTTCAGTGCAAATCAATAGCAATTGCTATCAGAAAAGTGTGATGTCACAATGCAAATGACTATGGTAATAGGCCTCGTGCAGTGGCGTAACTAGCTGTAACTACGCCCGCCATTTTGGACGGCAAGCACCGCGATCGCCTGTGCCACATCTTGCGATATATCATAGCTTGGTGCATATGAAGCTGACGTCATTGCTCAAATATAATTCAAAGGAGAACTTCTACGTCGAAACATAACTGATCAAAGTAGGTCTATACTGAGTGAAATTAGAGGGGTATGTCACGGATCAATATTTGTCGAAATTAGTAATGTTGTGGTGAAAAATGCTGAGAATCGTCCGGTAGTACTGCGTGCATATATTATGCGTGCCATCCAAAATGGCCGGTAAACGTTTGTAGTTGTCAATGAAGTGACGTCACGTGCACGATCTCTATACTGACAACTCATCTTAAGATGAATCTTAGTGCTTTGTGAAATCGGCCCCTGTACAATGAAGATGAAGTTCAACTGCTAGCAACATTGAACTTTCTAGCAAGGAGTTGCATTTATCTCAAGATATTCATAATACTCGTCAATGTTGGAGAATGCTGAAAATGTGTAACTAAGGTCTGTCTTCGAATATGGTTGAACATCCAATTATACTGGCCTCAACATTCGCTGTAGACGCTGAGCCTAGGATGCACTGGCATACGTTGTAGCTCACCTCTAAATGGTATGAACATTCACTGTTTCATGTTTTCTTTTGGTCGAAAGATATGAATGGTGTTATCAAGTGATTTGCCTCAGTCTTTAAGTAAATACATTTTTTTTACGAAATGCTTACTTGGCCTCGGTCAAATTGTATTATCCCTAAAAAGCATCAAAAACCATGTGGGTTTGTGGTGTTCAGATCACTATCATGTACTCAACTAAAATGAACTATACCTTACATGCCTACTGGTTTATTTTGTGAGTTGTTGTGATTCGTGTATACATTGCAACCACACTTTGTAAACTTAATACGTGCCATAGTATTGGTAGTCTCAGTAGTGGCTGTTAAAGAAATTCAGAAAGGATGGAACACTTTCTTCTGGGGGCGCTCCCATGTCGGCTACGTAGCATGTGCCTGCCAATAGGCCCCCTTTTTAATTGGCTTATACACAATGACCCCCTTTTCAAATTCTACTGACTTACCTTTAACCCAATGACCCCTTTTTTTCCTATTTACTGCTACTCAAATCATTCTCATTTTCCATTTCCTGCTACCCAATTGGACATTTCAAAATCATGAGGCATTTGTTTGAACAGTTTTCAACCTGTTCTGGCAACACTGCTCCCCAGTGCTCCCCACCCCTTTATGAAATAATGGAATCTTCCATTCACAATTTACTTGTTGTGTCAAGTGCATTTTTGGAAAGATTAATGGTGTATATTTACCATATTCATTCAATGACCCCATTTTTTTTCCCTATTTACTGCTACTCAAATCATTCTCATTTTTCCATTTCCTGCTACCCAAATGGACATTTCAAAATCATGAGGCCTTTGTTTGAACAGTTTTCAACCTGTTCTGGCAACACTGCTCCCCGGTACAAAAAATACCATGTAACTTTTTTTTTTTTTTTTAATTCTTACAGACCAGCATCTTATCTTTCAATCATGGAAGCAAAACTTTCCTAAATATGCTATTATCGGACTTCTGACAATTTTAGCAACCACCTCTATTTCCCAAATTGACTTTTGCTCAAAACACCCCTTTATGAAATAATGGAATCTTCCATTCACAATTTACTTGTTGTGTGAAGTGCAGTTTTGGAAAGATTAAGGGTGTATATTTACCATTCATTCAATGACCCCATTTTTTTCCTATTTACTGCTACTCAAATCATTCTCATTTTTCCATTTCCTGCTACCCAATTGGACATTTCAAAATCATGAGGCCTGTGTTTGAACAGTTTTCAACCTGTTCCATTCAACTTTCCCTATTGTTATTGATTTTTACCCAAATGTCCCATTTTTTAATATTATTATCAGCTAGTTCATACTGAATGACCTGCTTGTTCAAGTTGTAAACTGAATGCTTTTAGAGGCCGGTGGGCACATGCCTGTCACTTCAGATATATGGAGTGCCCCCTTTCTTATAGTATGATGTAAGTCGAACCAACTTTCTACAAGTTCATGCACTTCATAAGCCTTGTGGCAGTAGAGACGACATATTTTATATTTTTTTTTTCGTTTGACCCAAAGGATGACAGTCAATTTGTTCATTTGATTTGTTCATTTACACTAGGCCAGCATGTGCCTCTTTGAAGTCTGGCTTGGGCATTCTGTTCAGGCTGACGCTATCGGGTCCATTGCGCATGTTTCCTCTGTAAGGACTAGTCATGTACACACTGGAGTCTAAATATCTACAAACTTGTTTAACAATACATTTACTATATTTTGCCCTGGTATTTTGTCAATCAACATCATTGTTCAACATGTAGAAAGTCATTAAATTGACTTTTGCTCAAAATGCCCCTTTATGAAATAATGGAATCTTCCATTCACAATTAACTGTACTTGTTGTGTCAAGTGCATTTTTGGAAAGATTAAGGGTGTATATTTACCATATTTATCTGAGAGTTAGGTCAACTATTTGGTCTTTACACAGTGAAGCTCACAACCTTAGGTCATTTTTACTTATGAAAAGAGCTAAATTAGGTGAAATATGGTAATGTTCTATTTTTAACCGTTGCCATGGCAACGAAAGTGTGGATGCAAAAAAAAAAAAACGCTTTCTTTTTACACTTTGGTTGAAGGCCTTCACATGTGCAAAAAAATAAACGAAACTCATTTTTAAAAATCTGCCACCACTTCTTTGATTTTTAGAGCAACCCGGTCTTAATACCATCCAGCCACACATTCTTGTAAACAAATTAATCAACTTTAATGTGAACCCCATTATGATCTCATGGATTTATAACTTTTTGTTAAATTGGGGTCAACAAGTCAAACTGATCTCTGGGTCATTCCAACAAGTTGGGACATTTGTATGACGTCTGCATGATTTTAGTCCTGCCCCATTTCTGCTGTATTTAATCACTGACAACAAATGTTTTGCCTGGTACATTTTGCACCTTGTAAATAGTGCAAAAAGTGAATACGTATTTGAGTGTTGAAAATTCCGAAAAATAAAATTCTGGATGTGACACGGACACCGTGTCACATCCAGAATTTTATTTTTCATAACAATTTCCCTTAAAACACATTAAAACAATTTTATACTTCAACAAACATTTTCACATACAAAGGAGAATGTTACATGAAACAATTGAGTCCAATAAATGATTTCTTTTCATAATATTATGGACAAACGTTGCACAAAAATCACACTGTGTCCCAACTTGGTGGAATGACCCCTCTACCATTTCATCCGTGCAGTATGCTCACACAGGGACCTCTCAGGGGTGTGTCATGTCACCCATATTGTACACCCTGTACACAAATCGTCACCGTTTTCACGAACAGCCACTTACATGTATCTTTATGTGCGCGAGAATAACATTTTTGAGATAATCAACGTTGAAGTTTTGTTTGCGTTTAACACGTCATTCCACAGGTAAAATAAGTACTCCTTTTCATCAATGCGATGTTAAATGATACTCAAGTACCTAATCGTACCTATAGAATCATATCTTTTATATGGCGAAATGCTAAAATGTGATTAAATATTAATTAAAGATAAGTGGCTGTTCGTGAAAACGAAAAATCGCCTCTCTGAACATGGCATTTAAAGATAAGTGGCTGTTCGTGAAAACGGTGATGAAATGATTGTAAACCTCTGAACTCATCACTACATGATATTATTAAATACGCCGACGAAACTGCTCTGGTTGTTTTTTTTTTTGGACGGTAAACAGGATTCTCATAATAATTTTGTAAACGAAGTGTCACGGTTCAATCGATGGTGTGATGAAAACTTTTCACAAATGAATGTTCAGAAAAAAAGGAGATGCTTATTGATTTCAGGTAAAACAAGACTATTACCCCTCCAGTTGTTATCGAGGGAGAAATTGTTGAAAGTGTCTCTGTCTATAAACATCTTGGTAACGAAATCGATGACCAACTCAAATTTGTCTCAAGTGCCACCTTCAAATTTACCAAGCTGCAACAACGTCTGCTTTTCTTGTGTAAACTTAACTCTTTCAATGTTGACCGCACAATTCTACAATTATTTTACAAGTCTATTTTGGAGAGCATTATTACGTTTTGTTTAATATGTGAGTATGGCAAAATGCGGTCAAAGGATAGGGGTAAATTATGTAGAGTACAGGGTTCTCCCCAGGATTTTTGAAAACTGGGGGGCATTCTGGACCCAAATTTTGTGGCCGAAGCACGCTGATTTGGTAGCAGGTCCTTGGAATGTTTTTATTTAATGTTCATATTTGGTTTGAAAAGCTCTACTGTGCAATCTGGAGCATTTAAAATGGTTTCATGCCAGATTTTTGTGAATTGGATATTAAATTTGATATTTTTGTTTGTTTGCGTATCGGCTGTAATTTCTGCGTATCGGCCCGTAATTCAAGCGTATCGGCCCGATACGCTAGAATGTTCATGGAGAGAACCCTGGAGTAGTCAATCAGGCCAGTAAAATAAATGGCACTCAACAGGCTTTGCCAGAGGACTTGTACAAATCTATAATGTCCAACAGAGTCACATCCATTGTTAATGACAGCTCCCACCCACTTAATGTCAAATCCCAGAAAAGTACAAGGAGTAATCGTTTGATTCAACAAGCCATCAGAACCAGGAGATACGGCAGCTCCTTTGTACCAGCAGCTCTTAGAATGTGCAATGAAAACGAGGAACACTGACTTAACTGGGCCATGGGTTACAACTCACTTGTCTTTTTCTAAATACACTTGCTGTGCGAGTGTTTCTTTTTTTCTCGACTATTTTTACCGGCCGCTTATAAAATAATATCTTTGTACCATAATTAAATTGCAATAGTTAACTTTTTTTTGGGGGGGGTTAAAATATCATTAGGGCTGGATAGCTCAGTTGGAAGGGTGTCGGTATGTTAAACCGGTGGTTGCAGGTTCAAATCCTGCTCCAGTCAATTTTTCTTTGTTCACCCCAACATTGATTTAAAATTTACCCAGTCAGTTTCCCTTGTGGTTTATTGCTTGATGTTTAAAAATAAAAAGTCGCATCATCCTTACGGTAGATTCCCGTGCTGCCACTTCCCAGGTTATATCCACAGAGCTAGCTCTATGGTTGTATCGTATATTATGGGGTGTGATCCCTGGCTACAAGGCAGTAACCGGTTGAATGGCTTCTGACTGGCACCTCCCGAACAAAGATATTGACAAAATAAGGAGACCGCCAACATTAGGACTGGGTAGCTCAGTTGGTAGAGCGTCGGTACGTTAAACCGGTAGTCGCAGGTTCACCCAAAAATTACTTTTGTTTAGCTTTATTTTTTTTTTTTTGTATTTCTGGTTGTGCAAATCCCACAGCAGTGGTCCTTGTACGTACAGTTGTGTAAAAGTAGTTTAACAGTGTTCCTGTCTGCATTGTTCTTTGGACTCAAAACACTGCTCAAAAGGCCATGAAACTAGTAAACGCTGTTTACGAATCCCATGTCTGTGTGTATATCTGATACGTATGGGCCGCAACCGAACCACTACTGCAATCGTGGCAAGTAAGTCATGCCATGTGCTGTTGCTAAGGTAGGCGTGGCTGAATGGATCGGTTTATTACTATTCCTGGTCGTCAATCATACTTTGAATTATTCCTGGAACATTCTCAACTCCCTTGAGAGTATTCCACCTCAGCATCCCGTTAGGCGCTCTGGGGTTGACCAAACACTCTACCACCTCAGCCCTTCTTTTATTCCCTTATTCAAAACCACACTGGACGATACTGAATGGTTAGAGAGCAGGAGGGCTGTTAAGTCTTACCTCTTTTATTGCTACTGATGCTGACTGGTGTCTGAGGTGGGGTGAGGGTTGTTTCTAACATTGCCTCTGATATTGAGTCTTCCAAACACTTCTCATCTGCTTCAACAATTAAACTGTTAGAGAAAAAAAGAAAGAAAACAACTCTGGATGAGGAACTAGACGATTAAATAAAACCTTTTATAACATCTGACTTTAAAGGGGCTGTGTCGTCATGGTTATAGCAGGCCTGCGGCTGTGCAAGGCAAGATGAACTCTCAACCTTGTGGCCAAGTCTTTGTAAAACTGTGATGTGACCGCCGATGCGCACGTGCGCTTAGTAACTGGGTTGTTCCATTTACTTAAAATTGTAAACATAACGACTAGGTCCCTTTAAACCAACTTATAAATGCAGACAGTCCAGTCACTTGGATCAAGTTTGAGTTTGGGTCTTGAGTCACTTGGGTCGAGGCTGAGCCAGAGTCTTGAATCCCTTTGGTCGAGTCTGAGTCTTGAGTTACTACTTGGGCCGACTTACATTTGTACATGTACATCATTACAAAACAAAGATGATTAGTTAAATCAATCAGTTGTTTAAAATAACCAAAAAACTTCTGAATATTATTTGTGATTTTGCCAATACACCGATGTGTGTTAAACACTGCATACTCAGCACTTTCCAAAAATGAAAACAAAAAAATCCACAGGCATATTCCTTGGGTGGGATTCGAACCCACAACCCCTGCCATTCTAGAGCAGATGTCTTACCAACTAGACTACTGAGATTGCCCGTCAGCTAGAGGCAGTTTGAATCCTATTAGCAGCGGATACCACAGCCATTATAATACTATATAGATATTAGTTTTTGCATCAGGGATAGAGAATAAATTTTTTAAATTTTTTTATACCGACAACACAGTGTTTAAAAAAAAATATGAAACACTTCTGATTAGTAAAAGAAAAAAGTAACAAATAAATCAGTAAATGTCTTTTTAAGGGTCCTTGTTTCACTCTGTTTACTGTAATCGAAAATGAGAATCTATGTCTTCTATGCCAAGTGCGAGGAATGCCACACGTAGTCCAGTCCAAATCTGGCTGTCTGTGCTTGAGACTTTTGCTGATGTGACTCGATCTGATCTGAGCCACTAAAAATGTGACTTGAGTTGGACTGGTATGCGAGTCTTGGATTGAATCGTGCAACACTCTGAAGGGAAGAGAGTATAAATGTTGGTGTAACCACTGGAGTTCAATAGCCCGATAGCGTGAGCAATGTCTTCACGTGACCTTATAGTCAGCATTTATACCTAGCCTTGCGGAATTTCAAATAGACGAAGGAATCACAGTTTTGGAAAGCCTTTTTCTTTGGATGATTCCAGCTTCAAATTTGTGAGATTCTTGCATTGCAAAGTGTGTGATCGCGGTCGTCTGGCCCAAACGTTCCGTCGTGCAACTAGTACTACCACATACATGTAGGAACTTCACGTTATTATTATTATATATTTCTGGTAATGAAATCAAGGATGCCTCATAAGTGAACTTAATCACTGTAACTCTCAAGCCTGAGGAAACCTGTTGATAAGGGTGCTTGCCATGTGAACCAGAAACACCGGGGTAAACCCCTACTCTTCCATGATAAGTGTTCTGGGTTCTTTTACGTGTACTACCTATCCTAGTACATGGGACCTACAGCTTAATGTCCCATCCGAAGGACAAAGCACTTATTGTAAAATATCTTGCTCAAGGACACAAGTGCCGCGACCGGGATTCGAACCTACACTCTGCTGCCAACAACACCAGAACTTGAGTCCGGTGATCTTAACCATGTTAACCGCTCAAAGGCCACGACACTCCAATTCCTTGTAGAATTTCCAAGACTTGATGGAACTGTCCTAACTGGCTTTACTCAGCAACTCGAAGGTCTCTGGTACAAACTCTGAAATATTTTTCACAGATTTCGAAAAAGAAAAGGCCTCACTCGAATAAAAAAATGCTACATTCATCATCAGGCCTGTGATCTTAACTGAGGCCACCGAGGCCATTGGCCTCATGCCCTGTCGAGTTGGCCAGCATGCCCTTCAGAAAAATTGCACTGTCACTACCAACTTGGCCAGCCAAAGGCCTGCCCCCCATTTTTCTCAAGATCAAGGCCTGCACCGCACTTGGAGGACCTTAATACCAACTACAGGTCACGTGACTTGGAGAGCACAATCAGTTTATTGAATCTTGGTAAAATCTAGAGCTGTATCCATCTCAAACAAGATCAATCATCATCAGGAATAGCTTTGTTTTCTACAAATGAGAACAAATAAGAAGGAGCGGAACTTACCCAACCATTATATTCTTGTCTCTATAAGCTTTTTTCTGGATAGCTGTAAATATCAGCTGCTGGTTCTCAGTAAACTTCCTGCAAGAAAATAAAATAGAACGAGAAAATAAAATAGAAGGACTTTCATATTTTCAAACAGTTGCCGACAGTTGAAAAAAAATAAATAAAATATTCCCGTTCCCCTGGGGTGCTTAATGGGGAATTGCCTAAATCTTTTTTTCTTTGACGGTACCGCTGGCTGTCAGAAACCCCGACTTGACAATGCAAAGAGAACAAAGATTCTCGTTATTGGATCGTCCGTTTTGATTTTCTCAACCGAGAAAATGTCAAATCCCTGCATCGCAAATTGCAAAACATTGGTCGTTACCTACCATGCTTACTGCATAGGAGTGGTACTAAACATGGAACCATCGCTCGATTGCCGGCTCACTCTGACTTCCCTGCATTCAGCCGCAATACAATGAACAACTATGGTGGAGGCCTCTTGGTGCCTCACCATTCTCTTCTTGGAACAAAAGCACAAAGGTCTATAATCGGGGATTACACTAAAACCTTTTAATGGCCCAAAAATGCGAATACATTCAAGACCCTTTTTTGTCCCTGTGTGGGTGAAATGAAGCGTTAGACGGCATGTGTGGTCTATGCCGTAGTTGAATGACCGGGCGACCTTTCGATCCGGTGGTCCAAACTTACATCATGGGATCTTAAGACAGGGAACATTTGCATGTATTTACGTCATCTGGTGTCAACTGGTTAACCGTCACCTGTTTGCCGGCTCAGACAATATTTTTTGCGTATACACGTCATCCAGCGGCAAACTGGTTAAATACATACAAAAGGCTTGCCCCTGAAATCATACATCTTATCCCCGATGTCTCTAGCCTGAGGAATTCAAACTTGAGTAAGAAGTGAGTAGATTTACAGATGAGAATTTTGTGAATAAATCTCTTTGGGGAAGAAGGGTAGACTCTGAGGAGAACCTGGTTAGAGATCAAGTGACATCTTGCATCTCGACCGGTGTGCTCTGCTCATCTTCTCAACAAAAACCTACTCAGTTCTCTTCATCTTGAAATCTTACTGGTCAAATTCGAATGTTCACTTGTAAGCCGGGCCTTTTCCAAACCCCGGCTTGGGCTGCAGGTTTGGCTCCTTCATGTTGGAGCAGTTTGCATTTTGCATGGTGATTCGACATCAAACGGAGCCTGTAGCCGAGTCCTGAGCTGGTGTTTGGAAAACACCCCAGGAAAGTCCAAGTCGCTTTTCAAATTGAACTTGCATATGACTTCTTTATTTTTTTGTTTTTATGCAATTTGCCCATCACAAGGCCCAAAGGCCACTCGAGGTGTGGGCTACTTTTTGATGGAATAGAAACCTGCCCCAATGCGCAGAAAGAAGACATGGCGAGATACAAACGCAAGTCTCTTCACAGCACAGCTAAGAACAGGGAGGGCTAAATGAATCCATTGCGAGACAAACACAACTGCCTCTTCCCCTATTCGACAACGTTTGAAGCAATTACAATTAAGTGTCTTGCTCAAGGACACAAGTGTCGTGACCGGGATTCGAACCCACATCCTGATGACTTAGACACCAGAGCTCGAGTCTGATGCACTAAACCACTTGGCCACGACGGCGCTTGCTCCATTTACTCATACTTACTTGATTCTTTCTTCCATTGAAGACTTCTCTCTAGCAAGGTACCGGGTAAGCAGGTCTTGCAGGTCCCCCGCAGTCTTCTTCAGAGCATCTTGGTTGCTTGTCGTTGGAAGCCCTGAGTACCGACAAAGACAAATTTACACCTGCTATTTCTTTATTTATTTATTTTCATTACACACACATCCAACAGCACAAGCGCCAACACGGGCTGGTGAATAAGAAATGAAGAGAAAATGTTCAGTATTAGATGTGGGAGGAAAACCTCTAATGGAGGGAAACCCCCGTAATCAGGTAGAGGTTCGCCAAGTCTGAGGTGGGATTCGAACCAGGACCAACAGAGGTGAAAGGCAGGGAAAGAAACCACGGAGCCAACCTGATGCCCAGACCTTCGGCACGGGTTTCGAGAGCAACTTTAAAAAGACAAATTACGAATTTTGAGTGGGAGCTTATTTCAAAGGTAAGGGACAGAATGAGAAAGGGATCTCTTCCCCAAGAACTGCGTGTCTGGAGGACAACTAATAATGAAAAAAATTAGATGGACAAAGGCATTTATCTCGTGGGGTTATATTCAACAACTAGGCTTCCATTACACAGGCATGCAACTCATCAACCCCCCAAAAAGAGGAACATTTTCGACAAGCCAATATTTTCAGTGCGCATTTCTAAATGCAAATTGCCAATATGATGCTTAACCATGGTTTAACAGGCCCACTATGGAGGTCGAAAACGAATAGAAAATGCGAAAACGCTACATTGTGCCAGGGAAAGAACCCATACTGCATTTTTTTCAACAAAATGCTTTTGTTTCTGATCTATTGTTTGAATGTAGATTAGAATGACAATGCTCACAGTTGCACAGCAAACACGCAATCATAACTGGCCAGTCAAGTTTTGAACAACTTCAGCAAGAGGAATTTCGTCAACCTGCTTTTCCAACCAATTCCATTTCCATCCAATGTGTTCTAAGTGCCTCTTATCGACAGTTTTCTTCAGATCTATACCTTAATTGCGACCAATGATATATTTTCTTTCCGTTTTATTTCAAGTTAATGCAGTATGTTTCACTGCATGATGCATGCTTGCAGATAATATTCTCAAAGTGTCTGTTTCCAGCCCCATCCCAACACGTGAAGGATTAAGAGAAAAACTCTGGAACCAGTCTCTGCACATGTTCAGAAGAATGTATGCTGTACAAGGAGCAATGTGTCTGTGTCTAGACTGTGTAATGCCTTTGCACATGTAAGCTACCGCGGAGCCAGACTTTATCCGTCGATATCACGTACATGACTTGTATGTGTTTTTTTCTGACTCGCGCGATAATTGTATTTTTTAAAGTAACTTTTAATTCAGCCAGATTTATTTTTTAAATGCAGATTTTTCATGAATGGCAAGATTTGTTTTCAAAAACGCGGAAATCCGCGGAAGAGTTGCATGCCTGATTATAAATGTAAAAGGGGGCCGGAGGATAATTTGTCAATGTTTAACCCTTTAACCGTTGATCGTACGAATTCGTACGAAAATGAATATGCACATATTCATATATTGAATTGTGCATAGAAAACAACCACCCTCTCTAAAAATCGTCTCTTGAGGGCGCCCTTTTGATGTGTAAGATACAGGCAACGATGTTGTGCACTTGTAGACATTTTGATCGACGGTAAAATTCCCAATTTTGGGGCAACTTCTTGACCGTTTTTGCAGATTTTTTTGCTGATGGCGGGCGCCCAAGGTAGGCTCTCTGTAGCTGATGTGCTAGTGGAAAATATTTAATAATTCTGACAGTGATGAGGGGATTTCTCCGACGAAGGTGAAGAGAATGTATGTTCTGTTCCACAGTAAAATACATTACACTGACAGTAATAATAATATGAAGTGTGTTTTGAACAATTACCAGAACTTTTGAAGTAAGTGGAACAAATGTATGTATTTCATGCACATTCATGCATTTATTGTATGCATGATACGTGGTGAAGTCTGGGGTTCATTTTTAGAAATAGCCCCTAGGTGTTGGATCTACCCCCTGACACTTATTTTGTTGTTGTTGAAAGGTGCTCTTTAGGACCTACTGAATGTCTCAAGCTGGTTTTTGGCTGTTTTTTTTTTTTTTTTTTTTTTTGGCCATATGCTGCTGGATTTTGAAGCATCATAAATCACACACACAAAAAGAATTATAAAATGGAGGTTATTACCTTCTCAACCCCCTCAGATTTTGCTGATTTTAGCATCAAATGAAAGAACATAAAAAGAGCTTTCCAAATATGTATACTTTCATATGGTTAGCTCAATTTATTGAGCTGCAATAAATCATCAAATGTTTCAAGTTGTTAAATTTGCTCGGGCTTCAAAAAAAAAACAACGGTTAAAGGGTTAAGCAAAAGTCAAATCTTACCCAATGTTGGACTACTGATTTTGTTGACATCTCGTAGTATCAGATGATACAGAGGGGAGAAGTCCGTTGACCTTTGAAGATGATCTTGTTTTGCTGTGTCGCTCTGGGACATTAACAAAAAGAAAAAAGAAGAAGGAAATATGACATTTATTTTATATAGCTAGCAAGTAAGGTCAGTCAGGTTCCCTGTTTACAGCAATGACAACACCATTGGGATCACAGGGCCAGACTAACTTTCCTTTTCACAGATATCTATTGTTGATCCCGCCAAATTGATCAAATCTGAACTTTTTTTAAGCAAGTCGCCCATCGCAAGGCCCAAAGGCCACTCGAGGTGTGGGCTACTTTTGATGGGATACAAACCTGCCCCAATGCACAGAAACAAGACATGGTGAGATATAAGTTTTAAAAGATGTTAATTTTTGCATCGGGGGTGCAGAATATTGTTTGTGTTTTTACCCAAACACCGATTTGTGCTAAGCACTGTACACCAGTACTCAGTACTAATAACTCAGATACTCAGTACTCAGTAATTAATTAATAAGGACTCATTACTTTCCCCAAGTCTTGTGGAAAAAATCCACAAAACACAAATAGTTTTCTTTATCTTCGAAGACAAAATTAACATCTGCAGGAAAACCTGTGTACATTTTGTAATAGTATTTTAACATAAATCTGAATTTGGTACATGTTCCAGGTGTTCATTTACCCCAAAACTAGTTAACTCTTTCATTACGGAATAAAATGTACAGCTGTGACGGAATTGTTTAACATTTTGTTTATTGCGATCCGGCGTATGAAGTAATTCACCAAGCCGCTGTGAGCGGCGCGCCGTAGTGAAAGAGTTAATAATGATAAAAACAATACACACTTTATATAGCACCAAATCCTTTGTTAAAAAACTCCCAAGTGCTTCATGAAAAGTCAATAAACGACATTTAACAATACAAATTCCATTTAATAATAGGCCTACGGTAAGAAACACACAAAATGGAATCACCAGGCTGCATCTTGTCATAGGGAAAATGTTCAGCAAGTTAAAGATAACAATAAAAACGAAAATGGATTGAAGTAAAAGAATGAACAGGAGTCTAGACCTGCTAGGACTTCTCAAACTACCACTCCCATCCACGAAAAGCCATCAATATAACACAGTAATAAATATTCTCGATGACACCAAATATGCCTAATACTCGAGCAAGAAAGACTCACACCTGTTTGAAGTTACTCACCTCTAGATTCAAACTGACCAATACCCTGTTTATTCCTTTGCTAATGTGAGTAGCATAGCACTCAATCTCACAGTTGAGGCATGTCCGTACGACCCAACTACCAACTGAATGGCGTCTGATGAGACATTTCTGCGCCTGGGAAAAAAACAGAGAAGAAAATGGAAACTTTTATATCTCAAAATGTCAATTTGTTGAGGACTTGGACCCCTGGCTTTGGTCTGCAGTAACAACCCATGATGCTTAACCCTAACCAGCGTGCCCACTAAGATCGATAAAGAGGATATTGAGGACTGGACCAACAGTAACCACCTCAACCTCAACCCGTTCTAAGTGTAAGGCTATGCAAGTTTGCTTCAAAAAAACCACCACCTTGTCCTCCTAATCTTGAGACTGCTGGCAAGGAGCTTGAGCTGGTGACTGAGACCAAGCTTCTGGGTCTTACTGTCCAATCTAATCTAGGGTGGGAGTCACAGGTCAGTGACATGGTGACCAAAAGCAGTGGCACACTTTATAATGCTTGAACGTCTTAAGCGTTTTGGTGTACCCGTCGAGGACTTAGTGTCTGTGTATGTTGGATACATGTATGTTAGCCCTGCAGTTGAGGACGCGTCGCCTGTGTGGCATAGCAGTATTAGCCAACAACAAACGCAACAAATTGAAAGAATCCCCAAAAAAGGGCTAGTCACATGATCCTCGGCTCTAACTATACATCATACACAGACACTCTAGACCTCACCGGTCTCCAGACGCTTCAAGACAGACGTCTTTATTTGTGTAGCAAAGTTGCCAAGAAATGTTGCTCCTCAGATCGATATGCTGATTGGTTCCCGCACAACAACACTACTCACAGTACAGATCTCCGATACACAAATAAACATCTCATTCCCAAGTGCAGAACCAACCGATATGGCAATAGCCCAATCCCTTTTCTCTCAAAACTTTTGAATAAAGAATCCTAGATTTTTCTAGCTTCTAGCTCTATGGCACTTATGATTAATGTGATTATTGGGTTTGTGAATTTTTTTATTTCTAAGGGGGGGGGGGGGGGGGGGGGGGGTTGTGTTACCTAATTTTGGTGGACTTGCCTGGGTTTTGTTTACATGTAACTCTGTGCAACGGTTTCTGTTTTATGTCTCATTTGCCATCTATCTGTGTTTTTATATTCTCTGTATTAGTGAATTTTTAAACTTGTTTACCTCTTGTAAATGCCACATAATTTAGCCTTGTGCTGCCAGTTGGTTTTGAATATAAAAATGAATGAATGATACCTTCTTGAATAGTAAGATATAACCAGAACTTCAAAGGGAGCAAGATCAGACAAGGAGTTCAAGATGTGAAGAGGTATAATCTGAAGCACTGTGATTTAGTAGATATGGGACAGGTACGGACCAGTGTGCGGAACTCAATACTTGGGCTATAGACTAATCCCAGCAGCTTGTTCATCCTCGAGGTTTTACACCACCGCAGCTATGGCCGCCACACGCGCGCATCCACGCACACGCATGGGGAATCCTCCATGCTGATTGGTACACATGCGCGCTGACACACTATTGTCGTGTCGTGCGCGGCAGGCATAGCTACGTGGTGTAAAACACCATAAACGAGCACTGCTCGGATCAGTACATGTATATTGGGCAAACATAGACTTGATTTCAAGTCCGAGATCGCAGTTATTGTCCGTATACTTTCACGCAACATCATCTGACTAGATTGCCCGCCCGTACAGACACATGCTATCACCACACTCGACTCATGATCTCAGACTTGACCCTGTTGCATTCATGGAGTATTCATGTATTCATAACTGAAATTTACATAACAAAGGAGACGCCAGAAAGATGGCCAATCACATTTGCAAACGTTGCTCATGCACACAAGTTGTATTTCCAACCAGTAAAAGGCTTTGAATATTCATCATTTTGGGGGTAACTGACCAATCAGATTGCTCCGTCCAGTTTTGGACGGAATGCCGTATGCTGTGTACATGTACGAACCGATGAACAACATTCCGAAGTCTGTGATCGAAGGTTAAAATTCTCACGCTCAGGCCACAAGAGGGCGCCATTTCGGGCGATAATGATTCTGTGTCGGGACATAATAGCGAACCACGATCACAGACTTGGAACCAGGTCTAGGGCAAACACTGCAAGCTCTACACCATCCAGTAGCCAGAATAGCCCCATATGAATTGGTATTCTTTAAATACTTGCCAAAATAAACAGTCTAGATCATTTACATTTAAATGCACTTCTACTAGCCACTGGTACATCAAACAGATAAGCCTATAATATAATTTCCAAGAGCAAACACCATCCTGGTCCTCTGCAAGTCAATAAACAGAGACTGGGGTCAAGCCACAGCCTTGTGGTCAAACAGTAATCTTAAGTTTGTTTACCAACGGTGATGGGATCTGTACCTTCAGTTCCAATACCTAGAAACACAAGGTGCTTAACCCCCTCGTTAGCAATTAGTCAATATTGACACAAGCTGAATAAGAGACTGGAAGTGGATCAATATCATTTCCCTCTGGTAGAACTGACCCACCCTCACAAGCCAAACACTGAGATCACAACTCAGTCTTAAATAGCAATTTTGTTGACTGTGATCTGATGCAAAACGTCCGACTAGACAAAATCTTTAATTTACTGCAAGTTTCTTCCTTCGTTTTAATCTTAAAACATACGGATAACATTTGATAATTTTGTCAGTGTATCCACACTTTGTTTGACCCAGCAAACATGACATACACATACACATAAAATAAACCTGAACTTCAAAATTTTACAGCGCAATCGGTTATCAGAGCCACAAGAAAAACGTATAAAAACCATTAACCTCTTATGCATACTTCAAAGTGTCTCAAAATTGCCCATCATGCTCTGAACACAACAGTGAGCAGGCCTCGATCTTACATGTCTTAAGAAAAACGGGGGCAGGCCTTTGCTGGCCAAATCAGAAAAATTGTACAAGGGCATGCTGGCCAAGTTGGTAGTGACAGAGCAATTTTTCTGAAGGACCTGCTGGCCAACTCGACAGGGCATCCACAAAAAAACAACAACAACAGAATTATAGAATGCGTGGTCATTCGTTTTCAAAGGCAGTTTCCGAGCCTCTTTTCACCCCCTCCCCGACCTCGAGCCAAAATCAGAACAGCAGTCGGTGCCTGAAAGTTGTCTCCAGAAATTCTAAAGAATAGTAACGTCACAGGAAGTACTCCACTGTCAAACGGCTGTTTGTTATTACTCAATGAAGCATTGCTCAGTGCAGACCAACCGGGGATTCAGTACTTCCAGTGACGTCATGATTTGTTTGCTGCCCTCATTTCCGGGATTTTGAGAAATTTAGGCGGCGGGCTAGTTAAAGGAGTAAAAACTCCCTGCAAATATCACTCCTTTTGTCAATTTAACGTCACAAAAAAAGAAGTTTGTCCGATGCAATAATAGAAAGCAGAAAACTAAACAATAATGTCAACATCAATCAGCATGGCCCATCCTCTTTAACTTTTCCTCATAATGTTCAACTACGCTGTACATGAAGTGATAAACGGACAAAGAAAAACAAGCCAAATGTACAACAACTTTGAGGGAAATTTTCCCTTCACAAGTCGAGTCACTCACTGTCCCACTAGGCCCATCAGTAATTGTGATCACACTAGGCATGCCACCCCATAGGATGTGACTCAATCTACCCCTATCACACAAGTACGGTCAAAACGTAATCCTAAGGAAGCCAGCCAAATAGGACTTCTTCTAGAAAACAGGATCAGCAAGGAAACCCATGTCAAGTTTGGCTAACTTGACAACCTTAGTTTAATACTATTTTCACAAAGTTGTCATTGGGAACACTCGTATAGATCCTTCTAAAACCAAGAGAAGCAGTATGCAGGGATGAGAGCAGATGAAAATGAAAAATCCAGGAAACACCGGTGGAGGTTTTGGTGGCCATAACCCGTATCAATGGCAGCATTATGTGCTTAAATGTAGATGGGGCAAGCAACTTGGTGTAGTCAAAATATACAGTACATATGTACTGTGTAAAGGCTTTACAAGGGCCTGGATGTACGTAAATGGCATTAAGAAAAAAAATTAATTGCTACTGTGAGTACAGTTGCGTACGGAAGGCCATTGCCTCCATGAAGTACATGTGAATTAGGCCTGTTGGTGTTAGTTCAAGCCCTGACTTATGTTTCAATGCAATTAGTAGTTTCATTGATCCACAAAAGCTTCCAAGAAATGCTAATCCTGATTAACTACACAGTAAGTGATAATCTAACAACAAACTAAACAATGTTGGTAGCTTAGCTGGGTACACAATTACAACTTCTTCTAGGAAGCAGTGGTAGCTCAGAATAAAACTGGTAGCCTTGAATAGAGCTGGTTGCGTTTGTTCTCATCATTTTGTTAAAGTAGTTGTCGCAACTCACAATAACCAAGACTCGATCTTAAGAAAAAACAGGGGCAGGCCTAATTGCAGGCCAAATCAAAAAAAATTGTACAAGGGCATGCTGGACAAGTTGGTATTGACATTCGCAACTCACAATAACCAGGCCTCGATCTAAAGAAAAACAGGGGCAGGCCTTTGCAGGCCAAATCAGAGAAATTGTACAAGGGCATGCTGGCCAAGTTGGTAGTGACAGTGCAATTTTTCTGAAGGGCATGCTGGCCAACTCGACAGGGCCAATGGCCTCGGTTAAGATCAAGGCCTGATTGACTACAAAAGAGGTTTATTTTGAGTTTATACACTACCGGCGTCGGACGACTATATAAATGTAGCCACCCGCCTGTTATTTTGTTTTTCATGTAGGCCTAAATCACTGTAAGAAAGAGTAGAGAACGTTGGAAAAGTGAGCATTTATACCGAGCCTTGCGAAATTTCAAATCGGCAAATCACACAGTTTTGGAAAGCAATTTCTTTGGATGATTCAGCTTCAAAACTTTGAAATTCTTGTGTTGAAAAGTGTGTGATCGCGGTCGTCTGGTCTAAATGTTCCGTCATGCACTACTAGTACACATCGTGCACATTTATACGTTATTTGTACAATTTCCAAGACTTGCTGGAACTGTCCTTACTGGCTTTATTCAGCCACTCGAAGGTCTCTGGTACAAACTCTGGAATATTTTTCAAAGATTTTGAGAAATAAAAGCCTCGATCGAATAAACAAATGTAACAATCATCATGTACTGTACACCTCACTCTCCTATGGAGGACGTCGTGTTTGTTTACATTTAATACCCACAACAGGTCACGTGACGCGGGTTGCGCAATCGGTCTAATCTGGTCCTGAAGCCAAGGATTCTCAGAAAAGCAAATTTAATCACTATAGGCCCTACCAGCCAAGAATCCCATGGAGAGAAGACAAGAATGAAGTTTCAGTTTAAGATGTGGGAGAAAACCCCCATTATTCCAGAAAAAACCCACACACTCAGGTAGGGACTGAATAAAACAAATCCACACAGTGCCCCCCCCTCCCCAGTGGGATTCGAACCGGGGTCCTAGAGGTGGAAGGCGGGGAATGATACCACTATGCCAACCTGACCCCCTATGATTACATTACATGAGGGGAAATTTGTCTTCTTCAGAAAACATTTTCAGGAGTGCTGTTGCAATATTTCTCCACAATAAATGGCACACAAACTTGTGCGTAGCACATTACTCGACCACATCGTATGTTCATGAGATGTAGAATAAAAAAGGAAATGGCCCTTCCTTCCTCCATGTGCAATTCTGATCAGGACGGTACTACAACAATGAAAAGTACATAATGTAGGCCCTTCATGTACATAAAATACATGCTCTCAATAGCCCCAAATCCTTGGAGGATTTAGGCAAAAGGGGTCCTACATAAACTTGTGTTGGTTGATTTTGAAGGACTGAGGCAGTAGGAATCCTTCATGTGCATCAGTTGATTTTGGAGGATTGAGGCAGTAGGAATCCTACGTACACAAACTCCTATCAGTTTATTTAGGAGGATTGAGGCAGTAGGGATCCTAAACATGCTAAATAAACTCATAGCAGTTTATTTTGGAGGATTAAAGCCTGGTTCATACTTCACGCGAATGGCGAAAGCGAAACGAATTTCCTTGCGTCACAATTGGAAAACAGCGCGTACCGAATTGTTGCGTAACCAAAATTCGCTTCGCCTTCGCCTTCGCTTTCGCGTGAAGTATGAACCGGTCTTAAGGCAGTCACTGGCAGTAGGGATCTTACATACATACGTACATACATGACATATTTATCAGTTATTTTGAAGGATTGAGGCAGTAGGGATCCAACATGCATGACATAGACTAGATTTTAGTGGATTGAGCAGTACTTGCTTTTGAAAGATTGATGCTGCTTCCTACAGGGATGCCAGCCCCGATGCTTCACGACGGCAAGTTACCCCTGGTCATTGCCTTGGTGCCCTTGAAATGTTCCAGTGTAAATTTACATTTCCCTCTTAGAGGTGCCCTTTATCAAGAAAAAAAAAATGCCTCGTTGCCCTTGCCCTTTCAAGACTGAAGCAATCAGGCCTACATGTAGGTGCACATATTGGATGTGTACACGTACGTATACTCAGGCCTCGATCTTAACCGAGGCCACCGAGGCAATTGGCATCATGCCCTGTCGAGTTGGCCAGCATGCCCTTCAGAAAAAATTGCACTGTCACTACCAACTTGGCCAGCATGCCCTTGCACAACTTCTCTAATTTTGCCAGCAAAGGCCTGCCCCTGTTTTTCTTAAGATCGAGGCCTGTATACTGTATGTGTGTATATATGGCTTAGGGTTAGGTTGTAACAATTAACAAGGATGCTGGCCAAATGCCAGTTAAAACACGAGACAATCTGTAATCATTCTCTCATCTCATGATCAAGCATACCAGCTGGGTAGTTCATTGCTTTCTACACATTACACCTAAAAACTGCTGCCTGCAATGAATTGTTCATATGGATTCATAATCAAGACTCCTGAAAATGACTATGTCGAAAGATAAACCACAAATGTAAATGGCAGGCAGAATCTCTGGCCCAAATGTTGCAACAGCACTCCATTCGGGTACAAACACAAAATTAGATCATGGAATTTATTAACAACGTTAATATGTTACTTTATGGTATATCACTGAGTCCCTTAACACCAGTTGGCACCAGGTGATGTTTATCCACAAAAATATTTTTTTGAGACAGCAAACGGGTCCCCTGGAGATTCTACAGCTGAGCTTGCCCAGAGCACGGCACACACTGTCTAATGCTTTGCTTCACCCACCTAAAGAGAAAACATGGTTTTGAATATTGTGCGGCTGTTTTTGTGTTATCCCCTAATCCAGACTGTTGTCCTTTTGTTCGAAGAAGAGGATTAGGAGACATCGAGAGGCTTCCACTATTGTTTATAGTATTCATTGTATTTTGGCTCAATGGAGGTAAGGCAGAGTGAACCAGGGGATCCAGCCATGGTTCCGAGCTTAGTACCAATCCTATGCCGTAGTTCATCTAAAAGAAAAATGATTCCGGCAATTCCGAGAAAATAATCTCTTCAGGAAAAAGGAGGATTCCCGACGGCAACTGGTGAAGAAGTTTCAACATGCCCAGAATGTGTTCTTACAAGGGAAATAATGTTCGACCAAAAAGTTACTCACAAAACAAAGAAATAATAACACTGTCACAATCCTACTGTTGACTTGAAAAGCACTTCATGGTCTAGCCCCAGTATATATAAGACTTTTTTAAAGAGACATGTTGTGTACATACCATCATCGGCCTAATCTGAGATCATCAAACAAACTACTGTTGAACATTACTAGATCTCATTCTTCATCAGGTGATAGGAGCTTTGTTTCAGTGCACCAAAGCTATGGAATGATCTCCGCTATTAACTTCGTACACTTGACTCCTTACAGATCTTCAAAAGCCAGCTTAAGACACATCCCGTCGAATCTGCTTCCATTTAATCCAACACTTGTCATTGCCACATAAAATTCTGTGAACTCTTTTGTTTTTTAATTTTTCATCAATACCCAATAAATTAATTTAAAATGACAAACTGAGCTGTGTGTAAACTTACTTCCGCTATTCCACCAAGATCAAGCTGAACCTCGGCAACATCACTCCTGAAGAAATCGTCACTTTGCTCTTCGGACGTTAGTCTTAATTCTGCAAGATTTAATGGTGTTGGGACTGCCTTAGTGTGGACACTGACGTTGAGACATTGGCAAGTGAGTCTACCCATGATCGACCTGTTAGGATAAGGGGAAAAGAAAGTTGGGGTGTGGGATGAACAAGTTTGTTGAGGTTTATTTTCAGAAATTTAGCATGAACAACCTGACTCAGAAAACCATTTGTGATGAAAATATGCCACATAAAAGTTCACATTATTTAAAATTAATTGACAGTACCCCAAAGTGGCAATAAATCCATTAAATAAAAACTGTCAAACATAAATGAAAGTATAAATGTGTTTATTTAAGATGGAAAACAAATTATATGTAAAACAACAAATTCAATGAAAGAGATTTAAAATGTAAGCTAAATTTTCTTAAAAAAGATTCAATTAAAAAGGACATAAAAAAAAACAAGTTACATGTACATGTAATAGGTATTGTACACAAAGACCAGTAAAATACAATAGCAAAAGAGCAAATCTAACCACCACTTTTTCACTCAAAATGATAATAAATGGTACCTTAATTACAAGAATCTAACACAATATTGCATGTTCTGCTTTTGAAAAAAAGTGGTGGTTGATTTTGGCACTTTTTTTAAAAATGGAAACGTGTCAAAATAATATTAACAATTGTGTACACTGCATCAATATTCCATCAATAAATGCATTTATAACGCAAAATGTAATTATGTCCAACTTCGGCAAAAATATAAAGTCGGTCTTTGTTCAGCACACCCTTCGTTTTTGACCATGTGCGTCAACTTTTTTCCCCATAAAACTTTCCACGGTAGCTACAACATCGCCCTCTGTTGACACACCACCTCAAATTTTCGTGGGCAGCTCAACACTGTCAACCTCACAAAGAAAAATAAAATGACAATGGCCTTCCTTTGAATATGAATTGAATGAATATTAAATAGACCTTAATAGACCTTAAACATTCACTGCCATCTTTGCAATGTAGGCTAGCTGTTTTGACCTCAGCACAAGAGGGTGTCCTTTCCTGTGTGTAATAAATGCTCAGTGACGTCATAAACAAACATGCACTATGCCCCTATCTATGGTCTATTGATGATGAAACCTGCAAGTTTTAAATGAACCATTACAGCAAGAAAGTTGCAAAACACTGAACAAAAAAATGAAAATGAAATTAATGAAAAATCGACTCAACTGCACTACACAAACATGACAAACACTAAGATAAGACAAATCAAATGTTGGCCTAACAAAAATAATGACAGCGTAACTAAAACTTTTACTCCTGTCAACAAATACCCCAGTCCAGTGTACTCCTGTCAACAAATACCCCAGTCCAGTGTACTTTTTTTTTTTTTTTTTTGTGACTAACGTTTTAGTTATAGGACGTTACTTCAAGTTGCGTAAATAAGGAAGGTCGGGTTGTCTAATTCTATTTCTAACCACCGGACATGACATTTGAGTGACACACTGACGACACAGACAACGTGTCCGTCGTGTGTGCTGTTGCTAAAAAAAAAACACAAAATGGCAATTTTCAATGAATTGAATGAAACTGACCTTTAATTTGGCTGCGTTGCCGCTGAAATCTAACAGGAATAAACATAAATGACAAACTATCTTCCACCATACGTAGTTTGTCGTTTAGTTAACACTTCAGTTTGGGCTAACTCTGACATACTTTTTAGTGCGTTTTATGTGAAATTTTGTCGCGTTGTTGCAGCCACGTCTTGCATGTCTTGCACGAAATGCTCGCAGTATAAGTTAGCTAGGTCACCTTGCAGGCAGGTCAATCATGTGATTCAGAATAGGGTATTCCATTTTATATTAGGGGTTGTACAGTAAATTGGCACCCAACCAAGTAATCGAATTGAAATATATTTTCATTTTTGTTATTATAAAAGAATACTTTAATACTATATATAACAATTGTGATAATTGTTTTTATTTATTTTTTAAAAGTATACAGGTAAATATTTTAGTTGTATCGGAGTGTGCTATTATAATACCCTAACCTAGGTTTTGCAGAAAGCGCCACCATGTGACGATATAACTATGACGAAATTAATGCTTGAGAGAGAGGAGGGGCGGGGCCTTGGGGGACTGACATCTTATCGGTGGGAGGGGACCACGGTCGGAGTACAGGTGTGGATTTCACAAAGCGCTGGAACTAGTCTTATCTCGAGTTAGGATGAGTAACTAGTCCCAACTTATAGTCATAAGTAAGGACTAGTCCTTATTTAGAACTAGTTCTGTTAAATCCACCTCGATCAGAAGTTAGAACTTAACATTTTGCAGTTAGTTTCAAACTGCACAGAGGAAGAGTCCTATAATAGGGTTAGTCTAGCTTTACCGAGGTTGTTGAATTAATTCAATATCCACATATTTCAAATAACTAAAGTCCGCATGTGTACAGTAATGCACTTATTGTCAGTCATTTATTAAATAATTAAACAGTCAGACGTTTTCTACTGTACGGGGTGGTATTCGGCTTAATTTCCATTAATTACCATCTCCTCTTATTCTTGTGAGTTTGCTTGATGACATTACAAGCACAGGGTCTTACTAATTAGCATCAATTTGACGATTTATCAACTCAAGACAACTTCACGACAACTCCGCGACAACTCTAATCAACTAGTTAAAATTACCTTAAAACACATTTTTTTCTGCCAGAATGTATTTAGTATTAGGTCTGATGTCGATTTTTGCTATCAGACAGACTTATTTTCCAAGAAGATTGTTTTGTTCTTCTTTCCTTTTTCTTACCGCACAAACACACTGTTAAATATAGTGTTGAGTGACGGTAAACTTTTAGAGAGGCCTGGGGAAAGGAGTGCACAAATTTTTCCAGGGGTGGGGCACTTCTGGAAAAATTAAACCTGTAGATAAAAGCTTATAACAGAGTAAAGTTTTTTTCTGGTAATTTTTAATCTCAAAAGTTCTGATTTCACATGGGGGGGGGGGGGGGCACAGACATCATGTTGTTGTTGGGGGGGGGGGGGGGGGGGGTACGTGCCATACAATTAGCACAGACTTGCGCTTGCCAGTGAACAGCCGTACTAGATTTTACGATGATTCAATTGTATCTTTTTGTTTTGCAACAAAAGATTACCACATAATTGGTTGATGAAGTGTTGTAAGTTGAAAACTGAAGGAGGGAGTCAACTTTTGTCTTGTGATTTAGGTGTACAACCACCATTGATGTTTACCCCCAGTGTTTCTGGCATGGTTGGCTGCAGATTGCGCCTTATCATCTTGTAAGCCCTTACAAGGTGCTATATAAATGGCTGTCATAGATCAATCATAGCTCCTCATACATTAATAGTACAGAAAAAAAAAAAATAATAATAATAAAAAAAAAAAAAACAACAACAACCAAACAAACAAACAAACAAACAAACGAACAAACAAAACAAGCAAAAAACAAAGACAAACAAACACACACAAACAGTAAATAATGAAAAAAATAATAATAAAAAGAATGAGAGCTGTCAGATGCCCTCGGGTGTGATAAAGCACTATTTTAAGAACTGCATATTATTTTTTTATACTGAGCATCCTTTTATACCTTCAAAAAATCTAACTTTTATTCACTTTAATTTTGTATAACTTACACCAAATACAATAATGCTTAAAAAAGTTTACTTAAATACACACAAATTAAAATATAAACAACTACAAATAGGTTTTTTTTAATGGCAAGGTTCAGCTTCGGTTGAGTAAGGGAAAAAAAAAATGAACCTGCTGTGCAAAATCAATCATTCAACACTGTTTCTAAAGCTTTAATCCAATGCTGTAAAACTGGGACCTTTAAAAAGTACAAATACAAATTTAATCTTCAACATCTTGGTCAAAATACATACACTTAGTGCCTTGTATTAAAGGGGCTGTGTCGTCAATGATTATAGCTTGCCTGTGGCTGTGCATGGAAAGATGAACTCCCACCCAGAAACTGCAAACGCGCACGCTTGCGGTCAAATCACAAAGGATGACACCTTTGTCAAACTGTGATGTAACCGCCAGCGCGCGCACGCGTCTAGTAACTGGGTTATTCCAGTGACTGCTATAATCACGACGACACAGCCCCTTTTAACACCAGTAATGACTTGCATTTTCAAGCTGTAAATGACTACTTCTTCAAGAAATTGCAATTAAAAATTATAACAATAGCTGTAGTCAAAGTTTGCACAATTTTAAAGTGGACTTCCCAAACTTTATTTTGGTCATAACTTGCACTTCCACAAAGGTCATTCTAAGGTCATATGGTGTTGAAACCAATCTGTCAAAAGGGCCAAAGGGAGACGATAGGAGGCAGCAGACTTACCAGGTAAACTTCTGTAAGTTTGCGTAGTTCTGAGCATGCGCTCACATCTGAAAACAATGGATTTACCCGGTAAGTCTGCTGCCACCTAGGGTCCTCAAAAGCCTCCCATTAAAACAGCCCTGCCACTAGACTAATTCGAGCAGCTCGTTCATAGGCGTTTCCACGACTGTAGTTATGGCCGCCACACGCGCAGGTCAATGCATACCATAGAGTTATATAATAGAACTAGAGGGTGCACTCGCTATGCCACGCACGAAACTCCACTGACTCACCATGGGCGAAAATCCCTATGGGCAAATTGCATACGAATGTCCACTTAGAAAATGGCTGCTGTGTGAACGGATGAGTAACCAGTGCAAATGAATGGTCTGCGCCTTTTCTCAATGGTCAAAAAACGCTCCTTGTCGGGCCGTGTCGCATGGTTTGTACGCCCTCTAGTTCTTATATATAACTCTATGACGCATACGCACTATGAATCCTCCATGCTGATTGGTACATATGTGTGCTGACACACTAATGTCATGTCGCGTGCGCGTGCGTGCAGTGGCCACAGCTGTGGTGGTGTAAAACACCAGAAACGAGCGCTCGGATTGGTGTATACACAGTACGAAAAGTGGTCCGATTAAATCGGCCTGGGACACTGCAAGAGTTAACAAGAAAATGGTGATGAGTAACTTTTTGTCCTGATGCACAAAAACAATACCAGGTAACAGTCAAAATAATACACATTACAGAGTGTTTTGGGCTAGTAACCTGTTTGTGTTCAGCAAGATTGTTCTGTGCCGAGCAATGGAATACTTTAGAGAACACTACATGTAGGTGGCAGCAAACATACAAGGTAAATTGTTATTGGAAATGCGCCCACTTTATGCTCTGAACTATGCAAACAATGGAAATTTACCTGGTAAGTCTGCTGCCACCTGAGTTCCAAAGTCTCCCATGTCTGTGTTCTAAACAGCTTTATCAAATTTGTCCCCCCCCCCCCCCCCCCCCCCCCGCTTTCTTGTTCAGCAACATCAACTAGGTTCCTCATCTATAATCTGCTGCAGCATCTCAAGATCATTATGTGCCTCTTCCATGCAGTTTCGGAATCTAGACAGACAAAAGTGTCTCTCACATCGTGTGCAACGAGTGTGAACTTTACGCACCTCACGATGCACTGACCAACAGAGGGCACACTTCTGGCCGATCCTACTTCTCGCTTGGACGTACTTGTGGAGCTTCTGACTTCCGCTGTCCGATTCATCGCCGCTTTTTGTTCCCCCAGCCTCAGAGGACGTGTCACAACTCACATCCGACTCTCTCATCTCGCTGTCCGAGTCGGACTGCAAGAACAACCCAGCATCACCGAGACTGACAAGCCCATTGATGATCTGGTCTTCAAAGCCTGTATCTGAAAGCTCTCCAGTTTGGACGGAACACCCCGATGAGCACAGGACAGACTTGGTTGTGGACAAGTAATGCGCTAAGTTCAAATAGTGGTAGAAGAATGATTTGCCAAGAGGAGGGGTTGGAGGTCTATTTGAGGTTAGAGACAAATCAAAATCATCTTCCATGTTTCTGGTGTCTTTGTACATGTAGATCACTTCTGGACAGGGTAGAAAGACCTTCTGCCAGTGACTTGGAGATGGGGCATCTTCAACAGTTTCATCCCCTGAAAATATGTCACCAGCATGATTTTCAGAGCAACCGCTGTCCGCAGTTATATTTAAATTTCCATCATGCCATTTTAGGCTTATAACATCAAAGTCAGTCAAATGATCGCTGCTGGTGTTATCACAGAATACTGGTCTCTCTTCAGTGATTCCAGACTTATTATTTGGAAGTTCGGCAAGTTCCTTAGGATCTTCCTTGGTAATTTCTTGTCCATTTACCGACATAAATCCATTTGTTGGTTCCGATAAACTTGCTTGGAATAGCACCCTAGAGCTTTCGAGAATATTCGACTTAACACTGGGAACAAATTTTGAATCTATTAGTATGGAGGGTTGATTTTTCATCTCATCAGATGGTTTACAAGTTGATGGGACAACCTTCATATAATTTAAAATTTCATCCTGCTCTGATGATAATTTTCCTTTTGTTATTTTCTCAGCAAATTGGATGTTCAAACTTGTTTGAAATGTTTTGAGCACAGTCTTGATGTGATCGAAGAAGTAAAGGAACTTATCTGATTTCTCAGTGTGTCGACTTGAACGCGAGTCATGCTGTCCGATTTTCTTTGCTTCTGGTAAGGTAGAGTCTTGTCTATGGGATGTCTTTGCAACACTCTGAGGATCGACTACTGTGAGAAGCTGAATAATTGCGAAAAAACGGCTCCGTTTCAGGAGAGTTCTCGGCCAAGGCGCACTAACTCTATCTTCTCGCCAGAAGGTGCCGAAACCAACATCTGGGTGGCGCCTCATGATCAGAATGATTGCAATGAAAATGTGCATCTCCCTCGCGGTGATTTCCTCCCACGTTCCATCGTCACTTGCGAAGGCGGGGTTGAAGAGGACGACTTCCCAGGCATGGCTATTTGTCAGATCGCATATTTTCTTGATGACGTCAGCTGTGAAGAAGAGGAGGAAGATCTGGAGAGGTTCAACGATGCCTTTCTCGATGTCGTTGGCAACGGTTGCTAAGTCAGCATGGAGAGACAGGGGGATAAGTTTCAGTCTGTTTGTAGGAGGTTCCTTTTGATCATCGCCCAAGTCGTTAGATTGTTCCCTGTAAGTTTGAAAGGGGAAGACAATGAAAATTGAGGTTTTTGTGATGGATTGTCGCTATGGAATAAACTGTGATAATGTGAAGTACGTAGCATTCTGGTTCTAACGAAGTCTAGATTTTAACATTATCTTTGTTTCAAATCAATTTTGGGGTGAACAAAGAAAAATTGACTGGAGTGGGATTTGAACCTGCGACCACCGACTTAACATACCGACGCTCTACCAACTGAGCTATCCATCCTAATGTTGGCAGTCTCCCTATTTTGTCAATTATCAGGTTTTTTTGTACACAAATGCAACAAGTAGATTCCTAAATCCAACAGAATCAAACAAGTATGAAGTTGGATTCTGATAAGTTTGGAGTTGTTAGAGTTTTGTTTTTCAGTCTTAAATAGCAATTTTCAAAGATTTGAGAAAGCTGTAAGCTTTCATTGTCTGTCAAAAGCATTGTCTGTCAAAATTCATTAAAAAAAACGAATTCAAAAAAGAAAAAAATAATATTTCGCCGAAAACTAAAATTTTTGGAGGTAAAGTACAAAAAATGTTTTAGCAATAGAAAGGTTTAACCAAACCCCCCTTTAAGCATTTTTTACTAGGAGACCTCCTCAACCTAGCATACTCCCACAGTGCACTTGTGGGGCCAGTACACCAACCCATCATACTCCCACAGTACACATATGGGGACAGCACACGACCCATCATACTCCCACAGTACACATATGGGGACAGTACACAACCCATCATACTCCCACAGTACACATATGGGGACAATACACAACCCATCATACTCCCACAGGTCTTGTGCTGTTTGATTTTGGCTGACTGGGTATGTTATGACATGGGTATAGCTTGATTATTTGAGAAGTACAGTACCAAGCCCATCAATATCCAACACTACAGTTTGCAATAGTACTTTCCACGCTCAGCCAAAGTCCAACAGAGTTGCCTATCATAGTACTACTTTCCTCACTCAGCCAAAGTCCAACACTAGTCCCCTGAACCATTGGTACTCAACCAGCCTTAGTCCAACAGCAGAGACAAGATTCACAGAACTCCGCCATCCAAAGTCCAACAATAACCCCTGTTGGATTTGGACTGACCCGGGGTGGTTAGAGTTAAAGATGAGGCGGTTAGATGAGATAAAATCAAACCTACCTCAATCTCTTCCGGTTTTTCTTGGGCATAGATTTCGCCTCCTCGTCATTTGTGCCACTTGCTTGGCCTCCTTCCCTGATGTGGTGTTGTGCTGGCGGATTCACTTCAACCTCTGCCCCAGAAGTACTGAGCTGCCTGGACGATGGATCTGACCACCATGTTGGGGTTACTGACGATGGACTGGTGTTATTTCCACCGAAGAAGACTGGAGAAGGTATAGGGCTATCTCTCTGGCACTCCCTAATCGAAAATTATAATATTGGAATTTGTTATTTAGAGCAGCGGTATCCTGCAATCCACCAAGCATGAAAAAGTAATAAAATAATTAAATACACATTTTTTTGTTATGAACTTTCAAAATTGCTTATTATTTTACAACAGGTAGGCCTACATGTACAAAGTTTGAATTATTAATTCATACACCTTGTAAAGATATAATAGGGGAAGAGGCAGTTATGTTTGTCTTGCAGTGGATTCATTTACCCCTTCCCGTTCTTAGCTGTGCTGTGAAGAGACTTGAGTTTATATCTCGCCATGTCTTGTTTCTGCACATTGGGGCAGGTTTTTATCCCTTCAAAATGTAGCCCACACCTCGAGTGGCCTTTGGGCCTTGTGATGGCAAATTGCATTAAAAATAAATAATTACATAATATAATATGGTGATGCGGCACAATCTGCTGCCATAAACTCCAGAAATACCGGGGCAAGCCCATTCTCTTCGCGACAAGTGTATTTTTTATTTTTTTTTTACGTGCATTACACAACACACCGAACCTACGGCTTTACTACGGCTTAACATCCCATCCGAAGGACAAAGGAATTATGAGCAAGTTCGATCAAGGACCATAGTTAACCATAGTTGGACTAACTCTGATCGAACCCACGCTAATTGACGATGGTTGGACTAGTCTAGCTGACTATTCACGACCAGCCTATCGAGGTTGGTCGCATCTCTGGTTACCAGTAGACGTTTCATAAGCACAGTGCAGAGGGGACCAGTTATCAGGAAAGTGATCAGCGTTGATTTTGCCGTTTTCTCATGGTCGCGTTGATATGATATGACTAGAGACGTTTCGCACTTCAACTCAAGTGCTCATGCACTACGTACGTCACTAACCAACCGCTAGTTGACCATCAGTCCTTGATCGAACTTGCTCTACGGTGAAGTGTCTTGGTCAAAGACATAGGCCTAAGTGCCATGACTGGGACTTCAGTCCGATGCATTTAAACCGAAATGAGAATAAATTTACTCTTCCTAGTTCCAGAAAACAAAGATGGACATTTCCCGCTAAGTCTTATCTACTGTACCAATGGCAAATGTGGAATAAAGAAAAATGGAAAGAAAGAAATCTTGAATTGAATTGAATTGAATCTATTGAATTGATGCTGGGACTTTTAACTTAACAATTACTAGAGCCGTGCTTGGTCTGGACATCATTAGGCGAAGTTTCTCATTTCGGACTGCCCTCGCACGAAACACTCACCATTGTATTTTATCGTCTGTATCCGACTCCCACCACGGTGACTCCTCATTGGCTGATCTCCGATGGGAACGACGCCCGTCTGAATCGGACCACCATGAGGGTGCTGTGAGGGAGGCACGAGAGGTTGGACTGCCCTCGATGTCTGACGATGCATAACCTGATGCCATGCTACATCACAGGCTCCTCACTCTGCAAACAAAGTACGATCTTTTTTAAAATACCAGGAGTTAAATTTCTACAAAAAATGTCTACAGTCTTGGACCTCAGCAGAACTTCCTCCGACAGTCTGAACTGAAAAAATATTGCCTACAATTCAAAATACTCGCTGTGTCAATGGTCCGAGTAAATGGAGCAAAAATCACTTTTTTTAACATTTTGATATTATCCAGCGTCTATCGTAGGCCAGATACTATCCAAACATGCCAAATGTTAAAAAAGTGTTGTTGGGTCTAGTTAACTCGGATAGGGTTACGCATAAACGCAAGAGGGCGCTCTTCCTTTAGAAGTCAGACTTTGTTAATGGAAACTTTTAACAAAAAATTTGCCTTTAAAGAATGGGATTTTCACTAACAGAATTATTAAAAAAACACATTTATTTCCATACTGTGTTACTAATCAGTATTTTCCCTTGATGCATAACATCAAAGACCAAAACTTTAAAAACTCCAGAGTTTTAAGCATGTTTAGTCAAAATCCACACAGCAAATATAGTGCATTATGATCACATACAGCAGTCCAATGATAACATGCACAGTGTGTTCTGTTAAGTGTCTAATGTAAGTATGACTATTCCTTTTTACCGTCACAAAATTACTTATTTCCCTGCACTGCAGAACTCGACAGACCTAATTCATTGAAAAGTTTCTATTTCTGGCCTCCACTTTCTAAGGGATTTTTTTAATGTTATTTCCCTCTTTTTAATAGTCCTCTCGTCTCTCGAGGAATTGGTAGCAAAAACGCTAATTATTGACCTTAAATAAAGAACAATCAAGCGAACATTTCATCGTGCAGCAGGAACTTTCGCGCATTCATGCCCAAAGGAACTAAAATGGCGATCAGCGAATGCGTTGTCAAGACCACCACAGACGTGAAAATGGCTTTATTCAATATTTTTCATGATATCGACATTTTCTAATTGTTCAAAATCAAAGTGCCTGTTCTTCTCTGTATATGAACTGTCAACCTTTTTGGACAGGTAAGGATATAATTTGACCGAAATTAAGGGAGATAAAGTGGCAGCTGGATACGGCATTTTCTGCCAGTTTTTGTCGAGGGACCATTGACCAGTGAAACCATCCTCATTCATCATATGACCATGTTTTAAATAGTAAAATAATAATCCCGCTCTCGCACGTTCACCCACTTATAATTGCACCCACTCAGCTTAAGGTTAAGCAAATGCTCTGTAGTGTATATTATTATTCAAATCACGGTAAAAAGTGTGAGGGTAATTCTGTCACTCTTTCCTTCTCTCTGCATGATAAAGAACGTCTACGATCCGGAGGGTTTGTTGGTGAGATGCTTAAATCCATGTTCTTTATTTTTACTCACCAAAATCAGTCACAAATTCTGCTCAAGATCACGAAGAATACAAACAACAACAGTCTGACAGTATCGAGTGTGCGCACATGTGAGATTGAAAAGCGCCACCAATTGTCTCAAGTGAGATAGTGCAATCCGCTCATTCCTTTGGTCGAGGATTCGGGGCGGTGACGTGGGCGCGGATGGGGGGGGGGGGGGAGGGGGTGGCGGGGGGGGGGGGGGGGGGCGGGGTACAACTTTCGAGTGTAAAATAAATTAGTACAAATCGAGTGTACAAATCAGTACTGGTACAAATTGTCTCTTGGATCACTCGATCTTTGGCTGGGGCATGGGTAAAGGGGTTTTGGGAAACTTAATAATGAAATGATTGAACTTGGCGTAAACTGTTGCTTGACTCGCCAAAGTTTTCAACCGAATGCAAAGAGCCCTATGTTGACAAACGATTTTAAAATTCAATAGCCAACACGTGTTCTTAGCAGCTGTAGCACTGCATTTAAAAGGGGCTGTGTCGTCATGATTATGGCAGTAAATGGAACAACCCGGCCAGTTACTGTGCGCGCGCACGCCGGTGGTCACATGGCAGTTTAACAAAGACGGCACCTTTTGTGATTTGACCGTGCGGCTTGCGCATGTTCAGTATCTATGAGTTCGGAGAGTTCATTCCATGCATAGCCACAGGCCTGCATTAATTATAACGACACAGCCCCTTTAACAGCAGCTGCTAAGTAGCAACATATTCAGCAAAATCATCACTGCAACATCATCAATAGCTAGTATAGCATCAATGGCAGAGAGCAGCAACAGCAACAACACCAACAGCGACTGCAGCAAAAGAAGCAGAAAAAAAGGAGACCACCAGCACTAACAGAATCTGCCGTTTTAGGAACAGATAGCAGCCGAATGAAACAGCAGCAGGGAGCAACATGGTATCACTGAGTTAGCAATGTCAAAAAGACTGCGACCATAAACAAAAGGAAAAAAAAGAACGAAAAGAAACACACACACACACAACTCATTAATGTTGCCCGTGGACATGAGGAATTTAATTCATTCATTTTACATTTTTGCATAAAGTGAACCTAAATATATATATATAATAATAACAACAATAATAACAACAATATCAACAAAGAATTGGGGGCAGTCAAAGAAACTTTTGCTCTGTTTCAACCATAGGCTGAACATTTATGTACGTAGGTAGGCGAGGGTTGTTAGTGTTAAGCATTACGGGGCGGTGCTACATACTTTACATTGATGGGAGGCAAATTCCATGGACAAGTGGGCAGCAAACCCATACCCTATACCGTTAATATTATTATTATTGGTTTTGGGTTCACTTGTGGGGGGGGGGGGGGGGGGCTCAAGCACACACACACACACACACACACACACACACACCTTGGGTGCGCCGTTGTGAATGATTTAAAATGCATTCCAAACGTCCAAGCCAACTTGCATAACATTAACTATTGATTTGTATGCATTTCTAATAACGCACAGCAACAACGCACATGGGGAGGGGGTGACTGGGGGTGGGGTGAGGCGGGGATAGGGGCTCGGGAGCTTGACCCCCTCCTACCCAGAGGGTCCCCGAAAATTGTGAAACTACGGTAGCCTATATTGACCATTCGCTTTACAAGTTTCAGAGGTAAAATTACGTAAAACTTGGGATGTCTTTTTGAATAGCTATACTGAACAAAAACGTCTTTCGATTTGCAGTTTTGTTTATTTGTTTCAAAGACCCATTTATTACCAGATCATAATGGAAACCTGAATACAGCAAATCAGACGGACGTGGTCTGGGGTGGATTTCACAAAACTAGTCCTAACTTAGGACTAGTCCTATAAGTTAGGACTAGTTACTCGTCCTAACTCAAGACAAGACAAATCCTAGCGCTTTGTGAAATCCACCCTAAGGAAAAAAATAATAATAATAATGATGTACGTTTTACGTAGGATGGTTGCCATACGCTTCCATATGACATTAAGAAAACAGCCACTTATTCCACAGTATTTAATTCCGTCAGATATTAATGCATGCAAGTTAAACTACCGGTAATTGACAGTGAATAGTTTTTGAGAATAATAATATACGGCGGCTCACATGCTTATTGTAAGTAATAAGTACAAGAGGAAAACGTGTTCTCAATAATTATATCGGCATTGTTTTATTTATAATAGGTTTATACTAAATACCTGGATATTATTCCAATTACTTAAAGGGAGAAAAAAACATTTAAAAAAAAGTCGTGAAGCCTCATACGACGATTAGCTGTGTTTAGGAAATAGAAAATCAGCGAATGGCCGTTCATAAGCAGAAAGCGTCTACTTATTACTGATAAAACTACGCCCGGATTTAAAAGTGTCAGTTTGAAAGCTCTTCTCATCTGTTTGATTTGCAAAAAAAAGGCAGTTGTAAGTGGCCACGAGCCAGCCATCTCTCTTGAGGATGTGCAATTGCAAGTCAAATTAATCTTCACTTAATTTGTAAGGTAATTTTCATAAAAAAAAAGATTATACACTACATCTCAATCTTTTTCCTTTCCTTTCCTCAGCGCCTTGAGCACATAATCAATGTGGATTTGGCGCTTTAGAAGTACTCTATATTATTATTATTACAACAAGTCTTCGTTTTAGCAATCAGTAGAATGCGTTTTTAATGAAGACGTTCATTAAAACTCCGCGACGCCAGGAGGACGCGCGAAAGTTATTGCACTTCCCCCACCCGGACTGCAACCTGAAGAAGGCTCGATAAACGCAAATACAAACTTCATTATGTAAATCACATAATAGTTATCTTCTAGAGGTTGTTCACACAATATAAAACCAATTTATCAGGCATGTGGTAGTAAGTCTAGACACCCATTCATGAAGGTTGTTAAAGTATTACCAACAAAATCTACCAAAGCGAGGGAGAAGGGGTATAGCATTACGCTCAGTTTAGCACAGTCTTTACAAAGTATTATGTCTTACTTACATGAATATTTTGAACATTTTTATTTTCATAGTCACATTGAAATCTCTATAAAAGATCCAGATAAAATCAATTGAGGAGATACATGATCAGAAAATAATTCAGTTATAAGGGTGTTAACATCTTGCGTTAGGAAAGCATTTAAGTCTGAAAGCTCACTGATTCTAAAGTTCCTACCAGTACCAATCCTCCAGAGAAATATTTCCCTCTGAAAGCTCACTGATTCTAAAGTTCATACCAGTACCAACCCTCAAGAGAAATATTTCCCTCTGAAAGCTCACCGATTCTAAAGTTCATACCAGTACCAATCCTCTAGAGAAACATTTCCCTCTGAAAGCTCACTGATTCTAAAGTTCATACCAGGACCAAACCCCAGAGAAATATTTCCCTCTCAAAGACTTTCGAGAAATAACAGTTTGTTGTCCAACTACCAGATATTAATTTCGATTGTCCAATAAAAACTAGCCGATATGGACGTGCACAGAAAGCCCTGAATAAACATATACTGTTTTTCATTGTTTTTACTTAAACGTGATAACCGAAATTGATGACAAAGATCGGCAGGTTGGTTGTGTTTTAATAATGGGAATTAGGTAATGATCTAGCTGGTCCATGTGTAAATATCTTAAGGTTGGAGCGTTGGTTCTGAAAAGAGCCCTTGGTGGTCTCCAACAGACTCTAGACTACGCAAAATGTCGAAAGGATCTGTTCAAAATGTAAAAGTGTCCCCGGCATTTTGTTTCTGCTGGCAAAGACGACTGATATGCATTAATCAAGTGGGAACGGAAGTTTCAGCAAACGAGAAACACGTGAATGGCGAGAAAAGGCGAGACTCGCCATGCTCGATGATACAACCCAATCGATGACGAAATAGACCTTCGTGAAGTCCACATTCTAATGCTGCTTGCATTATGACATTAATAAACCTAACACAGAGTTTTTCCCATGTTGCACTGACTCGTTGTAGGTCTTGAAGCAGTTTCCACCTGACCCGTGGCTTAAGGCAAACGGTGATCATTTCGATCATGCTGGTAAAATTAACAATCATGGCGCAAGAAGCAGAAGTGTTCATTATCTCGACCTGTAACCAGTCACGGGTTATGAAGCGCCCCCAAGAGGCCGCGGCCGTAGCCACCAGCAAAAATGCTTGATATAAGTAGCGCCTGGAAGTGTGACGTCAGATGTCTGGGCCAAGTCATACGCAGGTCTAGTAGGGCTTATGCACTTTCATCACGTAGTACATGATGTAGACTCAGAATATCCCTGATTTTGTTCATGGTTCTGGTCCAGAGGGGTTGAAAAAATCTCCGTAAGCTATCTGTGAAGATACACAAGAAGTGGCTCACTTGTAATTGGAACGTTCAAATAGCTAAGAACGCATTTGTCAAACAGTAATTGGTCGACATAAAACAAGATCGTGTTTATTATTCTTGCGCAATGGCCCTCAATTTACAAAAGTACCACTGATTGCAAACAAGAAGCATTGGCCTTCTCCATCAAAGGTAATCTTATTTCAATAGTTCAAATAACATGGGCCGGTTTTAGTCTTATGACGCTCTAAAGACGCCAACGCGTCGCGTCGTGCCGTTGTCGGAAACCGAGACAGACTCTCCTAGGAATGTGAGTCGCCCTCTAGGACTTCCCGTCTGCCTTGTGTAAGCGCAGGATATTTCGGTCTCCACATGAGAACGTTCCACTCCCCCATTAAAACAAAATGTGTCCCTCAACTCAAAATGTATGTGCCATTCTTAACGTTGAGGTTTCAAAATAAATAAAAGTCAAATGGAACGGAAACAAGCTTCAATTCAAATTACAAAAGCACACGCCTTTGAATAATTTAAAACCAATGAGAAACATGTTTATATATATATATATATATATATATATAAAACTAGTAGGGTTGATGGCCTTAGCTTTCGATCCAAACCGGACCTTCGTCAGAGGCAAAAACAAGCACAAACATAAAAACAGATCCATTTATAGAAAAACCTAGGGATTAAAATAGATGGAGAGTATCCAAAATAGGCGGGAAAAAGACAACCAATCAAAGTTAATTAAATACAGACAAAGAGATTGTTGATGACCAATCAAAATACAGCAGTGTGGACAATGGGATGTCCAGTGGTCGGTTAGTACAAAAAGGAGATATATATATATATATATATATATATATATATATATATATATATATATATATATATATATATATATATATATATATATATATATATATATATATATATATATATATATATATATATATATATATATAAAACTAGTAGGGTTGATGGCCTTAGCTTTCGATCCAAACCGGACCTTCGTCAGAGGCAAAAACAAGCACAAACATAAAAACAGATCCATTTATAGAAAAACCTTGGGATTAAAACAGATGGAGAGTATCCAAAATAGGCGGGAAAAAGACAACCAATCAAAGTTAATTAAATACAGACAAAGAGATTGTTGATGACCAATCAAAATGCAGCAGTGTGGACAATGGGATGTCCAGTGGTCGGTTAGTACAAAAAGGAGATTAGTGAACAAAGGAGGAAAGCTGCATGGTGGGAAATGTGGCTGACATGAAAGGACAGGATTATTAACTCACATGAGGGAGGTGATTAAGGGTAATCTCCCTAAATAAAGCAGTAGAAGTGTAAACATTGAATAATAGAGAGGGGGCTATAATGAGAATACTATGATGATAATGTAAAAGCATCGTAATAAAGTAGTTATTTGCCAAGAGGAATTATTTAACACCTGTGTTTATGTTTAATCCGAATGGTTGGATTGTTCGGAGTTTGTGAATCCAGTGGGATTCTCTGAGTTTACGATGTGAATCGTCGCCGTTGCAGGCCTCAATGACAGTTAGTTCCACATCTTTAACACTATGATTAGGACTATTAAAGTGGATAGATACTGGGTACAGTTTTTTGGTCTTTATGGAGGAGACATGGTTCGCAAAGCGAAGACTAAGTTTGGTCTTTGTCTCTCCCACATACTGTACTCCACATCTCTTACATGATATGACATAGATGACATTTGGGGTTTGGCATTGGGAGTTGGTCTTGATTTTGTAGGTAAAGCCAGTGCTGTGGCTTTTAACCTGTACAGTGGGTTTGATATACATACAAGTCTTGCACTTAGAGCGGGTGCAGTGGTGACAACCCTGTATGTCTTGTGGGGAGGGAGTTTGGCATGTACCTGGGGGGAGTTTTGCTCTAACTAGAATGTCACCTAGGCTCTTAGGGCGACGAAAGGCGACCATGGGGCGCTCAGAAATTGCTGAGCGCAACCTGTTGGAGGAGTGGAGAATTGGCATGTTGTCATTGATTATAGATGACAACTTGGGTAACCTAGGGTGGAAAGTAGTGACCAGAGCAACTCTATTGGTCGGGGTTCTCTTGGTGCCCGTGTTGGTCAACAGAGTATGGCGGGGTATGCCAAAAGCTCTGTTGATGGCAAGTTGAACCCTTCGTTTGCTATGGCCCCTAGAAACAAGGTGGTGCCTTAGGTCAGATGAACGCCTTTTGTATAGAGTATCTGTGGAGCAGATACGTCTTATACGTAAGGCTTGACTGTAGGCAATGGCCTCCTTGCAATGGCTAGGGTGGCAGCTATTAGAGAGAAGATATTGATGGGTGTCAGTGGGTTTGCTATATACATCTGTCACAATACCATTAGGGGATTTAGTTATAGTCACATCTAGAAAATTCACGCAGGTAACAGAGAAATCGGCAGTGAATTTAATGGTGGGGTGGAATGAGTTTATATGATCAATGAATTCTTCCAAGCTATCTTGGCTACCACACCAGATAGCGAAAATGTCATCAATAAATCTCCACCACACGAGTGGGCGGTTGGGAGCAGAAGACAATAGTTTGTCTTCTAAGTCAGACATGAACAAGTTAGCATATGAAGGCGCCATTTTAGTACCCATGGCAGTACCTTGTGTCTGTAAGAAGTGCCTTTCTGTGAAAGAAAAGTTATTCTTAGTTAGGATGTGGCTGATGAGTTCTGTAAGGTGTCTCACAGAGGGGCGGGTTTGTTTGTTGGCTCGGAGTACAGAACCACATGCCTTAATTCCTTCTTTATGAGGTATGTTAGTATACAGTGACGATACATCTAGAGTCACCAGAAAAGCAGAGTCAGGTATTTTGTGTTTGATACCCTCCAATTTACAAAGAAAGTCAGTGGTGTCTCTGATGTATGAGGGAATGCGAGGTACGAGTGGGTTTAGAAAGCTATCAACAAATTCAGAGATACGTTCTGTGGGGCTGCCATTGCCAGATACAATGGGACGGCCTGGGTTGTTAGGCTTGTGTATCTTCGGTAAAAGATAGAAGCGTGCTGTACGGGGATCCTGTGGGAGAAGGTAGTTAAGTGTATCCTTGTCGATACCCTTAGCATTGTGAATGCTTACGAGGGTGTCACTGATTTGTTTGGAGAATGAATGAGTGGGGTCAGTGTCACATTCAACATAGTGATCAGTGTTACTGAGCTGTCTGAGGCCCTCAGCTATATAGTCATCTGTGTTCATGACTACAACTGCGGACCCTTTGTCAGCACGTTTAATCACTATGTTAGGTGACTGCCGAAGTTGAGTTAAGGCCTTGCGTTCCTCTTGGGGGAGGTTATTAGGTACTCTGGTATTGGCAACCTTAAGCACCTCAGTGTTAACTGAGTTGATGTAGGTGTCCAAAGCTACATCTCGGTTCTTTGGGGGTACCCAATTGCTCTTTTCTTTGAAGCGATTGCGAGCAGGCTGAGTGGCCTCAGATGACTCATCATCTGTTGAGGGGTCTACATGAAAATATTCACGTAAACGTAGCCTGCGATTAAATTGGGCAATGTCTTGTTGTAAAGACAGCTGGTTGGGTTCTCTGGGTGTGGGGCAAAACTTAAGGCCCCTTGAGAGCAGTTTTACCTGTGGGTCAGTTAAGACAGTGTCAGACAGGTTAACAACTGTAGTAGGCTGTGTGGTTACTGATGGCCCTTCAGTAGGAGGGTCACTAAACCCCTGTTTGTGGAAACGCCTTAGAATGTATTTCTTGTGGTTAGCTTTTGACTGTTTTGACTGTATATATATATATATATATATATATATATATATATATATATATATATATTTCTGACTCCTCCCCCCGAGAAAAGTGGTTTGGAATTGCACAGGACCGCCCCAACATAGGGCTGGTTAGCTCAGTTGGTTAGAGCGCTCGTACGGTATTCGAGAGGTCGCGGGTTCGAGTCCGGCATCAGCAAAATTTTCTCTGCCCACTTATATATATATAGATATTTCTTTTAAAGCGAGTTTGATTGGGTGGGGGGGGGGTGGTAAATGACATAATCCCCTCATGGCGCGTCGTGGTGTGTCGTGGCCGAGCGTTCAGAGCTGAAATGGACGGATTTATGAGGAATGTCTGACGTCAAAAACCCACTCCCAATACGGCAAAGAGCGACGACACAACGCGACGGCACGACGGCACGGCGATTTTGACTGTATTGCAGTTTAGGTGACCTTGTAAAAACATGATTCATTTGAAGTGGGATCGCGTCAACATACTTACATTTTGAAACACGTGTACTAAGCGCCCTACAAGCGCTGGGAATTTTTTAACAAGCATGAGATTAAAGCAGTCAGCAATCAGCGTTGGTTTCAAGTGCTTCATACCGGGGTTATTGACGAGAACAACCTCGTCACCACGGAAAGCGCGCCGCATTGCTAACATTCTCGTCTCTTACCCCTGGTAAGGAAGCACAGATAAACAACGCTGATTAGCTCCCAAAAGTGACTGTGTTGCTCGCAGGCTTGTTAAAAACTTTCGAGCGCTGGTCAGGCGCTTGCAGGGCGCTTGTATGGCGCTTAGTACGCGCGGTCACCCTGAACTACATACAGTTAGACAGGTCACAAATCAAAGAAGAATGAGAGGGGACCAGTTGCTCTATGATGTTATGCCTCTTTTCCGGGATACCATATTTGAGCGGCGCGTAGAGTGGATCGGCCACAGGCCTAACGAAAATTCCCAATATTTGGGGAGATTTTTGTGCCACAATTCCGGGGGTTTGATCAAGCCAACCTCGGACAGCATTATTATAACAAACGGCTTTCAGAAGGATTAAGATTATGGCAATAATGAAGGTCGTACCTTCTCCAACTTTACTGTCGCCTGTTGGTTCTTGTCTCGTTCTGGGTTGGTTTGGTACAATGTTCTCGTGTAATTTATCCAGCTGAAATTAAGCAACAAAATCAACAGTAAAGGTAGAATACAGAATTGGAATTCATCAAAATATGTTTTATTATCGGTCTGAGAGGTTACCGATTTTGAAGTTTAAACCAGTAACAATCTTCCATAGAAATATTTATGTCTGAAATACTGTCAAAGTCGATGAAAATAGAATTTGAAGACCCCGATTTGAATTTCGTTTGTAACAATCGATACTAAGATAAATGTGTTGTAAATAGTTGACGCTACTCGGGCCGTGCTCGGCCCGAGACGTTGTGACCACGGGTGTTTGCAGTGTTATAAATTTGTTGTTGCCATCTAAGCCGATCCTGGGCAGCAGGAACAGCCTGATCGTGTTGTAGGCCGATGGCGTTGATGTCGTCTTTAACCTGTGGTAGGTGCAGCGCAGGCTTCGAAAGGGTTCAGATGGTTGGTTTTGCGCTGAACAGTGTACACTGTTTATCGCTATTTTACACTGTCTCGTACGACAGATTGAGCCCAAATCTTCACTTTTTTTTATGTAGGCTATATAATAACAGGGCGATGTACTCTCACACACACCAAAATGATGACACAAATTATCGAGATTTACCGGGAATGGACGAGTCAATCTCTTCACAGGTAAAACGACGACATTTCCCCCTGAATTTCCTCGACCACAGCGAAGCAGACAGACGTAGGTTATATTACCATCATCCCCACAGTCACATTCTGGTAAAGAAAATGGAAAAATAATAAGAAAAAAACCTCTAAAGAGAAAAAAAAAAAATTATATATAAAATAAAGAACAAGGATTGGCCGACTTTGAACTACTGCTCGTTTATTACCGGTAGTTTACTCTCTTTGAAACAAGATAAGGTACAGCATTGGTAATGTTCTAGTAATGTGTGCTGTGACACCATGCAATAATCTCTTTTGAGTTAAGGTGGTTGTGAAAAGAACCAATTACAATTCTCTGTTTTAAACTGAGTTGCAATCGGTTCTTTTCAGAACCACCCCAACTCAAAAGAGATTATGACATGGTGTCACAGCAAACCTTACTAGATTGTATCTCCACCATGCAAAGTTTCAAACCCTACTCATGTACATGGTGTTACTGCAAACCTTACTAGATTGTAGCTCCACCATGCAAAGTTTCAAACCCTACTCATGTACATGGTGTCACTGCAAACCTTACTAGATTGTATCTCCACCATGCAAAGTTTCAAACCCTACTCATGTACATGGTGTCACTGCAAACCTTACTAGATTGTATCTCCACCATGCAAAGTTTCAAACCCTACTCATGTACATGGTGTTACTGCAAACCTTACTAGATTGTATCTCCACCATGCAAAGTTTCAAACCCTACTCATGTACATGGTGTCACTGCAAACCTTACTAGATTGTATCTCCACCACGCAAAGTTTCAAACCCTACTCATGTACATGGTGTTACTGCAATCCTTGCTAGATTGTATCTCCACCATGCAAAGTTTCAAATCCTACTCATGTACATGGTGTTACTGCAAACCTTACTAGATTGTATCTCCACCATGCAAAGTTTCAAACCCTACTCATGTACATGGTGTCACCGCAAACCTTACTAGATTGTATCTCCACCACGCAAAGTTTCAAATCCTACTTAATTGGTAATGTTGACAAAACTGCTGCTACACTTGCTTTAGCCGCTTTGAATCAAAATTAAGTACTGCCTTGGTAATGTTGTTATAAAAGAAATGCTGCTATACTTGTACGTTTACTCTCTTTGAATCAAGATAAGGTACAGCATTGATGTTGGTAGCAAACTGCTTTAAGCACAATAATTAAAGATGAATGAATATAGACAAGACTGTCGCTATCGGCTGGCGAACTCAATGCATAATAACGTGGTACATTCTTAGCAAAGTAATGAGAATAAAAAAAAAAAGAAAAAAAAGATGACACCTCAATGAGAAGTTTTTATCAAAATGTTAAGAGAAACCACATTATTTCACATTTTCACAGAGCCCCCTACCCTTATTTTACATTCTTGATCGGATATAAATATTTAACTGTTTTCCCCCCAGATGTATCGTTGTAAACCACTCACGTTTGCATTACAAGACACTGATTCTCCCCTGAAGTGCATTTAAAGTATTAAATAAAGTGGAATAAAATAATGATGCTGTAGACCGTATCTGAACACGCGATTTACCTGATTGTATGCCTCCATTTTGTCAACGTGACTTTCCAATCATGCAGTTGAAGGAAACGCCTACTCCATTAAATCTTTGTTTAAGTCTAAGACATGCAAGACCCTTTTTTCAGCAAAATGTTTTTATAAAACTGACAAGGCTTCTGTGTCCCACGAGAAAGTCCTCAAAAGCCTCGAGGGCATTCACTTTTAAACAGAAGCGACAATGTTTTCCCAATAAACATGAGTACAAGTTATAATAAATAAATTACTATACCTTTCACGTCGAAAGTTAATGTCATTTATTTTTCCTATTTTTTTTTCTTCTCCTGCGTGTCCAATTTGGAGTTTAACTTTAGCTTGTATAAACCGTTTGATTATCATTTATACGTGACAGTTGAGTTGTAATGAGAGACGGAAGCTAAATGCATCAGCGCCAGGCTGGACCTGGACCGGTACCTACAAAATTCTTGAGAGCTTTATTGGTATCAAATTATGTGTTTTAAAACATGTTTTTTTTTTTATATTTCTGACTACCAAAAGATGGCCGGCATATAAACATTAAAAACGCTATAAAAGAGGATACGCTTGTTTTTGTTGGGATGTTTGTTTGTTTGTTTGTTTTTTTGTTTATTTGTTTGTTTGTTTGTTTGTTTGTTTGCTTGTTTGTTTGTTTATTTGGTTGTTTGTTTTTGTTTGTTTGTTGGGTTGTTTGTTTGTTTATTTGCTTGTTTGTTTGTTGGGCTGTTTGTTTGTTTGTTTGTTGTTTGTTTGTTTGTTGTTTGTTTGTTTGTTCGGGTGTTTGCTTGTACGTTTGTTTGTTTGTTTGTTTGTTTGCTTGTTTGTTTGCCTGTTTGTTTGCTTGTTTGTTTGCCTGTTTGTTTGCTTGTTTGTTTGTTTTAGGCGTTTTTCGTCAAAAAGCCCAAAACAAAACAAAAACGAGCGACATGTGTGTCCTTACACCTTGATAACTAAGCACATTAGGTCAAAACGTCGATAACAAACTAACCAGCTCTTTTAGATCCAACACTTCTTCTCACAAGAGATTACTGCTCAATGTACCCCCCCAAATAAAAATAATTCATAAATCAGCAACAAACGATCAATGTTTTCCTTCGCCGATAGATTTCTGAGAACTAATTGAATGTCTTTGGATTCTTTTTGGCCAACGGTTATTCATCAAATTACCAACTATCAACAACTTAATTTTCACAGGAACTTGTTTCCCATTTGAAGACAAACCTCGAGATTTATTTAAGGAATAGGCCTACCTATGAATAAATTTGCACATGTTGACTTTGGTGTTAAGAAGATGTACGTTCAACGACGTTGTACCTAGACTCTTCTACCTACGATGCCAGTTATATTGAGTAAATAACCTTGTTACCATGTGGCCAATTTGATTTTGTTTTTCTATAGTTTGTGGTGGGAAGTCTATGTTAATTTCATCTTTTATTGATGACTGCTCTGCCGCTGTCTTTAAATAAATTATAATATCCAACAGGGATCTGTCTATGGAAGACTACTTTTTCGCAATTCTACGTTCTCTTCATCAAGGTAATTATGTTTTTTTTTTTTTTTTTTTTTTTTTTTTTTTTTTTTTTGGGGGGGGGGGAGGGGTTCTTCCGTACCTTCCAACTCTGTGGACCCCGGTTCGAATCCCAGACTGGAGCCTTGTACGTGAATTGGGTTATCTGTCCCTTCTTGACCAATCAACATACCAAACTTGCTATGCTACAAACTACAGACAACAAACAGCCACAATCAGCCATTTACATGGTTGGCTCAGTGGTTTCTTCCCTGTCTTTCACCTCTGTGGACCCCGGTTCGAATCCCTAACTGTAAACCTAACTGTAGCCTTAGAAAACAATATACCAAAAAGTAGCCCAGACATAGTACCATTTTTGTAATGTAGTCAGTACCTGAAGTCGGGCTGCATTATGAGGTTGGCTTTCTTAAACTCGCCAAAATCATAACTTCACAAAACGTCTGGGGTCTTCATTTTGGAGTAAATTCTTAAAAACTAGTAATGACATTATTCATACATAAGTTGTATGCCCTTATTAGTCGTTATTAGTTATGTCCGTATTAGTTTCAACTGATTGCATGAAAGTGTTGGGTGAAACATAAATAAATTTTACAGTTTTGTGATTTGTTTCGCTACACTATTATTCAAAGAAAACTGTATGTTTACATTGCTATTGCCAAAATGAAATAAATGTGCACTGAATTTAATTGAAATGAATTGAAATATTTCCCTCTGAAAGCTCACTGATTCTAAAGTTCATACCAATACGAATCCTCCAGAGAAATATTTCCCTCTGAAAGCTCACTGATTGTACAGTTCATACCAGTACCAATCCTCCAGAAAAATATTTCACTCTGAAAGCTCACTAATTCTAAAGTTCATACCACTACCAATCCTCCAGAGAGATATTTCCATCTGAAAGCTCACTGATTCTAAAGTTCATACCATTATCAGTCCTCGATAGAAACATTTCCCTGTAAAGACCTTTCTTTTGCAACGTCACATTCCGAGCTTTTGCCAACCAAGATGGAGAAACAAGGGAACCATAAATGCAAAGCACAGACAGATTATTTTAGTTTGCAAAAAGGTTACACAAATGTTCAAAAATACTACTACTACTACTACTACTAACTACTACTACTACTACTACTACTACTACTACTACTACTACTACTACTACTACTACTACTACTACTACTACTACTACTACTACTACAACTACTACTACTACTACTACTACTACTACTACTACTACTACTACTACTACTACTACTATTAATAGTGATAATACTAATAATAATAGTGATAATAATAGTAATAATACTCTTCCAGAAAACATTGATGTACAATGCCGCCAAAGGTATGCACAAATTCTTGCGTTAATCATGTTAACTATTTCAGTAATATAGTTTTATCGCAACACCAATAATTGTCGACTGTCGTGCAAGACAAGATACACAAACCTCTTCTAAAACAAATACATCATCACTTTAAAATAATAAAAACAAAAACACAAAGCAAAAAGACTAGAAACTTACCTCTTCTTCGCTGACACTGTGATAATTTGACGAACGTTAACGCAATCAAAAAAACCGTCATTAGAAGTGTTAACTTCGTGACTGCCATTTTGTTTTGTTTTGTCGGTCTGGGGCGTGAACCACAATATTGTGAAAAAAAAGCCGTCCAGCTCCTTCCGTGTAATCGTTGAAAACTCGCAAGTTAATGAAGAAGCCACTGCTATATGTTCGCCTTAGTTAAAGGCGATGTGCGAAATCACCGTTGAGACTCGACGCAACACCGGGGAAAAACTTCTGACCAGCAACCTCGATCATTGGAAGCTCTTTATGTATACTTTGATTTTTTTGCGTGGGATCAGCAACGCACTTCTTGTTTCCACAAGACAATTTATTGTAAGTAAATCCCTCTCGAGGGAAATTTATGTGTTTTCTCTCTTGTATTTACTCGGAGACGATTTCATCTTGTAATTCAAACAAAAGAGTGGTGTGGGAGACAAAAAAATTGGACTTGACATTATCGATAACAAAATATTACAAAGTAAAAGACTATACGAGAAACTAACAAATGTATACAAAAAAGTGACTATTAATGAATGAATCATAGTTCATATTATATATATATATATATATATATATATATATAATTGTAGCAAAAAAGTGTGCATTAATGAATAAATTATAAATGATAATTATTATTTATATATTGTTTATAAAATTTAAAGTACAGCAGAGTTTATTTTGTTTTCTAGAGCGACAATAATTTATTGGAAGAGATAAATATTGGACAGGAAGAGAGAAAAAATAAATTAACACCTAGATAATTTAATTATGTAAAACAGTTTTTGGTAATATTAAGGTAAAGCCAAATCAAATACTAATATTTTTTATCTGATCATAAAGCAGCTACAGTCATCGGATGGTTCGATGGTAAATACTTAAGTCTACATTTTCGTAATTGCTTTTCCTTTCTTTTTTAGTTGTCGTCAAACAACTTCTCTTTTAATCAGTATTCAAATTTTCGCGAAAAGAAAGCAAAGCTCGTAGCAATTGCTTATAATACAACGAACAGTAACTGCAATTGTTTATTTTCAAAGCATTTCGAGCAGCACTGTCCAGCCAAAATTTGGTCGGAGAGTGTTGTCAGCAAAGTTGAGTCTAGAGACTTTATTTCAACTTTTCGACAAAAACAAAACAAAAACAAAACAAAACAAAAACGTATTTTCACAAACCAGATTGATATAAAACTAGTATGTTTGATGACCTTAGCTTCCGATCCTAACCGGACCTAATTTTTACCTTTTCCCTTTTTTTCTGCTGGTTCCACAATTATGTTTGTTCCTTTTCTTTACGAAGATTAAAGCCTCACTCTGATTGGTGAACTTGTTCCCCTACTAAATTTAAAAAAAATGTTACTCAATGATTAAAACAAATGTATTCTCATTTTGAAAGGCTTTTGAATACCTGTTTTGTTAATAAAAAAAAAAAAAATAAATAAATAAAAAAATGCTGATATATTTGTCCATTGATATTTAATGGCAACTTGGTCAACATTGGGTCAGTATTAAGGTTAAAAATAATAATAATAATGGTCATTCTACATTTTTGCCAAGTACACCCACATCCTGTAAATAAATGGAGCTTGAAATTAAAGTCTCCCAATAATTTATTCATGGAAAAGGATTTGGGAATTTGCGTTCCCAACCGATCTTTTTGTTTTGTCAGCTGTCTTAAAATTAACCTAGACGGCAAATAGGCTATTACTCATTAAGTCGTTACGCTATGTTATATTTTTGGACGTCTGACGAAATTTTGTTAAATCACAGATAAGGTACAAGTCCATTGGTAAGGTTTGCTTTTCTGCTGCTACTGGTTTGTTTACTCTCTCTGAATCAAGATAAGGTACATCATTGGCACATCGATTTCCACTTGATCAACATCCGGTTCCAAATCAATGCCTCTGCATTTTGCAAAGCTCTGTCAACAACAACAACAACATGTCAATAAAAATCTCCCAAGGCGGAGTTCTGCTTTGTTTGTTTGTTTGTTTGTTTGTTTGTTTGTTTATTATGTTGTTTGTTTGTTTGTTTGTTTATTGGGTTGTTTGTTTATTTGTTTTTTGTTTGTTTGCTTGTTTGTTTGTTTATTGGGTTGTTTGTTTGTTTGTTTGTATTTTGTTTTTTTTAGGATTAACGAAAAGTATGTTTATTTTGTATCATTACCCCACTGTCATTATGTCTTGATACTCATTTTTATTTCAGGTTGTTTGGGAAACGACTACAACTTTAAAATGTCCAATCACAAAACGCGAACAATTCATCTCGTGAAAAATTTCACTGTAAAATCAAACATTATCACGTTGTTTTTACGCAATGGTATTTCAATGCATCTTTAATTGAGAGAGTCGCGACATGGAGGCACTAGTTTTCTTTGGTTACGAGGTTGCTGGACGTCATGTGCGGTCCAAACTTAGCATAACCTAATTTGCAGTCTAGTCTGGCACCCTGTGTGTGCACATGCGTTTCTTTTTATCAGTTTTTTTTTTAATCGAAAATTGCTTTTATTTGCAAGTTGGCGCGACTCTCTTGAGACACAGCTCTGGCCTGGCCCCTTGTTTCCCCATAGTAGGATAGATACTGCAAGTCTTCAAGGTACACTACACTCAAATCCATACACCGAGCCTCATTAATAAAATGTAAACCCAAAACTTTTTCTGTAAATCAAAGAGTTGAAGGTCCTTGCTTTTATGTTTTTTTGAAAAATGGTCCAACATTGTGTCTTTCAACCTGGAGCACCGTGGGTACATTGTCCCTCTAAAAATTGCCGTATTTTGTAAAACAGTGTAGGGTAAAATTTCCAAGATGGAGTCTGCTAGTCTACTCGTTTAGGGGTGTTTTTGTTTTAGATCAGCCTACCAAAAATTCTCAACGGCCAATTTACTAAAAATTGAGAAGACAAATCAAGTCAAGTTGTCAGAAAAACTTTATTTGATTTGTTTTCTAGAGGCTGAGAGACTTTTCAGTATTTTTAAAAGTTATTTTTGAATATTTAGCATTTAGCATTGGTTGCTATAGGAGCCTATTTAGTGTGGTGCACCCTTCAGGAGCTATGCATGGCTTATTTAGCGTTCAAGATAACTGCATTATATTCCTCATCAACCAGACAAAACCGTACCGTGTTGTTTATTATTCAAAGGCGTCCAGATCCTATACAAGTGTTAAAACTCAAGGTCAACTTACTCTAGATTTCAATATTATTTCCTTGTCGCTTTCAATTATACTTTCAACCCAATGCAGATGAACCGAAGTGGTTGTGCTGTACGTGAGGAGTTCAGTTAAACATGGAGTAATTTCATTACAGCTAGACACTTGTGGTGAGGTGTTTCGTTCAGACAGACCTTGACGAGAAAGGTTGCAGCTGGTGATCTGCCTACAAGTAATTCTGATCATTTTAAATTCAACTTGTTGCATTTGAAATTAGCAGCGTAGTCAGAATGTTTTCATGGGGGTGGGGGTGGGGGAACACAGGGAGTGGGACATTGCTTTTCAGTGGGGCGGGGGTAGGGCTACAATTTTTAGTCGGGCGGGGGCGGGGCCATGTTTTGAAGTGGGGCGGGAGGCAGGGCCATGTTTTTAAATGAAATACAGTTGTCTGGATTTTTTTCATGGGTGTAGGTCATCTAGGTCAGGGTGGTGGGGGGCACTATAAATTATGCCCCCGGCTACATTGAAGGTGAACAGTGGGTGAGAAAATCATGGCATTAAAAGTACACATGTTGGGAGGAATGTTGCAGATTTAAGGATTGGATTTTTAATTTAAAAACAAATTATAGAACGAATGAGGAGTTAGGTTGACAATGTCACAGTTTTTGATTATAAGGATTAATGTAAAGTTTGAGGATCTGTATTGTTTTGGGGGTAATGTTTGAAAGCTTGTCTTTAGTTAGTTATTTCAATCAACTAGGCTTTAGCAGCATTTGCTGCTTTAATTATTTTCTATATATTCCAGTTTTATACTAAACAGAAATATTGTTATTATTGTTTAAAGAAAATACTTTAAATAATACCATTTATTTGTTTGGTTGCCAGGAGTCATATCATTGAATTAACCTGGTAATCTGAAATTAATCTAAAAGGATTGATAATAATGATAATAATAATAATTAAAAAAAAAAAAAAAAAAAAAAAAAAAAACGACAAATCTGCTCGACGCAGTTAACATTTATCGTATTAATTAAAATATTTTAACCATAAAGAATATGTATATAAACTAACAAATGAATAATTAAACAAACATATAAATAAATAAATAAATAAACAGATGACTAAAAATAATTTATATATATATAATGAAAAAACAACAACAACAACTAAAATCAATAGAATTAGATAAAATAAAATAAAATAAAACGCAATCAAACATAGTTTCTCAATTAGACATAGTTTTTAAGGGGGCCATTTTTCGTGGTCGATGAATCACATATTTATTGACTTCGGTCAATTTGTTTTAGCGCAAGACATCGTACATGGAGCCCTACTAGTTTCTTCGTGTGTCAAGCACATAAAAAAAAAATTAAAAAAATAAAAAATAAATAAATAAAAAGCAGAAACAGAACAACATGTGTGTTTTTCTCCTTGCTAGAAAGCCATACAATTAATAACTAATGTCAACATTTTTTTATGTTGGATCTAAAGTTGTGTTGACCCCGAGGGAGTTTGGGTTGCAGCTGAGGGTCCACGAGGAACTGCAAAAGACAATCCTGCCACTTTGGGTAGTTCGCCCTGAAACCCCCGCGTTTCAGTAACAATAGCTGGGACGTAGGATGGTGGCAATATCTCTACATATTAGACTGGTCAATTTAGGTAGTTAGTGTCCGTGGCTACAAGATTTTTATTGGTGATTTCCCAGTAGTGTAAAGTGATTGAATTACAAAAGTGGTTGAATATCTATCTATCTTCGACGTGATCAAAATCAGATCTGTAGTCCGTAGTGTCGTGTTTCATTTTAGGGAAATCTTGATGACAGTTTAAATTGACAACAATTGTATAATATGTATTTTTTTTTTTAACTTCTTTAAAATTTCTCAAACTCATATTAATGCAACCAAAACGAGGTCTGACAGGCACTTAGTCTGTCCCCCTTCTGATGGAATTGGATATTAGTATCAAGGGTCGCTAGGGAACAAGATGGTATGATACTTGAACAAACTTAACTAACGGGTAGACATTAAGAGAAGCTCAGAGTCTGCATGGTGTGGATAAAAATATGAAGTGACTATAGTAAACTTGTATGTACAACCATGGGTGAATTTCGTTTAGGAGGTTTGAAGTTCTGCTTGCGAATCGTTGATTATGTTGTTGCTGCTTTGCTGTTGTTGATGTTGTTGTTGAAGTTATTGTTGCTGTTGTTTTCTTGCTGTATGTTGTAGTTTTTGCTGATGCTGTTGCTGTTGCTGTTGCTGTTTGTTGCTGATGCTGCAGTCATTTTTTTATGCTACTGCAAAGTGTGGTTTGTTTTTGCTGGGGCTTTTCTGCTGCTGCTGATGTTGCTGCTGTCGCTGTCGCTGTCGCTGTCGTCGTTGGTGTTGGTGTAGTTTTTGCTGATGCTGTTGCTGTTGCTGTTTGTTGCTGATGCTGCAGTCATTTTTTTATGCTACTGCAAAGTGTGGTTTGTTTTTGCTGGGGCTTTTCTGCTGCTGCTGATGTTGTCGCTGTCGCTGTCGCTGTCGTCGTTGGTGTCGCTGTCGCTGTCGCTGTCGTCGTTGGTGTTGGTGTTGGTGTTGGTGTTGTTGTTGTTGTTGTCGCTGTTGCTGTCGCTGTCGCTGTCGCTGTCGCTGTCGCTGTCGCTGTCGCTGTCGCTGTCGCTGTCGCTGTCGCTGTCGCTGTCGCTGTCGCTGTCGCTGTCGCTGTCGCTGTCGCTGTCGCTGTCGCTGTCGCTGTCGCTGTCGCTGTCGCTGTTGCTGTTGCTGTTGCTGTTGCTGTTGTTGTTGTTGTTGTTGTTGTCTAATCAAATTTTTCAATATTGAAGGATTAAATGTTCACTATTTGACACTGGTGGAGAGGAAAGGAACAAAACATTCCAAGGAATTTTCTTTTTAATTCCAGAGAGGATGTTATTATGTGCGCATACAAATTAACTATCTAAGTTCATCCAATAAATGGTTCAACCCCTTAATACATAATAATAAAACATATCAATTTCAATTTGCCTTACACCGATGTGTGATAAGCACTGTATACTCAGTGCTTTCGAGTCCTGTGGAAAAAAAAAAGAAGAAACCATAGGCAACTCGGGTGGGAATCGAACCCACGACTCCCGGATGACTAGAGCAGATGTCTTAACCACTAGACCACCGAGCACGCCCGGCGACGAGGGGCCAGTTCGAAACCAGTATCATTAGCGGCAGGCACCGCAAACAATAAGATAGATGTTAATATATTAACATCTATCTAAAAAAATAGTATCAATAATCGTTCTTACACAGCGAATCATTTTCACACCCGAAGGAAGTACAAGACCCATTTTACATGCACATTAATACACGTTGTAGCACCATTTAACGGTTTACAACATGCTGTGGAACACACTTAATGCAGCCGTTCATGCTAGAAACACCGTGGCGAACCTCTTCTCTAGAGTATACTTTGGTCGTTTATTTGGGGTGCACACAAGACACGGGACCAGTTAATGATAATAAAATAACCAACAGTTATAAATTAAACTTAAACAACTCTAATTTGAAACAAAATAATAATTTCCCCAAATAAACAAATCACACTACTCGATTTAAGCAGACTGAGCAGAAATTTATTGCATGCATTATTAATCAGAATAAATTAATATCAAACCACAAAATAAAGACCTCATAAACCTAACCTGATATTTTGGCAATTCGAAATAGTGTAGGCTTTGCCGGTCATGTTTGGCAAAAAACAAACAAAAACAAAACAAAACAAAACAAAAAACAGCCTATTTCACTTCCGTGTAGTCGTATTTTAAATGAGTTCAGTTGAATCCAGCATTAGTTTAACGGCGTGTAAAGTTATATTATTGGAATATATTCAAATCAATGTATAACCAAGGCGTTCTTTTTCTAGCCATGCATGCGAAATCGCCGTCCAATTTAGCAGAGTAGATTTTTTGCGAACAGATGTTGCGAATTTGATTGATGTTCGTGTGGATTGTTAAATTGAATGGTTATCTTTATAAATGGCATGGCGCACAAGAACAATTGCTTACAAATTAAATGAAATTGATTGACTATTTCGAGGAGCTTTCAACTTCGCCTGAAACAGACTGAACAACAGCGACATTGAAAGTGGCCGAAAAATGCCGAAAATGACCGGGAAAACCTGTTTAAACAAACAATACACCTTATGCACATGACGTCATTTGAGTAGGGCGCCCTCGCCTAGAGGTCAAAATGAGGTTGTTCATTGGCCAATTCTGTGCGCCGCGCGTACAAATCTCTGCGTTTCCATTGTTACATCATCGATTTACCTCTAAGATGGCGGCGTGATGACGTCAATGCATAAGGTATAAAGAGTTCAGAAACGTCAACCAATACATTTTGGCAATTCGAAATAATATTAAGGACGCACACTCGTCAACGCGCAACAAACAAAAACGCTCAACGAAAGATCACCTTTGACTGCGCACGCGTTGTACATAAACTAGGTACGGTTACGGCTGATCGTTTTGTGTCACAGAATTAGCCGTCGGGTAATGGTGACGAGCCTGCGTCTTCAAATACAAATATATATATATATATATATATATATATAAATATAAATATAGCTTTTTCTTCAAATAGTTCAATCTACTACATTTTTCTTTCTTTTGGGTAAACGTAACGTATACAGAACAATAAATTCAGCTATTATTATTTTATACACTTGTTTAAAATAAATAAAAATATGTAATGGTGTGACACAATGGTTAGATAAATACTTAATGCATAAAAAAATATCATTTAATTGACGATTTGCAATCTAACGCTGTTTAATGTTCATTAGGCTTATACACTTGGCAAAAGTACGAATAGAAAAGAAAATGTAAACGAAACTTGCTCTCCATCTCTAAATTTTATTTCGATTTATAGATCCTACTTTAGCAGTTAATAATGACTTAACATAAATACCCCAATCGGTCATTTTCATGTTCTCAAAAACTTAGGGACCACCTTTCTCGATGAAGTTTTTACAGCATTTTTTTTTTAGTGGGGCAGATGGGGGAATTATTAAACGAACTGTGCCTATGATGATACAGGCATGGAATTTGGCGCACAGTCTGAGAAATATCATGACAAAGATAATAGACCGATCCATTAAAAGCCCCGCCCCCAAACGTGTTGACCAATCACAGCCTTGGGTGTGCCACCGAATGTCCGACAAAAGTCCGACACGATATAAAAAAAAAATAAAAAAATAAAATAAAAACTGTAGACCTTATGCATCCGCCGCCATCTTTGAGGTCAAATGCAGCATAAAACGTGCATTGTAGCTTTGTTGACCTCAGCCTGTTCCTGTATAAAAAATGCTCATAGTGACGTCATATGCATAAGGTCTATTTTAAACATGCGTGCGCTTACTTATAACGCGCGCGTTTATGTCGTGCAGTGTGGCATTGAAGAGATGCACATTGTGCTGCCCACGTGTACAGTGATGCTGTGATTGGTCAATCTATTTAGTGGGTGTGGCTTAATGGATCGGTCCATTGCAGATTTGAATTTTAAAAAAAAATAATGAAAAATAAAATAAATATATATTTGTATTTAGAATAAAACAACAAGCAATTTAAAATGTTTCAAAATGGCTGTCAAAGCTTGTTATTCTACATAAATATTTTTTCTTTAAAATTCATATCTTCGATGGCCCAAAAGTCAATTATAATCTTCTCGCGACACTCTGACTGCGTGCCGAATTCCATGTTTGCATCACCAAATGCAAAATTCCTTTTTTTCTGTTTTACTCAAAGAATTGATCAACAGATATATTGCAATATGAGCATGTAAATCATCTGCTCTGTAGTTATGAATCTACTGATTTAACATACAACATAATAACAGTAAGTCATCTCACTTCACATGACGGATCAGAAGTTCCTGTTCAAAAAGGATCACAAGGTTAGAATACTGGCCGCATTTGAAACGTCTCTCTGTCTGTTTACCTATGCAAATCAGAGTATTTAAAAACCGGTAGTTTTTATATGTTTCGCCTTCCCCGAAAAGAATATTGTCCACGGACAGTGTGATCGCTTTGCTATACTTTTGATGTAGAAATCTTTCCAATTTCGTTCCAAAGGGGCTTGATGTTGTTTTGTATTGTTGTTTTGTGTTGTTGTTTTGTGTTGTTGTTGTTGTTGTTGTTGCTGCTGCTGCTGCTGCTGCTGCTGGTGCTGTTGCTGTTGCTGTTGCTGTTGCTGTTGCTGTTGCTGTTGCTGTTGCTGTTGCTGTTGCTGTTGCTGTTGCTGTTGCTGTTGCTGTTGCTGTTGCTGTTGCTGTTGCTGTTGCTGTTGCTGTTGCTGTTGTTGTTGTTGTTGTTGTTGTTGTTGTTGTTGTTGTTGTTGTTGTTGTTGTTGTTGTTGTTGTTGTTGTTGTTGTTGTTGTTGTTGTTGTTGTTGTTGTTGTTGTTGTTGTTGTTGTTGTTGTTGTTGTTGTTGTTGTTGTTGTTGTTGTTGTTGTTGTTGTTGTTGTTGTTGTTGTTGTTGTTGTTGTTGTTGTTGTTGTTGTTGTTGTTGTTGTTGTTGTTGTTGTTGTTGTTGTTGTTGTTGTTGTTGTTGTTGTTGTTGTTGTTGTTGTTGTTGTTGTTGTTGTTGTTGTTGTTGTTGTTGTTGTTGTTGTTGTTGTTGTTGTTGTTGTTGTTGTTGTTGTTGTTGTTGTTGTTGTTGTTGTTGTTACAAGACCAGAACAAAGTGCTCAATGTAATCTATTCCATCATTACAAAAAGTACAAATGTCCGATTCGCTCTTCTTTCTTTTTTTGAAGCCAATTTTTGATTTTCCAATTAATAAAAAAAAAAAAAAAAAAAAAAATGCACAATTCCATCACCTACCTCTACCTGCCGAATTATACTTGGACGGTGTGTTGAATTTCTGCATTTAACTAGAGACTGATAGGAATGAATAATTTAACATTTCTTGAAAAAAAAAAATTAATAAATAAATAAAAGAAAAGAAAAAATTAGAAGAAGAGTAAATTATACATTAAAAGTACCAGGTCTCCAACCAGTCTGCGTCTACACAAGTGTTAAATGGCAGCTTTGAACGTCATTGTATACTTCACTGTGGTGTATTTCGAGCCACCCTGACATATTTATTTCTCAATCTATGTATTTAAATTGTTTAAACCAGGAACTCAATCCCATGTATTCTTTTTCTCTTCTGTAATTTTGAATGTAATTTTGAATTTAAAGAATCTTTAAGGTGACATGCTCTCTCAAATATGTAAGACTACGTGATAAACCACTCGTTTTGTCCGCTACTCCACTCTTGCAAAGAACCATATGGCGGGCAACTCTTTTCTTTTTTTTTTTTTTTTTTTTTTTTTTGAGTGAAAGACGGTTGTTTTTAAAACTTGAATCAGAGTGTAGGTTGCTAAACGTGCATTCCAAAAAGTGACGCAGAGTGAGTTTCACTCTCAAAAGAGCCAAACTGAAATCACCCGGGCGAGAGATTGAAATGTTTACCCTTTTACATTATTAGAGAGTGTTTACCATCACTATACAGTTTACAATTTGTATTATTATTACTTTTATTGTTTTTGTTATTATTATTGTTGTTGTTGCTACTATTACAAAATGTATTTTAGTCTTGTGAATACATACTTTACTTTTGGTGGAATTTTGTTTTCACGATTCAATTAATTAATTCAGAAAGGTTTGTGGTTTGGAAACAAGCTTACGGACAGTGTCTTCTTTTGGTGTATGATTTTACATCACATGGCCATTCGTTAAAGCTACACTACTTTTGACTTTTTATCAGCAGTTTAATGTTGTTATGATGCGACAAGCGCTCTGGCAACTGCATTCAGAAGTGATCGTTACTTGGTTTGCTGATATACATGAAAGTGCTCAACATTGAACTGGGGGTATGGGGGATGTCCCAACAAATTGTGTGCTGGATTGTAGAACCAAAAGACAACATTTTGTTTTTTTTCATTTTATTTTTTTACCCCAATTGGCTTCTGTAAGGATACCAAGCCTCGTGTGAAATCGAAAACCGGACACAAAGAGTCCGATCCGCGGTTTGAGAGGAAACTAAACCGGCTTTCAATAGTAACTTACGTTCTTCAAAACAGTCTGTGCGGGTATTTTGGCTTTACTCTGCACGCTGGATGTCTCGGGTTCCCAGCAAGATCATCGGACCCGTGGCTGTTCATAAAAGAAAAGACGAATATGTTAATGCTGTGATTTGCATAATGTTTTATTCACTGGGTCAGTCGAATCCGCAAACAGTTTGCTCTTTTACGTTGAAACGCAATCAAAACTAGCCTCCGATAAGGCCACTAAAGTGGACTTCAATCACCTAGAGGATTAGCCTGTTATCCTATGTGCCGTATAAACACTGTGTTAAGAGATGTCCGGACATTTTAAATTGGATTGACTAAATTGACCACGTTGCCTGTCACACTATCAAAGTATCCAACGTAAATGGACATCCATTGAATATACGTTTTGTGTATAGACCAAAAAAAACCAAAAAAAAAAACAGTAATAATAATAAATAAAAATAAAAAAAATGAAAAATGAAAAATTGGTTTACTAGGGCCTGCAAAATACTGTACTGGTCATGTGGGAAAGTTTACATTTTGTGGCATAATTTCCACATAAATTCAAAGCTGAACAATTTTTGAGATCTGCCCTCTTTCGTCATATCAAAAGTTGATAAAAATCAGATGCAATCCCCACAAAATGATAGATTTTGTGTGTTCTTCCGTTGGGATGTGTACAAATCGTGCCTGCAGGAAGTCCAGGCTCTGTGGCTCTTTTGTAAACATCATGATGTCACAGGTCACATGGTCTGTAAATTACAGCTTCTTGGAGTAGAAAGATGGGGGCGGGGGAAGGGGGCGTGAGGGGATTCTTGTTGAACAAGTATGGAGGAGGTTTCAGAATGACTAGAGATGGGAATTGGGTAATAGATGGGTGACGTTGGATAACACGTAGGTTGTGGTGGTGTGGCAGGGGTGGGTTTTACATACTTACAGCACTCTTGACGCGTCTCGCCTTTGACGCAACCCTTGACCCCGGCCACTTGGCCCACCCAGTAGAACCCTTCAATGTTGATGGTTTGCTGGCGATGAGGGCGCCTGTTTTTTCCTGGTGTAACGTCTCCACGACCTGTGACTTAAAACCAGACCAGTTGACATCTCCCAAGTACTTCCGGTACAGCTCTTCCTGGCACGGAATTCTGTGTATATAAAAAAAAAGGTGCTTTTATGTTATTAATAAAAGGGGTCAGTTTAACAAGCACACAATAATGGCAATAACAATAATAAATAACGATACAAACAAAAATCACGTGATTAAAATAAGACTACAGGTCAAAGGTCAAAGGTCAATACCTTAGTGGTTTCACAGGCTGTTTCCATAGTATCTCCATGACTATTTTGGGAGCGTACTGCTCTAGTGTTCGCTTGGACATCCTCATCAGCCGAACGCCGTTGCTTACCAGCGTAACGCCGGCTGCCAGCGACCGGTTCTTCGAGTTCGGGTGTAATGCTGAAATTTCCTTTAAAAAAAATGAAAACAAAAATTCTTGTTCAAGGTGTTTCTTTGCATGGATATTTTCATTTTAAAACAAATCTTGTAAAATGATTTGGTACTGGGGAATTAATTTAGAACCTTTCTGAAGTATTAGCCATAGATAACGATTAGAGCCCCAGCTCGACATGTGTAAACTGACTGTAAATGCTTCCAATCAATTCAATATAACATTTATTTCCATACTCACATACATTAAAATACAATAACCGAATGTTAAATAAGCACATTAAAGGCATATAATAAACGAAATCTGTAAACGAACAAAGTAAAAAACTAGTGTAGCCTCAGCTGGAGGTCCAAACTGGTGAACCCATTAATTAAATAATATACATGGAAAGAAAAAAAACAAGATACTTGAACAAATCAAGATCAAGATATATACAAATCAAGATATTTGTAATAAAACCAACCTGTGATGAAAATATCACTTCATTTCGTTGTTTCATTTGCAAGAACGAAAACTGTCAAAATGCATTCAGCATTTTTGTACCCACTACTATAGGCACAATTTTCGTCTCAATGAGACGACAACTTATTTTGGATATTATTTCATTTATTATTTAGAAACGATATCACTTCAGGCAGAAGTACTTCAAGGAAAGTTTTCTTCCATCATTATCTTTATACCTTGTAGGTTTATGTTAATCTGTGAATATTTATGTTTTTCCTCTTACTAATGTTAAGCTGGGGCTTTAAAAATGAAATTTGTAAAATAATTAATAAATAAATAAACATATACATACCGTAATATAGTTATGTTCTTTTTATATGAAACATTAAAGGAAATAATGTAATCGAATCTTGAAAACAGATAAATATAAAGTTGCTACAGATCGATAAAAATAATGATTTTGAAAAATCAACCAAAAAGGTACCTTTCAAGTTGAGGTTGTAAACCAGCGAGATTTGGGGATTATTAAAATATTATTCTTAACACAAAACACCTTAGTTTCATAGGGATGAGTTTCCATGTTCTCACCGTACATTCTCCATCACGTAGCTCCCCAATCTTCAAAAAACACTTATTCGCATCTGTCGCTTGTGGTAGCATCTGCCGCCCTCTACTGTCGCATTCTTGGCCGGGTTTCAGAGTAGGCAGATCCTTGTTACCGAAGGTCTGAATCGCGATGCGGTCTTTGGGATGGATAGCCGCGAGATCAAACTCCTTTAATAAGGTGATTTTACCCTAAGCAAACAGACCGGATTGGAACAATTTTAAGTAGTTTGTTTTACGTGCATTTAACAACACACACGGAACCTACGGCTTTACGTCCCATCCGAAGGTCAAAGCAATGCTCAAAGACCCATGAACAGGACTCCCAAACCCATGCTGTGACAACACCCGGAGTGTGGTGCATTAGACCGCCCAACCACGACAGTGTGTGTAGCCCTACGTGACACAGCAACGGGTCAAACTGAAGCAGAATCCGAATTCAACCTTGTCAGGGTCAGACCCGTACCCAGAATCTGGGTCAAACCTGACCCGCCATTCACCTCTACTAAACAATTTAGTACGATGACGTCACCATGTTTCGTAAACCATGACTTTACCACGCATGGTTAACATGAATCATTGAAATAAACATAGATACCCACCCCTTAAAAAAATTAAAATAAAACAAAATAAAAAAATCAATCAATCAATCAATCAATCAATCAATCAATCAATCGATCGATCGATCGATCGACCGACCGACCGACCGACCGACCGACCGACCGACCGACCGACCGACCGATCAATCGATCGATCAATCAATCAATCAATCAATCAATCAATCAATCAGTCAATCAATCAATAAAACAATTATTAACAAAATAATATTTTTTTTCCGGTCCTACCTTTATAATGAAATAAATCGTGTCCGTGTTGGCAGTATCTTTCTCGATGACCCTACCATAAGCGACTTCTTCAATGAAGGAGTGGAAACACAACAGCTTTAAATCGCTGGCTGGAAACTTCGAGAAAATATCCTGCCTCCTATAAAAAACAAGACCGGCAAACAATTTAACACACTTTAAAACAAGTTCAGTTGGTTCAAGGGGGCTGTGTGATTAAAGCAGGCCTGTGGCTGTGCGTATAATGATGAGTTAACATATTGTAATGTTACAAAGTTATTACAAAAGCAAACTTTTAAAATTCTCAACAATTGCATTGACAAAATATGTTCTACAAATCCACGTTGAATTATTTGTTATAAGTTACCTTCTTGCAACAACCTTTTACAATTAAATATTTTGACAATAATTCACCTGAAGTCTAACACACCAAAAGTGAACAAGGAGAAGAAGTAAAGAAAAAAAATAAATACAAAAAAACCACAACTTACTTTGCAGTGTCAATTTTCTCTTCCAGTTCTTTCTCAAACATATCTGGGCATAATTCCATAAACGTCTCCTTCTCGATTTCGAAAAGCTCCGTGTTTTCTCGACAGATGATGGAGGCGGTCCGTTTACCAGCGCCTAAAAGAGCTAACTCCTGCGAAGAACAGAACAGGAAATTATGAAACAGTTGAATTAAAATAATTGATTGCTATGGTTAAACACGACTAAGAAATATTTACATGGGGTCAACAGAAAAAAATTAAATCAGAATCAAACAATAAAAAAGAGCGGTAATGATGAGGAGTTTTTATTTTAATTTGTGTATTTTGTTATATTTTTTTTTCATCTAAAAGCAGTTTTGTCGAGTGCTAACTTCGCCATCATGTTCCCAACTCCCGTTCAAACAATGTAACCCAAACCGAGGCGGTGAGGGACCGTAGTCTTGCCCTTGGTTCGCTTGCTGATTACTCAATAGACCCGTTCCATAGGCCGCCATCTGTGAGGACAAACATTGGAAGGTGCGAGTATGTACGCACCACGAGGGCGCTGTTCGAGCTTGTGACGTCATATACAACGGGCCTATATTCTTATTCTACAAAGGGAACTTTGAACTTTATATGGTGGCATTGAGACGACGAGTCAAAGTTCAATGTCAACTTCAGGCTAACAGTTACTTCAATCTTTCTTATAGGTGGAAACATTAAGGATTAATTGTTTGAAATAGTGGCCCAAAAGCGATGATTTTACTACATATATTTACCACTTGTTGTTTATCCCCAAAAATATAACTGGGCCCAATTTGATCAAGCTGCTTAAGCAGAAAATAGTGCTTAAAAGTGTTCTGCTAAACAAAAATAAGCAGGATATCAGTCACAGATTGTACATGTGACATGCTATTTTGGCTGGTAACCTTATTCTGGTAAGCACAATTTTGTTTGTGCTTAGCTAATTTTTGTGCTTGATTAAGCAGCTCTATGAAATTGGGCCCTGATGTGCTTGTTACGTCACCTACCCCAAAGCTTGACCCCTTCTCCATGACGTTGGTCGTTTCTGGGGTCACGACGCCTGTCTGTGCGTCTTCGATGTCAATCTGAACAAAGACGGACCCGGAGAAGATGAAGTAGAAGTTGTGTCCCACATGACCCTGACGTAATATGACACGCCCCTTTTCGCAGCTTGAAAAACCAAAAAAAGAAAGAAAAAAAAAGAAAAACAAGAAAACAGTGCTAGTGGAAGCTTCCATTCAATTGTCATTATCAAGATTTTTTTAGGACCATTCCTTGGACGTTCGGTGGCAGCAGACTTACCAGGTAAATTCACTGATCTCACATGCTCAGCATGCTGCTAATAATGCAAAATTGCCTTGCGTGTCTGGCAAGACCTAACCTCGCCCCCTGGTGGTACCTTCTCAAGCTTTGTCCACTCTTGGATCCACCCCCCCCCCCCCCCACCCCATAATGTTGGATAAAATACATCATTTTATAAAAAAAAAAAAGAGAAAGTATTTTTTTTGCTGTCGTTTTCAAAAAGTGAACTCGAGAGAGCCAACCTAGATGAAAAACAAAACTATTTAAACACTTTTTATAGGATGACGGTTTTTACTGTAGTAATGCCTTGGATATTTACAGCCTCTTGGTGGCGCAGTATGTTGTGATATTCAGAATGATGACTCCATCTTACCAGCTGTATGTAGCTGCTCGACAAATTTCCATTCTCATCTGGTGTGTGAATCGCTCAAAACTTTTCAGATTCTTCAGGATACTATAGAGGGCCATGACGTCATCGGGGGTACGCTCCCAGGGAGGTTTTAGTCCAATCTTTCGAGCCCAGTTCGGCACATGAAGTTTCTGTGGTGGATTTAACGACACGTTTGCGGAAATAACGAAATAATTTCAAGATTTGAAAACTTGAAATGTTGGTGTGTGAGAAAAGTAGAGTAAGCGGAAATACATGTAAATGATTTATAATAACAATAATAATACATAATGTATACAGGGCCAAAATCATGAAAAAAAAATGCTTTAAGAGTCTAAGAAACATTTAGAGTAAAAGTACTATTTTATGAATTGTGGATCTTATGGAGGTTCTGAAAACGATTGTGTAAGAGCGTACTCGACGTTTCATTAAGTATGTCTTCGGAATCAACTCTTTGGGGCGGGGGGGGGGGTCAGTGGTGTCGCCAGCATTTTTTTGATGGGGCCAAAGGGATTGGGGCAGATACATTGTAGAAGGGCAATTTCACTTAAAATTGACTGACTATAGCAGATTTCACGGTGTCCAGAGGCTGACAGAGGGGGCAAGCAGGGGGCAATATATTATAGGGGGAAGCTGCCCCCTTCCTCCCCCTTGGCTACGTCACATGGGGGAGGGGGGTGGGGTGGATGGAGTTTCGGTTATATCATGACCCTTCCTCAATCTGATTAATTTCGACCTCTCTGGTAACAACATTTAAGTAAGAATTCAGACAAACCTTTTTTAGGATCAGTGATACAACCTTTCGTCCATCTAAAGTTCATCAAATTTATTTGATGCTTTGAGTTGATATTGTTATTTTTCTTTCCACTTAAAACATCTGTAAATTCTTCCCCGTTTGATGTTCACATTTTGTTTAGGTGACCAAACATAAAGGAGAATTTGTAAAAAAAAAAAATAATAATAATAAGCCGAAACGAAATAATTGAAGTCAGTATTTTTAAAAACTCTAAATCTTACGGAATATTTTCTTGAAAACTTTTCCTTTTCGAACGTGAGCTCCTCCTCCATGGTCCTCGTGTTGTAGAAGTGGAGCTGAGCCAGGAAGGTGTCGATGTTCAGCTCTTTAGATGCTCGTATCATGCAGATCGCTACTCGAGTAATTCTCACCACTTTCAGAACGATGTTTACAAAGAGCGCCCTCAGCTGATGAAAAAAAGAAGAAGGAAGCTTGACTTTTACTGGCGTAGTACTGGCGCAGTAAAGACCCCATGTCTTCGTAACCTTTACGTATGGGATTCATAAAGTAGCACATGACAATAAAGAATGGATAACCGAGAAAATAATGGTTTTGAAATCTAAATAAAAACAACAAGTGCATTAACAAAAATCCAACATGTAGGACTAAATCTACTCAGTTCTTACTTCTTACATGAGTAAACGCTTCAAATATAACTGATTTAAAAAACAAAAACAAAATCGAATCACCTTTCTTAATAAAGGAAATCTTAAATTATTTAAATCTGACGTTGTTTTTTGTCTACCCAATTTACTATAATTTACCTTTATAATGTACTTTCTTTTCGGGGGAAAAATGAATACCGAATGCCGTTATGAAAACACTATGAACGACACCTTCGAGATGTAAATATAACATTGTTTTAAAAGCGATTAAATTTCATTCCTGCTTGAGTTGACATCCCATTATGAACTTTGAACTTTACCCTCGACTTCCTCTCCTCCGGGGTTTCATCATCAACCATTCCATCGCTGACTTCTGCAGGTTTATAATCAGCCAAGGTCAACACATGAGGGCGCATATCAACGCGACTTCCCTTTCTGCTGAGTGGGGGCGTCAACCTCAGGCTTCCGCTTGTCATGGCTCGCTTCAGAACCGGATGTGCCTTCGTGAAGTTGACCTGGGAGGCTGTCGGTGAGCCGCCGGTAGAGGGCGTATCGGTTGATTGTGTACGGCGTAAAGCTGGGTTCAACAAAGCGGCCATAGATCTACCATAAAGAAGACAAGAAAAGTAAAAAAAAAAAAAAAAAAAAAAAAAAAAAAACTTCACGTCATCAGTTTAGATGTCTTTTTTTTTTAATACATGGCTTCTTGAAGTTGAGCAACGATGATGTTGAGGCTGTAAACAATGTTCCACGGCACTTCGGGGGACATTGCGTCTTTACTCGTCAAAACTAAACATATCATTTACTGTTTGACAATCCACAGAGACGAAGCTTGTGATCTCCTTCAGGACATAACGAAACATGGTAACAGTTCTCGTGTGATCCCGTGCAATGTTTCCTTGCAAAGTACCCCTGCGGTGCCGTGTCACTCGATTGGGTTGTTGCTATCACGATATGTAACACTTGAGAACTTTAATGTTGGGGCAAAATATCATGACGATACATTACAAAATGACAGATGCATAATACTTATGCTAAAACACAAACGTCCCTGCCATTTTGCGCTTTGTGTTTGTTTTAAGTGAACCTAACTTCAGAACCCAATGTCAGACATATAGCAATCACCAAGTGTCAGATTTCTCACTGAAGGCACTAAAATACAGGAGTGGTAAAACTGACAATGCAGTGTTCTTTCTTTGTCTGATTCAATATATACATGAACAAAACAAACCTGTGAAAATTTGGGCTCAATCCGTCGTCCGAGTCAGGAGAAAATAGTGAAAAACCGTGCACACTTTTCAGCATGTAAACACGTCGTCCTTAATTTCGATTGTACAACCGAATTAGCTTTTGCGTTTTATTTAGGTTTCCAGATACAGTTTTCTTGAATATGACAGCATTTCATAGGGAATATTTCTCACAAAAATTGGTTCTAATATTAACTTCATAAACAGTAAGCTTTCAGACTGAAACTAAACAAATATTTTTTATCCTTAAAACCTTTAAATGCACGAACACTTTTTGCAATTTTTCTTTTGAAGCGACCACTAGAAAATCCAACAGAATTTAATTCATACACAAACACCTCTCGTCTCGAAGACACTTGTGTGGTGGTGGTTGGTTGTAGTTGTGGATGGAGGAACACAAACCAACAGTTACACGGCAGCTTTTAGTAATTGTAAACATGAAAATAGCCATACAAGAACAATATTAGTGTATCAGCTCTGTCACCAAGACAATGTGTCGCTGTTTTTAGAATGTGGTTAACTATAATTCACAGGGAGAGAAGAAAAAAACCCGCAATGTAACGACAAAAACAAAAGAGATTTTAAACGAAGCAAAGAATGTTGAAGCTTATTGGGTGTGGCTTCAATAGAAATATCGAGCGCCCTATCGCTGCACGATTGGAGTCAGGATAGCTCAGTGGTTTCTTTCCCTGCCTTTCATCTCTTCGGACCCCGGTTCGAATCCCACCTCAGATTGGAGCCTTGCATAGGTGAATTTGGTTCCCAGTCCCTGCATGATAACTCAAGATAATGAACTTGCTATACGCTACAAACTGTAGACAACAGAAAACCACAACGAGCCATATAAACGGTTGGCGCAGTGGCTTCTTCCTTGCCCTTCACCTCTGTGGACCTCGGTTCAAATCTCACCTCAGACCGGAGCCTTGCATGTGGATTGGCTTTTTCAGTCCCTACCTGATTGCGTGGGTTTTGCCTATTTGGGGGTTTTCTCGCTCGTCTAAACCTGATATTTCGCTAACATCTTCTCTACACAAGTATCTTCAACTCTAATAGTGTGCTAGGCGCCTTTGATGGTCCCCTGAGTTCATTACCAGAAATATTTTGTTAATACCGGTAACACAAATAAAGTTGTTGCTTTTCTGCCAAGATACAACAAAACAAAAAAGGACAGCACATTTAAAAAACATGGTTGAGGTCATGCTACTAAATCATTACAAAAAGGAAAGGTATCAGTTTGCCCTACAATAAAACGAAATTACCCATCATCAATTTATTGCTGTCCCTTTGATAGGTTAAATGTACTGTTCGGTGCTGCACACAATTTCAACTCCAATCTATTCTCTACAAAGTGCATCGTGTCACTTATTACAACTTTGTCAAAAGATGAAAACCCCAAAATGTGACATCATTTTCTTGCAACATTGGCATCCATAATTAAAATGGGCATAGAAGGTTAGAATCATGCATCATAATTATTTCAACCTGTTTGCACTTTACGACACGGACGACCAAGCTGGGTAAATAAATACACTTAAATGACGCAGGATGTTTTGTGCAATTTAAAGCGTGGAATAACTAATTTTTAATGGCTCGTGAGGAAAGGATATCCACCAGATAATGAATGACTAACAAGCCGTGGTATGACTCTTCAAAAATATTGGTGAACAAAAAATAATACATGTATATATATAAATATATTTTAAACGAACAAGAAGCGTTTTGGCTTTAAAGAAATACAACACTTTTGAAAATGAAGGCAATTTATTTGTTTCTGATATGCGTGCAGTGTTTGAATCAATCTATGGTACATGTACAGTGATGAGAATCTTATCTCTATAGTCTAAAGATAAGGTAGCATTGATTATAATTGAAAAAAAAAATATATATTCCTGGTTGGCTTACTCTCTTTGAATCAAATCGAGGCATGGTTTTGAAGAAACTACTAAGGAAATTGTGTGTATGCTTACTCTCTATGCATCGAGATAATGTACAGCACCAATACAACTGGGCATTAAATATGTTGCTATCGAGTTGTGATCTCTTTGAATAATTATAAGGTTTATCAGTGTATTATTGAGATAACTGCTGCTACTGGTATGTTTACTGTCTTTGAATCAAGTTAAGGTACGACATTGTAATTTTGAATACACTCCTGGCTCTCAAACCATTCAGTGACAGAATAAATGTCACTGTGTTCGATGAAGAGAGCCAGGAGGAAATATAAAAACGAACGATTTACAATTGTTGTAAGAGAGATTATTACAATTGGAACCATTTACAGTTATGCTATTTTTGGATTTTATTCAATTTGTCATGTGTCAAAACCTCGCAACGGCACTAGTTCCCCAACGTCTCCATTTCCGCACTAGCGACAAACTTTCCTTTAAACTCTAACAGCTTATCAAAAGCGACGTCTCTATTCGTCTTTTAGCGAAGGGGCAAAACCTCTCTATACTGAATTTCACAAGGAGTCAATTTCGCGGGGAGAAATTCCACACTGTCTTACAAAGTGTTCTTGGTATTAGAAACAACTCTCACAAAACCGCACTGTGGATCGTGAAGAAAAGAAGAAGGAAAAAAAAAAAACCTCGCCAAATTTGATAGTATTTTGAGTCTGTAAATTAAACTAATTAAATCGCCAGATCACGCCTGACGCCCCAGAGGACGCCCGGGCTCCTGACTTAGGTTTTAGGAAATTCTGCCTCTTTGGGACAACTTGTTTGGCACTTGAGAGGTTCTGGTGAAGTTGCGTGGCAATATATCGCTGACCAAGTGCCAAGGGGCTTTCGAAGGAAAAACACAGCAGGTAGTTCTGTTTTGAATGTCATTCTCTTCTTAAGTTGAAGCTATGCTGGGTGATTAAGTCCGCGCGGCAATTATGAATAAGTATATCGACTTCATTGCTAAAACTTGAAAATATTTCAAGTAATATTTGGAGATTTTCTTCATACCTGGGAAGGTAAAAGACAACTCATTTACGGGTGGACAACATGTCTTAATCTCCTGTTTGAATGGATGGAAATTTTGAGGACAAACAGTGAGAATAGTCTCGACGTTTCGAGCAGTGGTTTATGCTGTCTTCAGGGTGATTTGACTTGTTTATGTTGCAGCCAATAAATCTGTTGCAATCGAGAAGGAGGGGGTTGGGCAACCGACGCCCTCCCGCCCCCGGCCCGTACGCCTACGGTCGTATTTCCGGGCACACCACGGTTTCTGAGCACGTCATATCGATAAGAAATCGCTGTAATTGTATCGTTTCACCGACATACAGCGTCACAGTAACATCGCTCGAAGTTACCGGTTAACTCTCGATGGCGAAGTCTTTTACTTACGGTGTAATTTAGCTTAGAAGCGCCCCGCGCAATACCGTAAGAATGCTCAGACTACGCGTGTACTGCTAATCTACATTTCTGCAGGCGATTGCGAGAAAGAGGGGGGAAATAAACGTAGTCGAAGAAAACTAATGTTGAAAAAGAAGCAGCTGTGAAGAAAACGGAAGGGGGGAACGTAGTTCCCGTTTATTCAGAGGACTGTGAAACGTTATTACGGTGAGAAGGGTTTGGCAGAATTTAAATTCTGTGAACTTTCAGATATCGAGTAAAACGGATGCTTCCAATTTAAAGTTTCTGTTTATACCTATGGGGTAATCCAAAGGAATTATCAGTTTTAATTGCATTTCATGATCAAGTAATGACATCGTCTTTACTGTTTTTCATGATTTTATTATAAGTCGATGTGAGGCGTGAAAGATGTCCGAATGCCGAATGACGGGATCGAGGATCTGGTAGAAGGATGACGATTTGAGACGGAGGGTGAAGCCGTGAGTGTTTTACACACTGGCTAAACATAAAGCCCCCTCCCTCCTCCCCTACCCACACACACACACACACACACACACACACACACACACACACACACACACCTTTACATATTATGATATTTACGGTGTCCTATTGTTCTATCGATGCCTTTTTGGCAGAATTTCTCTGTGGCGTAGCACTAGAACTAAGAAAGCCTTGCTGGGTAGCATTTTTCCATCGTGTAAAGTACCCCGTAAACTTGGCGTACGGGCACAATCACCCACGACGACCACCACCACCACCCATCCACGCACTAGCATCGATATGCACTTGGAATAAATAAGTAGACATTTTGTGTACGTTTTTGCTGTCCATTTCAGTTGAAATTGCTCCTTGAAATTGTTATTTTCATACCAGTAAAGAACCAAGACTACATAATTACCGTAAAGGAACACTAAAAGCACTGAGTTTACAATGGTCATCACAAATCGTTGTGAGGGTGCGACCAAATACACGTAGATAATTTGCATCCTCGATGCAATATAAGCATCAGTTTATATAATTTCATTTTTTTGACATGTGTATTTATTCTGTCTTCTTTTTAAACTTTTGTGTTTAGTTTTGTTAAGGGGGGGGGGGGGCGTGTTGTGTCGAATATCTTCATTCGTCAGGGAAAAAAAATGCCCGAAGGGACGGATCACCTGAGCTGTAAAGTAACTTGCACTCTTAAACTTCTTGTCAAACTGGAACAATCAATTTCTCGATGGCCGTAAGCTTGTTTTTGTCTTGTCTTATTTTTCCTTGCGTTAGTGGCGAATGGAGTGCGTCATATTCAGTGAGGTTGGAATGAGGTTCGAGTGGGGTGTGGGTGTTCGTATAGGGGAGTGGGGTATGCTAGAGAAATGGTGATCTTTAAGTAGTGTAGTCGGGTATACATCTTTTTTATCATGTTTTGTTGTTGTTCTACTTTCCTTGCGTGACTGGTGGATGGAGTGCGCGTCATAATCGGTGAGGTTTGGGGTGAGGGTTGCGTGAGGGTTTGGGTGAGGGTGAAGTTTTGGGTGGAGACTTGGTTGGATAGGGGATGGTGATGACCTACGAAGAATAAAGCACAATACACTATTTCATCATTTGTTTTGCACTGACTGTCTGGTCGGTGATGGTAGGGGTGAGGATTGGGGTGGTGGTGGGTTGAGAGTTGGGGTGAGGGTTTAGTATGAGGGTAGGAGTGATGGTTTGGGTTAGGGTTGGGATAGGTTAGGGGCAAGGGTTGACGGAGGGTTGGGTTGAGAGTTAGGGAGGATTAGTATGATGGTTGGGTTGGGATTGGGGGAGGTTTGGGACGCGGGTTGGGAGGGTTTGGTTGGGTTGAGGGTTAGTCTGATGGTTGGAGTGATGGTTTGGGATATGGGTTGAGGGAGGGATAGTCGGGGTGAGGTTTAGCATGAGATTTGAAGTGAAGGTTTTGGTTTGGTTTGGAATTAAGGTTGGGGTGAGGTTTAGGTTGAGGTTTGGGCTGATGGGAGTGTTGGTAAAAAGTGAGGGTAGGATATTGCAGGCATTCCCGATTTACTTTAACCACTCAATCATGATGAGTCCCGAGGGACGTGTGTCTTCAAAAGTATAAATCTAAAAAAAAAAAATAATAATAATAACAATAATTCATTTTGAAATTTTTCCTACCTTAGTGTCTCAAAATCAAGTGGATCTGTCCCTTCGTTGCGGTCATTAGAAAATGCAAAGCGTCGTCCACTTGGAAAGTCTGGTTCCCTGACTTCATCTTCTAGATCTTCTAAGTGGCCGGTACCAGCTTTCCATTTCGTCCTCCTTTAGACAGTAGATGCACAAGAGAGTGGGATTCAAAAATGGCGTTCGAAATAGTTTTAAACACTCCTTTGAGAGGGTGGGCTTGCAGCTGCAATTAAAACTTCAAAGTTTGAAACACTTGCTACTGTTTGAATTCCTGTCTTATCGACGATTCTTAATTCTAAATATAATTGTAATGCCAAGTTGAAAGGGGGAAATGTCAAGAACTACGAAACAGATCAGCAGTAAACGCTGTTTTGATTCGTGTATCTTGTTGTTCTTTTTTTCTAAACTAAATTTGAGTAGTTGAGATCTAAAATTAGTGCTGGAATGAACTTTTTTTATTGTGTAGATTGTTATTATGTTTTGTACATGACCCAATCCCGCCAGTTTACGGTCAAACATGACAAACAGCTCTGGTGGGAAATCGAAATCGGGCCAGGAGCACGCACACCAACATAAACATGATTAACAATTAATAATAAATAATAAATAAAAAAAATAATTAACAAAAAAAAAAAAAAAAAAAAAAATCGGAAAAAATCAAAAAAAAAAAAAAAATCAGCCCCCCCCCCAAAAAAAATAAATAAATAAATAAAACTAAAAACTAAAAACTTTGAAGCTATGGACTAAGACAGTATGGCTTATCAAAAAATGGCGCACTTCCCCCAACCTACTCCTCTGAAGGCTGCCCGATGACATCATAAGGGAAGCCTATTCCAGCTCTTCTAACGCCAGGGGAAGGGGATACTGTATGGAGTAGCGATGCACTTACTCTAAATAAGTATTACTATGCTTAACACAATTTTAGAGCAATATTGAATAATGTTCTTAGCTACAAACCAGCTTCTTCCTTCCTTGCAAATATAGTTATTTGACAGCATACTTTGATTGGAACTTACGTTACAATTTCTTTTCTTTTTTTTCTTCTTTTTTTGTGATTTGTCGATTAAAGAAAAAACAATATTTTACAAAAACACAATAAAACAAAAATAAACAAACTCCATATCCAAACCGGATATTTAAACATTAATTGTTAATGATGTGAGACAGCCGTGTGTTCTTTTTCTATCACAAATCTACAGTTTCCATTAAAAAATATCGATCATAAAAACCGAATAAACTTCCACTATCAACAAGTGCATTTTTAATGAGCTTCGATTCTGTAACTCGGGGCGGGTGTATTCGATTTCAAGTAACCGAAATATGATTCTCTGCGTTGTATTGACTTTCAGGTTAAAGGGCGTGTTTTCATCCTGGCTTTATGAAATTAAACCATAATAGATGACAATTAACATTTCGGTTTACCGCTGAATTGACAGAAAAGAAAGTTAATCATTTAGTTCATACATTAGTTGAAGAATTGGCATGGCGGGTTTGGTACAGAAAAAAAAAATAAAGAAGACGTGTAATCAATAGTAAGGAAAGGGAAGGAATCAGTCTGGAAGGAACTTGGATAACAACAGAAGAAGTCAAATTGCCACTCACTGAAACAAACGAGACGGGTGTCTTGTAAATGTTTTAGTAAAGTAGGGGTTTCGCCATTATCAACAGCTATTATATACCTTATCTTGATTCAAAGAGAGTAACCATACCAGTATCATTAGTTTGCCAACATTGACAATGGTGTACCTTATCTTGATTCAAAGATAGTATAAGCATATCGGTAACATTAGTTTGCTAACATTGCCAATGATGTACCTTATCTTGATTCAAAGAGAGTAACCCTACCAGTATCATTAGTTTGCCAACATTACCAATGTTGTACCTTATCTTGATTCAAATATAGTATAATCATATCGGTAACAGTAGTTTGCTAACATTGCCAATTATGTACCTTATCTTGATTCAAAGAGAGTAAGCATACCAGTAACAATAGTTTGCCAACATTACCAATGTTCTACCTTGTCTTGATTAAAAGAAACCGTACAAATAACAGTGCCATTATAGTTTGCCAACGTTACCAATGCAACACATGCTCCTAACTCAACCATACTAAGCATAGTTATTGGTAACGCCACTTTCTCAGTACGTCATACATCTTCTTTAAAGAAATCAATCTTGCCGTGAAGCAGAACCCCGAATGTACCTCAATTGTATCAGAATGGCCGAGACCTTGATGAGGGTCACGTGACACATCAATAGATTCACCCTGACAAAAACCCAGGCCATAAATGAATTAATGCATTTGCGTCGATTTTTTGAATTATTGACTAGGCTGGGTGAATGGAGGTGCGGTCACTATCTCTCAAATTACAGACAATTACAACTAAAACCCAAGGGTGAGATGCTCTCATCTGATTATGTGTAACTCATACTACAAGTCCCTTTTTTGTTTCTTTTTTTTTTTAGGACAGTACATCATTTTCTCAACTAGGATTTCAAAAATATGATTTTGACGTTATAATGGTTCCTTATAAACGTAAAGCATAAACCAAAGTAATAAACAAGAAAACCAAAATGGATGAGTTCGTTCTAAATTTCAAAAGCTTACTTCAACCTCTTCTTGGTCGTAGTCGGTTTCATTTTCTTTGGCTGTTCAGTATTTATTTGACTAATGGAAACAAGTAAAAAAAAAAAATAACGAACAAATTGTCAACCAAATAAGTTCGAATTCGAACGGGATTTAAAAATGTAAAAGTTTCGTGCATCAACGGAATGCTAAAATGAGATGCTTATATCATTGAGTTAGTTTTTGTTGTTGTCTTTGTTTTTTCCGAAATAAGCATAATCTCAACGCTCCTAAGAAAATATAAATAATAATAAATAAAATAAAAATGAATGATTCTTTTCTTTAACATTTCTGAATTCATATGGAAATTACTATTTTCCTTATGCTACCTAGCCCTTGGTGATACAAAAACACAAATTCTGAATCACAAAAAGTAAAACAAAAAATTATAATAACATAAAGAACAGAAAAGAAAAGAAAAGAAAAAAAAGAAAGAAAAAAAAAGAAAAAAAAAAGCATATCCACTTAAATGTTTATATATATATATATATATATATATATTTCTTTTTTTTCCTTAATTATCATGGTTGGATTAATAGCTAAGATTCCTCTCTGAAGTATGGAGTATTGAACTTACATCTCAAGAAGATCATTTCCCCATCGGTGGTACAGCATATCCGCAGTCCAGAAACTACTCCTTATTTGTTGCTGAAAGACACTGTCGCTCATAATGCCACTTTTCTTCCTCAGTTTCAATCTCCGTCCCAAGTCTCTCTTAAGATCGGCAAGCACCAACTCCTTCTCATCTTGGAATCGTGCCTCTAACCCCGCCCTGGTGGACGTGGAAGATCGCGGCACCTCGACTTCATCTGCTTGTCCTTTTACAATCGTTGAGTTCTTGTCCTGGAAGCCCAACGAAGCGAAGCTCTCGTCTTGGTCAGCGTTCTTGGAGGAAAGCTGGGCGTGGTGATGCAATTGACCGTGTTGCCTTGATCTTTCTCCAGTCCCACTTGAGACAGAATCTTCGCTTTCTGTGCAACCATGCTCTTTATTCGATTCCAAGTCGAGCGGACGAACGCAATCTTTTTTCTTCCTGGTTTCTTTGAGAAGGAAGTGCTGCCCACTTTCCATGATTGTTTTCGGTTGGGTACTTTCATCACATTTACAGAGACGGGATGGGTTGTCCAAATCAACTCTTTCCATCGACAGGCTCTGAAATTTATCAGTAACCGCTGTGTCAGGGGTAATTTCTGGACTTCGAACTCTGTCCTCGGCATGAGAGTCATAGTAGTCAGTGACTGAAAGCCTCTCGCTGGTTTCATCGGTAAAGTTTTTCCCTACTTGACAAACTTCTAATCCGTCATCCCCGGGTGACATTTTAGTCTCTGCTTCCTGCAATCTATCGTTGTCTGAATTTCTCTTCAACAGGGGCCCTGCAACATCCATTTTAAGGTGCTGGTTACGGTCAACAGGTACACTGTTCTTGGCAAATCTAGATGTAGGGAAGGCGCTTGCTGGACGTACCCTGTATGACCGGGTTTGGCCAGGTGATGGGCGTGCGCTAGCAGGTCTGGGAGGTCTTTGACGGGCACTGGAAGGCCTCTCAGAGCTAGGTCTGGAGATTAAGAACTTATCACTCGTTTGAAAGATCTCTGCTATGTACTCGCTCGCAAAGGAAGGTTGCGGGGAAGGACACCGGCTCGGGCTGTTGATGGAGAATTTACGGCAGGTCGAGTCTTCTGGACTGGTCAGCGATACCCAACTCTTTGAAGACGCGCTAACCCGTGAGAGGTGCTTCCTGGCCGCAAGGGACCCACTCTTCGGCCGAGCCCCCGAATGCACCTCGTGCAGATTCGGATGGCTGTCGTAAAGATTCGGGTGGCTCACAGGAAGAGCTATAGACTTGCGCCTAGTCCTTGTGAAGCTGTGAGACGTTGTGTTCTTGGTCATTCCTGAATGCTTTGTTTCAATATTTAGAGAACAGCTGGATTTGTCAGTCGGGTTCGGATTCCAGGCCCAGGTTAGTTGAGAGTCATTCTGCTCTTGAAAACCATCATCGCCGATCTCCTCTCGTCTAATTCTCGACAACGGCTGAGCTTCTCGATTTGTAGTGACTTTAGATTTAATTGAATCTGCATCTTGTCTTGATCCGCTTGAACTTTTTGTGTTTACATTTATATTACGTTTTGTTTTTGCAGGCGTGGCTCTTCTTGGTTTAGCAAATGATGAACTGTGTCCAGTTGTGATTTTATTTGGTTCTTTCGTGCGTTGTGGTTGTTTGTAGTTCCGTCCAGGAGGCGGTCCGGAACTCCGCGGTGGTGCGTTCTTTGGAAGATACTTCGTGGTTCTACCGGGTGTATTTGCAGTCTGAACAGCCGCTATAGGATCCTGCGATCCGGTAGAGGTAGATATTGGCACCACATAGGGAACGGGTACCGGGGCTGGCTGGTGGGACGCTGGGCCGGACAGGGGACTCACATCAGCTTGCAAATTTCCCTGTTGAATAACCGGAATGGTCCTCCTGGTCCGCCATAAAACCATATTGCTTGTTGTTGTTCCTTACCTAATCTGCCAAAACAAGAATAGAGATAACCTATTGATAACATTGCCAATTAGATACGTTGCCTAGGTTGATACAATTTGATTCATGTTTACAATACAAATGCCAATTTAGAAGCAAGAAACATACGTTTCAAATTGTTATTGATTTTAAATACATATACATGGAAAGAAAATAAAAGCACCAACATGAATCAATGCATAACCAGTCTGGTTTAGGTTCAGGGGGAAATTTGTACTCGTAAATATGTAAACTTGATTAAGTACCACTGACAAATATACATAAAGCCTACATGAGTTCAAGTTGAATTTACACGAGTTAAAGGTGTTGAAGTTAACGTTTAATGGTAGGGTTAACATGACTTAGTCAACCCCCCCCCCCACCTCGACTACGCTTCTGCTTCATGGGACCCCTACACATCTAAAAATAAATATTGCATGGAGAGAGTCCAGAGACAAGCTGCCCGCTTCGTCACAAACACGTATGGTAAAGACTCTAGCATTACAAAGATCACGAACACCCTCAAATTAGAGCCCCTCAAAACCAGACGTGAGGCTCATCGCCTAACATCCCTTTACCAGATGATCAACAATAAACGGGACATAAATTACAATAACTACATAACTCCAAAACCTGTATAAGAAAGAAGAGGCCATTCAAACCAGTTCACAGTCCCCACCGCAACCACCGATGTCTTTGCAAACTCCTTCTTCCCACGCACCACCCAAACTTGGAACCGACTACAACAATCAACCATCTCCTAGCCCGACCCAGTCAAATTTAATACAGTCCTCCTCTCTGACCCCTCATTCGCCAAAATAGTTTAGTTCACCCTCGGCGAACCTCCAGTTTAAACTTCTTTAAGGAGATTTATTTTTTTGGAGGAAACATATACCAAGTAACGATTCCCTTTTTGAGGAATTTTCACAGCAGATTTTGGGGGTTTTATACCATTTGCTTTTTCATGTGGGTAAATTTGTGTTCATCCTTTAGTTTTCAATATAAAGCACAGTCACCGTAAAACTAACCTGTAAAAACGTATTCTGTATCGATTTATTGGTGATCAAGTTTTAATTCAACTGACTAAAACGGTTTATGTTTTGTGAGGCATTTATGTGACAATCAAAATAAGCATTGGTGATAGTGGTGGCGGTCTGACAATGCTACTCTCTCACCTTTGACAACATTTCAGATGGAAATATTTCTCTTAGGATTAATAATAGTATGAACTTTATGACCAATGAGCTTTCAGAGGGAAATATTTCTCTGGAGGATTGGTACTGGTATGAACTTTAGAATCAGTGAGTTTTCAGAGGGAAATATTTCTCTGGAGGATTGGTACTGGTATGAACTTTAGAATCAGTGAACTTTCAGATGGAAATATTTCTCTGGAGGATTGGTATTGGTATGAACTTTAGAATCAGTGAGTTTTCAGATGGAAATATTTCTCTGGAGGATTGGTACTGGTATGAGCTTTAGAATCAGTGAACTTTCAGATGGAAATATTTCTCTGGAGGATTGGTACTGGTATGAACTTTAGAATCAGTGAACTTTCAGATGGAAATATTTCTCTGGAGGATTGGTATTGGTATGAACTTTAGAATCAGTGAGTTTTCAGAGGGAAAAATTTCTCTGGAGGATTGGTACTGGTATGAGCTTTAGAATCAGTGAACTTTCAGATGGAAATATTTATCTGGAGGATTGGTACTGGTATGGAACTTGGAATCAATGAGTTTTTAAGTCGACTTTTGTTGTTGAGGATTACCAATACTGTGTCTTGAATTTAAACAAGATTAATAGCTACATGTCTTGTACGATCAATATGAATGTTATCATAAATTTACAGTAGTTTTTTTTCCCCCTTATTATTTTTTTTTTTAAGTCTCTGTGTTTACTTAACAACACGTGTGGAGAATCCCGGGCGCCTGTTGCTATCAAACAATAACAGTGGATACGAATAAAGTCGAACTCTCCAAAGAATGGACTTACTTTTGTCAATATACAATTTATCTTAATAACATTTTGACGATGTTAAACAAACTGAGTAGCGGTTTTGACTCGCAAAATAAATATCACCCACCAAGGTACACATTAAAGGGGGCACACCGGCTTCGTTGGGCTATTTGGGCTACAAAATAGGCTAACATATGACTTCAAAGGTCTTCCAGGAATGGGGAAGAATGGTTCCTAAAAGAAACCATCAAATTTTGCCGTTTTCGAGCATTTTTCAAAAAAACGTTTTATCCGAACCCAAAAAGTGGTTCGGATAAATCACGTGATCTTCGGAGTTAGTTTTACTTCCAGCCGTAAAAAAGTAAATTACTGAACCAAATTTAAATCTTTATTTTTACAATTATTTATGAGTATTTGACAAAAAAAGACTGTGTATTCAGATTATTGATACAATTTGTAAATAATTATGAAAAATTGAACGTAATAATCATTCGCATTTAGAGAGTCAATGCAACCGAAGCGTGTTTTACGGCGCACCAGCGTGGGAGCTAGCGGAACGTAAACCTTGGGGCATACCCCGTACAGCCGGTGCCGCGTCTCGTTGGGCCAGAGAGACAAACCCCGGGGCATGAACTCCCCAGCTTGCCGGTCTAGCCGTAAGCTTAGGAGCTTGTCGAAGGGGGTAGGGTGCCAGACCAACAATTACGTTTTTTACGACTGTTTTAGTCTGTACCCCTAGCTATTATCCCCTAACTATTGTAACGTGTTGCCTGCGTTATCACACACGCGAGACGACGACGGGGAATGTTTATCCATGGAGGTAGAAATTAGACTAATTTCTACCTACATGGTTTATCCCATACAGCTGATCTATCTACTGCTATGATAACTGCATAATGTCCCCCCCCCCCCCCCAAATTGCCGCAACAACAAAAACCGGTGGCGTTGGCTGTGGCCGGCCATTGAAGTCATCGCCCGAAAAACAGGAGAATGCCATCTCTAAAGCTGCCAGGAGAAAGGCAATCCGTTTGCAGCGAAGGCGGAAGGCTCGCTTGGCACATGCTGGCTTTCCCTTTGGATTTATCGTGTTTTTTTTTTTTTTTTTTTTTTACTTGTTACTTTTCGTTGGACCGCCTTCTGGTTTTTCCTTGCGATGTTTTTTGTACCGATCCTTGGATGTCGAAGAAACGTTCCCCATTGCAAGTAAGTTCGTCCAGTTCGTCGTACACAGAATACAAACTGTCCGTTTATGTCTGTTTTTTATTTACACGTGAATTTGAAAATTGTACAAGAGGCAGAATCAAAGACATTTGACAGGGGGAGGGGGCTGGAAGAGCATAATAGGGCGTGCTATGTCTGAATAATCAGACGTATACAGCACCACGACGACGATTATGTATTTTTTATTTACACGTGAATTTGTGCTGGATGGATATAAAGTCTGGATCCCCATGCCTAGCTATTGTAATAATTCATACTTAAACAGCACCAGTCTACTTACAACATTGCGCAACATTGTCACGTAAACTTGACAGTTGTAACGGCTGGAAAAGCGTATAAGCTGACCTTTGACCGTGTTTTGTTTTTTACACATTATTCGTTAATTACGTGATATTTTGATGATTTTTTTACAACAACCATTAAAATATTATTGTCTGTTATTCCACATCACTAAATTAGGTAAACACTAAGCCGGTGTGTCCCTTTAAACAAGATACTACCCCACGCTAAGATTCAGATAAATGAATACATTTTGAAGTAGACTATACAATTACAACACTTCCCATGTAAAAAATATAAAAAGATATATTTGTATTGTGGTGTACATGTTGTTGTATAAAACACATAAATGTTGTCATTTTTTCCTTGTTTCAAGTAGTCCATCAACGGGCCAGGAACAACTAGACGTGTATTTCGTACACCATTGAACATATTAACGTTTTAACTTTAATTTAGAGTTATTAAACGTTATTAGGAAGACGGTCCAAAATGTAGCTTTGTTTTATAACTTAAAAAGAAAATAATAATAATAAAAACAATAAAATAAAACCTAACAGGAAATAAAACGTAAAATTTACGGATGTTTACAATTATTCTGTACAAGAAAAATGTCTTGTATACATTTTTGAAAGTGTGATGTTTTGGTGGCAGTATCCGACAACATGTTGAATCAGACTTATCAATTTATTTGTAATACTTCTTTTAGGAAGAATGTGAATAAAATCGAACCAGCACTCTACTAGGACCTCAGTCATAATCCTACCAGGCAGTGGCGTAGCCAAGGGGCGAGGGGGGGGGGGGCAAATGGGGCATACTCCCCCTTTGTAACACCATGCCCCCGTGAGCCAGGCCACATTGAAATAATATGCTCCAATCAAGCATTTTTAACTGACACTGTCCCTTTTACAAATAGCTCCCCCCCCCCCCCCCCCCCACCGTTGCCCCACCACCCTTGCTGCTATCCGGGTGACATCACACTCCTTTTATAGTATTTTGATAAAAACAAAAACAAACATGGCGTATGGATACAGCGATTGTTTACTTCATTCGTCACACAACCGACCATGTACAAAAACTCACCTTTAAGAAAAACCGGAATAACTCTTTTCCTGCGAAGGCTAATTTGCTCTTATGGTGACTTAATGCACACGTGCTCCCAGCAGTTCGTCATTCGCAACACACTCCCCGACTCTGTGGGTACTTGAAGACTCGTAAATGCTGGAAAGGGCACGGGTGGGCAAACCTTATTTCAGACAGACTCTAAACTTCCGGCATGTCTTGCTCAGGCAAAAAAGTAGTTAATGTTCAACTGATATTCCCCCTCAAATCAAGCTGAAGTTTTGCATGGCTTTCGTTAAGTCATGAGCAGAAGAAAAACAAAAACGTAATAGCTCTGCATGCTGTACACACAGCCAACAGTAGTCTACCTCATGTCCGGATGGGGGTGACCATCAATTTACTGTGCGTTAATACTTTCGTAAATTCCTGTCAAGTTTTCAATACACGTCAATAACCTGCATTGCGTGCGCCATTATAAGTCTCGGTAAGCTTACAATCCAATAATACACCAATGACCAGAGACCATACATGGGTATCAGGCCCTTTTTGCTGTTTTTCTAAGAGTTCACTAAAGTCGCTTAATCTCCTTTGAATGGTGTTTGTGTACATCGCCAAGCGACTGTTACGCGGCTGCCCGATCGATACGATCAATGGCGTTCTTGTATTGGAATCTAAACGACCCGTTGTAAACATTACATGACTCTTACCAAACTTTATCAACTGGGAACTCCTTGTAGTTGGGACAGAAATATGAACACTGTCCAATCGCATAAAATTCGAGTAAAAAGGAGAAAGAAAAAAATAACAACAACAACAACAACAACAACAACAACAACAACAACAACAACAACAACAACAACAACAACAACAACAAAATAAATAAATAAATGAATAAATAAATAAAAACAAAATAATTTAAAATTTATCTGGCCTACTATTTTCATTCTGTCTGGCAGGCTCCTTTTATCAATCTACCCTTTCTAGCCAGTTTCATATAAATGGGCTCCTCCATTAGGTGTATATATGTAAATATTATTTTCTTTGTTACCGATTTTTTTTTCTTTAGAAGTACTATTATTATTAATGATGTTTTTTTGGATAATTGCTATATGAATGATGTTCTGTAATTATTTCTTGTTCTGTATTGTATCTATGTGTACGTTTGATGAGTGTCTCGAATAAAGAAGCTGTGTAGCTTCAATGCAAGAGAAATAAAAATAAATAAAAATACAAGAAATAAATACATTAATAAAAATGAAATAGAATAAAAAGGGAAACATGCAGTCTTTTTTAAGGAAAGTTATAACACCGCAGTTTACAAAATATATTTTGCGTTCAGATTTCTAAGAAGGAAAACAATGAACTGGAATTTAATATTTCAAGGAAATACACTTAGCTACAGGGAGGAAATTTGTATGGTAAGTTGAAATGGTGACGTAATAAGGTCAGACGTAATTCAGTAACATCTCAGATTTTTTCTTTCTTTCTTTCTTTTTTTTTTTTTTTGTAAAATCAATTTGTCTCAAAATTAAATTCCAAATTGCAAAATTTTATATTCAAATATTTACACAGAAGGTCAATCTAACAAAGACGTTTATAGGGACACAGGCGTGCAAATTAGATGAGATACAGAATGAAACAGGGGCAATTATGGCATATTCAGGAGCACCAGTCTAGAATGGAAGAACCTTTAGAAAACAAGAAACTGGACTGATTGAACTTGACATATTCAAGCGACATATGCCTTGGTGGATACCGGTGCTAAGATATCATTGTTATTATTATTAAATTATATCGGACAATACGGAAGCGTATTGCCGCCACGTGAAAAAAAAAAAAAAAAAAAAAAAATCCTCACTCTTATCGTGTACGACACGATAGTTATTGTGTACGCACACTGATGTTTTTTTTATACATGTGGCGGCAATACGTTCCCGTATGACATAAGGAGAACGGAGCAGGACAAGCAGACAAGTAAAGCAAAGGTGGCTTAATGAAATATGGATGAATTAGAAACAAGAAACTCTCAAAAACACAGGGTGATAAAGGAGAAGAAGCTGCTCTAGATAATTAGAGACAAGACGTCTTTTGTCGTAGTTCTTGTGATATTTGTTAACATCTTACCGTCATATAATTTCAAGGTAGAATACAGGATTGGTATTCATCAAACGATTGTGTTTTAGTATCAGTCTGAAAGCTTACTGATTATGAAGTTCATACCAGTACCAATCTTCCATAGAAATATGTCTATCTGAAATACTGGCACAGTTGAGAAAACATAATTTGAAGACTCCAATTTTATTTTCGGTTGTAACAATCGAAAGTGTGGACTTTTTTTATTTTTTTTATTTTTTTTTAAACTATTTTCTCCTGACTCGGACGACGGATTGAGCCAAAACTTCCGCAGGGTTGTTTTTGTCATGTGTTAGTTGAATCACACAAAGTAAAAACGCTGCACCATCAGATTTACCAATCCTGTAGTTTTACTTTAAACTGTACGCTTTCTTTGAAGAAAATGTCCCTTTAACAATTCTTCCGTCCTACATATATTTCCAGTTGTCAAATATTTGAATATGATAAGGACTTTTAACGATAACAGGCTAATAAATTTCAAATAACTTTACCGGTAAAACTTCGTTTCCGGTGGGAGCGTCAATAATGACACCACATTAAATTCCGAAATTCATGAATTTAACATGATGTTTTCACGAAACAGATTAAATGGAAATTAACTATTAACGCGGATTTAAACGGAAGAACTGTCAGCGAAGAAACGCAGCTTATGTTCAATACCCCCATATGCGAAACCGAAAAAAAAAACAAAAACAAAAAACATGTTTGACACCAAGTCTTTTGACGTAGTTCCACGGCAATTATTTGAACAACTCGCCCACGATTCAAACTCTAAACTTCTAAACTATTTGCTTCTTGTTTTTGCAGTCTTGACTTGAGAATAAAATTTCCATTCTTGAAACTGACAGTTCACTGTTCGGGAATAGACTTTGCAAGTATCATGCCTAGTCGAACAGAGGGACACATTCAAGTGCTCGATTGTATTAAGCAAGGTTCAAAAAAGGTTCCGGGAGTAGAATAATCACTAGACCTGAAAAGTCTATTCGGTAAGCAACTATGGTTTTACCAGTATCACAAACCATACTGAAATAAATGCTGTGATGACAGCTGAAAAATCAGCCACCAATTTATCTGCCTGTGATGCAGCGGGACTAACATTTTCATAAGGTCTTGTTGCATGTTGAGTGGAGGTCTAGTGCGTCAAACTCAAGTTCCGATGGCTGTGTCGTCATAGTTTGGGTTCGAATCCCGGGCGTGATACCGATGTACTTGGATAAAAACGCTTCAACCATAATTGCTTCTCAACATCCAGGAGTAAATGGGTAACTGCGTTGCACAGCAAGCGGATAACTTTGTCTCACGTGGGATTGGAGAAAGATGCAAGACTAGAGGGTCGTTTGGATCACCACGCCAAGCTTTGTTCTGATGCATGTGTACTGTGCTAAAAACACTTAACCATAGTTGCTTCTCATCACCCAGGAGTATATGGGTAACCGCGAGAGTAGAGATTGTGGATGTGAATGGCATCCTTTTCACCCATTTGGCTGCCGGTGATGCATCCTCCAAAGGTTGATGATGTATCGATAATGCTTTTTAAGAGCCAATGAACAAGGTTTAGCTATGAACCGAGGACTTCAGTGTATCTCATTATACAAAATGCCTAACAGACCTCATGCATTCTCCGCCATCTTTGAGGTAAAACGAAGCACCCAACGTGCGTTGGGGCTGTTTTGACTTCAGCGCGAGGGTGTCCTTTCATGTACTAAATGTTCATAGCGACGTCATACGCATATGTGTTGTTTTGTTTTGCCTTTTGAAATAAATATTTTGATTCCCTAAATTTAATTTTATTTCAAAAAGTCGTAATACTTTGACTTGTACACCAATTTGGCTTAGACAGAATCATGTGAGTTATCAAGCCACAGAGTAAAATGATTTTCAATAACGAACTGTGAGTAGATTCATGCAAAGGACAATTGACATGGTTCCGTGTCACCACAAATCGATAATGACATGTGTTGAAAACGCTTTCCCAAGGTTTTGATCTCTGTCCGTGAAAGTGTGGATGATCCTGGCTCTCGGTAAAGGCACATTAATCGAATTAATCAATCCCGATGAAGCTTCATCCATTAGGGTTTATCAGACAGGTTTATTGATCTGCTAGTGCTGTATTATGGTAAAGTGTTTGACAGCTCTCTTGCTATGTTAGGCAGTTAGTAGTTTCTTTTGTTACTCAGAAGTGGTCTCCAAAGAAAAAGAAATCTAACCCTGGGGCCGTATCACACGAGGCAACCAGGCAACAAGCTCTGAGCAGTTTACAAGAAGATGGAGATGGGGATGGCGATGATGCTGGTGGTATTAACAAAGGACAAGAAAAACAATTCATATGAATTTTCAGCTAACCTGGAAGAACATTTTATGTCGAGCTCTAGAGGTGTTTCCTTGGCGTGCATTGCAGGTGGTTACGTCCGGGTTTCCCATGACAAACTGCCCCGTGTGGCATCAACGACTTCGAAATCAGTCGCCTTTCAAAAATGACTTTGGAAATGGGGGAAAAGAAAGCCACACATAATGGCAAACAACACTTTGTTTGCCAAGATAAAATGTTTTATTGACGCCTTCTCTAAACGGGGCATTTTGAGCTCCTACAGGCCAGCCAGACTGTCTGTGACAATCCATTATTGAAGTCCAGACGGTCCCTACTGCATATAACTTGGACTGGCCTAACAAGACCTGCGATATTTAGGATAGGTCTGAGCAATATTGGACAAAGTCCCAACTGAAATATTGACAAGGCCAGCTAGAAACGGATGCTGCTGAGACCCTCCCCCACAATGTTTTAATTTATTTTCTTCCTTTCTTATTTTTTTTTCTTTTTAGCTGATTTATTTTGATGTGACATTTTCATCATTTTTAGGTGTTCGGCTACCAGCCGAAAAACCATTGTTGTTGTTCTGTTTTTTTTCCCCTCGTCTTCTTCTTCCCTATGAACCCAATTAAAAAAAAAAAAAATGAAGCTTGTATGAACTTGAAACTTATCATAAACATGAACCTTATTGAAAAACCGCAACTTTTTTGGAATGGTGACGTCATTGATGACGTCATTACGTTAAATAAACGTTTAATAAGTTGAACATTCATATCTTAAGAACCAGACACGCTACGTTCAAGATTCTTCCACGACATGAAACCTCTTGTAATGATATACAAATGCGGTGCACAACTTGTCCTTATTTGACCTTCACTTCCGGTCGAAAGCCCATTGCTGAAATAAATCAATTTAAAGCCTCACCTCAACATTGGTAAATGTCTGTAAATGCTTCCGTTCTTTGCACAAAGACAAATGTAATATAACCAACCTGTGAGAATTGCAGCTATTTTCTCTGTTTCATTTGAGAGAAAACTGTAAAAACGCTTTTGGCATTTTTGAATGCATGTTTAGGCAAAGTTTTCTTCTCACATGAGACGAAAATTTGTTTTTTTATATATATATCGGCAGCACGGTTCGGCTTCTGACTGGTCCCCCCGAGCAAAGTAGATTTGGTATTGCACATAGGACCGCCCACCAACTATAAGGGCTGGTTAGCTCAGTTGGTAGAGCGCTCGTACGGTATTCGAGAGGTCGCGGGTTCGAGTCCGGCATCAGCCAAATTTTCTTTGCTCACGCTATTTATTTATAATATTCTCCCAGTCAGTTTCTCATGTCCTTTCTCTGTGTAAATCCACGTAAAAAGCTGTATCCATTCGTTGTGTATCCCCGCTACTGCCGTTTACCAGGTTATTTGCATCTTAACCGGGGTAGTGATCCCTGGCTTATCGGCAGCACGGTTCGGCTTCTGACTGGTCCCCCCGAGCAAAGTAGATTTGGTATTGCACATAGGACCGCCCACCAACTATAAGGGCTGGTTAGCTCAGTTGGTAGAGCGCTCGTACGGTATTCGAGAGGTCGCGGGTTCGAGTCCGGCATCAGCCAAATTTTCTTTGCTCACGCTATTTATTTATATATATATATATATATATATATATATATATAATATATTTTAAAGTATTCACAGCAGTACGATGTATTTGAATTGTATGGATACAAAAATAACAGTAAAGAAAAAAAAATAAACATAGAAAGAACGAATGGAACAAAAATAGATACAAAAGAAGAAGAAAACAAAACAAACAAACAAACAAACAATCGTATTGTTGTCACTAACTCAGCCACGCATTCTCAATTGGTGTGACCTAACCCTAAAGATATTACCGCTCAACGGTTTCTCAACTTCTTCTTTCTACGGAGTGTTCCACCTCAGAAGGGAAATCTTCATTTCCGATCAGAGGGAGTTTTTTAGGGAATACTTTACGAAAGGTAGTGTCACTTAATGCCACTTAGGTCTTTTTGAAAAACATTTCCAGGGTGTTAATCGAGCACCAACCTTGCTGTTGGACACAGCCTTTTGCTTCAACGGTCATTTCCGCTGAGGCAATCGCATAACCGTCTCTTCTTGCTTCACTTGTGAAGTTCTTGCTCAATACTTGCTGGGAGCATACCCCAATCCTTACCCCCCCCCCCCCCAACACAAACTTCGCCACCAAGTTGACTTCAGGTTAGTGGTATCAAATAAGTCAATATGAATGGGGATCACCCTGTGCTGCTTACGCCCGGGGTAGCCAGTGCAGCGAAGCGTGTTCAAGCTGGTTAAAATAAAAAAAAATATATATATATATATATATAAAATGGGAGAGCTGACCTGAAACAGGCATTTTATTTTAAACACCTGCGAGTTCTTATGAAGCTAACCGTAAAAAGGTTCAATTTAATTGGGTATGAGTGGGTAAGTGTTATGTAAAATTCCATGGTGAATTACACGTGACCGTTTATCACTGTATGTTATTATTTGCGGTCCAAGATAAAATTTGTTTTGCTAGTTTGTGATTTTTTTTTTTTTTTTTTTTTTTTTTTGAATTAATCGAGCCGCTGTGTTTTGAATAATTGCATTAGCTGTAAGGGTTTAACTGAGTACAGGCCCTGATAGTGTTTGGGTGTATGTTTCTATGTTTTGTAATAGGTTTATAGTTATGCTTTAGTTAATACTATTCACGTTTTGCTACGTATTTATTTATCCGTTTATTTAGTTATTTATGTATTTATTCATTTATTTATTGTTTTATGTATTCATTTATTTATCTGTACTGTAAAGAAAGAAAATTTGAGAATTACGTTAACTATGTATAAGGGTTATACTTTCTGTTAATTTAACGAACATGCTATTTTTCTTTATCATTTTCTCCCATCAATTTGTTAAATGTTGTTAAGACTTGGAATCAACTTTTTGTAATTGATTTGAATAATCATAACACACCAATATTGTATATGGTACAAAACGCATTTTCATAACAATAATGAAAGTGTTAACAAATATTTTAAGATGTTTGTTTTAACAACTGTATACACAAAAAGTACAACATTAAATATTTAAAATATCAATAAGACAAGTGACTCAACCTTCTTTTTACAATGTTACCTTAACTAGTGTGGATTTCACAATGCGCTAAGACTAGTCTTATCTCGAGTTAGGACGAGTAACTAGTCCTAACTTATATAGGACTTGTCAGAAGTTCGGACTATTCCTAAATTAGGACTAGTTTTGTGAAATTCACCCAAAACCTGACGTGTTACACACACACACATTACAAAGTTTTGTAACTCACAATAAGTACTGACTGGGCTTTTTAGAGGAGGAAATATCATTATTTGGTAACGTTGATATTACATTCAACAATCAATCAAGTGGTTAGGATTTTAAGAAATAAGTTTGTCTATAAACTTAAAAGAAGGACATAACTTGGCAATTAGTCCACAAATTCATGGCCATAAAAGCTTACTCAGTAATAAGCACTGGAGTGCTTTTGATAGTATAAAACACTGTGAGAAACGATTCCTTGCGAAGTAATGCAGTTTTATGGAAGATATTTTTCTGCCCATAAATTGAATCTGATAAACAATTCATGCATAAATCGTTTCTCACGTAATGAAAAACGTGCATTTTCAGCACTTTCGGATCCTTCTGCTCGGAAATAACCGCTTCAGATTTTCGCCGATATCTCGGAAACGCTACTATCTTTTGAAGCAACATTTTCGATGGTTAGTTTCATTGTATACACCTACAATTATATAGGATTGAGACAAACGCCCTGTTCCAAAACACCAAAGGTATTCTTCGCTTTTAAAGCAATAGATTCCACAATACGGATCAAAAGCTACCGAGACTTCTTCACCAAGCCTTCACTTCAATGAACCCAGGGAAATGCCACAACAAATTAGGGTTAAATAAGGCGCACCGGACGCGCTGTACGTCGGCGGTCACCAACCCGCCAAATCACCGTGGTGGAAAAGGGACTTTTACACGCCACCATTATGGCTGGTTAACTCTCTGTGGTTGTTAACGCTAATAGCTTTTGAAAGGTCGTCTGGAACTGGTTGCAGGCGTTGTGATTTATCTGTAATTGAATTTCGCTTGCGTCGCGCTGCCTTGTCTCACCCATTAAGGATTACAACACTGTCTTGATCTCAATCCGCTCAGAGCACGGTTGTTGGGGGCGCCCTTTCCTCATTAGCCACTCCATCTTTCTTCTTTCTTATCGCATAAACATAAGCAAAAATCAGTTAATCAAAATTGCAACGAGGGACTTAAACAGGACTTAAATGTCTTATAATAATATCCAAATCCATTTGGTGCGGGGTTTATGGGGGCGCCCTTTCCTTGTTAGAAAACCATTTGCCCTTTACGATAATTCTCTCTTACTGCATGGAACTCGGCACTAAACAGGTTAAAACAGATTCTCTGCACTCTAAAAAACTTCCGGGTCAGAATATTGACCCAAATTCTGGGTCGCAGGGGGCCTGACCTAGAATCTGTGTCAAACTGACTGAAAAATGGGTCAAACTGACGCCGAATCCGAGTCACAATCCCAATCTTTAACCAGTGTCCGGGTCAGCCTGACCGAGGAATTTGTCAGGCCCTCTGGCACCCCGAATCTGGGTCAATTCTGACCCGGGATGCTTTAGAGTGTGTCTTATCTCAATCCATACAGTGCAGGGTGTCTGGGGCGCCATTTCCCTCATTAATAAACTTGTCGCCTGAACAAAACAAATAATCAATGTATCCTAATCTAATTAGTCTATCAACGCAAAATATACATCTTTACATCAATCAGCACAAGGCGCGATTGCTAAGAACGCCATTTACTTATTGAATTTGACTACTGCACGTATTAAGAGCATTTCACTCAAAGCCCCAGCTCAATAATGGTAAACTGACAGTAGTAAATGCTTCCATTCTTTGCACAAATCGAGATATTTGTAATAAAACCAACCTGTGAAAATATCAGCTCATTTCGTTGTTTCATTTGCGAGAAAACGGTAAAAATGTATTCAGCATTTTTGTACGTATTCCTGTAAGCAGAGTTTTCGTCTCACTGAGACGAAAACTAATTTTGGATCATGCTTCATTTATTATTGAAAAACGATAACAGGCAGAAATATTTCAAGGAAGGTTTTCTACCATCATTATCTTTATACCATGTAAGGTATATGTAAATCTGTGCACATTTATTTTTTTCTTTTTACCAATGTTGAGCTGGGGCTTTAAGGTAAAATACAGGATTGACAATAGTCCAATGTTTTTATTTAATACTATCAGTCTGAAAGCTTACTGATTATGAAGTTCATAATGTTACCAGTATCAATCTTCCATAGAGGTATGTTTGTCTGAAATAATGCCAAAGTCAAAAATCTAGAAATTGAAAAGCCATATTTTAATTTCGGTTGTAACAATTGAATTTAAGCACAATGAGTTTCCATGCGGAGAAGTGTGCATGTTTTTCACTATTTTCTCCTGACTCGGATGACGGATTGAGCCAAACTGTTCACTTATCTCCTCCTAATTACAGAAAAACAAAAATCAAATTTTCGGAAAATTTCAATTTTGAATCTCAACTGTTTTTGGATCTTTGGCCACGATCAGCATTTTCATTTTAACAGCTCTGAAATCCGGCCAAGATGGCACTTCAGAGATTCCGTAACCTGACGACTCGGGCTGCACTCGGCTGTTTTGATAAACAACAGCGGAGAGTGCGCGTTAACTTTCAAACTGCCAGAAACACTCTCTATTAATTTAACGCGATGTAGCCGTGGCATCGCTCGAGTCAAGTGCTTTCTAAAACACCACGGGCAAAAGATAACGAAGAACTACGAGACAGAAACTACGAGAGGGTAGTTATTCGTCATGGAAGGAAAGAAGGAGTGAGAAAGAAAGAGAAGAAAAAAAAACAAAAAAACAAAAAAAAAAAAAAACACTAATTATAAACATAGAAGAAGGAAATACTAAAATAAAATAAATATAAAAACGCGATTAGTTTTTTCAACATATATTACAAAATTATAACATCACTAATAAAATAAACATAACAAATAATAATAATAAAAAAATAATATAAACAAAATAAATAAATAAAAAAGTGTTTTTATTGCCATCGAATTTTGTCTGATTTGTTTTTGGATTTGTTTTTGACTTGGCACGTAAGGGCCTTGTGTTAAGCATGTGGGAAACTACAAAGTGTAGCCCAAATCTTGCAAAAAGGGGGGGGGGAAATAAAAACAAAACAAAAAAAAATAAACAAAATAAACAAAAATTAACAGATAATAAACAATAACAATATTGATAATCTAGTCCTAATTATGGCCTAACATTTGTATTCGTAATTGAATTTCAAAATTATTGATTTATTGATTGATTGATTGATTTATTTGTTTATTTATGTATTTATTTGTTTATTTGTTTATTGATTGATTGATTGATTGATTTTTTATTTATCTATCTATTTATTTATTTATTTATTTATTTATTTATTTACTTACTTACTTACGTACATCAAATTGTACACTTCATTGTTCTCGGAACGCAATTTTACACATTGCATGTACTTGATTACGAACGTCTTACCAGGCAAAAGACAAATACTGAACCAAAAAAAAAACGAAACAGTTGACTTCAAACCATCGTTTAGAGACAGATTACAGACACGATAGCTACCGTTTGATGATAATCCTTTCCACCCGCTCTCAATTTCATAATGATATACAAATAATCCAACCAGTCAAACTAAATCCACATCATACAGCCCTTGCAAATCTCACTATTATTCCCCCCTGTTACGAATACCACGTGTCTTATAGCTCTATTAAAATTGACCCAAACTAAGTTAAGCACGTATTTTACTTGCACCTTGCTCGATAAATTGGATAACTGGCCGTTAGGTTTAGCCAATTAAACTAGAAAGGCGTGCATAGATTATTTCCAATCGAGATTGTGCCGGAAACACCGCACACAATCACAGTACAATAATTTATCTTTTGGAACAATACAAACCTTTATTATTTCATTTATTATCTGATTTTATTTGATTTGTTTTCTTCAGGTTTGTATCATAATAGATACATTTTTAAATTAGTGTAACAGCAAAAATAATGTTACGTGTTTGTAAATCTTAAATTAAATGTCGGTTACGTTAATGTTATAGTTTCACCCACTACCAACTTTATCCCGTTTGAGTGTTAATACAATTTTAGTACTGTTGTTGTTGACGATGATCTTGTTGTTGTTATTGTTTTTGTTGTTGTTGTTGTTGTTGTTGTTGTTGTTGTTGTTGTTGTTGTTGTTGTTGTTGTTGTTGTTGTTGTTGTTGTTGTTGTTGTTGTTGTTGTTGTTGTTGTTGTTGTTGTTGTCGTCGTTATTGCTATTGTTGTTCTTGATCGTGTTATTGTTCTTGTTATTGTTGAGCTTGTTGTTCTTTTTCTTCTTTTGCTTCTCCTTCTTATTTTTGCTGTTGTTGATGTTGGTGCTGGTATTGTTTGTGTTGTTGTTGTTGATGATGTTTTGTTTTTGTTTTTGTGGTAGTTGTTGCTGTAGCTGATGCTGTTGTTGCTGTACTGCTGTTCTTGTTCTTGTTGTTCTTGTTTTCTTCTTCTTCTGCTTCTTCTTCTTCTTCTTGACGCTGTTGATGTTGTTGATGCTGTTGCTGTTGTTATTGCCGTTTTTTGTAATTGTTGGCAAAATTTAAAGACATTTGTTTACAGTCAGGTTTAATTTCTTGTACCAGGTTAAACTTTGGGCAGTTTGGCTTCAATGGGAATACCATCTGGACACCTGTTTACCTTACAGCGTGCATCAGACGATGGTTATTACCCACACTGCTATTAATTTTAATAAAACAGGCGAGAAAAAAAAAAAGTAATTAACCTGTGTCCTTTTAGGCTTGTTCCTATCTACAACTACCATCATATACATTCACTTCTCAATTACAAGAGTATCATCTCATTCAAATGCTTCTGAAAAAGGACAAAAACAAAATGGCTGCAAAATGATCATTTGCATCATAATAATTCCACTCAGTCGTGTGTGTGTATTTTATGAATCTTTGTCACTTCACATAATCAAGCCCGCAGGGGAGTCGTTGGGCCGATTGAAATGTCCCCACCCACTCCCTCTACACTTCTCTACAAATGCCCCCAACCTCGTTAAAATTATCCCAATAATGGAAAGACAACGATTGTTATCTCTTTAGCTCCCCCCGAACTACACGTTGAAATATCCGGAGGGTGGATTGTTCTTGAGGAGAGCCTAAGACCAACGACTCTTCAAAAAGGCATTTCTGTAATAGAAGAGGCAGAGAAAGAAATTCAATTCTTTTCGCATAGACGAGCATTTCGCAAATTAAGACTTCGCTGGTTATCCGGGCGTTTTTATCAAACAATTTTATCGACGATCGAAATTCGCGATGAAAACAGTCAGTTTAAGTTGCATTGAGTCGTCACGCGGAGTCCCAGCCCCGTGAAATCCACACAATCAAGCGTAAAAGTTCATTTTTCTTAGAAGATTCTATGCTTAAACGAGGAAGAACTTTTCGAGACAGCGCAACGGTTCTTTTGGTTTCGACTTGGTTGAAGGTGATAGATTTTAAAATGCGATGAGATGTGCATGGCGATGTAAAGTGAATCGAAACCATTAACAGCTTTATTAACGGAATAAATTTGTGACGTTTTTTTCACTCTCAATGATACAAGAACTTTGATTGGATCCTGTTGTTTCCAAGGGAGTTAGAACCTTCTAGTATTCTATCTCAAGAAGTATTTTCTGAATGGTATTTTGCCGCAGATATTTCAAATTCCTAAAGGGTTCCTTCGGGTACTGCTTTAATGACATTTACATGCTGAAGCTAGAGTAAGTCTTTAGTTCAACGTGACTTGGAACGAATCGGTATTTTATATTATACAGATATCCGTGAGAACGAAGATAATAGCTCTGTTGGCGGGATATATTTAGTTCTAGGCTCAATGGCTAACTATAATCTTCTAGGGCGTCAATGTATCGTGGTGATACGTTCCAAGCTATTAGTTCTTACTGCCTGCTACGTTATGCGTTCACATACCACACGTCAGTACAATTCTTTTGGACGGATATATTCTGGTTCTACGACTGAAGTATTTCATATTTTGACCAGATCATGGTATTTATTATTATTATTATTTTTTTTTTAGGTTAACTGTTTTCCCAATGACTGGCTTCTGTGCTTGATTTTGCAGGCCGAACAATCGTTTCAAAGAACTTTTTTTTTTATTTTGGTTCTAGAACAGGAAAGTATATTAAGGTTCTGTCTGATAAGAATTCGTACTTAGCTATAAAAAAAGTCCGTTAAAATTGTTTTGATCCATATAAAATAGGTTTGTCTTAGCTGAGAGAAAAAAAAAATAATAATAACTTCGCGTTATTCCTTTTTTTTTTTTTTTAGCCAGGGTATTTCCTCCAACACTTCGTACTGCAGAATTAAAATGTTGAAATAGAAATAATAATAAAAATAATAATAATAATAATAATAATAATAATAATAATAATAATAATAATAATAATAATAATAATAATAATAATAATAATAATAATAATAATAATAATAATAATAATAATAATAATAATAATAATAATAATAATAATAATAATAATAATAATAATAATAATAATAATAATAATAATAATAATAATAATAATAATAATAATAATAATAATAATAATAATAATAATAATAATAATAATAATAATAATAATAAAAATAATAATAATAATAATAATAATAATAAAGTGAAATAAAATACAATAAAAAAAAATATGACGAAATGACAAAATGGAAAACACTTTTAGGTCCTCAAGCCAACCCAAGACGGCCTTTCATTAAAGAGCTGTTGTTCGGTAACCCACTTTTCAAATATGATGAAATACCAAGGAAATGAAATATTGTTAGGCTCTCCTTTGAAATGAAAAAAAATGAAAAAAACATAAAAAATGTCAAATCTAGATTCGCAGCTAATATTTCCCTCTTCGCCAAGAGGTGAAATTTCATCGGATCTACCTAAAGTAGAAAACATCCAATTAGTGCCAACTCTATAGAAATACTTTCTCCTTCGAAAACTAATTATTGTTACATAACCTCGGGGAGTATAGCTTGCTTTTTCTTGCAGCCAGACGTTAGTCAACTCCCCTAAAACGACCGTAAAGGGGAAATTACTGGTTCCCCCTACGGGAAGGGTACCAGTGAGACTACCTAGTTCTGGTCAGAAGAAAAAAAAACCCTGTCTTAACGAATACCTAGCGGTAAAGGGAGGTAGAGAAAGACGGAATGGTGGGGGGGGGGGGGGGGGGGGGGGGCTACGAACTGCTGGCTCTTTTCTGTCTGGGATTACGAGCGGCCACGGAGCGCACAGCTTTGATTGAACGACCCTCGCCACCCCGCCAACGGCGGATTAGTCGCGTGCCGGCTCAAATGCTCGCGCTGGCGGAAATGCCAGTATTAAAAACCTCACGACAATGTCCAGGCATCGCTCGTCATCACATCTAAAGTGGGAGCATTTCTTCTTCTTTTTTTTATTATTTTTTATATTGGTGACATCATTGCTTGAATCGAAGATGCACGGCCTTGCTGGAGTTAAATCACACAGGAGTTTTTTCCAGCTTTTTTTTTTTTTTTTTTCTTGGTTGCTAAAGATTCCTAGTAAATGCAAGACGTCATAACCTGAGAACATTTTACCAGTAAGCATAAAACAAAACAAAAAAATATGCAGCAGAATTCTTGACAAAATTAAAACTATTAAATATATATTTATTTTTAATGACGATTTCTTTTTTGAACTAATTTTAAAAACAACTTGTTGGTTTGTATGAATTTGATCTTCTTAAAAATATGCCATTGTCAGATTAAAATGAAAAGTAGATGACTTGTCGATAAATCCTTCATTTACAAATTAAAAGAAAAATACAATGTGTTGATTATTACATTTTTGTTGTTATAATATTTCATCAGTGGCTGGTTGTCCTGGGAAAGTTGATTAGCATCGTATATAGATATTTATCGATGGATTCTTTACGGATGAATGGTTAATAATTTGAAATGACTAATAATCCATATAATTATAGTCCAGTGTCTTCGGAAGTATTTTGATCATTAAAATTTACTTGAAAATTGCTTCATATTAAGTAGTCGATAAATCGATGTATTGATTTTTCTTTCTTTGAATGTTTTGTTGATCTGAACACAAACCTAATCTTGAAAACAGAGTGAAGTCTCCTGACGAACGTTAACCCATCCCATAAAGAGCAATACAGATTGTTATCTGGTTGAGTTACGTAGACGATTTATCCACGGTTCACTGGTTACGCGTACAGCGCATTCACTTTAGCCTAAAAGCCCCAAAACGCATCCGCTAAAAGGTGACATTAATAACGTGGATAGTGATGCGGTGAGATAATTGCTATAAGTGGTCAAGAAAATGCTTTGGCTGATAATAATAATGTTTGAATAATAAAGCAGAACAAGTTCAAATGCGTACGGAGCTCTAGAAGTGTTAGACCACTTGTTTCCACAACAAGATTGATTTATCTGGCAATGTCGACTTATTTTTGTATGGAGTGTGGAGACATGCCATGATAATTTACTTCACCCAAGACGACTTGTAGAGCCCGAAAAGTCAACCTGGCACGAGTCGACTAAGAGTCAACTACTTCGGTTTTCGTCTGGTTGAGCCTAAATTAGAGTGGTAAGTGGCCTTCTTTGGTTCAGTAAGTCGACCTAGCAAGTTAAATTATCAGGACAAGTTGACATAATGGTTTCAGTAAGTCGACGTGGTGAGATAAATTATCAGGACAAGTCGACATGTTGTTTCGGTAGGTCGACGTGGTGAGATAAATTATCAGGACAAGTCGACATAATGGTTTCAGTAAGTCGACGTGGTGAGATAAATTATCAGGACAAGTCGACATGTTGTTTCGGAAGGTCGAAGTGGTGAGATCAGATCAAGTCGATATTATGGTTTCAGTAAGTCGACTTGGTGAAATGTACTACGATAAAGACAACTTCTTTGGTTCAATAAGTCGACTTAGCGAGGTATGTTATCAGGACAAGTCGACATATTGGTTTCAGTAAGTCGACTTGGTCAGATGTGAGTCGACTTCTTTTGTGCAGTAAATCGGCTTGGTACGATAAACTACCACGGAAAGTCGATTTTATATTTTCAGTAAGTCGACTTGGCAAGAACAGTTATCAAGAGAAGCCGACATGATGTTCCAGTCAGTCGACTCGGTGATATACATCAGGGTTAGTCGACTTATTTTGTTTAGTAAGTCGACTTGGTGTTATATATGACGGTCAGTCGACATTTGTTGTGCAGTTGGTGGACTTGACGAAATATATCACGGTCAGTCAACTTCTTAGTTTTAATAAGGAAATTTAAGATATCCCGTTATCTGATTAAGTAATACGACACTTTTGGAGTTCCGTAATGTGGCATTAGTTGCAACCTGTTTTCCATAACCATTTAACCTTAATATTGTCCATGACGTTTGCATTAGGCTTACTATTTATAGTGAAACAATGTTTGGGTTTTGAAATAGTAAACTAATTATCAATCTCTGAGTTTCAATAAATACAACCGAATAACCGATTGGGCGTGCTCTTCATATCGAAGTTCTCGGGAATGCGGCAAATGTTTATTTGAAGGTTTAAAAAGAAATGATGTTTTCTCGACATAGACAGTCCTTCAGGCGGAAACATTCCTCTGGAGGGTTAGGGTTTACAAATCACTGGGCTTCCAGATTAAAATCAATCAAGTTGATACTGACGGTTACCGATCATGTAGTTTTTACCTTTATCAATATTTGTGGAACCTTCAGGGGAATCTAAAACGGCACAAAGACTCTTAGATTTGAGACGGCATCAAGATTTACATGCAGTGACCAGAATTCTTAGAAGTTTTTTTTCTTCTTTTTTTTCTTTGAGTACCGGTGTGACTGAACGTCGTTCCTAAAGGTTAGCTCTGTTTGTTGCAAATTTTGATTGATTTACAACCACCACTGGCGCCCAGCCCCTGTCTAAAAAGTGTGAGCATGGGCCATTGTCGAACACAGATAATTAAATTGTAGTATTTATCCCAATTTATTTAAGACCGCCCATGACAAAACGTAAAATGACATAAGGTTTTTTTTATTTTCGCCTAAGAGTTACTATTGATTAAACCATATCAAGTTGCAGAACGATACCAGAAGTATACACTTCTCAAATGAAATGTTTGTAGACTTATTCTACACGATCCCAGACATAGCAATGCTCTGGAAAACCACAAGGGATTCGGCTGTATTTTATCTTTTCACTTGAAGACAAACAGACCAACTCATTGAAACGTCGATTTGTTGTACTGAGTTATATGGGCGATTAAGGTAAAACAACAATTGGTATTCATCGAAGAAGACATGAAAAGTTTCAATCAGAAAGCTTACAAATTATAAAGTTGATAAACCGGTACATTGTTAAAAAAAAAAAATACTGTTGCTTATTCCGAATTTCGAATTATTCCCTAGTAAAAACATAAAACAGTTTTTATATTAAAAGTAGAATACAGGATTGTATTCATCGACACAATTTTTACCAGTCACAGTCTGACAGCTTACTGATTATGAAATTGATACCAGTTCCAATTTTCCATAAAAAAAAAAATTATGTATAAAATACTTTCAAAGTCAAACAAATACAATTTTAAGACACCGATTTTAATTTCGGTTGTAATAATCAAAATTAACGACAACATGTTGACATGCTGAAAAGTGTGCACTGTTTTTCTTTTTTTATTTTTTCTCCTGACTTAGACGACGGATTGAGCCCAAATTTCCACAGGTTTGTCTTTCCATGTGTATATTGAATCACACAAAGTAAGAACACTGCACTATTATGTTTGCCAATCCCATAACAGTGCCTTTAACTTAGACCAGATGGATTAACTTGATGATTTTTTTTTACGGATTGAATCCACGGTGTGTTAATTGAAGACCAGATGCTGGAAATAAACTAATGTCTTGAACCCGAGCTAGGTTCGCACTAATCTAATGTCACATCCTTCTCCCACACTCTGTTACTTATAAGTCTGGTTCCCGCCAGTAAAATTGATTACAGAACATTATCATATTGTAAGGGACCCCGTCTAGCGAATTTTGTCCCTTTTTTAACAATCAATACATTACAGTTTGTAGACAACCCCCCCCCCCCCCGTTTATTAAACCGCAAGACAGGCGTCACTTGACCCAATTTTTGCCCGATTTAATTGATTAGAACATAAATATTGATCAAAAAGAATACATCTTGTTTTAAGGATTTTTTGTTTTTGTTTTTGTTTGCTGAATTAGAAGAAATACAGAACAACATATTTTTTTACAAAAAGGTATAGCTCAGTTTTAATCTAGTTTTGGATTGTAATCCTTAGATTAGCCGCAAACATCTCTCACAACTTTACAAAGTACCATAATTGTAAAATTTGACTGATTGTATTTATGCATTTATTTATGTTTCTTAAACTAAAAATTATCACTTAGTTTGACAAGGTCTTATGTATGATACAATAACGTGCGTAGTAGATAATGGGTCGTACGTACAAAATAATAAGTTGTACGTACAACATATATATAGTCATATACAGACTTAGTGAAAGTCGTACGTACAGCATACTCAGGCGTACGTCAGCATATTTAGTCGTACGTGCAATATACTAAGTCTTACGTACAAGAAATAAGTCGTAAGTACGAGATACTAAGTAGTACGTACGGGATAATAAGCGTATAAAGATAAATAAATAATAAGATAAATAACATACGAACTATAAATAAAAATCGGTTTTGTTTGAAGCTTTACGCTTCTGTAGTATTGTCCCTGATGTAAAGGAATCCAGAATTAAACTTGTTTGTAAAATTTAATCAAGGCGGCATAAGTCCGGAACTTAGCCCACTCCGTCTTCCATGTCCTCACAACGCGACCGCATTCTCAGAGACGCAAATCCATTGCCAGGAATAAATGAAGACTGGAGCTTGTCAGAAAGACGGAGGAAAAAAAAAAAAAAAAGGAAAAGAAAAAAAAAAAAAAACTAATTACAGCAACATTACTGCATTGTAAGATCTGTTTTGTTTTCGTACCATAATGGATTGCTACTACACGAGTAATCAAAGAAATGGACCAAACAAGAACAAAGACATAAGGCCAGCATATTATTCGTGTGTTTTTACAACCTCACAATTCCATCGTTATTAATATAATTTCCGCTCACATCATTATGAAAAACATGATATTCACCTTGATCACACAATGCTGGGTTGTTTTGTTAAAAATATAACTGCATAGAATCAGCTGTATGCTTTATTTGATATTTTTGTATACATTGCTTCGCGTTTCTAAAACCTGTATTTTGTTTCAGGAAACGATTTCCCTTTTATTTTTTTTATTCTTCTTTGTTTTTTTGGGGGGGTTATTAACATCCTTTGGGGACAATAAATTATTTGAAAGAGAAGAAGAAGAAGAAGAAGAAGAAGAAGAAGAAGAAGAAGAAGAAGAAGAAGAAGAAGAAGAAGAAGAAGAAGAAGAAGAAGAAGAAGAAGAAGAAGAAGAAGAAGAAGAAGAAGAAGAAGAAGAAGAAGAAGAAGAAGAAGAAGAAGAAGAAGAAGAAGAAGAAGAAGAAGAAGAAGAAGAAGAAGAAGAAGAAGAAGAAGAAGAACAAGAACAAGAACAAGAACAAGAACAAGAACAAGAACAAGAACAAGAACAAGAACAAGAACAAGAACAAGAAGAACATGAAAAAGAACAAGAACAAGAACAAGAACAAGAACAAGAACAAGAACAAGAACAAGAACAAGAACAAGAACAAGAACAAGAACAAGAACAACAACAACAACAACAACAACAACAACAACAACAACAACAACAACAACAACAACAACAACAACAACAACGAATACATTAGACACCAACAGTCAATGAGTCAATGACAACACCAACAGTGTACTCGTTCTTGCAAAGATTGCGTCATAAACTCCAATTTCAGCAGAGTACCAGTCTTCTGTTGAAGCGCCCTGCTTTTATCGTGTTTTATGCAAGTAGAAATTAAACAACACAAGTAACAATTACTCCTTACCCATCTGCCTGATTGGTCGTTTCTTCCCATGTCTTTCTTCCTTTTCATTTTGATAAAGTCACCGATGCCCCTTTTTCTAGGAGATTCCAAATTACAATAAACTATCACAATTACAAACACTAGACATGACATTCCATGGGAATAGGGTTTTGTGCACGAACTATATACTGCTCGTTACAAAATAGCAATTACTGTCGAGAAAGTGGTTAGTATAAGAAAGTCCGCCTGGAATCATCCATTTTCTTGCTTTTTCCTGAATTAAAACAATTTTTTTTCTATTTAATTTATATGAAAAGCAATGCCCTTCGCAGATTGATTACTCTGATGATTAAGTTAGAGTGTAAGGGAGTATGAAAAACACAAAAGCAGAATGTCTCAAAGATTGAGAAACTGACGTTAACTTTACGAGAAACTCAGACTAAGAATAATTGCGTCCTTCAGTGTTATATTGAATGAAATCTCTCCACGAAGGTTTGTCCGTTCTGCTAGGAAAAACGATGCAGTGACATTGGGGCTACAATGACACAGGGGATACATTTAGATCCAAGATTAAGGCTACATTAAGGTACAAAACACATGACTTGGGCTTCATTTGGGCACGAGGTTGGGACTATGTAGGTTTCCGGCTACTTTTAGATGCTGCACAAGGGCCCAGAAATCATCCATGCGTAAAATTACAAATATAAAACCAATAAAACAATATTACGTACACTGCAAAAACGTTGGTCAAATCTGTTGACACCATTTGTTAGGCAAAGTAGGTTCCTCAATAATTGGTTAAGATTTGCCGAACAAAAGCAATCATTTATGTTGTTGGGCAAACTATTTTTGCCCTTTTTCTTATCAGAAGTGAAACAAAAGTTGGGCAAATATTGGGCAAATCTTTAGTAATCTAAATTCATCATAATTGTTGGTTACACTGATGCACATAGATTGGGCAACTTTTTGAGCAGTTTTTTTTTGTAGCAGTTTTATGTTGTTGGGCAAACTATTTTTGCCCTTTTTCTTATCAGAAGTGAAACAAAAGTTGGGCAAATATTGGGCAAATCTTTAGTAATCTAAATTCATCATAATTGTTGGTTACACTGATGCACATAGATTGGGCAACTTTTTGAGCAGTTTTTTTTGTAGCAGTTTTATTAGACCTATAAGTTGGTACAAATATTTACCCAACTTTGTTGGGTACAATTTTGACCAACAAATGGACCAGTTCGTATCAGACCTAACGTTGGTCAAGATGTTGGTCAAAAAGTAACCAATATTCTTTGCACTGTAGATGAATGTAAAATTGAATCCCAATCAGTAAGTATATCTAAATTAATTTGTTAATTGACAAAATTGAACAAATATATGACAACAATAAATGAAATGGAAAAGTATATCCATCAGAACAATAATAGAGATTTTGTCAACGGCTTAATGACAACACAACACACACAAGTATGTTCAACAAATAAAAAACAATCAAAAGAGGTAAATAAACAACAGAATTATTCTCGATTATCGGACAAACAATTCGCCAGATTCTCATAACAATACATTTTTTTTTGTATATATAAATAAGGAGCAAATGTTAACAAAAGCCCCCAGACATTAACAAAGTCAATGAACTGAATGAAAAATAAATCAGACTGGAAGCTCTTACAAGAAAAGCTCTGTTGTCCAATTAAAGGGCTCATGAAGGTTTTTTTTGTCACGGAACATTTTTGTGGCTTATTATATGATTTGAAATTGACAAAACATAGTATTGACTATTTTGATGTGTCTGTTATGCGTTAATACACTTTAATTGAGCCCCGAAAATGTGTGCCAGTTGATTGCGCAATTATCCATGACGTAGGCTGTGGTAAAACATTTCAAAGACGGCTCTGGTGCCGAGTGGTCAACAATGCATTGTATGTTATTGTCACACACATGGCCCAGGTCAGCCGTTCCACTGTCTACGTCACAGATTTTATGTTAATGAGGAAGGGTGGGCGGGCTCGGCAACCCCCTAATTTTAGAAACCGTTATTTCAACGATTAATACGCTTGTAAAAAATGAGAAAAAAGTAAAGATATACTATAATAGGCATACTTTATTTTTTTAACCAATAAAAAAAAATAATAATAAAAAAAAAAAAATAAAAATAAATCATGGGACCTTTAAGTGGTTCACAGCGACTCAGAGTTGCTTGACAACAAGAATAGCAAGAACACGAAATGGGCAAGGGATAAGAAATGCCAAAGGAATGACATAACACCATTAAGCTTATTAAACAAGAAATACATCAGAATACAAAAACAAATTTAGGGTTTTATAAGTCATTTCCAAAGGGTGTGCACAACATAGGTAACAATGAAGGGGTGAACAAGAAGAGGAAGCGAAAAAAGAAGAAGAAGAACAAAACAGAAAATGGTTGACAGATTTGCACTTAATTTACACTTCCCTTGAAATATTGTAGCCCGAATTGCTTTGAGAAATAAGTGAAAACACATTATGCTTGATCTCGCGAGGCAGAAATCCTGTGTTCTAAATCAGTGATAACACAAGAGGAATGTTCACTAGTTTCTCGTCACTTCAATGAACGATTGAACGTAAATTTTCACAGGTTTGTTATTTCATGTGAATGTGTTGAATCACATAAAATGCGGATGCTGGTCTTTGACAATTACAAAATGTTGTTCATGTACTTTGATTACTGTGTCATCTTCAAGTTTATAACTGAAGTTCCTTTTCCCTCTCCACCTTATAAATAACGAGGAAAACACGCACATGAGTTTATATAAAACACAACATTGATAAGGTGGCACGCATTTTATTATTATCTTTTTTTTATTTGTTACTTTATATTATTTCTTTATTTTTTTTCTAAACGTGATCCTGCACTGTCGGGTAAAGTTAAATACCCCTGACTTAAATACTGTCGAAAAAAATTGAGCACAATCTGAAGTTATTTCTTATGCTTGGCGATATGTAACTGTTAAACTCCATTTTCTAATAAACGTGAGCATGCACCTATATCTCCACAGAGGTCTAATGGGTTTCAGTGTTAAAACTTTAGCGTGACTCTTTCATAAATAAATGCGACCCTTCTCCAAAATGACGTTAGATCTCTTGAAGAAAAAAATGAGGGGAAAACAGTATGAGAGCATAACAATTCAGAGTACATCCATTACTCAATGGAAACACTCTTTCTCGTAACGAAGAGATTGCAAACAAATGCGGTTGTACACTGTCTGGTTTTTATAAACAAAAGCAAAGGGAATTTGCAGCATTGAGCAGTTGTTTTTAGAAAAAAAAGTGTCAATTTTGATCGAGCAAGTATATCACGGAACAAAAGTGAGAATTTGTTTTCTCTATTAAAGGCGCAATTGAGTTATCGACAAAAATATACGTTTGTTTTATAAACTTGTTATCAGTAAAACAACAGGTTTTGGCTTATTACAGTCATTTTCGTTATTGTTATTTTTTACTTTTGTTATTATTTTGTTTTCATTATATGTTAAGTATTAATAATGTTATTATGTAAAAAAAAAAAAAAAAAAATCCCTTTAACACTTTGCTATATTTTTATATGTCGAAATTTTTTGTTTCATTTAATTTCCATATGTCAAAATAGGGAAAGAGGCAGTTATGTTTGTCTTGCAGTGGATTCATTTACCCCTCCCTGTTCTTAGCTGTGCTGTGAAGAGACTTGCGTTTATATCTCACCATGTCTTGTTTCTGCGCATTGGGGCAGGTTTCTATCCCTTCAAAAAGTAGCCCAAACCTCGAGTGGCCTTTGGGCCTTGTGATGGGCGAGTTGCATTAAACAAAGAAAGAAGAAGAAGAATAAAACATATATTTCAACATAACTTGCATAAACTCTGGAGCAAAACATAACCCGTTAATTTATGTATTTATTTATTTATACATATACATGTTATATTGAACAAACAAACACGTACATACACTAAGAGACAATCTTTACTTGGTGACATTTTCACAGGGTGACATTTTCACAGGTTGCTTGTTAAAATGTCATTATGGAAAATGACGGCTGCGTACGAATGAACGTTCTCTTACAAAGAAAAAAAAAAAAAGGAAAAAAAAATCATGTTGAAACCTTACCACAAACAGTACCTTCCCATAACAATTCTAACAATATAGGAACAATCAATTACAACATGATATCGACACTGTTTTTTTTTTTTTTTTTTTTTTTTTTTTTCAGCTACTCAAAATCCAGTCGTGTACAAAACCAATGGAACTCCAGCAAATAATGAACAATGGGGATACAAGACGTTATCAGACACATGTTGCTGTATAATCGTCCCCACTCCTGCTAAAATAAACAGCTTCCCAGGTAATTATGTTTGTTAGATATTCTACTTGAGGGGAAGCCATGCAAAGCATAATTACCACTCAAGCTATTAGAGATGGCGTGGGGGTGGCGCGTGTGAACGTGACTATACCCGTTGACACCGGGGACTTTCGGATGGACAGACTAAGGACACTCGCACTTCGAATTTGTCTCCTCAAACCAATAAAGACCTCGCTTGTATAATTATATATATAAAAAAAAAACTAAATAAAGTCTTAACAGTAGAATAACAGGGGGGGGGGGCTGTTCTCGACTTACCAGGTCGACCAAGTTGTGTGTGTGTGGGGGGGGGGGGGAGGGGCGGTCACTACACCCACCTGCGTAATAAATTACCACATTAATTACATGAACTTAAGGCTGCAGCTCAATCGATTAGGGAAGAGCTGGTACGTTTTATCTGAATGATTTATACGTGATGAGTACATGAAGTATTAATTTTAAAAGCTTTTGGAAGCTCCAGTTGGTGGACAAAAAGGCATTGCTGCTCAGTCTTTCTTCTAACAATGGTTCGTCAAGGCCGTGACCTCATCGGGGGGGGGGGGGCACTTTGAATCGCGTAAATGGGTTTGAGTTATGATTTTGCTTGACCGAGTTTGCTTGATCTATGACTCTGTCCGATACAGGTTAAGTTCAACCCTTGTCTTTCTGACCCAGTTTGTATTAAGTTCTATGTTGTCTGACTCAATTTTTATTTTTGACCCACTTTCTTATTATAGCCCTAATTTGTCGGACCCAGTTCCGTAAGAAGACCCATCTTGCTTGATCCTTCTTTCCTCTTCAGCATTTCGTCTTTCTGACTCAATTTCGCCTGAGCCAATTTCCTCTGCAAAACAGTCCTGCAGGATCGCATTGCACTCACTCCAAGTTTGGTTTGACCCGGATTATTTGTAATCCCAGTTTTGTCTGACCCCCAATTCTTCTTAACCGCACTCTGACCAGTCATTCAAACAGCCCGATAGTGACTGGCATAATCTTCTGATAATCTGACCCGATCGATAGATCTTTTGTTGTTGGTGTTGTTTTCTGACCCAGTTCCCAGGCTAGACTTACCGGATCTGACCCAAATATGGGTCAGCCTTAATCTCTTTTGGAACCAGCTTTGTGTCAGTTTGAACTTGTCGGAGTCATTTTCGAAGTCAGTCTGATTATCTCTGATCCGGTTACTACTCTTTTAAAATCAGTCAGATTGAAAATCACTCATTTTGATTGAGGCCAGGGACAAATCTTTTGCACTTTGTCCCTAGTTTCAATCGGATAGAGAAAATTTCAATTGGAAATTTTAAGAGAGTAAGACTCTCTGATTATCTCTGACCCGGTTTCTAAAACACCCTGACTCTCTCTGAGTGAATTTCTAAGTTACTCTATCTCTGACTGAGTTTTTGGTGTAGTATATCTTTCTACACCAGTTCCTTTGATGAATTGACTCATCTGTCCTAACATCTTTGTCAGTTTTACTCGGTCTCTCTGATCAAGATCAATCCAATCCAGCTGAACTAGTTCCCGCCTCTCACTATACCATTTTACACAACAACTTATATCTATTAGCCCCAGTCTATTCATTTTAGACCTTTGCCTAACCCAGCTATCAACACAACCAAGTGTTAGATATTGACGACCACAACAAACAACTCGAAACGTCGAGTAAACAGGTTGTCCTTATAGAACCCACCCATAATTACCAAAGAGATTACCAACAAGTTTAACAGTTCCGAATGATGTATGACAGCATGTAATGAGCAATGAGTCATCGGGTCTTCAGGTAGCGTAAAACAATACGGGTTTTCATGAATTATTTACACCAGTTTTTTGGTAGTCACCTCATTTTTATACCAGCATTTCCAATAGTTAACAATTTGTCATTCTTTTTTTTTGACTGGAATCTCAATTGCATACATAAAAAGAACCATTGAAGAGTTTTTTTGCGTGGTAATTTTTATCTACATGCAATCTCAAGTGGATCTTCGAACAGGTGCCTTCAAGTCCGGAAACTTTACACAAACAAACTGTGCACTTTCTCCTCTTTTTGGCCCATTCTTGTCATTTTTATAGATAACAAATAAATGAGACCAGTATCTCATTGTAAAATCGGGTCGTTAAGGAAACTAAACTTTCTCAATTGTTTACTGTCGTTGTTAAACAAACTGTTTATATCGTTGGTTTGATTTCATCCACATCAAAGATTCACCGATGCTGGTACTGCACTTTCAAGCTCGGCCCTAAATTTTCCATCAAGCGTATTAATTATATCATGTTTTTTTTTTTTTTTTTTTTTTTGAAAAGACATTAATAAAGCAAAACACGAGGACATTTGGGCATGATTAAACAACCTTCCAGTTGAAACAATGCTCCTAAAATAAACTAACCTTTTATTAATTTTGTTGTGGTAAATGCCTAATATTGTTTCTGTATCTAAGTGACTCGCTTACTAGGCCCTTCCTAAGACAGTGTTGAACTACCGTCAGGTTCATCCGATGGCAAAAGTACACACCCTCATAATTATCGTTGTTTCGATATTTTGAGCAATAAAACCGTTTGTAATATTTATGTTCCAACCAAATGACTGGGTGTAATACAAGTACGTTTGCTATGCGTTTGCTATGCCAGTGGCGTAACCGGAGGGGGCGAGGTGGGGCATGGCAACCCCCACAAGCTCAAAACCCTTACTGCGACTTCCCCAATATGGTCGAAAAGACACGCAAGTGAAAGCTTTGATACATTATTAGCCCCCAAAATGTTTGTTTGTTTCTTTGCTTGTTTGTTGGGTTGTTGTTGTTGTTGTTGTTGTTGTTGTTGTTGTTGTTGTTGTTGTTGTTGTTGCTGTTGTTGTACTGTTGTTGTTGCTGTTGCTGTTTGTTGTTGTTGTTGTTGTTGCTACTGATGCTGTTGTTGTTGTTGTTGTTGTTTTTGCTGTTGCTGCTGCTGTTGTTGTTGTTGTTGTTGTTCTCGTGGTTTTTTTTTTTTTTTCTTTTTTCTTTTTCAAGAGAGTATAGCTCTTGTAAATAAGTTTCTACTCAATTGTTCCGAACCAACTTGCATGGCAATGCAAATAACTGCCGAGGTCCAATGCATAACATTGAATACAGTCGAACAACTGTTCATGCGTATCTATTTTTTTTTTTTACTACTCGAGATTAAAGTCTTCGTATCTGGGTCACATTTTATTTTCTAACTCGAGCGAGTAATCCGAAGTTAACACACGAAAGTATTTTCAATTCAGAACACAAAACAAATGGTTACAATCCAGTAACCCCAACCATGCATGCACTTGGCCCCATGTGTGCACAGTCTACACAATTCTACATCAATAAACATGTTTGTTTTGAAATCATTTGTTTGTTTTGGGGAGCAGTTGAATTGATCATTGACCCTTGCCCTTTGTATTCAGATAGTTGGAATCAGTTTCGATATATCCGGGTAACTACAGACTGCGTTGAAACCGCGTTACATTGTTAGTCTGGAGAAGTAGAGTAAATTTATTTCAACCATCGATTTTTTTTTCTTTCTTTTTTGTTGGTGCATTCAGTGTCCACCTCTCTGGCTTTCAATAAATATATGACAAATATGTGGTTATTTAGAAGTATATCAAAAAAGTGATGGTAAATTGTTTGCTCTAGTTTCCAAAACACATATCATAAAGGGATGGTACATATTTCGTTTTGGAAGAGTGTATTCATTCAAATTATCTAGTTTTCAAGAAACATATCATAAAGGAATGGTACATCATTGGTTATTGGAAGAGTACATTCATTCCAATTCTCTAGTTTTCAAGAAACATATCATAAAGGGATGGTATTGAAATAGTACATTCAATCCAACTTCTAGTTTTCAATTAACATAATTTTCATTTATGAAGATTGTTGTTGTATTTTTGGGGGGGGGGGGGGGGTGATTATCTGTGCTTTTCCAGAAAATAGAATTAGTTGTTCCAAACTGCTTAACCAAAATAACTTGGTGACCTGGTGTGGATTTCACCATAGAGGGATTTCACCATAGAGCAAGGAACATTGTTTCACAAAGCGCTAGGACTAGTCTTATCTTGAGTTAGGATGAGTGACTAGTCCTAACTTATAGGACTAATCATAAGTTAGGACTAGTTTTGTGAAATCCACCCCGGTGGTATGAATGCAAAAACATTGTTAATGACCTCACATTTCGACCCGAGCTGCAGAGTCGTTATTGGAGTGTATGAGAAAGACACTGCCATGGTCGAAACGCGAGGCCATTATTATTATTTTTTCTTCCTTTGCATTTCATTAGACATATGACTTTCTTGTAAACATTCAGATTGCCTGAAAAAAAGAGCTACACCTAAAGTCGAACTCGACAAAACGTTTTAAATCAAAGGTGCTTTTTGAGCGAACGTATATTTGAGTCTAACACCACAACGGTAACAATATGATTATTGTTTGTGCACGGTAGGCCCGTAATTCGACACGGAAGATACTCTAGCTATCAAACCGAAACGAATAATCCGTTGTGGCGTCATTGACAAATTAAAAAAGGACCGTTGCATTTTTGTTGCTAGGGGTGTTCATGTTTTTATACTTGGAGCACGGTTGTAATAATTTTCATAAACGCTGCAACGCCCTTGGTTGAAAGTAACGTGACATATTTAATAATGCAGTTGACCAACTTATCTTTGTGTGAGAAGTGAATTTCATAGATTATATACTGAAAATAATAAATATCGAATAGCATTCTGATTTATTGCGCTAACGAACGTATTCAAGATATTGAAATGACTATTGGGGTTAAGGGTAGAAATATGTGCGTAAAGTTCAATAATTGCGTCCGTTTACAGTTTCTTGCATATAACATTTGCATATTCATTTATATTAAACGGCACTCGACGGTTATAATTTGAATGGTATCAACTTAATCGCTGCGAGCCTGGTTGGGGAACAAAACAAGCAGGTGCCCGGTATTTTAAAATTTAAGCATAGTATTTTTGTACTGACGTACCTTAGGAAATCAAACCAAAATGGTTGTGCAGTCTATATTAATTACGTATCGAGTGGTTTATGGTGAATGAGATTTAATTAAAAAAAAAAAAAAAAAAAAAAAAACAACAACAACAACAACAACAACAACATGTATTCGGTCACATACGAAGCAAACAAATCGTAGCAACCCATGCATTAAACTATTAACACAGTCACCAATCTAATGACTTTAAAAGCTGTGGAAATCTCATCCCGTCTTGTTAATTAATTGATCCTGATTGACAGACGATAATCGCTGGGGTAACTCTTCAATAAACAAGGCCGGCTCGAAGCGGTCTGGTCACGCTAAAAACCCACCGGGCAAATTCAACCACGTCACCCGTACAAAAGAACAAGGGCGTCCCACCTTCAAGGTCATTGCCGTGCGTTGAATCAAGCCCCCCCCCCCCCCCTACGCGAATGAAACAGTCCATTAAACTTCGGACTCACCTTGTGGGTAAGAACTGAAAATGGTTAAAACCGCCAGAGCGCAAACTGAACACATCACTGCGCCACGTACAACCTATGCACGGTCGCTCTTAACCGCCTGGACACAACCATCACAAGTCAGTCTGTTCAGTGTTCTCGTTGCAGTGTGACTTAAAATTGTACAACCGAGACGTGGTTTACAACACAAGGTGGTTTTATAACATTTCTCTGAAGTGCCTTTTAAAGATAATTCAGTTTGGGAGTTTGATACTCGGATCAAGCAGTTTGGACACAGTGACTTTTAAACCGGTAAGTGTTTGAATTGTTTGTTTCTATCTCAACATTGTAAACTGTCTTCGTCTCGTTGATACTCCAGACCTAGGAGTCTTTCGTGTAAGCTTGGACACCGAACGTTTTATTCGGCACTGAAATATTGGCAGGCTTTATTTTGTCTGGATTGTTAGAGATAAACGTCTTCGTAACTTTTCACAATCTTAAGCGATGGTCGACTGTGAATAATTGCGTGGCGTTCGAGATATAATACCATGGGGAACGGAACAGATGTAACTTTCGTCAATAGTCGGCAGTTTTGGCTGCCGTGGTTTACCAATACTGCTCTGTTTTCACTTTTATTGTATTTGTTCGCGAAATACTTTTTAACAAAATGATTACAGTGACAAAACGATACAGCCGTAACCAGAGCAATGTCTTCCAGAAGTAATGTCATCAATAAATTACTGGTCACTCCACTCTACGTGTTGTTAATGTTTACTACATCATGTGCACCATTTTTAGTGTTTGTTTCTACCCCTGTCAGTTCGTTTTGTTTACCGGTATTGATTTTAGATTGTCAAGATTTTCGTTCATCCTTCCCGAGAAATCTGTGAACAACTTTGATAACCTTGATGGCGTTTTTTTTTGCTTGATGTTTACTTGATGTTTTTAAACTTGAACAATGTTCTGTGTTTTTAGTAAAAAAAAAAAAAATAATAATAATAATAATTAAAAAAAAAAAAAAAAAAAAAAAACAACCTTGCTGCATTTTAAATTGTTTACAAATTGCTGCAATCAGAATTGGGTCACTCAATCCAGTTTAATTGAGGTGAGAGAAACAAACAAGAAACAATTGTCTCTCATGATGATCGTTTCACAAGTTTTGAACAGATCTTACATTTTGAAAGAGATGAAAACAAATTGTGATTTTTCCTCTTCCTGTGTCTTCTTTACTATAAACGGCCTTTAAATGATGTCCCACCCCTTTTGAGTATAAAATCATTCAGCAAAACTATTGACCGTTCTATCGGCTCAAGCCATCCAGACACAAACAATGTTTCTTTTGTCTTAAAGGCAGAATACAGGATTGGTTTTCATAAACAAATATACATAATTAATATTAGTATGAAATAATACTGATTATGAAGTTCATACCTGTACCAATCTTCCATAGAAGTAATTCTGTCTGAAATACTGTCAAAGTTGGAAAACTAGAATTTGAAGACCCTGATTTTAATTTCGGTTGTAACAATCCAAATTAAGGACAATGTGTTTTACATGCTGAAAAAGTGTGCACGGATTTCACGATTTTCTCCTGACTTGGACGACTGAATGAGACCGAAATAATGAATCGAAAAAAGAAGAAAAATAAATAAAAATAATCCATTGCACTGTCAGCTTTACCAATCGTATGTTTTACGGTAAAAACAGATATATTGCTACTGCTATCAATAACTTAAAATCGGTGCCTCCGAATCAAAAGCTATGTATAATTATACTCTTGAATGTCTGGAAAATCATGCAAGCGCTGCTGTCCGGAATAGCAACGCAATAATTATGTTATATAATATACATCTCACTATTTGAAAAACAATATACTTCAAAAGAGAAGCTAACATTTATTTATTTATTTATTTTCAAGGCAGCATAATGCTTTGTTCTTTTGTATTTTCTATTTACTGTCAGTAATGAACATGTTTCTCTGTTGTGCTATTCTATTCATTTTTTTCTGTTTTTATAATTAAGTTCTTTTTGACCTTTTTATCAATATTTGTTTGTTATATTTAAGTTGACAACCTTTCACCTAAAGATATATCATATCATGTTTTTCACGGATGGTTCAGAGTTTTTATCGATGAAGACAACCCCTTTCCAACTACTTGAAACTTTGTTGCGACTGACCCCACAAAAGGACTCTCAGAATTATCGAAATAGTTTGTTGGGCTTAATCTTGTGTGTAAACATTATTACATCAAAGTGTAAACTGTTTTATTATATTAAGAAGCCCAAATCTGATAATAATATAGCAGCGGTGTAACTAAGGGGACACGGAGGGCAAGTGGACCCCCCCCCCAATTGATGTTCGTGCCGCGCGGTTGCCGCCCCCCCCCCCCTCCATTTGCAATCTGGACTTTCGAGATCCACAATTACCAGAATAAAATGTTACGTTGTATGAGCGTTTATGTGGTATCTTTTAAAAATACTATTTACATTCTGAATGTATTTTGTTTTACCTCAGCACGTCAGAAGAGCGCTGAAAAGGAACTTGTTTAGGAAGAAATACAAACGGAAAGTACCGTTTTAGTTGGCCAAAAGTGCCCACCCTAGAAAAAAACGATGCCCCCACCCCGTGTCCCCCTATAGTTTTAACCTAGTTGGCGCTGATGAATAGACTTATAATTAATTATAATTGAAACAAATAATTAAAATAAACAACAGTAACATTTGATGAAACAAGGAGAAGCGGCTGAGAGGTCTGTTTTTGATTCTCACCGAGGATCAAGTGAATTTCTGTCCTCAAATTGAAAGCCCTGTAAATTTTGTATTCGCTTTTAAACATCAAGAATGGGGGACCTTAGTTGTTTTTCCGAACTGTATTTTGCTTTGGCATAAAATGAAGGGAGAAAAAAAAAAGGAATTTTGTTTTCTTTCATTTCAAATTCAGCATGGAATTCTGTATGCATTCGATGAATGATAGTACAGGGTAATTGTGTTGACATAGGGAAGTTGGGATGAGCGAGATATAAACGATCTTAGAATCTAGAGTAACACATGTAGACAAATTAGGAGAGGAAAACAATTAATACAAAACATGTGATGTTTTTTTTTTATTTATTTATTTATTTTTTATTTTTTTGGAAATTCAAATTTATTGAACCAAAAGTAACCAATGTCATTTTGTTGTGGTGTTTTCTAAAATATATATGTATGTAGTAGGCCTACAGAAATAAATAAATACATATAATACAAAATAAATAAATAAACATAAATTAAAAACAAAAACAGAATAATAACTTGAAATGGGTTGAAAAAAATAAAACTACAGAGACAAGAAGGAAATCACAAGAACATGACGAAAAACAATAATTTGTGAGTAACCATTTCAAAAAGAGAGGTAACTTTTCACAACTGTTTCAAAACAATGCACCTTGAGATTTGAATAAGACGTATCGGCAGTCGGCATAAACAGTCAACTTGATACTTTTACCATCTGAAATAATTATGCAATTACCCCAGATATGACAAAATGTGGATCAATACCTCCTAGTTCATTGTCTGAAATTAGAACCGAAGATGTGGACACTTTATAGTGTCTTCGTACGATTGTGCCCCCAGCATTTTTTTCTGCTTTTTTTTTTTTTTTATAAAGCTCTACTTCATTTTCGTAAAAGAAAACGAAATAATTTGCACAATATTACAAGGTATGGATGTTGTTTGATATGGACCGGTTTCCATTTTGCCCCTAGGCGATTGAATTTCCTGCAGAGAACAAACTCTTTTGAGATTTTGTAGTTTAGTGGATTCTATAGAATTACCGTACTGAACGCATCAATTATCAGTTTAATTAGGAGTTTTTATTTTGATCTATTCTCAGTAGAAGTAAGAGTTATGTTGTTAATGCAGTCGCACCTGAGCGATTATCCACGATCCGGACTCAATTTAATTAAATTACTGTGGCTGCACAATGAATAAAGATATGTCACCATTAATCGTTCCTCCACACCTGGGTGCACAAGTTAACACTAAATTATATGTTTGTTTTCATTACACCATTTTTTTTTTATTGTATTTTTTTTTTTTTTTTTAAAGCATTTATTTTGGCTATATTATTGTATATTTGGTTTGCGGTAACACCATGGGATTATATCTACTTTGCTATATACAGTAGATTGTTCTTGTGAGAACTTGTCTTGCTATTATTATACTACCGAGTAGATTTCGGAATTCGGGAGACAACTTAGTTCTGAAAAGAACTGTCTTGCTTTTAAATACTACCTGGGGATAGGAAATTGGCCGGGACTACTACTACTTTTTCGCTTAGTGGATTGGGGGACTTCTCAGATAACTTCACTACCGCGGAGTGAGTTTGGTCTCAAAGTTTAGACTAGCCTGCTCTAGTCATCATCAGGAGACTGGAGAATGTTTGAGATGCTGGTCTCTTTATAGGTATTCAGAGGTTTCAGTGTAGAGTCAGCACTGCTCTGAGTGGTTCTCCTGAAGGGAGAACTGTGGTTGGTGGGCTCAGAGGCATTGTGTGGTCTGCAAAATGTGGTAGGTAGACAAAATGTGCACAGTTGTTGATATTCGCATGGTGTAATTAATCCGCAGTGATTTCAAAAATTATAACACGAGTGTTATAATTTTCGGGGGATGGGGAGATACAAAAATATAACTGACCATAAAAACTTACTCGTAAAGAGCAACGGAGAGCTGTCGGATGTTGATAGTATAAAACATTGTGAGAAACGACTCCCTTTGAAGTTCTAAAAGAAGGCAAACGAAAAAAAAAAAGTTGACTGCGCTGCACCTTACATTAGTGTACACATCTGTTTGACTGTCATGTTCCCTGAAAGCGATTTTTTGTTCTTCTTTGTTAAGTTTTACTGCGAGGTTTTATTGGAGTTTTCGGTTTTTTTGACAGATTGTACTCTCAGTGGGATGATGGGCAATCATGCGGTTCCCCAGAGATCTATCCTCGGTCCATGTATCCGTCATTTGTTATTATCCATTACATTGTCGAGGGCAGACTTGTTTCGAGTCGTCATTTATGAATAGAGAATGGTGTTATGTCACAAGCTGAGCTTTTATGTTGTCTCTCTGTTAGGGAGATCAAGGGATTTATAGTGTCTCAAATATGCACTTGGTCTAAATATTCGACTAAATCTAAAGTACATTATGGGAAGTGTTGACAAAAATGTTGTTCCTGGCAACAACCAATTCATCAAAGGGAACCTATCTTAGGCTATTGCCACTGATTCGTTGTGTATTATATTTGAATGTAGATAATATATAAGTGCCGTATGTTGAATCAACCCCCTATTACGCAAATGAAACAGTCCATTAAACTTCAGACTCGAGATATCTCGTGGCTGGATAAGAACTGAAAATGGTTAAAACCGCTAGAGCGCAAACTGAACACATCACCGCGTCACATACAACTATGCACGGTCGCTCTTAACCACGCAGACACAGCCGTCACAAGTCAGTCCAGCGTTGTCTTTGCAGTGTGAAGGAAGTGTATAACCGACTAGTCGTGGTTTACAACACAAGGTGGTTTTATAACATTTCTCTGAAGTGCCTTTTAAAGATAATTCGGTTTTAGAATTTGATGTTTGGATCAAACAGTTCAGACACGGTGACTTTTAAACTGGTAAGTGTTTCAGTTGTATGTTTATATCTTACACGATACGGTGGGGGCCGGGTCCCCCTTAAAAAAAAAATATAATAATAATAATAATAATAATAATAATAATAATAATAATAATAATAATAATAATAATAATAAAAAAATTGCGGAGAGGATAGTATTTGTAGCAGTGTTGTGTAGTAGGCTATAATTTTAATTAGATCACATTGGAAAAATGGAAATGATAACATTACTTGCAGTTCCTGTCGACCCTCCCCGCTCCTCATGACGACAACGAGTTCCAACTACGCAATATCCATATTTATTTTCTGTTGCAGACTTGAAACAACTCTGTATTCATTCTGAAAAAAACCCCACAAACAAACAAAAAACACCTTTTCATCGCCGAATTTTGGCTGTTTTGACAATCCTGAGTTTGGTGTTTTTATACAAATTTAATTGTGCAAATCAATGAGCTGTGATGTCATCCAAGGCAAAGTTGCAACATCATGGTTGGTGTGTGCACCCCAAAAAATATAAAATCAATAATAAAAAATAAAAAAAATAAATAACAAAATAAAATAATCTCAAAAGGGCAACTCCACTGTTGTCTTATTAATGGGTGTTAATACTTGTCAATACATATTTTGAGGTGACCACTGTTTTCTTTGGCAAGATTTGGAATCTTGATTTTGTTCATTTTTAAATGCCGCTGTGTGAGATTGTTCATGTTATGAGTTCACGCAACAGCACCCCTTTGTGTCCGGTTTAAGATGTGTCATTTTTGTAAAATTCAATTAGAACAAACAATGTTGATTTTATTACAAACATTTCTTTTTCTTTTTCTTAAACTGTCCTTAAGCATTGATATTTGATAACAAAAAAAAAATGTATTGAAAAGATATCGACTTCATAGACCCTTTAACCTTCAAAGATGCTGAAACTTATAAAAGAAATCTATTGCTCAAAAGGTGTTCAAGTGAGGCATATAATGCACTACAGGGCATCAAGCCTTACAACATTTTCTTGGGGCCCTTAAGCGGGCCCCGGACCCCACGCCGTACAGGCTTCGCGCTCGCATGCCTTCGCGCTTCGCGCTCGCATGGATTCACCTCCCCACCGAGAGATTGAATTTTCTGCCCCCTCACCCCTGGTAGAATTATCTGCCTACCCTGCCTGCGTTGGAGTCGGTTTTGTTAACTTGGCCACCAATTGTTGCAGACTGGACTGTAAGAGATAAACGTCTTCGTAAATTTTCACAATCTTCAGCGATGTCCGGCTGTGAATAGTTGCGTGACGTTCGAGATATATCCCATTCGGACATCGGAACAGATGTTACTTTGTGAAAAATGTTGGCTACCGTCTAGATCTTAGCTCGCATTGTGCAATAGTTCTGGCTTAGTTCTTGGCAAAGCTATAATTAATTCGTTTACCAATGCTGCTCTATTTTTCACAATTGTTGTCCTGAATTTGTCAGCACTTCTTAACATAGTGACAAAGCCGCACACAAAACCTTGTCTCCCAAAAGTAACGATGTAAATAAATAAATTACTGATAACTCCACTCTACGTGTTGTTAATATGTACTGCGTCATGTACACGTTTGAGTGTGTCTTTACCCTTGTTGATTCGTTTGTGTTTTTTTTACCTGCAGAGACTTAAATGATCATGTTTTTCGTTCACCCTTTCCTATAAATCTGTGAAAAACTTTGATGACATTAGACTATTATGTGAAACGTTGCATCGGGGTTAAAAAATATAATATGTGTGTTAAGCACTGTATAATTTCTCGAGTCCTGTAAGAAGAAAAAAATAAATAAAAATAAAATAATAATAATCCACGGGCATATTCCTCGGGATGGCGTTTTTTTTTATTGTCGTTTTTTTCAATTATATACTTGATGTTTTTAAACTTAAACAATTTTCTGTATTTTTAGTACTTTAAAAGAACAACTGCATTTCAAATTGCTTACAACTTGCTGCAATTTGAACTGCGTCAACTTTGGGTCACTCGGTTCAAATCAATTGACCTGAAAGAAACAATACATATGTTCTTATGACAATCGTCTTACAATCTCGAACAGATCTTACATTGAAAGAGAAGAAAACAAAATATGATGTTTATTTCATTTTTATTTTCTATCCTTTAAACGGCACTTAAATAACGCCCCTTTCCTCGTAATGAATGGAACGCCATCACCGCACTTTCAAAACTTATTGTGATTTTAAAATCACGCATGATTTTACAAGTCACCCCCGCGCCCTTTACAAAACAATAACAATAACAGACAAAAACCACATACAGTTTTATTTGCAACTGTTTTTACTTCAAGCATAGACTGACGATGACGTCACCTTATCAAGATGACGTGATTTTTTTTTTTTTTTTTTTTTTTTTTTTTTTCTAAACTCGCTTCCGTTTGCTAGATTATCTAATTAACTGACAAAACGATTCCAGGAGGGCCTTTGTTCTTTTTAATTGGATTGCTACATATCAAGGTTGTGAATATTTGTACAGGAAATTATATTCAAGTTTGTGATGTCCTGCCCGTAGTGGTTTTGTTGCGCCTCTAATGTTTCCGGCCAAACCCAAGGGTGGAATAATTACGATTTTTATGTAGTTTACGAAATCGTCTTTGCAATTTACGCCTGGAATAAAGTACAGTGAACTCTTTAACTCCAAGGTCTGTGCTTTTATTGAATGTGTAAAATAGTTGTAAGTATTCCCAAATGATTGTTGTAAATTGGTTCTAGCGATAAATGCGAATTGGTCCGCAACAACAAAGGAATCGCCATACGAATATTGTTTTGATTCTTTCTTTCTTTATTTTATTTATTTTATTTATAAAGCCTTGGTGGAAGTCAGAGTCGATTGAGGAATTATTGACAGTTACAAAAAAATAATTATTTCGAACATTTAATAAACAAGTGCAGGAATTGGGAATAGCCTTTAGACAGCTCTGTGGTTATAAAGTTCACACTAGTACCCCCGAAATATTTCCCTCTGAAAGCTCACTGATTCTAAAGTTCATACCAGTACCAATCCCCCAGAGAAATATTTTCGTCTGGAAACTCACTGATTCTAAAGTTCATACCAGTTCCAATCCTCCAGAGAAATATTTTCCTCTGAAATCTCACTGATTCTAAAGTTCATACCAGTACCAATCCTCCAAAGAAATATTTCCACCTGAAAGCTCACTGATTCTAAAGTTCATACCAGTACCAATCCCCCAGAGAAATATTTTCGTCTGGAAACTCACTGATTCTAAAGTTCATACCAGTTCCAATCCTCCAGAGAAATAGTTCAATCTGAAAGCTCACTGATTCTAAATTTCATACCAGTACCAATCCTCCAGAGAAATATTCCCCTCTGAAAGCTCACTGATTCTAAAGTTCATACCAGTACCAATCCTCCAGAGAAATATTTCCATCTGAAAGCTCACTGATTCTAAAGTTCATACCAGTACCAATCCTCCAGAGAAATAGTTCAATCTGAAAGCTCACTGATTCTAAATTTTATACCAGTACCAATCCTCCAGAGAAATATTTCCCTCTGAAAGCTCGCTGATTCTAAAGTTCATACCAGTACCAATGGATTTATATTGGTATGAACTTAAGCATCAGTGAGCTTTCAGATACTGTTATTTACTTATTTATTTATTTATTTGTGTATTTATTTATTTATGTATTTTTTTTTTCATCGAAAATAAATTCTCTAAGTGGACCAATATCGTGATCTTACAAATAATTGCTGCACTTGGACAGCTCCCACCTTAGCCACATGAAACGTTAATATTATGCTCTTTTCCGTGAAATATGAATATTAAAGAACTTCCGACTAAAGCAAACAAACGGCTTCATAGTAAAACTCCTCTCTTAATATTCATGCCACAAATCAAACTCATGGAACCACAATAACAACATTTATCTTCAGAAATTGTAGCATAATGTTCAATTTGTGAGGAACGAACGTATCCAGAAAAACAACTTAAAACCACAACATCGAATCTCTTCAACGAATTTGTTTTCACTTCTGTCCTGAACTCTCTTCATAGTTAATTGATTTGTTTAATTTGTTGACATTTACGAAGTTGGCTGGCCCTTTGGAATGAAAATATAACAAAGAAGAAGAAGAAAAAGACGACGAAGAAGAAGAAAAATGAATAATTGATTTGTTCAATTTAGCAACACTCACAAAATCGGTTGACCCTTAGGAAAGAGAAGACAACAAAGAAGAAGAAGGAGAAGAAAAATAAATAAATGAATAAACAAATTGACAAATAAAGTACAACGGTCTGATCAGAAGATGAATTGATTGCAGTTCAAGAGACAAAAGATCGATGTTGGTCTGAGAGTTCGGGGCTCCTTTTCGGAGTTGAACTAATAGTAAGAGCTTAAAAAGAAAAGGACAGCGGCAATGCCTTTTATTTCCTCTGTCAATTAAATTTCATAAATTAAATCCCAAGATACGAAAAAATACAGCAAGATGACAATGTCCTCGGGAAGGCAAACTAAAGGAACGAAAGTTGACTTCCAACAACTTATGACGAACTATCTTTTTATGATGTTGCTATCTTGAAACGTAAATGATTTAAATGTACCAATGACAAATGATGCACCGTGCCTTTATGATATGTTTCTTGATAACTAGATGATTGGAATTAATGTACTCTTCAAATTAGCAATGATGTACCGTGCCTTTATGATATGTTTCTTGAAAACTAGAGGATTGGAATGAATGTACTCTTCCAATAACCAATGATGTACCATCCCTTTATGATGTGTTTCTTGATAACTAGAGAATTGGAATGAATGTACTCTTCAAATAAGCAATGGTGTACCATCCCTTTATGATATGTTTCTTGATAACTAGAGGATTGGAATGAATAAACTCTTCAAATAAGCAATGATGTACCATCCCTTTATGATATGTTTCTTGAAAACTAGAGGATTGGAATGAATGTACTCTTCAAATAACCAATGATGTACCATCCCTTTATGATATGTTTCTTGAAAACTAGAGGATTGGAATGAATGTACTCTTCCAAAAACCAATGATGTAACATCCCTCTTCAAAACTACATGAATGGAACGAATGCACTATCTAGGTGACTCACCTTTAAAATCATCCACGGAATCCGACCCGAAAGGGAAGTGACCGATAAAGAATAATACTCATGTTGAAGTAATCATCGGATACAATGTTCTCATTTTCCCGCCAAATGTTGAGTTTATTAATCCCAAGGTAGACTATTGGCGGGAGAGTAAAGCACGGGTTTACAATTAATATCCATGTGTCTGTTAAAATAGTGTAAAGCTTTGGTACCCGTAACAGTCTGAGACTTTTAAGGGAAACCCGTTTCTTGTCTGCTTGCTATATTGGGCCCACTTTTTTTTATTTTTTTTTTATTTAAACTGTTGACCTAAAAAAAAAAAAAAAAAAAAAATGAGAAACCTGTTTTCATTTTAGCTGCCTCGTGTTCATTTTGTGATCACCTCTGTTCTCAGCAATCGAAAAGGAAACAAAGTACAAAAGCAAGCGTATTACTGTAAAGGTTTACATGATTTCCACCAATATGTTATTACAAAATACGATAAATAAAGGAAATAAACTTGACAGAAATTGGATTTTCCGCAATAGGACAGTGTCAATTGACTGGGGTCACCGTTCCATGCGAATGACATGACCATCAGCATCATTACACAGAGTCTATTGAGTATAACGATAAGATAAGCTGCATGGAAGTATTTTACTTACTACCAGATAAAGGTTACCAGCCAAGTGCCGTGCAATTTGCACTGTATGTGGCCGGTTCCCTGTTTACTTTCCTTAGCAAATCTGCTAAGCGTATTCATGTCATTTGACCAATGGCGTACAGCAACGAATTGTCGTTTCTAAAACACCATGTTATCGACAGAGCTACTTCTGCGAGACTCACCCGATTTCCTCCTCAACCATGCCAAAAAGGGGACAGATTCAAGCTCATTATCCAGGCATATTTTATGAGGGGAAAAAAAACTCGTTCATCTGGCATCTTTGAACCAGATCATAACGTTTCTCAACTCCCCGGGGAACATAAAACACCAAGCTGCTTGGCGTTAAAGGTTCACTGAAATAAACATTATTCATGCTTTTATGTTACACCTTATAATTTTTATAAAACGATTCACTTGCAAGAAATCTTTTTTTTTTTTTTTTTTTTTTTTTTTTTTTTTGCATTCCTGTGTATTTTTGCATAATTTGTTTTCCTTAAAAAATAACAGTATTCAGGAACGCCAACAACAATAGGTCACTTGCTAACATGGCTTGATTCTCAACGTGACATCACATGCATTACAACCAAGAATGCATTTGTTAATAGAAGAACACATAATTGCCATTCCTTTGGCAGACCCAATCCCAGAACAATTGTTTTGTGGAATAGCTCAGGAAACATTATGAAATGCATTTGATGTCACGTTGAGAATCAAGCCATGTTAGCAAGTGACCTATTTTGTGGGCGTTCCTGAAGACTGTTATTTTTTAAAGAAAACAAATTATGCGAAAAATACACAGGAATGCAAAAAAAAATATATATATATATATATTTCTTACATGTGAATCGTTTTGTAAAAATCATAAGGTGTAACATAAAAGCATTAATACTCTGTATTTCAGGGAACCTTTAAGGGATTATTCCTCCATAGTGCCGTCTCAGCCCTCGCAAGTTCCAATGTATACACCTGGGCTAAGAGAAACAATTTATGGCTAAGTGTCTCGCTCAAGGGCACAAGTGACAGGAACGGGATTCAAAATCACACTCCAATGACAATAGGTTATCAAGTCTTTGAGTTTGTTGATCTAGACCGCTCGGTCGCGACACGCCACTCAAAGACATTAAACTAAACATACTGCAGATTAGAAAAGTAGAGTTACTTAATAAGTTCAAACATAGCAATAAATGAAGAGGTTGAGAAGGAAGCACCGTGAATTATACACGGTGCGTTGTCTAGGTTTCCGTCAAACCCTTGAAGAGCTAAAGTCGCGGTTGACAAGAAGAAGGAGAAGGAGAAGGAAAATGAGAAGGTGAAGGAGAAGGAGGAGAAGGAGAAGGAGAAGGAAACGGATAAGGAATAAGGAGAAGGAATAAGGAGAAGGAGGAGGATGGGGAGGAGAAGGCAAAGGCAAGGGAGAAGGAAATGAGAAGGTGAAGGAAAGGGAAAAGAAGGACAAAGAGAAGGAGAAGGAGACGGATAAGGAAAAGGAGAAGGAAAAGAAAGAGAAGAAGAATAAGGAGAATGAGAAGGAGAAAAAGGAAGAGAAGGAGAAGAGAGAAGAGAAGGAGACGGAGGAGGGGGAAAAGGAGAAGGAGAATGAGAAGGAGGAGGAGGAAGAGAATGGGAAGAGGAAGGAAACGGAGAAGGAGAATGAGAAGGAGGAGAAGGAGGAAGCGAATGAGAAGAGGGAGAAGGAGACGGAGGAGAAGGAGAAGTAGGAAGAGAAGGAGAAGAGGGGGGATAAGGAGAAGGAGGAGAAAGAGAAGGAGAAGGAGGAGGAGAAGGAGGGGGAGAAGGAGGAAGAGAAGGAGAAGAGGGAGGAGAAGGAGGGGAGGAGAAAGAGGGAGAGGGGAAAAGGAGGAGGAGAAGGAGGAGGAGAAGAAAAAGGGGACGACTTTTCAATGAAGCATTTATTTTGATGCAGATGAAAGTTACTTAATTTACAAAAAACAAAAACTTACAGAGCAGTATGTATTAAGCAAAAAGAACAGTACGGGATAAGAAATTAAGGGTATAGGAAAGTGACGAAGGATCCAGATACTCTTCAGAAGTGGTAGAAAAAGAAGGAAAAGAAGAAGAAGAAGAGTGGGTGACAAAGTCCTCAAACTAGCGGACATGCCCCAGCCCCTTCAGGCTGACACTGGCCACTCTTGCAAGTTGAAACAGTCCACCCTTCAAGTTACAGCTGTCCACCCCGCGACCCCACCTCCTGATTCCGTAACATGTCCCACGAGCTCAAGCATCATTCTGTCATATTTTTACTGTAGGTTTGTAACTTTACAAACTGGGTCGACTGACAAATCTCCTCGCGTCACATTTGGCGTTGACGTTGCCGATTGTTGCTAAATATACTTTCTTAAAATGAGATTTCCGTCTTGGGGCGGCAGAGGAGTGTTTAAAGTTTGACAATTTGGTGAGTTTGTTTGGGACTATTGTCAATTTGTAATGGCGTATTTCGTTGCTGCCATCTGTTACCAAATTTGTTTAGGTGTCAAATTTCTGAGTCGTGGGGTGATTTTTAGACCATATTTAAAAAATATATAGTTTGATTTTTATGAGACAAGTGTATACATTGAACACCTTTTTAAAACGATGGTTAGAGCCTATTTGTGGAACTTGTTAGGACACTTTGGTTTACAATTTGTGATAAAAACGCTCAATCAGTCTTATTGTTTGTTGGATGCATTTGCTATGTGATCATAAATCAAAACACTTGATTTCACATGTTTGTCATTCTTGGCAACAATTTCTTGAAGGTTGATTTTGGATTTTTCAAAGCAAGTTATGCCTTGTAGAGCAGTAACAATATATTTCATCATTTTTTATTTATTTATTTATTTGTTTTTAAATATTGGTCCTATTCAAAGGTACTTTTTGTTAATTGTTTTATTTGTTTATTTATTTATTTATTATTATTATCATTATTATTGCTGTTGTTGTTGTTGCTGTTGTTTTTCCATACGTTTTCCCTTAAACTATTACAAGTTGCCAGACGGATGTAATTCTCTGGAGGTAAAACTGCCACAGAGCAATCTGTTCGACGTTTCTTTTCGGAAGGTTGTCATGCTTCTCAAACAAATCAGTGTATTCGTTTTACCTCAATCTCTAAGACAATTACACTTCGTGAGAAACAAAACCAACGCTCTCGAGGTTTTCATACTGTCGACACACAAACTAGTTGACGTGTCTTTTGGATGACACGCCTCATAAAAAAAAAAAATAGGAATAAATAAATAAAAAAATAAAAAAATAAATTAAATCAAGTAGCTTACAACCTGTCTATATAAAATGCAAAATCACTCAAACCCGACTTCGACGAGTCGCCAGGTCACTTCAGTTCATCCGGAAACAGAGATGAGAAGTTTGACTGATTGATGAATTCGTATTAATGAAATTTGTAATATCTATCCCCCACTCGAAGAAACTGATCCCCGGTGGACCTCTGCCTCCCTAACCTATCAGTCTCCATCAAGATTTTGTTTTATTTTACAGTTTTGAAATCTGAGAGATATGAAAATATCTGCATACACCGTGGGAGAGCTGAGGAAATGCGATCATGGCTTGACAATTTCCCTCTTTCCCGTTCCATTGAATTCATAGGTATTTTTCTTTAGGTCAAATTTTAGTTTTCATCACCTAAACTATTTTCAAAGCACCCTTCTGTTTCAGGACTGGGCAGTCATCAGAAGCCCGAACGGTGGGGTCAAACCATGTAAGGGTTTTAACGTTTTTAAAACAAATAATCGAAAGATGGAATGGGTACCCAATTTCAAACAACGTAAAAGTTTTCCAAACAAACACAAAATATACCTCACCTTTGGTTCTTTGAATAGCGAGTGTTTCTTCCTGGAAAAGGTTTTGGTAACCACACGCAAACCTCAAACATTCAACAGGTAAAACAAATCAATTTTATTTTCGATGTCATTTATTGGCCGGTCGAGTGAGCGTATAAGTGGTATCTTCCCTCGCCTTCTACCTCCTAGGACCCCGGTTCGAATCCGGCCGAGGACACTTTATGTGGATTGGGTTTTCAGTCCCTACCTGATTACCCAGGTTTTCCATGGGATAAATATATGAGCTCTGGCAGTGCTATATATTCCTTCCACATCTAAAACTGAAACCTCCTTCCTTGTCTTCTCTCCATGAGAGTTCTTGGCTAGTATAGTGATTAAGTTCGCAACCCCCAACCCCAACCCCCAAAAAAAAAAAAAAAAACAAACAAACAAACAAACAAACAAACAAACAAACAAACAAACATCACAAAAACATGGAATGAAACATTGAAAATAAAACATCACAAAAATTCCAAACAACAAGAAGACGAAATCAACCAGCTGAAACGGGTCAGCCTTACACAAATTGAAGACGCTTCCTCACTTCAAAACAGTTTTAAAGTGGTATTGATTGGCCTGTCTGGAACCTCATTTGCCATTTGCGTTGATGTTGTTACAAGCCGACAACACAAATACTGTCACATTAACCCACACATAAACTGGCCATTTTGATTTTTGAACTCTTCGCGATGTTGGCGCCCACAATCCTGTGACGAGTAAAACAGTCACACCGATAGATTACCAAAAACACATTCTACAGAAAAGGTACAGGGCGCAGACTGTCGAAAAAACAATTGGTTCGAAAGCTTGTTTACTTATACTTGGACTTAAGCTGCGCATTCAAATGGTATAAGTTCAACATGATATGGAGGCTTTTATATAAGACATCAGTCATAAAAAAAATAATAATAATAAAAAAAAAAAAAAATTGGGTCATTGTGAGTATGCGTGTTGATTTAATTTCATCGATTCTTTCTTGTGGGACCACAGAGTTAATTATATTTGAACTCTGGCAATGTTATTTTGAAGTCGTCTGGGCTTTGCTTTTTCCCCAACGATGGTCCAACTTTGACAAATGTTTCCAGATTATCGTTCTTCCTTTATGATGTGTTTCTTGAAAACTAGAGGATTGGAATGAATGTACTCTTCCATACACCAATGGAATACTATCCCTTTATTTATCTCTTAAAAACTAGAGGATTTGAATTTAACTGTCGTATGCTCTTAAAGTGGATGTAGTGAAAGTTAGCCCTGGAAGGACGTTAACAATTAATGTGCAAAATTGTGGTTCAAGAAAACAGAGAGTGAAAATTCCATCGGTTTTTCTGCCACTCATAAGTCATTAGAGGAATGTAATTCTGCTTGAGAATGGATAAACATGTCTTTGATGTTTTTTCTAGCAACACAAATTAATAGTGTATAGCCATATCTATTTGTCAGGAGCCATATCGTTGCTTACGACCTTCTCTTATTAGTGGGAAAAAAAATGTGCCGGGCAGACAATGCAATGTACTCATCCAATACCTAATGATGTAACATCCCTGATATAATCTTGCTTGAAAAATGGATGATCGGAATGACCGTACTCTAACAAAATTGTTATCTTGCGACCTTCGTTTTACTTTCTCTCCTTCTTTGTAAGCCTGATTGGTACGCGTCATTTCCCCTTGTCTGTCCCTCTATTGTGATTCACAACTAAACACACAAAGCTCTTTCGTTATTGGTTCACAGCATGACAATTGTCACCTAGGACATAGTTAGTTGGTGACAGGGCACGTATTGCGGTGAACAGCTCTTTCAGATGTGGTATTTGTATTGTATTGGAAATATTTACAGTTTGCATTGTCTGACAATCGCGATTCTGGGTGTGGATTTATAGTTGCAGACACACAAAATAATTGCATGGTAAATGTTTGCACTTAACGGTTAGGTTTCAAACAGGAGTAGCTTTAGAAAAAAAAAAAAAAAAAAAAAAAAGTTGTCCTATTTTATTTTATATAAGATGAAACAACTACAAGAAACAATAATACAAGAAACTGTGGCAGTGTGTCCTTCTAAACATCCAGTTTAATGGAGTTCTGTTCAAATGCTTGAGTTTGATAGGGAAAAAAATCAATAAAAACAAAAAAATAAATAAATAAATAAAAAAAAATCTAGGTTTTGGGGGGAAATAAATAAAGGTTTTCTTTTTTTTTAAGAGTATTCGTCGAGACCATATATTAAGAAAAATATATTGATTTGTATGCATTTATTCGCAGTACTCCATAAAATTAACGCCACGATTTTGTACATTTTATTTTTCTTCAGGTTTAAAGCCATAGAGAGATAACACAACAAATCTTATCATCTACTAGTTTGCATCTTATACAACATTACCTGTGCACGGTTCATCATCATAATATGGTTTCGTTTTTCTTGATCAGGAGATCAACCTTATAGTAAACAACAACAACAAAAACAACATTAAATACACAAATAAAAACATAGTTAGTAAACATAAAATGAAAGTAATAAGAAAGAAAGAAATCAATTAATAAAATAAAACAAAATAAAAGTAAAATAAAACAAATCAATAACAACTGCAATAATAGGAATATAGTAGGGCCTTATCTAAAATAAAGTGTAAATAATAATAAACGTGGACTTAAAAATAAATAAATAAATAAATAAATAAAATAAAAGTAAAAGAATAAACATTTTAGTTTATAAAGCAAAAGACAAATGTTTACTGCTTCAAATAAGCATGCCACCTTACAAATATTACTTTAGTTTATATATTTGATAATGTATTTTCTTTGTTATTATTATTATTATTATTATTATTATTATTATTTTTCCCCCTAGATTTACGACTTTAAAACATGTGGCAGTAATTACAGTCCTATTTTGGACCTCAACACATTCTCTCTCTGCTAACTCGATTCACGCACCGCTAACGCAGGCTGACAAATAGTCCATTCACACAATGGATTGCCCATCTTATAAAATATGACGCACGTCGAAGATTAACGGGCGAAATTATCATATGCACGGTTTTTGTCATAACTAATAGAGCTATTAGTAACTATTATTGTTTTTCTAAACTGTTTATGACCTTAACCTACTTACGATTGTATGTTAATTAGATATTCTAAAAAGAAAACGTAAATAATAAAATAAAAAAATAAATGTTTAGGACCATACTATTTATGACTACATATTATTTAGATATTTTAAAAAGAAAATTTACTTCAAACAGAAATAACAATTAAAAACAAATTAAAATGTTGTGTTTTCCCACCAAAAGTTGATGAAATTGTCACAGGTTGTTTTAAAGGTGTGCTTAGCGTGTCATGGCTGAGCGGTCTAGTTCTGGTGGTCAAGTCATCAGGGTGTGGGGTTCGAATCCCGGTCATGACACTTGTGTCCTTGAGCAAGATGCTTTACTATAATTGCTTCTCTTCACCCAGGGGTATAAATGGGTACCTGCGAGGGTAGAGGTTGATATTGTGTTTGAAAAAGCCTCCGGAGCGCCACGGCAGCTCGGGGCTGTATACTCCCCAGGGAGCTGAGAAAGATTACAGGAATGTTATTGGCCCAAAGACCAAGGCACTAATGTAAAGCGCATTGAGACGTTATTGTGCAATGCGCTATACAAGAACTAATTGTTATTATTAGTAGTAGTAGTATTTATTGAAAGTTAAAGGATCGGTTATAATCGGAAAAGAAGAAGAAAAAGGCGAAAAACAACTTTAGGTGTTTTGCCTTCTAGATGTCAGTGGACACAAATACAATTGCAATGCATATTCCATGAGGTCTTGTTAATATTAAAGCCGGCATGATCTTTCACACGTCGGGGTTTCAACTTTACTAGAATCCCACAAATTTAACATCAGGTCGCACTGGATATCCCCCCCCCCCCCCCCCCCCCCAAGAAAAAAAAAAAAAAAAAAAAAAAAAAAAAAAAAAAAAAAAAAAACGTTCAGTTATTGTAATCTTCGTTTCTGATGTGACAGGATTCGGTGACATGCTGTTAAAAAATTTACAAGAGATGTGTGGCCAGAGAAACCCGGCGGTTCTTTTGAAAGATTAACAACTTCACTTCCCTCGTTCTAGAAAATACACGACTTGTATTACTACAAACGAGCCAACACAGGGCTGTAAAGGAGTTATCATGATTTGGGGAAAGTATTATATATGTTTCAATATGCAAAAACCACTGATTACAAACGTCATACCAGTACCAATCTTTCAGAGAAACATTTCCCACCAAAAGCTCACTGATTCTAAATCTCATACCAGTACCAATCCTCCAGAGAAATATTTCCCTCTGAAAGCTCATTGATTCTAAAGTTCATACCAGTACCAATCCTCTAGAGAAACATTTCCCACCAAAAGCTCACTGATTCTAAAGTTCATATCAGTATCAATCCTCCAGAGAAATATTTCCATCTGGAAGCTCACTGATTCTAAAGTTTATACCAGTACCAATCCTCCAGAGAAATATTTCCATCTGAAAGCTCACTGATTCTAAAGTTCATATCAGTACCAATCCCCCAGAGAAATATTTCCATCTGAAAGCTCACTGATTCTAAAGTTCATACCAGTACCAATCCTCCAAAGAAATATTTCCATCTGAAAGCTCACTGATTCTAAAGTTCATATCAGTACCAATCCCCCAGAGAAATATTTCCATCTGAAAGCTCACTGATTCTAAAGTTCATACCAGTACCAATCCTCCAAAGAAATATTTCCATCTGAAAGCTCACTGATTCTTAATTTCATACCAGTACCTATCCTCCAGAAAAATTATTTCCATCTGAAAACTCACTGATTCTAAAGTTCATACCAGTACCAATCCTCCAGAGAAATATTTCCATCTGGAAGCTCACTGATTCTAAAGTTTTCAACCAGTACCAATCCTCCAGAGAAATATTTCCATCTGAAAGCTCACTGACTCTAAATTTCATACCAGTACCAATCCTCCAGAGAAATATTTCCATCTGAAAGCTCACTGATTCTAAAGTTCATACCAGTACCAATCCTCCAAAGAAATATTTCCATCTGAAAGCTCACTGATTCTAAAGTTCATATCAGTACCAATCCCCCAGAGAAATATTTCCATCTGAAAGCTCACTGATTCTAAAGTTCATACCAGTACCAATCCTCCAAAGAAATATTTCCATCTGAAAGCTCACTGATTCTTAATTTCATACCAGTACCTATCCTCCAGAAAAATTATTTCCATCTGAAAACTCACTGATTCTAAAGTTCATACCAGTACCAATCCTCCAGAGAAATATTTCCATCTGGAAGCTCACTGATTCTAAAGTTTTCAACCAGTACCAATCCTCCAGAGAAATATTTCCATCTGAAAGCTCACTGATTCTAAATTTCATACCAGTACCAATCCTCCAGAGAAATATTTCCCTCTGAAAGCTCACTGATTCTAAAGTTCATATCAGTACCAATCCCCCAGAGAAATATTTCCATCTGAAAGCTCACTGATTCTAAAGTTCATACCAGTACCAATCCTCCAGAGAAATATATCCCTCTGAAAGCTCACTGATTCTAAAGTTCATACCAGTACCAATCCTCCAGAGAAATAGTTCCCTCTGAAAGCTCACTGATTCTAAAGTTCGTTCCAGTATCCATCTTCCAGGGGAAAACGTCCCATCAAAATACAGTCAAAGTCGCGAAAATGACATTTGAAGATCCTCCAGATCACAAAAGCTTATTTCAATTGCGCGCATGAACATGGACAGTTAAAGTCCCACAACAAACTGAATCCGATTTGCTGTTACCTTCAGCAAAACGTCCTCTCACTAAATTTGATTACGTTTTCACATAATGTTGAATGTTGTTTTTCACTGAGAACCAAAAGAATGGACATCATTGTACTCTTCCTAAAACCAACAACGTAACAAAATAATCTTTGAGTATAAAATAACCTTTAACACTAATTAGAGTTATTATGACGAAACTACAGAGTGACATTGATCGTGTGAGATAAGAATATATCTCATAAAATCAAGCACTTAGGGCTCGAGATTATTTACCAGCTGACGATAATAATCGGAATTCAGACTCACCACTCGGTGATGTCCCTTCACAAACACGTTGTCTGTGGACATTAAAAAGCACTTGATTCAATTTACTGTACTCATGACTGCAAGAGTATGCCAAGCTCAAGGTTGTGTCCATTTTCATGATGGTAGTTGTTAACATTAAATGCGTTTCATTTGTCATCTTATCCTAATGAAATAATGCTAATATTCAAACTTAAAGATAAACACTAATGGTAAAACAAAATATAACATTATTTGAGCTCAATGGCGCGTTGATCAGTTTTTGAAAGAGTGCATTCATAGCAATCTTCTAGTCTCCATGAAACCTATTATAAAGATCGGGAGTTCTCAGACTGAAAAAGTTTAAAGTAAGCAATATTGTGATGATGCGTTCAGCGTTTGATTTGAATGATAACATCATTTCTAAGCATCCAGTGTTTCGTTCGTCCATTTATTATCACCAAAGCGAGGCTCGAGGTCAACAATAGTCAGGTTCCTTGTTACCAACTGATACTTATCACTATTTTAATTAATATGTATACTTGGTTTGTGACCAAATCTGACCAAGATGCGCTTTTTAGCAAACCATCTTTAGGAGCCACCGGCAGTTTTTGGACCCCTCTCTGCCCTTCAGCAAAAAAAAAAAAAGAAAAAAAAAAGGCACATTTTTCCACGGTTAAAAGGGGTGCTGATTCGTCACGAATAGAAACAGCAACACCCCAACGGCTTTTAATCTATAAAACTCAAGTCCATGACCACGAGCTATCCTTCCAAACCATCGGTTTTAAAATAGACTCCAAAAAACCTCGTTTTAATCAATAACGGTTTGATTTGTTAAGCCCTCTTTCCGAGATATTGGGAGTTAAAATTCACATTGTTTGACACGGCTGTAAAAGCTTTCCGTAAAAGACCTACAAGCAGAAGTAATTGTACCCTAAGCGCACAGGTGTGACATTTTTTTCCCCCCACATTTTCCCCCCTTCTTCCTCTTACTTTCTGTCTTTCTTTCATTTTTAGAATCAAGTAGTGTCTGTCAACTTTTATTGACTTGGACAGTGTAGTATGCCAGCATGTCAGAATGTTTCTGGGTGGCTTGTTCAATGTGCAGAGCTTTCCATAAATTCCGGTACGGATGAGTTATTGCTATTTACTAGCAGATCGTACATTTGTCTTTCGAATTGGGTTTAAATTCATTCCCGGAAATGGTATTATTCAATAACCATGAATTTCCGCCGAGTTTATTTATTGATTTATTTATTGATTAATTGATTTTTTTTTTTTTTTTTTTATTTTTTTTATTTTAGGTAGAACTTTACTGCGTAGAAATTCACCACAGACATATGTCATTAAAACCTCCACCAAAAAAAGAAAAAGATTATATAAATAGTTTTGCTTTTAATATTCTACAATTACTGGTAGTTTTAAATTTTAAGAACATCGATTACAACTCACTAGAAATACAAGCAAAACTGAGGTATAAAAAGTAATCCAAGTTAATAAGAAAATGATAATTACGAATTAAATCTTAAAAAAAACTAAAAAAACAAAGCTGAAGCCATCAATCGAAAATTAGAAAAGGGTTAAATGACTTAAAAAAATAATAATAAATAAATAAATAAAATAAAATAAACAATAATAAAAATTAATAAATTAATAAATAAAAACCTGCATACTGATATTACGAAAAAAAAAAAAAAAAAAAAGTTCAAGTAGACCCACAATGAAATGGAAGTAAGACGTGGGAACATAAACTGGATATTAAAACATAACAAGCAATAATCAAATCAATACAAATAAATAAATAAATAAATAAATACATACATTAGCCATAAATATAAAAATGTAGAATTAAATCAAAGACATTTTTTATTTACTGTGGTTATTTAATTTAATTTGACTGCCAACTAGCATCTTCTGTGTAAAAGTTTAACTCTGTCATCGTTCCTTCCCTTTTTTTCGGATAGTTATGTTTATTATTCTTGCACATCTCAACAACAACATCAAAAGAGGGAAGACCGAATTACCCACAGGATAAAATCAAAATAATAATAAATAAATCAGGTTGGTGGATAAACTCAAAAGTCAAGTTCAAGGCCTTAAAACACTTGACTGAAACTCTCGCCTCGTTGGACGCAAAGGACAAAATCTAATTTCCCTCCCTTCGGATGAAAGAGAAGGGTCGGTGCGGTTCAAACAGAGTGTTAAATGATCCAAAACGACTGCAGACTTGTGCAAGAACAGTTGTGTGCGGTCGTTGAAGGTCGTTTCGCTTATTGGAAATCAGTAGATTCAAGTGACGGCATTCACCAAAATGGCCGATTTGCAACACCACGTTTTACCTCCACCCCATCGACAGGGCTCTGGACGTAGATTATCAAGGGGTGGGGGTGGTTGTCTGGGAAGGGGAGGGGTCTGTTGGATGAGAAGGGGGTTCGGGAGGGGTTGGAGGAGTTGAAACTGATGTTTGTAATCTGAAAGTGTTAACTTGTTCTGAACTGTGGTTGTTTTCGAAGAAAAATTGCCATAAAATCAGTCAGTTACAATGTGTGCTTTAAACCCCAGCTCAACATAATCAGAAAAAAAAAACATAAATGTTCACATACTTACATGGTATAAAGATAACGATGATGGAAAACTTTCCTTGAAATATTTCTGCCTGAAGTAATATCGCTTTTGAATGATAAATGAAACAAGATCCAAAACTATTTTTTTGTCTCATGTGAGACTTCCATTTTGCCTAAGAATGCGTTGCAAAAATGCTAAAAGCATTTTTTATTTATTTATTTATGAATTTATTTATTTATTTATTTATTTATTTTATTTATTGTTTTTTTTTTTTTTTTTTTTTTTTTTTTTTTTGGAAATGAAACAACGAAATGAGTTGAAATTTTCGTTTTATTACATATCTTGATTTGTGCAAAGAGTGAACGCATTTACAGACACTTTACTAATGTCAGCGAGGAGCTTTCAGTTGTGTTAAATACATGCTATTGTTTATCTTTCTAACTTACTTCGTTTCATGAAAAACGTTTCATGACATATCATTATTTATTCGAGTTGAGTTTTAAAATGTTTTGACAACGTGCCTTTGTCATTTTACAGTTGATATATCCAATGTCCTTTCCCTAAGGAAAAGAAGTAGTATCCAGTAACAACGACTGAATAAATACATATATTTATGCGCTTGAATTTTATTTTGAGTTAAGTTCACTCAGGTTCAGTTAAACGATTATTACTGAAAACAATAACAATATGTCTTTGTTTGGTTGAAAGAAATTGCTGCCGAAAACCAAACAAACGGAATATATCTTACTCTTTGTTTGACCACCTTGAATTTCCTTTCCCCTCAAGTTAATAGAGATAGTAAAGCGGGACTGACTTCTATAAGGACTCTATTGGCAAAGGAGTGCATCACAAAAGTGATATTTAACTTAGGCTCGAGTGAACGACCTTGGATTCGATAACTGAAAAAGGGGGTCCTTTTTGGGACTCCGTAGACTTTACAAGAAACGTTTAGGTACAAGTGAAAATATGGCAAACACCACGTCCTTGTTCGGCCTCGGTACAATTCCAAGTTATTGCCAAGGAAAGGGGACATGTTTATTCTTTTTTTTGTATGTTTGTATTATTTGTATTGTTTTTATTTTATTTATTTATTTATTATTATAATTATTATTTTTTTACCGATGTTAGTAACAAAAATGCAAATTTTGAAGGACGTATCCACATGTGGTCATAAATCATGCCACATTTATTTTCTAAGATGTTGTAATTTTGTTGGGACTAATTTTCAACATCATAATGTTTTATAGACAAAGTATCAGATGAGTAAAATTATATAAAAAAAAAATAAAAAAAAAATCACAATTATTTAGGACTAGTGTAGTTTCGTGGCCGAGCGGTCTAGCTTTGAACCCCAAGCCAAGATGGCTAAGTCATCGGAGTGTGGGTTCGAATCCTGGTCTTGAAACTTGCGTCCTTGAGCGAGACACCTATTGTTGTTTATCAAGAAGCAGTACCGCGAGGGTATAATGACTAGCAAAAAAAAACGCACCCGCTTGGTTGCCGGATGTTTCATGATCAAAAGTCGATCAAAAGGAATTCAGGTGATTTGAGAATACTGAAGGCCCAATATTTTCAGGAGCCTGTCTTGGAAATGAGCTACATCATTAGAGTTATTATTCGTATTATTATTAATAGTTTCATTTTGAATGCTAACTAATTATAAAGTTCATACCAGTACCAATCCTTCCATCTGAAGTGCATTGAAGATCGAAACATTAGCATTTGAAGACACCTAAAATCAAATAATGTTCTAATAAGGTTTTGTTTTCTATTGCCGAAAATTGTGGGGCAAAAACCAAATAATATATAGATACTTACATTGTATGTTCTTGTCATTTATAGTCATTAATTCCATGTATTTCTTGTAGTATTCAATTTGGCGTTATAATTATGCATCAGTAAATATATCACAGCCCCATCTGGAAAATAATGTGGCAGTGTTGTATGCCTCGGACTCGGACTCGACCCTTGTGACCCTAGGCTGTGACTTGGCCTCGATCCATGTGACTCTGTGACTCGGACTCGACCCTCTTGAACCTGTAACTCGGTCGGACTCGACCATTGTGACTCGTGACTCGGACTTGACCTTGTGACTCAACACTAAGGCCCTTTTCGAAACCGCAGCCTGGGCTTGGGCTCCGCCAGGGCACGTTTTCTAAATAACTGAAACAGCCTAAGCCGTGGACTCGTAGTCGACCTTTGTGACTCGTAACCCGGACTCGGAGTCGACCTAGGTGACTCGTCACTCGATCTCAGACGCGACCTTTGTGACTCGTCACTCGGACACAGACTCGACCCTTGTTACGCGTTACTCAGACTTAGACTCGACCTTTGTGACTCGTCACTCGGACCCAGACTCAACCCGTGTGTTTCATGTCACGGACTAGACCTTTGTGACTCGTAACTCAGACTCAGACTCGACCTGTTTGACCCGTAACTCAGACTCGGATTCGACCTTATGACATGTAACTTAGACTTGGGCAAGACCTTTGTGACTCGCGACTGGCGGACTCGAGGGTTGAGGACTCGAACGCAAGACTGCAAAAAGGCTCATCCGTGAAGAACAACATCGAAATAATTGATCAAAGACTGAGAACGGTAGTCTCAGCGATCAATGATGCTTATCAAATTTCCAAAAAGCAAACACCCACCTCGTAGAAAACATGCCACGTAACCCCATCACTACCGGCCTTTGAGCAAACATTCATCAGCAGTTATTCTTTTTCTTGTGTTTTTGTTGTTTGTTTTTGAGGGGGTTATTTTTGTGTGTTTTTTCTCCATTTCTTCCCCTCATTAATTTAACCTTTTCGAGTCTGACCTTCAAATTTGTTAATATTGATACTTAACCAAACGTCCATTCAGTGCTGTTTTTTTTTCCCCCTCCAGCCCAGTCTTAACGTGGATCAATTTTAGAGGGAACACAAATTCAAGCGAGTAATTCCTTAATGTACAATTCGTTTATAATTAATTATCGTCTGAATGGTTTATTTGAAAAAGGAAGAAGGGGAACTAAAATAGGCCTGGTGCCCTGTTAAGTACATCAGTTTAGATTAAGTGTCTGGTAAATGACCACGAGTATACTTAATGGCAAAGTTAACTATTATCAAACTTCTCTGCTTTACTATTAACCATTACTATCAACTTTCTTTACAGCTTGGTTAATCGGTATTAAATGCCGATCTTAATAGTAGGTTCCAAGTAAAACTAGGTTATAGTTCTACCCCAACTTTCTGGCCGAACATAGTCTTAAAAAAGAATTGCCGCGCGGTTGTACCTGTTTTAACGTAGTTAACCGATTAAACTTTTTTAAAAACCTATTTGACCGGTTAACCAAACTCATTAAACTGGTTTAACTTGTTGTAACCTTTTTAACCAATGTAACTTGTACTGTTTTATACAATTAATTAAACATAATTAACCGATTTAATTTGAATGTTTAAACTTATTAACCGTTAAAATACAATTATTTAACCGGTTTATCTTGTTTAAAAGTATTTAATCGATTTAAAACAATAACATATAACGTCACTGTTAGAGATATTTGTTGACAAATAGATCACCACTCAAATTATATATATATTTTTTTGCATACAAAAAGTGCTTATAAATTAACTTGTTAACATGACTGTCAATGAATGTATCATGATGATGATCAGAGCGAAACGTCGCGATTTTACACTTCTGATTATTTCAATACCAGCGCAACCCAAGAAAGAATCAGAAAAAAAACATCATTAACAGCCAACTTTACCAGATATTTTGATATCACATTATGTTGATATCATAAACAGAAGTAAACATACAAATATCCTGTTGATAAGTGTGACGTAACTCCACAGTACGGTTAGCCACGCCCACTTTACCAAGTCATTGTTTCAACATTTTCAGAGAAGACCACGTGGAATACAAGAACAAATGAAACTTTGGGCTTGAATTTGGCTTGGGTTGCAAAAACCTCCGATCTCATGTCGCTTTTTTTTTTTTTTTTTTTTTTAGAACCGTTGTCGCCAGATGTGTTGATGAAAAATGTTGATATAAAAATAAATACACATGAAACGTTATGCGAACTTATGAGCAGAAAGTAGCGAAAACCTTGGCAGCATTAAGCACTGGACGGAATTACTGACAGGGTAAACTAGTAATAATAACTTCACACTTTGGCTTCTGGGTTAAATAGCTCGGTACAATTAAATGGAAACGTCATGCTGCTCTAGTTAAGGTGCAAGTTGTCAGGAGTAACTAACAGAAGTGTTAAACTTATTAGACCAGTTAAAAAGGAAGGTGAATTTATATTTCCCATTACTTTCCTGTGATCAAGCCTACAACAACAAAAGTTGAAACATGTTTCACAAACTGCTCGCAACTTGCTGACAAGTTATTTGTCTTCAAATTAGCTTCTTAAATGATCGTTTAATTCAGACGTGATGATCGGGGAAAGGAACAACCATATCAGATGATTTCACCATTACGCGGTGTTCGACAGACGCGTCGGCGTGTTTGGTAATTATTACTTCATCCTATACCATCTGTCGCGAGAAAAAAAAAAAATGAAATAAAAATCGGGATTATTGAAGAAGTGGGGCCTCGTTACGAACGAAAGTGATTTTGACGTAGGTTAAGGGTTGACTACGTTTTGAGGAGTCCAAACGCCAAGGGGAAAATATTAAACAAATCAAATTTTCGTTAGAGAAACAATTACAGCTTTCAATGACTCCGGACTTTTTAGGGGGTGGGCTACTCGCCTGCAGTCTGCCCCGACCCACAAACCTTATTTTTATTTTTTTTTCATTTTGCACTACCTGTTCTTGTTCATGTGGACACTTATTTCACCTAGACCTAGAGGCTATTTTCATTTCTTTAATTTTGTTTACCTTAGCTGCCGCTTTGTGCATGTTGTTGTATTTCAACATTTTTAAACTGTATTTGTTGCGAGAAATGTTGTTATTTGTTTGTTGTTTGGTTTCCATTTGTTTTGATCTTGTAAACAAAATAGCGATATTGATTCGTGTTTTTTTTTTTTTTCTTTTCTGTTATGTATTCATTATGATATCAGATAATATATATATTTTTATAGTAACTATGGTGTGCGGTAACACCATGTACATACAATCTCTTGTCCAGAGTCACCACAACCCATTGAAGATATATCATGTACATGGTGTTACTGCAAACCTTACTAGATTGTATCTCCACCATGCAAAGTTTCAAACCCTACTCATGTACATGGTGTTACTGCAAACCTTACTAGATTGTATCTCCACCATGCAAAGTTTCAAATCCTACTCATGTACAGGTGTTACTGCAAACCTTACTAGATTTTATCTCCACCATGCAAAGTTTCAAACCCTACTCATGTACATGGTGTTACCGTAAACCTTACTAGATTGTATCTCCACCATGCAAAGTTTCAAATCCTACTCATGTACATGGTGTTACTGCAAACCTTACTAGATTGTATCTCCACCATATGCAAAGTTTCGAATCCTACTCATGTATATGGTGTTACTGCAAATCTCACTAGAGTGCATTTCCACCATGCAAATTTTCAAATCTTACTCATGTACAGGGTATTTATACTACAAACCTTACTAGATTTTATCTCCACCATGCAAAGTATTGTGACATTACACTTTGCTTAGCAGTTAAGATCGATGCACATCTTAAAATCAACCTTAAAGACCTTTGTGAATTTACCCTAGAACGTGTTTTAGCATTTCTCCGTTGCTTTAAATGTTTGGTGAAGTATCGATGTTTTTAATATACACCTAATAATTATCATACAGGAACTCAGTTGGATTTTTTTTTTTTTTTTTTTTTTTTTTTTTGGCCTTCCAGTTTATTTTTACATGATTTATTTTCTTTAAAAGTAATGGTCTTCAGGAACGCCCACAAAAATAGGTCACTTTACTGACATGGCTGGATTCCTTCTGTGACATCATCGTTCCAAAATTTTATTCATGAGCTATTCCAGAGGACAATCGTTTCCGGACGGGGTCTGCCAAAGGAATGACAAATATGTGTTCTTTCTTTTTGAAAATTCACCCATGGTTCTCCTCTCACAATTAAACTAAAACTACATTTAAGTAGAATAATATAAATGGTAACTGACTACACTAAATTAACTAACTGACTAATTAAACACTCAGCTTGTTAATTTCCTTACTCTGAAATGGCTCCTTGACGAACGTAAACTATTTCATTTGTATGATTTCTGGAACGCCATTTCGATTTTGCTGACAGATTTTATGACAACACATTCCCACTTCAGATCGTGCAAGGACCCCCGCTCTTCTAAAAAAAACCCAAAAACTGTTTATGTCTCTTGTCAAATTTGTTTCATTACATTAAAACATATAAATACTTCTATTATTGTGGTGTGCCCAGCAGAAAGTTGCAAGGCTGTACGACCTTTTTCCGGGCACTAAAATTACACATGCCTCAGCAGAAGGTCACAAGCATTAACATGGCTCTTTTGAAAAAAAAAAAAAAGTAGGGCATAAATGTTATATATTTTGTTGCTGGAATTACATCCAAAATATGATTTCCATTCCTATGCAGAATTTATTTACCCGAATGACTTACAAACAGCAGAAAAAAACGACAAAACTTTCAAACTCAGTTTTCTTAAAACACAGTTTTGAGCGGTAATTGTTTACGACCTTTTGCCGGTCACACTTTCGTAACGTCATTTTTTTTTTCCCGGGCACATGAGGTTATGTGAGCAATAGCTACAACATCTCAAACCGTATCACGGAACATGTTTACCCAACGTAATTGGGCAGTAAGTGGAGTAAGATTTAAAACTCTGCATCGTGGGATCACAGTCTAGTTGGGTTTTCGGAGACACCATGTATATGAAAACTGTCTTCATGGTTTTGGTAGTTCTGAAAAGAACAGGTGGTGTAACAACTCGACGTCTAAACTTATTATGCTGTTGCGATCGACATTTTCGTGAAGATGATCACGACATACTGATCGAAACGTCGAGCTGTTACACCACCGGTTCTTTTCGGAGCCACCGGAGCTTAAAGAGAGAGTTTTATGTACGTGTTTTCCCCACAAACCTCACTCAAACAGTAAGTTCAACTTTCTGTGTCGGTTTTGTCAAATTTACAAGAAATACCGTCTGTATTACAAAGACATTACAACTACCATGGAATCAATACATTCAATCAGATAATGTCTTACTTTACAATAATGTGTAATGTTGGACGATGTTAAAACAAGAAGTTAAACTTAACCCAGGATTTGTGACTTACTTTAGCTTCACCTTTTTTTTCTTTCTTTTCTTCAAAACATAAGTTTTGAAAACGTTTACAGTTGTTTGGCCTGATTTTCGCGGAATGATTGTTCGTTGTTGTTGGGTTGTTAATTTGTTGGGCTGTTGGTTGTTTTCTTTTTTTCATTTTTTTTTTTCAACTTGTTTTTCTTGTAAAACCTTAAACATAATAAAATAATTCATATGAGAAATAAGTAAAAAAATAAAGGGTAGGGGTAACAGAAGAGAGTATTTCCTTCGTACTTATATAATTGTTTTAAATTCCCAAATGACTTAGAACCACATGTTCTAATTCATGCCGCCTGGAACCGAATCATTCATTTTTTTTCTCTCTCTTTCTTTTCCCGGGGGGGGGGGGCATTTCAGTCAAAGGGGCACAGAACTTGCTATTTGTATAGGCGTCCATGAGCAATCAGAGTTGCAATTAAAGAAAACTCGACGAGAGTAAGTAAGCATCTAGGGCCTTTTTACAACCACTTCAATCAATTGACACAAAATTGCCAGACACTCGACTGCAAAACCTTCACAAGCAATCGGTTAAAACAAAAACGAGCTAAAGGGCACTGCGATGTCAATTTCAGTAATGACAAAATGCCGACGGAGTCACACCAAGAACGCATTGAAAGGCATGGCACCGAAATGCCTTGATGCCCCGTTATAAAGCAATCAATACCGGTTGGAAACCCCAAAATAAATCTACGTATTTAATCACACAAGTAGTCTTGCGCATGATCGCAGGCCTTCCTTAATGAAGACAACACATTCCACAAACTGCTGTCAATAATTATGCTCAGATCTCAGAGGAGGATGCCTCCATCTGATTTGTGTCGGTCTAACTTGATTACCGTAAAACCCTTTGCCAAACGCCGGTGTATATTTGACAACACGGTGCACTAATAGCATGCCGAAGGGCTGACACACAATCTATTGTATTAACACGATTGGTGAGAGAGTATTACTTAACTACCCATTCATCAATCCCATGAAAGCTTTGGAAACTTGACGTCACCGTTGACGTCGCACTAAGCAAGTGGTCGTGCGAATTACTTAGGTCGCCTTCTAGCTAGAAAGGTATTACGAAAGAAGACCGAGAAAAGTTACTCAATTCTGAAAGTCAGTTACTGAGGCCAAATTCGCACAAGGACCATTATGTCGACTAGAGATCGATGTTGCCTGGTACCCAACACATGTTTTTGAGGATGAGTACCAGTTAATATCAGCCGCAAGTCGACAAATGGTCCTCGTGCGAACCTGGCCTGAGGTGTCCAACTTGAATGTCAAGAGGACTGTGGGTTGGTCCAGACTGGATCACCCTGAAGAAACAAGTGCTACTGACTGGAAACGTCGAGGTTTTTTTTTTTTTTTTCTTTCTTTCTTTTTGTTCTTTTCACATCTGCTTCTTTTCAGAGCTTACACAACCTTTTCTACGGAGAGATTAGTGTATTGTCTTAAAAGACCCATGAAATGGTTTTATTTTTTATTTTTTTTTCTTCTTCTTTCTTCTTCTTCTTTCTTCTTTTTCTTTTTCTTTGTATTTTCTTTATTATTTTTTCTATAATGCAATTCTTGGAAACGCACGTCTGTGTCCCTATTGAAATGACGTCATGGCAACAGCGCCCTCAGTTGTCCGGAAAAGCATGCGAAATTATAAACTATATATGTTTATTAAAGAAGTGCACTTTTCAGTAAAAGTAACCAGGGATGTAAATTGGTTTTCATACACTTAAGGAGATAAGAAAGTAGCACAAAATATGTTCCTCAGAAATATTCACTTCAGAGGACCTTTTACAAGTATTTGTCTCCATGAGAATGCATTGCTTTTATGTGTTTAGCAATACAAAAAGCACGGGTTTGACTTGTAAACCTGCCCCGCACCCACCCCGCCCCCACCCGATCCCCACCCCATCCCCATTGCTACAACAAGAAACTCGTCGGCTTCGTCTCTAGCACAGGCTCCATCCACCGTCGTTCTGAAGCCACCAAGCCGAACGAATACGCTCTTAACATCGCTGACGAAGCCTAAACCGGAACCGAATATTTCCGGAGCTTTGATTTCGAAAGACCCTCGAGGATATCTCGGTTCCGAATAATCTTTTAAAAGCACAACATGAAAGCGGGATTGGTTTAGGTGTAAACACCCTCCATAATCCGATTAAGGAGTCGATATCGATTAGACCGTTTGAAATTACAGTGGGCGTACCTCGCCCCCCAAAAAATGTTGTTGTTTTTTGTTTACACTTAGACACTTAGAATCGACACTTAGACATCAATTACAAAATAAAAAATTGCAAGCTTGATTGATTTATACTGCATGCAGTCACCTCATTGATCCAGGTAAGGAGTCGATTAGAAGAACATCGATTTCAAATATTCGATAATCAACACTCGATAAAAAGTTCAAGTTACCGCATTAGTATTGATTGGATTATGTACTTAATATTGTTGATATTATATATTTATTTTCTGTCTCTTCTCATATTTTTCTTCTTCTTTTTTTCCGATCCTGTAAATAGCATCCATTCACGAGTAAATGTGGTTCTAACGACAGTGATGCATATTCTACCAGATATTAAACGTTGTCATAATTTCATTTCAGCGTCATTCTGTCTGGACCCTACACAATTTATATTTATAAATGTCAAGATGGTTGGGGAAATATTGTTTATCCTGCCAAAACATGCCATTCCAGCATACACAATGAGCAGATGCAGTTTGACAATACCTACAATAAGAACTAATCGCTAATCGAATTTTGTTTCAAAATATTGTCTGGTCTTGAATACAATTTTCCTGGCTTTGATTTTTGATTCTAATTGAACGTTACTTTCTATAGATGCTGAGTCGTTGATATTGCTTTTTAAAGACAGATGAATAAAGTGCATGACGAAGGATAAGCAAAGAAAGAAAGAAAGAATACAGAAAGAAAGAAACCAAATGAAGAGATAAAGCAAGCACTGGTACTGGTCGCTTCAAAATAAACAATTATAAACATAAACTTGTTTCCATGATGTTTGACTCTTTTTTTTTTTTTTTTTTTTTACTTTTTTTTTTTTTTTTTTTTTAAGAAAAGTAAAAAAAGGAACACTTACAAAGAGGACACATAATTGATGTAAATAGCTTATCAAACTGTTGAGTTCAATTTAAAATTATTGGTTATACATTAATTATCAAATATTGTTCGTTTGTTGAAACTCTGAATAACGTATCACTGTAAACAACATTATACAATCGCACAGGTGCTAGTAATGTTGTTTTATTGCCTCACATAGGCCTAGTTAATTAATTTTATAATGAAATTGTTTCGGTCACGTTTTTTTTTTTTTTTTTTATGCATTTGAATTGCACAACGAATACATTCTATAAAGGCATGGTATACCCGTGGTAATTTCTCCACAAATTAATGACCACAAAAGCTTACTTGGTAAAAAGCACCGGAGAGCTGTTGATAGTATAAAACACTGTGGGAAACGATTCCCTTTGAAGTAATGTGGTTTTAGAGAAAGAGATAACTTTCTGCCCAAATAGTTGAGTCTGAGAAACGACAACAAGGAGGTTTTCATGATTTACATTTCAACACGACAACGTGATTTAATAAATAATGTTCACAATAACATTTGATTAACTCCAAAAACAAAATGGGAATATTTTTGCTCCTCAACAGCCCACGATGTACTTTCTCGGTGGTCAGCTTGATAAGATCCAAAATGGCAATATGGCAAATTCAGAGATGTATTACGAAAGCCAACCTCCATGGAACCAGTTTTCAATCAGACTCCAGTGGACCCTAAAACATTAAATCCAAGACGTAAATACTTGAGCCAAAATTGTGACAAGCTTTCAATTGCGTGTTTGATGAACTTCACCTCAGTCGTTATTTACGGAGGGATGATTACCTTTAAGGGGCCGATTACATGCATTAGAGAAGCCGTCTTGACGGCAGGCTTTTCTTAAGATGCACTGCGACTTTGACAATCTGGAAGAGATCTCATCCTAGGCGACATAATAGGGCTAATGGGATTTGAGTAAGAGCGAGCTCGGTCATGCGATGTGTGTCATGCGAACTCGCTGTACGGCATCTGTCTCGCAGTCATCTGCCACAGTCTGTCGGGCCTTCAGGGGGCACTTTGTCTCCTGATTGGGCGCGTTTGGGCTATACAAAGCATTTGTTTTATTCAGCAAAATGGCAACATATTGAGCAAGAAACAAAGACAGGTACCGTACATTTAAACCCAGGACGATACTTGGACCACAAAGTGGTCCAGGTAATACGCAGGGCTGCACAAAATACAAAGAAACAAACAAAAACTTACAGTATTGATTGGAAAAGGTTTTATTTGAAAAGCAGAATATAATGATACACATATTACCTTGAAATTGTGTGGCTTTTGTTTTATTTCGAGACATAACACAGTCCGCCATTTTGTAGCACCGAATTTTCGACTCAAAAAAAAAATGGCGGACCGTATAATTCTAAGTAAAGTGTGGTTCCGCTGGTTTTATTTCCAGAGGGAAGTGTATTTTTATGTTTTATTTATTTATTTATTTATTTATTTATTTATTTTTTTGCTTTTTTATGTATGTATTCATGTATGTATGTATGTATCTATTTCAATATTTATTTATTTTGGTTTGATACTAACTAATTACAACACACTTTAGATGTTTTATTGCATGAACAACTGTTAACAAAAATAAAGAGCTATTTCAAACAGAGATTTGGAGGGAATGTGTCCCATCATGAAGTCTTCGGTGAACCTAATTTATTTGTTTTCCCCTCAAATGACAAAGATCGACCTTATGTTATATAAAACAAATAATGGTTGTTTTGCGTTCTTGCAACGGAGAAAATATATTTTCGGAAGTTTAAAGTTTGAAATGTTCCATTTTAAACGGGTTAAACTAAACATTTCATATTGTGAAAATATTCTTTCCGTTGCACTCATTTACATTCATTATTTGTATATCATTTCACGAATTTTACTTTCTATTCTACGACTCTACCAATGCGGTACAACTGTGTGGTTCACATGCTCCTCATTTTCCTTTATTTAGTGTCATCTCGAATGTGGCTACTTTGAGACGGTGATACAAAACACTGTTACAAATACCTGGATGTAATTATTGTTTATTTGTTGTTGTTTACAGGGCAAGTAAAACGTTAAAGACATGGATAAGTTCCTGACGTTTACAGTTTTACTATTGTTAGTTCTCACAGTAACCAGTTACCAAGTGGAGTCGAGACGCCAATCAAAATGCAAGTAAGTGAGAAACTAAAGTCGTTGATAAAATAAATCAGAGCTTAGTCTTTCCTTTAAAGGCTAGTGAAATGATTGATAATTATTCGGGGCTGAAAGATTAATTTTAACATGTTGTTTTCAAAAGCACAATTGTTAAAATTACTATATTAGTACTGGTACCAATCACGTGTAAAAAAAACAAAACAAACAAACAAATAAACAAAAAACAACCAAACAAAAAAAAATTCAGTCTATGATAAAGTCACACAATGGGATATTAGTTAAAACAAATTAAAAAAAAATGCTAATTCTTATTTTGACTATATCAAAGCGAACATATTGTGTTGGACATTTAGGGGCAGCGCACATATTGTGTTGAGCATTTATGGGCAGTAGACATGTATTGGACATTTAGGGCATCGCACATGTCTTGGGCATTTAGGGCAGTGAACATGTGTTGGACATTTAGGGGCAGTGAACATGTGTTGGACATTTAGGGGCAGTGAACATGTCTTGGACATTTAGGGGCAGTGAACATGTCTTGGGCATTTAGGGCAGTGAACATGTCTTGGGCATTTAGGGCAGTGAACATGTGTTGGACATTTAGGGGCAGTGAACATGTCTTGGACATTTAGGGGCAGTGAACATGTGTTGGGCATTTAGGGGCAGGGAACATGTGTTGGGCAGTTAGGGGCAGTGAATATGTGTTGGACATTTAGGGGCAGTGAACATGTCTTTGGCATTTAGGGCAGTGAACATGTCTTGGACATTTAGGGGCAGTGAACATGTCTTGGACATTTAGGGGCAGTGAACATGTGTTGGTTATTTATGGGCAGTGAACATGTGTTGGGCATTTAGGGGCAGTGAACATGCGTTGAGCATTTAGGGGCAGGGAACATGTGTTGAGCATTTAGGGCAGTGAACATGTGTTGGGCATTTAGGGGCAGTGAACATGTGTTGGGCATTTAGGGGCAGTGAACATGTGTTGGGTATTTAGGGGCAGTGAACATGTGTTGGACATTTAGGGGCAGTGAACATGTGTTGGACATTTAATTTAGGGCAGTGAACATGTGTTGGACATTTAATTTAGGGGCAGTGAACATGTGTTGGGCATTTAGGGGCAGTGAACATGTGTTGGGCAACAGGGGTAGTGAATATGTGTTGGACATTTAGGGGCAGTGAACATGTGTTGGTTATTTATGGGCAGTGAACATGTGTTGGGCATTTAGGGGCAGTGAACATGCGTTGAGCATTTAGGGGCAGGGAACATGTGTTGAGCATTTAGGGCAGTGAACATGTGTTGGGCATTTAGGGGCAGTGAACATGTGTTGGGCATTTAGGGGCAGTGAACATGTGTTGGGTATTTAGGGGCAGTGAACATGTGTTGGACATTTAGGGGCAGTGAACATGTGTTGGACATTAAATTAGGGCAGTGAACATGTGTTGGACATTTAATTTAGGGGCAGTGAACATGTGTTGGGCATTTAGGGGCAGTGAACATGTGTTGGGCATTTAGGGGCAGTGAACATGTGTTGGACATTTAATTTAGGGGCAGTGAACATGTGTTGGGCATTTAGGGGCAGTGAACATGTGTTGGGCAACAGGGGTAGTGAATATGTGTTGGGCATTTAGGGGCAGTGAACATGTGTTGGACATTTAGGGGCAGTGAATATGTGTTGGGCATTTAGGGGCAGTGAACATGTGTTGGGCATTTAGGGGTAGTGAACATGTGTTGGACATTTAATTTAGGGCAGTGAACATGTGTTGGACATTTAATTTAGGGGCAGTGAACATGTGTTGGGCATTTAGGGGCAGTGAACATGTGTTGGGCAACAGGGGTAGTGAATATGTGTTGGGCATTTAGGGGTAGTGAATATGTGTTGGACATTTAGGGGCAGTGAATATGTGTTGGGCATTTAGGGGCAGTGAACATGTGTTGGGCATTTAGGGGTAGTGAACATGTGTTGGACATTTAATTTAGGGCAGTGAACATGTGTTGGACATTTAATTTAGGGGCAGTGAACATGTGTTGGGCATTTAGGGACAGTGAACATGTGTTGGGCAACAGGGGCAGTGAATATGTGTTGGGCATTTAGGGGCAGTGAATATGTGTTGGGCATTAAGGGGCAGTGAACATGTGTTGGACATTTAATTTAGGGCAGTGAACATGTGTTGGACATTTAATTTAGGGGCAGTGAACATGTGTTGGGCATTTAGGGGCAGTGAACATGTGTTGGGCAACAGGGGCAGTGAATATGTGTTGGGCATTTAGGGGCAGTGAATATGTGTTGGGCATTTAGGGGCAGTGAACATGTGTTGGACATTTAGGGGCAGTGAACATGTCTTGGACATTTAGGGGCAGTGAATATGTATTGGGCATATAGGGGCAGTGAACATTTGTTGGGCATTTAGGGGCAGTGAACATGTGTTGGACATTTAGGGGCAGTGAACATGTGTTGGGCATTTAGGGGCAGTGGACATGTGTTGAGCATTTTGGGGCAGTGAATATGTGTTGGGCAGATAGGGAAGCGAACATCTGTTGGACATTTAGGGCAGCGAGACATTTAAACATGTTTGTTTTGTCATTTTGAATCCCAGAGGCGGAACAGTAGGAACCAGCGAAGGATGTAATAATAACACATCGTTTTTTAAAAGAATTTACGAAGCATACAAGAGAGGGTAAGTTAAAAACGTTTAAATATTGTCCGCAGATCCCTTACTAAATAAACGTTGCTTGTACCTTTAGGAGACTTTTCGGATGGACTCTTTTTACAGTTTCCATTAGTGATACGCATGCTCAGAACTATGCGCGGCATGCTCAGAACTATGCGCGCAACACTGAGCTTGCTCAGAACTGTAAAAAGGGACCGTCGTGTCTGCTGCTGTCTCAAAAGTCTTAAAAGTGTCACATTGCTGCAATTACATTGAGTCCATGGTGTTACGAATGTGGAAAGATGTCCCCCCCCCCCCCCCCCCCCCCACCGCACACACACACACACAAGTGTGTATTTACCTCCAATCGGGGACCTCCTATTGTCCCTCTTTTGTTTGTACTTTATCTTTTTAGCAACAGCTCCCATTGGTTTTGAACACGATTTCCAACTGGGGACCTTTTCCAACCGGGGACCCTATTGTCCTCTTCTGTTATAGGTCCCCGGTTTGAATGCCTAAACAAACTCACACATTCTCATTTTTGCATCCTTGTGGAGACCTCTATTGTTCTTTCCTTTGTGCCTGTACTTAATATTTTCTCATAGACTTTGTACACAAATGTCCTTGTGGAGCATCCCTCTCTTTAGAATTCCCCAGTGGAGACCAATTGTTCTTGCGCTTCCCTTTTGTTATAGGACTCCACAAGGGAGCGAATTCGAGCACGTGTGTGTGCGTGTGTGTGCACCCACACCCACGCACACAGCAACAATTGAAAAAAAAAATGCACTGCAGGAAACATTTTGCCAATTACTCTCAGGTTGGATGCGATTTTGGAAACTGGGGAATATTTCATTCGTAAAAACAAAACGTATGTCTGTCTTATTTCAAATGCAACATTAATGTCAATACCAATCAGCTCTATTAAAAAAAGAAAGAAAAAAAAACAAGCAGAGAAACAAACATATAAAAACATCAAGGAATAAACCACAAGGGAAACTGATTGGGTAAGTTTTAAACAAAAAATAAAAACACGATGATCACAATTTTGTTTTTGAATAATTACTAATAATTGCAGGGACGTAGAAGGAATTGACACAGCAGACAGACGGAACTGGGAACTAGACGACGCAGAGCCAAACTACCAGGAGAAAAGCAAGGAACTTAAGGACAAGGAGGAGCAGTTGAGGGTCCTGACTGAGTTTCTTGAAGAGCTGGACAGTGACGACTTGAAATGAGTCTAGCAATCCAGTCTGTACTGAAATAGACAACTGTTATTCTGCATTTGTTTACGTTACTTCTTTTGCTTTTTTTGTTATTGCCCTGTCCATATGCATCCTTTGAGGTTACGCTAGCATGTTTTAATCTACTTTCCATTAATAACACGGCAGAGGCACTAGGCCAAAAAGTATGCCTTGAGGAACACCAGTGAACATTTTAAAAAAAGACCGAATGCGTGTCGACCAGTTATTTAATTTGTCCATTGGACCAATTTTCTATCAATCCATCTATCAACCCATATTTTTATCAACCCTCCTAAACCCTACGGATGATTGTGAAAGTAATTCGGCTACGGTCACAGTAATATCATAATATCATATAATAAAAACGAGTATTATCAAAATTTATGAGACCATTTCAATAATTTGTCTTCAAAAAGGTTATAACTGCTAGTGCTAATTCCCTAAAGGCACTGGTTTAATGTTTAATTAGCTCTCCCAAGAAAAAAAAATCTTAATATTAAAGCCATCTGTTTTTCGTTTTTATTGACTGATGATAGGTAGCAGGTGGAATATAATTAATTGAGCCTGCGATTGAAATCAGCAAGTGATGACCTTTGACCTTCGTTATCGCTCATCTCTGCAGGGCGACATTAGCAATTATGCTGAATTCAAGAAACTGAAAATTTCAAGACAAGCCCTCAATGTGACCCCTCCCACTCCTTTACCAATGTAATCCCTTAAACATAATTTTTTGAGGAACAAACATAATGTTAATTACATGAATGTATTGGTTATTGGAAATGGTTACCAGCGACATGTAATCTGATTAACATTGCAGTATCATGTTCTCCCCTGCTTAATTCTGCTTAGCACTGTTTTCTGCTTAACAACATTAAGAAATTCCGCTGAGATCAAATCTCTAAAATGTATTGTACCAGAAAAAAAACTTATTAACTATTAGTTCTTTTTACGAATACTATTCTAAACAAAACGGGGGAAAGTAGTGGATCAAAATGTCGTGTATGACTTTATTTCGTTGGTGCCAACATGGCGTCTGTGAATAATTATATTGGTGAAGTACATGCAGTGGGCTAACATGGCGTCTGAAATTCCATTAATAAGATACACCCGAGAACTAAGTTCGCGTTTCAAACATACAGTCAAACTTGTTTCACCCAAAATATGTTGACAAAAAGTCTGCTGACATTATTGTTCATTGAATATATACAGCCCACGCCTTTTGGGGTTTTCATTATGTTCGAACGAGAGTTCTCAACGTCACGAATAATACAGACAAAATAAGAGGAACAAATAACAAATAACAATTAATAAATAACAACTCATGAGAGAACCTGTTCAGTTTTCAGACCAGATATATTGTCGTTCCGTGACAATACGTTGTAAAATGTGGTCGACTATTTTAGGGGTTATGGTGAACGTGAGTGTATTTGACAGCGCTTAAAATGTTGAGTGGTGTTGATATAATGTACGATTAAGTATTAAAAGAATTATAACTGGGTAGCAATTAAAAAAAAACAAGGACTTGTACAAGATCGGTTTGTGTTCAATTGCGCAATGGCATGTAGACCGCTTAGCGTGTGGGGAAGAGCTCATTTTAATAACTGGGTACTAGCTCATAAAAGAAAGCCCCTGGGTACGAGGTCGGGAATAGATGTGTGGGCAAAGACGAGTACAGAACATTGGTTGGAAAACGAGGTTGAGTACAGACGTTACTTGAATACATTACTTGGATACGAATGCAAGCACAAGGTTTGGTCCAACTCTTTATTGAGGGCTCAATTTCACCGAAAGCAGAGATTAATTCAGATAAATTCAAGCCAAAGAATCAGTCATATTTTTGTAGCAAAATAAGATGTCCAGCACGGACTACCGTGGTAGGATATCGAGATGAATGTCGTCAGCAACGATTATAGAGCGCCGAAGGCGCAAGATAGGGGAACTCTGGCTGAAATGTGAAATCCCACTTGACGCCATTTCAGCAAGTAACTTTATTGATACAAAAACAGATCAGTGCAGACAATGACCATAGCTATATATGGGAAACATTATATCCATTGGGTGATATGGCGCCCTTGCGTATTTCATGTTCCAGCAATAGATAAAGCTTAACCCCATTTTGCGTCTTTTGGCGCTCTATAATCTTTGGTCATCAGTGCTTTGTGAAATTTGAACCCACATCATCAACGTTGACCTAAACTAAAATGTGTAGAGCAGGCGAATCGACTGAGTGCGAGTGTTGGTCAGAATGAGTACGTGGATGTATGAGAACAAGCATGAAACACGGGTTACTTAATGGAACTCACACACTCACATAGCAGCCATGACTTCTATCCTTATTACGCCCTCTGTTGATCAATTGGAATGTTGCGTCCTCGTTTGTTATCACAATAGGCAATATTTTTGACAACAAGAGGGCGCAATACTAATTCTATTTTGAAAGAACAAACATATTTTGAAAAGTAAACAAAAAAAAAAAAAAAATCCAAGCAATTAATATCTTTCACCGATTACAATGTTAAACTGTCAATAAAAAGACCTCAGAAAGTTGTACATTAACTGCTTTTAGTAGAAGTCTAATTGTATCTGGTTTACGAGACTATTTCTATGGTTTGACCCCCAATCTACCCCAAAGGGCGCCCTCTTGCAGTCAAAAATAAGGCCAATAGAGTGTCATAAGAGGTCTTTTGTTGACACTATAATTTGCATACGTCCCCACATTCAAACTGAAGGCGGCACGTCAATGGTTGGTAACAATAACTGACCCCTTACATCGGCCGCACCTAGCTGAGGTCAAACACGTCTTTATGATAGGTCTTCCCTTGACCTCAAAGAGGGCGCTTTTTGAGCCTGAGACGTCATAAGCAAGGGATCTCTGTAGAAAACAATACGTTGACTCTAATAGTATGCCAATATTTGTATATTAATGTACCCATATTCGAATTCAAGACCTTTAAGCAACAATAGGATGTTCTTACTGTCGACACGTACTGAGCCCAAGTACATTTTTACCGACCAACTAGTAGTTTTGCAAACAATGGGGACAATCAATAGCACCTATCTAAATAAAAGGGAGATTAGTGAAAAACAGCGATACAAAATTTACAAAATATGATGTGTGTGTTTGGGGTAAACTTAATATCTTGACACCAAAATTCGTTTTCAGGAAAAATTAAAAATCTTAACTTGTTGAAGACCGTAATTAAAAGAAAACAGAAAAAAAAAAAGAAAAAAAAAAAAAAAAAACATTTCAACTGATGAAGTAGCTAAGCAACTCTACACATAGTAGAGTGTAAGATTGTTGAAGTTACATTGTTTGCTTGGCACTAGAGCCAATAACACCGGTTATTAATTCTGCATATAGAGTGGGCATAAATTTGTTTATTTTTATTTGTTTTCTTAACCCTATCATGACCGGGCTTCTTTTTCCCCTCTGTTTTGATGTACGGGGACCGTTCGTTGCAGTCTAGCTGAAATGCATTAAAATAGCAAATTGTATTATTATGGTTTGCGGTACGTTTTATGTTAAGGTGTGATAAAATTAAGGTTGCAAAACAATAAGATAAAGTAATATTGTAAATAGTAATTACTCAGTTGTAATTAATTATGGTGGTTAAAAGTAAGGATTTTGAATAAAGTAACTTATCCTTCACCCTTAAAGTAAATAACGTGGACAAAGCCAGATATCGACCTTTAGATCATAATATTATCGGTTTATTGCCAGAAGAACCTTTGACCTTGCACTCTATAATACTATGTGTGTACAAACATACACACTACACTTCAGTGTGCAGTATTACTTACAGTCTTGTAGTTAAGCCCCATTACCTATTTATCTATCCAATGGTAAAGGCACGGGGACCAGTCTATTAATTCGGTAGACTGAATAAACTAAGTTTTCCCGACGCTAGGTGGCAGCACATTTAGTTTTGTACTTTACCACTGTTTTCGTATTTGCAAGCGTTTGCGTAATATACAGTTTATACACTAAGAAGTCTGCTGTCATCTGGCGTTTCGAAATAATATATAATATATAATATATAAAAAACAATATCCCCATGGGTTATGTAACGTAACATAATTGGACTGGATCTGCTGCCACCTATCTGTTTTAAATAGACAGTTTTAACGGAATACAATTCTGACTCGTATAGACCTTACGCACATGACGTCTTTTGAGTAGGGCGCCCTCGCCTAGAGGACAGCCTACAGATCTGCGTTTTTACTGTTTCATCAAAGAGCAAGTTCGGGTTGCGACTAGACTTGATTAGATCGACTAGACTAACCGGAAACCATAGAGCACAGGAAGATTGACCATAATCGAACCATGCATAGGAGCATGGTCGATCTTGTCCAATCGAGAGCTACGTCACTGTTTACGGTAAGTCTAGTCAAGTCTAGTCGCCCACCCGGACTTGCTCAAAGGTGTACCTCTAAGATGGCGGCGTGTGCCGTCACTGCATAAGGTCTGCAGAAAAAAAATCTTCATTTTTAAATAACGAATACATTTGTAACTAAAAAAAAAAGTTCTAACAATAGAGATTGTTTAGATAATGTGTCCGGGAAAAAACAAATAATTGCATTTAGAATGTTACATTGTTGGTGTTGGGATGAATGTGCTTTAAAATGTACTCAGATTCTATCAATGGTTTGCAAAACAGGAAGTTAAAATTGTTAACATCTTTTAGTAAAAAAATCTGATAATGTTAGGGGGAAAAGCAGCATTACAAATGCATATCGAATATGTTAACATTTTTTGTTCCTTCTTTTATTAGGTGGGAAGTAAATCTACATTTATTGTACCGTATAAACGATTTTTATTTATTTATTTATTTATTTTTTTAACTAATGCAGTGCCATTTTTAATCTTGAAGACAGAAAAAATAATGATCAAGAAAAACATATGTTTCAATCTGAAATCTCACTAATTAAAACGTTCATACCAACTCTCAAGAGATAATGCCCGACGTCTCGTCAAAGTCGTGCCAGATAGCAATTTATCATTTGGTTGTTTCGATTATCGCAATGATCGCAACACGATTAGTCCGAACTTTCACAATACACAGGACTAAGCAAAACCATTTTAGTTGTCATTCTACTAAAATGTAACAACCAAGTTTGGTAAAATGGAACAAAAATTTGCATCCGACTGCCACTTTTCTTTCTTTTTCTTTCTTTCTTTTTTGAATGGATATTTTGCTTCATTTCTCTTTCTGATATTCTTCTCCAGGTATCGGTAGCTAAATGCTTATTATTGACTTAATAACACAGACAATTCAAGCGGATGTTTTATCGCGCGCCCGGATTTCTCGCGCACTCTTGCACTTCCGAACTCTGAAAATGTCTCATTTTCTTCCAGATTTCGACACTTTTTAATAGTTTAAAGTGCCTTTTCCTCTCTGTGTATACATTCTACCAACATTCCCGGGCAGGTAAGGATATAATGCGACCTAAATAAAGAGAGATAAAGTGGCAGTCGGGTAAGGAAATAAAAATAAAGAAAGAAAAAAAGTGGGGGGGGGGGGTAAATAAAATGTACCCTTCCTTTTCAACCATGCTTAATGTTATATATTTTTTTCTTTTTTATTATCATTACTATTTATTATTTATTACTATTTATTATTTATTACTATTTATTATTTAATAGACTTGTGTTATTTCATCTTCATCGTATAGATAAATCTACAACTAACGCTAAACTAAATTTGTAATGAGTTGAATTTACGAATCAATTAATTAAATAACAATTAAAGAGCAGTTGTGAAAATGCAATTAATGATGGTATTTGTTTCTATGCGTCTGTCAGCCATTTTGTAAGTTCTTTAACCCTATCAGGACCGCGGTGGAGGGGGGGGGGGGGGCACGTGCACCCCTACCATTTTTTCGATTACCGCGAAATTGTCCGTCTTTTCCCAAAAAAAATGTAGGATCGAATTGGCAAAAAAAAACTGATACCGGGCGTTAGATGTTGCCATGAAAACCTTTTGTTTGACCTTGGGTCACACGATTTTACTGGGTTTTTTTTATTTATTTTTTGTACTTTTTTTACATAATTTCCACATATTTTACATTTCTTTGGCAGAAAAGTGATAGTCTGAATTGGTTTTTGGAATTCAAAATGGCCGCCGTTTGTGGCAGCCATCTTGGATTTAGTGTTTTCAGCCTGTAATTAGGGGGTCAAATTATATCAAGCTTTGTAACACTAAAACTTTTTCAACATGCTAATTTCTTACTTTTCAGTAAGAAAAAAAAATATTGAGATGTGTCAACAAAGCCTTATTATTTCTCACTGGGCCCTTGGCGGCGGCCATTTTGATTTACTAGTGAAAAAAACGAAACGAAAAAACAAAATTCTCAAAATTGGGATAATATAATTATTAAATGGAATATAACGCACCTAAAGGTGACTCCAGTAACTTAATTAGGTTCGAATTATATTGTTCGTGTCAAAATGTATAAATTTGCCAAGTTACAAAACATTCGGAGGAAAAATACAGAAGTTATGGGGAAAACACGAGTTTTGACCCAAAACGGGGGAAAAAAAACAGTCAAAACGCCCTCTAGTGACGATTTTTCGAAATTTGTTGACGTCATCATGTAGACTTCGGTAAATTAACATTTGTGGCAAGTTTCATCAAAATAGAACCCTTTGGAAAATACGTACATCCAAAAAAAAAAAAAAAAAAAAAAAAAAAAAAGAAGCCCGGTCCTGATAGGGTTAATGCATGTTTACAAGAGTAACGACTGAAAACGACGGTCATGTTTAAGTAAATAAGCCGTACTTTAACAGCAAGAGGGTGCAATACTAATTCATTTCAAAAGTACAAACAGATTTCAAAACATTAAAAATACAAATTCTCCTCGGAAATATCTTGCACTGATTACATTGTAAAACTGCCGATAAAAGACACGCCAAAAACATGTATATTAGATGCTTTATTAGGAGTCTAATTGCATCTGGTCTACCCCAAACAGGCACACTCTTGCAGTAAATAAAACCCCTATTAATGCCGACATTAATTTAAAGACATCTTTTTAGTGTTCTTCTCAACAGTTAAAGGTTTATATTCGTTTGCAATTAAATATATTGCAATGTTACAATTTTGGAAACTTACCAACATCGGTTGAAGTTGGCTTTATTTTGCCCTCAACACATACGTTGACAACATCAGGCGTTGCTTTCTTGCACGAAAGGGCGTTCTCGGGATGGAGGGTTGTCGTCCAAGTTGCCGCGGTGCCACCGTAGAACAGTATACGAGCTGAGGACACGCTTTGCATTTAGCGTCCTAACATTACGATGTGATTATGCCAGATTTGTATAAGTGCAACACCGAATCTATTACAATTAACTTCTTTGCTGATAACGGAAAGGTATTAGGTAATGTTGCACAACTTTCACAAGTTGACATAATGTTGCATTCTTGGCCACCACTGATGCGTGACCAGAGGAGCGAATTCCACACTGCAGTCTATGCTCTGTTGATGTGAGGCGGTTGTGCTGTGCACTACACATCCCGTCACACCCTATAACGCCCACAGACAGACATTTTGACCGTGGGTCACTCGTTAAAGATGTCAAATCTGGGTTCGTCACCTTTTCGCTTATTTCGACCAAAATATAATCATATCAAGGTGAATAAGACACTAGTTGTGTCATAATGAATGGAAAAGTAGTGGTCATATTTGCCAGTTGTCCACCTCCAGAGTTGTGGCAGTTCACCAACGCTCGCCCTAGGTTGACGCGCTCCAGTTTAAGAGTCCAACACTTACCACGGTCTTGGGACCAATGGTTGCCGGTCAGAACCTCGCTAAGGACACCCGCAAGCATCCTGTACCAACGTAGTCAACCACATCCAACTGATAACAATATATTCACCTTATTAACATTATTGTTCTATGATAATCTTAAAGCTGTTATTGAAGCCCTAAAAAAACGGACTCGCTCTAGAATCGACCCGGATTCTGGGTCGCAGGGGACCAGGCAAATTTCTAGGTCAGCATGGCACTGAATCTATGTCAAATTGACGCAGAATCCGAGTCAAAATCCCAAATTGTGATCTAGTTTTGGGGTCAGCCAGACTAGAATAAGGTCTGGAATCTGAGACAATTCTGACCCATAATTCCTTCCTCCATGCTTAGAGATTACGTGAAAATTATTCACTCTTACCCTGTGACGTCATATAATTCATGTTTGTAGTAGACTGTGGGCGTGGTTGTCGAGGGGATGACTTGATGACCCTCTACGCAGCGCATAACTACACAGCCTGGCACACATTTCAAACTGAGTCGAGTTAGGATAAAAAGCATGACATGCCTGTGGTTTGTGAGAACTCGATCATTCTCTGAAAAAGGTATCAACAGTGTTCGTTTTGGTTGATTTGAGGTGGTTGGAGCCAAGCTGAATCGAGACTGCAGAGTTTAGTTCTATTTCTGCGGGACACACTTCGGTTAGTAAGGTAAGAACATTTTCTTTTTTTCAAACTTTTGCATTGAGGTGACACCATTTTGACCTTTACTTCCGGTCGCATGTGCATTCAAGCGTGACCAACATTGCTTTAGACAATCCAATGCCATTATACATGTACACTTGCTTGTGTGTGCGTGGCTGTGTGCCATCGATGCCCCATTGCTAGGCACATTAACCACACGTTGTTCTTAGTCTCTTCTCAAGGTGCATACTCCACGCTTTGTTAGTCTTTAATGCAGGGCTTATTTAAACCTTTACAAATCAACAACAAATCAACCGTTTGAGGTAGGAACATAATTCTTTCGACAAATGTCAAGGTAAGGGAGGGTCTTTCTTTATGACACAATAAGTGACCTCTGTGACATCTACTTCCGGTCAAACCGAAAGTAGCTCTTTATATAAAATTGCTAAGAGCTAGGAACATGATACTTTCACCACATACAAAGGTTAGGGAGGGCCCTTCTCTGTTGGACATTGGGTGACCTCTGTGACCTCTACTTAAGATCAAACCGGAAGTAGCTCATCATGTTTTAAGCAGTCTCTTAATTATTCTGGTACTATTTTATGGAACAATTTACCTGCTAAGGCCCAGAATGCATCTTCCATTGGTGGTTTTAAAAACATGTATAAACAAATTATTTTTTAATTTAATTTAAACCTCTAATTTTGTTCTTATTATTATTATTATTTATTTTTCTAAAATGCCTTTCACAAAGTTAAACCATGCTTATCTTCTTATTTTTAAAGTATGTTTTTGCTTTTTACTTTCTTGAATTCTATGTTTCTTTTCTATTTTAATTGTTCTTGCTTTTTTAAGTCACAGGACCATAAAGTAAAACAGCTATTTAGCTGATATTTGTATCCTGTTGAAAGATATTGAAATAAATAAATAAATCAATCAATCAATCATTTGTACATGGTAAGAGCTAGGAACACGATTCTTTCACCAAAAGGTTAGGGAAGGTCCTTCTTTGTCACACATTTCGTGACCTCTCTGAACTCTACTTCCGGTCTAACCGGAAGTACCTCGTTTAAAAGTTGTTAGAGGTTCCTGTTGAAACCGGATGTTCAAATTGAATATTATATTATAAAGCTCAATTTAACGTATGTTTTTTCTTCATATTTTCTTATATTTAAGTTGGATTAATTTTTTGATTTCATTTAACTTTTTACACATAAAATAATTTTTAATACATCACACTCCGAACATCTAGTTTTTTTGATGCCACAAAAACTCACTTCTAGTTTATTGTGCTTTTTTTAATATAATATGTGATATATTGTATATTGTCTTGACTTGGAAGTGGTACTGTCAATTTACAACTACTATTGCTTTGTCTATACCACTGTCTTTACCATTTCGCCTACTAATAATTGTTGTCTGTGTTGATCTTAAGACCGTCTATCTTGGGATGATTTGTACTTCTTTTCAAAACTTTCTTTTTAATTCTGACCTTGTACAAGGGATCGTTCAATAGTGCAATTAATAATATTTAGGGGAATTGCGTATCAAGATGTCGTCTTTGTATTGATATATTTATTCATTATTTAGTTATATTTATGTTTATTTGTATTTCCCCCATATTTCTTTGTTTGCTGTCGTCATTGCTGTTAATGAAGTCATCGCGCGATGAAGTTCACGTCACTCTTTACATCAGTGCTGTTTGTGTTAGTGCTGTCACAATTGGCCATGCCCACCCCTGATCGACCTAGACGTCGGTGCTTCTATTTGTAAGTTATTTTCACTTTGTGCGGCTGTACCTCAGATTGCAGTGTCTCGTTAAACATTGTCATTTTAATTAATGATTGATAATTGCATTCAAAATGTTGAATAACCTTTGATTATGTACGAAATGGTTAAATAGGGGCTCAAAGGTCAAATTCAGTTTTGTGATGCATTCATTTTCCAATAGATAGAGTCCTTATAAAGTAGGGGGAAATGCAAGTCTCAAGCCTCACAAATAAAAGTCACTCATTCATTGTTGCGCGGGCTTAAAGATTAGTTTAATTTAATCTCATTAACTTACACTCTGACTTCTTAGGGCCGGGAATAAACATTTTTTTTTTTTTTTTTTTTTTTGGTTTTTACAGCTCCTAATTTCATTTGAATTTCATCCAAAACGATCTCATGACGTTTTCTATATTATTATATTTTTCTGGTAATGAAACTAAGGGACTCTCAACAGTGACTGGACTGAGAAAAATAACGGTTACTTTTTGACCAACATTTTGACCAACGTTTGGTCTAGTACGAACTGGTCCATCTTTTGGTCAAAATTGTACCAAACAAAGTTGGGTAAATATTTTGACCAACTTATAGGTCTAATAAAATTGCTACACTATTGGGCAAACTCTTAATCAGCTTTGTTGGTTATTTTTTTCGAACCAATTGTTGGGTAATAAGTTTTGATGTAAAAGTTGGGAAATTGGGGCAGTTTATTTGACCAAGTGTTGGGGAATTGTTGTAAACAATAGTTGGTCAATGTTTATGTTATCCAAGAAATGGTGAGAATAATTAAGCATTTTGAAGTACACTATTTTATTTCTTGTAAACGTAAATTAACCAATTAATGAGCATTTGTGTAAACAATAGTCCAATAAATGGTGAAATAAGATACATCATTTGTTGGACTTTTTTTTCAAAATTGATGCCAACTAATTATTAAAATGTTGAACCAATAAACTGAATTCGTTATCCATGCAGCTGACACAAACAAACATACTACACACACATTTTTGAATTCTACATATCAACCTTCTGTCAGTATTTTCCAGATTTTGTACCCGAACCAACCAACAGATCGAACAAGCTCTGTAAATATGTACAGCTACATCTAGTTTCGTTTATTGCCCTGCCTCCGTTAAGAAACATAGTTTAATTATTTAGTTAACAACCTTTTTACAGAGGAAGTCATTAAAACATTGCACAATTGAATCACAAAGGCATTTAAAAATGAAATCCCCGCAAACATTATAGTTAGCATATTTTTAAAAGAGGAAGCCATACAGCACTGCTGATCGTTTAAAATGTATAATAAAACATGTACAAAGAAGATAAACAAACAACTCCATTGTTTGAGGAGGGCCGCCACAGTCACGTTGTCACTTGTCGCCATTGTGGAAGAATCGACAAAGGCAGTAAAAATAAATTTAAATCCCCCGTAAACATTATAGTTAAAAAAAATGAGAAGGCAATATAGCACTGCTGATCATTTAAAATGTATTTTACAAACTTTAAAATTTACATCAAAATTTAAAATAAAACATGTACAAAGAAGATAAACATAAAAAAAAATCATCAGACCATTGCACAATTGAATCACAAAGGCAGTAAAAATAAATTAAAATCCCCCGTAAGCATTAAAATTGCACAAGAATTAAATATGACCAAAAATATTTTAATTGTTTAATAAAAAAAATGAAAATAAAAAAAGAGCAACCCCACCCTCCCTATCTAACGTTCATTGAAAACCAGACATATTTTTTACCCTCCACAAACAAAACATTTAATGTTTTGTGCTTCATCCATATTTTGGTTTGTTCTCTTTTGGCAATTACACTTTAAATATTTTTTTTTTTTAAATCACGCAATGTAAATATTTGATGAGGAAGAGTAACATAGTGAGTTTCGTTTGAAGGGTAATTCTGTTTTTAACAATCTTAGGCCTATATAGCATTATCTGGTCTTTTCAGGCTAAGGACAAATTGCAAAAACAGTTTTACGCTTGAAAACGTGTTTGTAGTTGTAATGTAAACATGTTTAAAAGCTAAACATAGAATTAGAAAACGAACTTCATAACTTAGTTAAAAACTAACCTTCAAAGGTATTTGTAACAACTGCACAACCCCATTGTTTGAGGAGGGCCGCCTCAATCAAGTTGTCACTTGTCGCCATTGTGGAAGCATCGCGCCGCGGCCGGCCCGGCGGGATCTATGCCCAGAGTTGGTCAAAACTTTGATGTCTGTACGCATGATCAGACGACTTTGCCCAACTTTTGTGCATGGTTTTCACGACAACAAAAAGTTGCCCAATTTATGTGCATCAGTGTAAGCAACAATTATGATGAATTTAGATTACTAAAGATTTGCCCAATATTTGCCCAACTTTTGTTTCACTTCTAATAAAAAAACAAAAACAAAAAATAGCTTGCCCAACAACATAAATGATTGCTTTTGTTTGGCAAATCTTAACCAACAATTGAGGAACCTACTTTGCCCAACAAATGGTGTCAACAGATTTGACCAAAGTTTTTGCAGTGATATAGCACTGTGACCCGTTAGGTCTGAAGATATCTGTTAAGATAATATTTTGAAGAAAATGTCAAAGCAATCAGAGCAGTGCTGACTCTACACTGAAACCTCTGAATTCCTTTTAAAAGAGACCAACATCTCAAATACTATTCAGTCTCCAGACGATAACTAGAGCAAGCTAGTCGAACGTTGAAATCAATTAGAAGATCACTCCCGGCAGTGAAGTTATCCGAGAAGTCCCCTTGATCCACTTAGCAAAAGTAGTAGTAGTCCCGGCCGATTTCCTATACCTCCCCCAGGTAGTACTTAATAAGCAGGACAAATCTTTTCAGAACAAAGTTGTCCCCTTCCTCCAAATTTCGAAATCTACTCCGCAGTAGTAGAATACTAACAACAAGAACAATCTACTGTATATATTGAAAAGTATAATCTCATGGTGTGACTGCAACCAAAATAATATACGTCGATACCTTGAAACCCATATAAGAAAATAAGCCTAGATGTGGGAGGAAAACTCAATCCACATACAAGGCTCCGATGTGGGATTCGAACCGGGTCCACAGAGTTGAAGGCAGGAAAGAAACAACTGGGTGGTGCCAACCTTAATGCGCATGATATTGTTACATTGAATCTGGTAGCAAACTATAGTGATCTGATTACCCTTGTACTGCAATTCAAACCTTATTTCTTCAACAGAAAAAAAGGTAAACAAATTCCATGCAAAATCAGACAGGCTCCATCTGAAAGGTTTCTTTTGGAGTATGGACTGGGGTAAGTAATTTTAACGCTACTAATGACACCATGTATAGTTAAATTCTGCCCTGTGAAATGTGTCTTATTTTTATCAGCATGCACTGTACTCAAAACGACCAATGGACTATAACCCATAGCAACCAATGTACCGGTACTAAACCATATCAACACCATAGCAACCAATGTACTAACCCTATAGCAACCAATGTACTAACCCCATAGCAACCAATTAACTATATCCATAGCAACCAATGAACTATATCCAAAGCAACCAATGTAATAATACGCGGATCAACCTATGCATTATAACCATAGCAACCCATTTACCAGACCCATAGCAACCAAATAATATTGTACAATATCAACCAAACATTACTCGTGGCAACCAATGAACAATGCATGTAGCAACCAATGAACCAAACCCATAGCAACCAATGTACTCTACCTGTAGCAGTGGCAGCTTGATGTAGGTACATCATATTGTTCTTGTGTTGTTGGGGTGTTGTTTTTTCATCTTCTTCTTTCTTTTCGTTTTATTTTTCTTTTAAGTAAGAACAGTACACCTTTTCGTGAACTCACGAGTTATTGTCCTTATGTTGTTGAGATCATTATTTTTGTTTCAGTGATGTCACTGACAAAAGAGCCACATTGGAGACGGAGGCAGACAGAGAGATCGAGGAAGATGACCTAATTGAAAAACAGCGTCTTCTCAGAGAAGTTATCGAAGAACTTCAACTGGAGGAAGATGCAAGGCAAATCAGAGACCGTTAAAAAGAAAAAAAAAAGACAAGACTTGATTTCAACCATTACTTACATTCCCAGCTTAACATTGGTTAGAAGAAAAACATAAATGTTCACAGATTTGCATATGTCTTACATAAAGATAAAGGTGGTAGAAAACTGTCCTTGAAATATTTCTGCCTGAAATGTTATCTTTTTTCAATAATAAATGAAATACGACCCAAAATTTGTTTTCGTCGCAGTGAGACGAAAACTCTGCCTATAGGAACGTATACAAAAAATGCTAAATGTATTTTTTTACCTTTTTTCTCGTAAATGAAACAACGAAATAAGCTAACATTTTCACAGGTTAGTTTTATTACACATATACCTTTCTATTGTCGATAAACAAACCGCACTGGTTGGCATATATGGCCAATTGTAGCAAAACGTTACATTCTTGTTCACAGACGTTGTGACCAAATTCAACATTTTTGCAAACTTTATATATATATTAAAAAAAAAAAAAATATTGGTTGGTTGGTTTCCGACATTTGTGTAAACTGTGATTATCAGTTTTTTCTCTGCATTGATGGCTCCCCGTAGTTTCTCAATCTTGGTGTGCCAAAACTCGGGCTGTGATTTTGCAAAAGAAAGGTCTGCTCTTTGATTTGTGCAAAGAACGGAAGCATTTACCAATGCTGAGCTGGGGTCTTAAAAGACAAAGAAAACTATTGGTAATTTTTGGCAACGAAAAAGGACACCCCATGCAAAATAAACGGACTTCATGGATCTAGATGGATCTAGTTAAATGACATTAAAGGTATAGACAAAGCATTTTTGTATCAGCCGTGACATCAATGTGATGTGACGTTTTAAATGTTACTTCAGAAAAATGCTTACTACCCCTACTTACTCCACACTGCAAAATAACATTTGCTACTTTTTGACCAACATTTTGGCCAACGTTTGGTTTATTACGAACTGGTCCATCTCTTGGTTAAAATTGTACCCAACAAAGTTGGGTGAACATTTTTTACCAACTTATAGGTCTAATAAAATTGCTACACTGTTGGGCAAAATCTTAATCAACTTTATTTGTTATTTTTTTTTATTTATTTTTTTTCTAACAATTGTTGGGTAATAAGTTTTGATGTAAAAGTTGGGCAATTGGGGAAGTTTACTTGACCAAGTGTTGGGGAATTGTTGTAAACAATAGTTGGTCGATGTTTTATGTTATCCAACAAATGGTGAGAATAATTAACCAAATTGAAGTGCACTATTTTTTTCTTGCCAACTAATGGTTTAAATTGTAAACATAAATTAAGCAATTGTTGAGCATTTGTGTAAACAATGGTCCAATAAATGGTGAAATAGATCAATCGTGTTTTGGACTTTTTTTCCCCCAAGTTAATACCAACTTATAATTAAAATCTTTAAACAATAAACTGAATTCGTTATCCATGCAGCTGACACACACACACACAAAATTATTATTTACACAGATTTTTTATTAGAATTGGGCTTGCAGGGTGGGTTATTGACCTTAAAGACAGGGTGTTGAGGTTTTGTTTTTTTTTTCCTTGTGGGTCCACCAAAGTAAAACAAAAGTATGGCGGCTCCAACGGTTCTAAGAAACATAATTTATTTTTTTAGCTGAAAACATTTGTATAGAGGAAGCCATACATCACTGCTGATCACTGGAAATGTATTTTACAAACTATTAATATTTAAGTGGTGCTTGAAGCTTTGCATGGTGCAGGAAAATAAGAATACACTATTAACTAGTAAACTTGCGGGTACAATGGTTGTACCCGCAAGTTTACTTGTTAATAGTGTATTCTTATTTTAAAATTAACATCAACATTTGAAATAAAACATGCACAAAGAAGATGAACCTAAAAAATCATCAAAACATTGCATGATTGAATCACAAAGGCATAATAAAATCCCCCGTAAACCTTATGAGTTAGTGACTCATCACTGTCACTTTTCTGGTAAAGAAATCAAAAATAATTGGAAATTATGTTAACAAGTTTAAAAAATCACAAAAAACAGTAACATCATGTGACCCAAGGTGAAACAAATGGTTTCCATGGCAATAGCTTACCCCCGGTATCAATTATATTTTACCAACACGATCCTAGATATATTTTGGGAGAAGTCATGAAATTTCGCGTTAAAAAGTTACGGGGAAAAAATGTGCCCCCCCCCCCCCCCCCCCCCCGTCCTGATAGGGTTAAAATGTTTCTGTAGTTGATTTGTAAACAAATTTAAAAGCACAACATGTTCTACACCAGTCAGTGACGTAAAACACATTAACATGCCCTTGGACAGTCGCAGGATGTAACGGTTAAAAGGCACTTATGAAATTTGTGTTGACATCACTGACTGGATTAGAAAAATACAATATAAAAACAAAAGTAGCCAAGGTATTGTAAAAACACTTATAGCTTGCAAGCTATTAAAATCGCATGGACTATTATTTTGGATTATTTGTGTCATGGTACCCCACTCGCCAAGATGTTTTGTCCAATATTGCTTTCATAGTTAATGTTGAATGAAATTGGGTGAATGTGCTATCAAAATGCGCATAAACATTAACTTCTTTGCCGATAATGGAAAGATATTAGGTAATGTTGCGCAACTTTACACAAATGTACATAATGTTGCATTCTTGGCCACCAGTGATGCGTGACCAGAGGGGGCGAATTCCACACTGCAGTCTATGCCGTGCTGCTGTGAGGTTGCGTTGTGCACTACACATCCCGTCACACCCTATAACGCCCACAGGCGGACATTTAGACCGTGGGTCACTCATAGCCCAGGGCCAAAGTATTCCAATTCCGTGGACCTCCCCCCAAAAAGATGTCAAATCTGTCTCTCACCTTTTCGCTTTATATTATGACCAAAGTATAATCATATCTGGGTGAATAAGACACAAGTTTTGTCATAATGAATGGAAAAGTAGTGGTCATATTTGCCAGTTGTCCACCTCCAGAGTTGTCGCAGTTCACCACCGCTCGCCCTATGCTTTAGGTTGACGCGCTCCAGTTTAGGAGTCCAGCACTTACCACGGTCTTGGGACCAATGGTTGCCGGTCAGAACCTCGCCGAGGACACCCGCAGGCATCCTGTACCAACGAAGTCATCCACATCCAACTGGTAACAATATATTCACCTTATTAACATTTTTTTCTATGATAATCTTAAAGCTGTTATTGAAGCCCTAAAAACGGACCCGCTCTAGAATCGACCCGGATTCTGGGACGCAGGGGACCAGGCACATTTCTGGGTCAGCATGGCACTGAATCTATGTCAAATTTACGCAGAATCCAAGTCAAAATCTTAAATTGTGATCTAGTCTGGGGTCAGCCAGACTAAAATTGGGTCTGGAATCTGAAATATGTTTTTGTCCGCAATTCCTTCCCACATGCTTAGAGATTACGTGAAATTAATCACTATTACCCTGTGACGTAATATAATTCATGTTTGTAGTAGACTGTAGGCGTGTGTTTTTTTTTTTTTTTTTTTTTTTTTTCTTTCTTGTAGGGAATTGGTGTAACCATTTATTGAGTTAAATTTTTGTGGCAGCAAAATGACACCGTCTATTAATTGTGTTAGACTTGTACAGTCTGTTCCAGATTGGCATCAGTGTCAAATGCCGCTCCCTATGAGTCATTGTAACTTGAACAATGCCACATACCAAAAAATGGATCGAAAAAGAAAAATTGCTGAAGAAAAACCGGAGTGACTTGGTAAATATTGTAGACACAGTTTCAGTTATGCCTCTAGCCTCAGATTGTTTGCAACACGTCTGGGTTATGCTGGAACTCGAGTGTTTCTATTATTGAGTTTTTAATGGCAGTGTTCGTACAGCGCCACCATAAGTCTCTTTTTTGCTGTCATTATAAATAATCATAAAAGAAGGCCAGGGGTCACTCGATTGAATTTGTTATCTGGCTATGGTAAATATGTTATGTTATAGATGATTTATCTGGTGCCAAGGGGCACAAAAGTTTACCTATCAGGTTGGTGAGTTGATGACGCTCTGCGCAGCGCACAACCACACAGCCTTGCACACATTTCAGACTGAGTCGAGTTAGGCTAAAAAGCATGACATGCCTGTGGTTTGTGAGAACTCGATCATTCTCTGAAAAAGGTATCAACAGTGTTCGTTTTAGGTTGATTTGAGGTGGTTGGAGCCAAGCTGAATCGAGACTGCAGAGTTTAGTTCTATTTCTGCGGGACACACTTCGGTTAGTAAGGTAAGACATTCTCCTTTTTGTCTTGTAACAAGCTGTGTTTTACCAATCGAGACCTGCTATACTTGACTTTGAGTATTTGTACAAACTGCATTTTCCTTAATGATACTGAATATTGTTTTGTGGTGTTCTTTCTTGCAGTGTGGCATATTAGTTATTTCTTTCAAATACAAACTGATGTTTAATGTGCTTTTTATATATATCATACTTGTATATATTATTATTGTATTGTCGAGAGTTTAAAGTGTTGAAATTCATTTTGACAATTCTGAACTATTATTGCTTTGTCTATGCCACTGTTTCAACCAGATGGTGGCAGAGTGCAACTCTATTTATTGTTTTGTTCACTGTCTTTCAATTTGCTACTAGTGCTTAGACTAGCTTTGTTTTGGATATTTGCTAGTCTATCTTGCCATGATTTGTGACACATTATTTATTGCTTTCAAACAATCTCACAAAGTGATATTTTAATGTGCTTTTTCATATAATAAGTATGTGGTATATTATATGTATTGACTTTAAAGTGGCACTGTCAATTTACAACTATTATTGTTTTGTCTATACCAATGTCTTTACCATTTTGCCTACTAATAGTTAATTAGTATGTGTTGAACTTAAGATATATATCTTGGCTTGATTTGTACTATTTTTATCTTGTTTTTAATTTTGACCTTGTAAAATTAATTGTTCAATTGCAATTGGTTGTTAAAGAAACAACCAATACCATAATAATATTTAGGGAAATTTTGTATCAGGTGTCCTCTTTTTATTGATATATTTATTCATTACTTAGTGATACTTATACTTATTTATACTTATATTTCCCCCATATTTCGTACGATGAAGTTCACCTCACTATTTAGGATCAGTGCTGTTTGTGTTGGTGCTGTCACAATTGGCCTTGCCCACTCTTGCTCGACGTAAGGGGCGCTACTGTGGGTAAGTTATTTCCACTCAGTTCGGATGTACCTCAGATTGCAGTGTCTCGTTAAACAATTTTATTTTAATTAATGATTGATAATTATGAATATGTACGACTTGGTTAAATAGGTCTTTAAGGTCAAATTCAGTTTTGTGATGCATTCATTTTCCAATAGATAGAGTCATTATAAAGTGGGGAAAATGCAAGTCTCAAACCTCACGGATAAAAGTCACTCTTAAAGAAAAACTTAACTAAATTCATTAAACTTACACTCTGGCTTCTTTTGGCCGGGAATAAACATGTTTTGGATATACAGCTCCGAATTTCATTTGAATTTCATCCAAAACGATCTGATGACGTTTGCTACATCATTATATATATCTGGTAATGAAACCAAGGGACCCTCAAAAGTGACTATAGCACTGTGACCCGTTAGGCCTGAAGATATCTGTTTAGAGAATATTTTGAAGAAAATGTAGGCAAGCAGAGCAGTGCTGACTCTACACTGAAACCTATAGTTTCCTATACCTCCCCAGGTAGTACTTAATAAGCAGGACAGTTCTTTTCAGAACAAAGTTGTCCCCTTCCTCCGAATTTCGAAATCTACTCCGCAGTAGTAGAATAATAACAACAAGAACAATCTACTGCAAATATAGAAAAGTATAATCTCATGGTGTGACCGCAAACTAAATAATATACGTCGGTACCTTAAAACCTATATAAGAAAATAAGCTTAGATGTGTGAGGAAAACTCAATCCACATACAAGGCTCCGATGTGGGATTCGAACCGGGTCCACAGAGTTGAAGGCAGGAAAGAAACAACTGGGTGGTGCCAACCTAAATGCGCATGATATTGTTACATTGAATCTGGTAGCAAACTATAGTGATCTGATTACCCTTGTACTGCAATTCAAACCTTATTTCTTCAACAGAAAAAATAGTACAAAATTATGCAACAGCAATGTGGGCTTTTTTAAAAGGCTTCTTTTGGAGTATGGACTGGGGTAAGTTATCTCAACCCTACTTATAACACCATGTAGTTAGAGTCTGCCCTGTTTAGAGCGCATCCCATGATGTCTTATTTTTATTAGCATGCCCTGTACTCAAAACAACCAATGGACTATACCCATATCAACCAATGTACTAAACCATATCAACCAATGTACTAACCCCATAGCAACCAATGTACTAACCCCATAGCAACCAATGTACTATATCCATAGCAACCGGTGTAGTATAATACCCGGATCAACCTAAGCATATAAACCATAGCAACAATGTACTAACCTCATAGCAACCAATGAACTATATCCATAGCAACCAATGAACTATATCCATTCAACCAATGTAATAATACTCAGATCAACCTATGCATTATAACCATAGTAACCGAAGTATTATACCCGTAGCAACTCTTTTACGAGACCCATGGCAACCAAATTGTACAATAGCAACCTACCCGTGGAAACCAATGAACGATGCATGTAGCAACCAATGAACCAAACCCATAGCAACCATTGTACTGTACCTGTAGCAATGGAAGCTTCTTGTTGGTACATCATATTGTTCTTATATATGTTGTTGAGATGTTGGTTTTTCTTTTCCCTTTTTTTTTACGTTAGAACATTACACATTCTCGTGAACTCAAGAGTTATTGTCCTTATGTTGTTGAGAGTATTATTTTTTTTTTCAGTGATGTCACTGACACAAGAGCAACATTGGAGACGGAGGCAGACAGAGAGATCGAGGAAGATGACCTAATTGAAAAACTGCGTCTTCTCAGAGAAGTTATCGAAGAACTCCAACTGGAGGAAGATGCAAGGCAATTCAGAGGAAAAAAAAAACAGACTTGATTTCAACGTTTGCTTAAAGCCCCAACTCAACATTGGTAAGAAGAAAGCATAAAATTTAATGTTCACAGATTTACATTTACCTTACATGGAATAAAGATAATGGTGGTAGAAAACTTTCCTAGAAATATTTCTGCCTGAAGTGTTATCGTTTTTAAATAAAAAATGAAATAAGATCCAAAATTAGTTTCGTCTCAGTGAGACGATAACTCTGTCTATAGGAATGCGTACAGACATGTAGACCTTTTTATTGTTGATAAATAAACTGCGCTTGTTAGCGTAGATGGCCAAATGTAGCAAAACATTCCATTCTTGTTGACAGACACTGTGACCAAACTTTCTATTTAAAAAAAAAGAAATACATTTCATTACTTGTTGGTTAGTTTCCAACAAATTCTGAACAATGATTGATTATTTCTGCAACATGTTTGTGAACTGTGATTATCTGATTTTGCTTGGCATTGATGGCTCCCCGTAGTTTATCCATCTTTACTAATGACACCATGTATAGTTAAATTCTGCCCTGTGAAATGTGTCTTATTTTTATCAGCATGCACTGTACTCAAAACGACCAATGGACTATACCCATAGCAACCAATGTACCGGTACTAAACCATATCAACACCATAGCAACCAATGTACTAACCCTATAGCAACCAATGTACTAACCCCATAGCAACCAATTAACTATATCCATAGCAACCAATGAACTATATCCAAAGCAACCAATGTAATAATACGCGGATCAACCTATGCATTATAACCATATCAACCCATTTACCAGACCCATAGCAACCAAATAATATTGTACAATATCAACCAAACATTACTCGTGGCAACCAATGAACAATGCATGTAGCAACCAATGAACCAAACCCATAGCAACCAATGTACTCTACCTGTAGCAGTGGCAGCTTGATGTAGGTACATCATATTGTTCTTGTGTTGTTGGGGTGTTGTTTTTTCCTCTTCTTCTTTCTTTTCGTTTTATGTTTCTTTTAAGTAAGAACAGTACACCTTTTCGTGAACTCACGAGTTATTGTCCTTATGTTGTTGAGATCATTATTTTTGTTTCAGTGATGTCACTGACAAAAGAGCCACATTGGAGACGGAGGCAGACAGAGAGATCGAGGAAGATGACCTAATTGAAAAACAGCGTCTTCTCAGAGAAGTTATCGAAGAACTTCAACTGGAGGAAGATGCAAGGCAAATCAGAGGCCGTTAAAAAAAAAAAAAAAAAAAAAGACAAGACTTGATTTCAATCATTACTTACATTCCCAGCTTTACATTGGTTAGAAGAAAAGCATAAATGTTCACAGATTTGCATATGTCTTACATAAAGATAAAGGTGGTAGAAAACTGTCCTTGAATTATTTCTGCCTGAAATGTTATCTTTTTTCAATAATAAATGAAATACGACCCAAAATTTGTTTTCGTCGCAGTGAGACGAAAACTCTGCCTATAGGAACGTATACAAAAAATGCTAAATGTATTTTTTTACCTTTTTTCTCGTAAATGAAACAACGAAATAAGCTAACATTTTCACAGGTTAGTTTTATTACATATAGACCTTTCTATTGTCGATAAACAAACCGCACTGGTTGGCATATATGGCCAATTGTAGCAAAACGTTACATTCTTGTTCACAGACGTTGTGACCAAATTCAACATTTTTGCAAACTTTATATATATATTAAAAAACAAAAAAAAATTGTTGTAAACAATAGTTGGTCGATGTTTTATGTTATCCAACAAATGGTGAGAATAATTAACCAAATTGAAGTGCACTATTTTTTTCTTGCCAACTAATGGTTTAAATTGTAAACATAAATTAAGCAATTGTTGAGCATTTGTGTAAACAATGGTCCAATAAATGGTGAAATAGATCAATCGTGTTTTGGACTGTTTTTCCCCCAAGTTAATACCAACTTATAATTAAAATCTTGAAACAATAAACTGAATTCGTTATCCATGCAGCTGACACACAAAAAAAACATATTATTTACACAGAGATTTTTTATTAGAATTGGGCTTGCAGGGTGGGTTATTGACCTTAAAGACAGGGTGTTGAGTTTTTTTTTTTCCTTGTGGGTCCACCAAAGTAAAACAAAAGTATGGCGGCTCCAACGGTTCTAAGAAACATAATTTATTTTTTTAGCTGAAAACATTTGTATAGAGGAAGCCATACAGCACTGCTGAGCACTGGAAAAGTATTTTACAAACTATTAATATTTAACCCTCGAAGCATCCACATTAATCAACAACTTCCCTGGATCCAGGAGGTTAAAAAATCGTCCACCCTGTCTTTAAGGTCAATAACCCGCCCTGCAAGCCCAAAACCATTATAAATCACTGTGGGGGTGAATTGCAGTGCCAGTCAAGACTTAGACTTGTGTTATTTACGACCAGTATGCGGCGCAAGTTGTTTTCACAAAGTGCATACCACCCTGTCCCAAAGGGAATACTTGACACAGGGTCAATCAATTACTACACTGAGACAGGTGGCTGCTGTCTTTCAACACTCCTTACTCCGCACTGGTTAGGGTCTGTACAATGGGAGTCTACAGGCTTGTGGGGTGTACCAGGGGCGAGGACTACATGGAATCTTGGCCTTATTTAAGGCCCATTGAAAAAAAATTATGACCATGTTTGGTAACCATTGGATTATTTTTTTGTAGGAAAATAAGAATACACTATTAACTAGTAAACTTGCGGGTACAATGGTTGTACCCGCAAGTTTACTTGTTAGTAGTGTATTCTTATTTTAAAATTAACATCAACATTTGAAATAAAACATGCACAAAGAAGATGAACCTAAAAAAAAATCATCAAAACATTGCATGATTGAATCACAAAGGCATAATAAAATCCCCCGTAAACCTTATGAGTTAGTGACTCATCACTGTCACTTTTCTGGTAAAGAAATAAAAAATAATTGGAAATTATGTTAACAAGTTTAAAAAATCACAAAAAACAGTAACATCATGTGACCCAAGGTGAAACAAATGGTTTCCATGGCAATAGCTTACCCCCGGTATCAATTATATTTTACCAACACGATCCTAGATATATATTTTGGGAAAAGTCATACATTTTCGTGTTAAAAAGTTACGGGGGAAAAAATGTGCCCCTCCCCCGGTCCTGATAGGGTTAAAATGTTTTTGTAGTTGATTTGTAAACAAGTTTAAAAGCTCAACGTGTTCTACACCAGTCAGTGACGTAAAACACATTAACATGCCCTTGGACAGTCGCAGGATGTAACGGTTAAAAGGCACTTATGAAATTTGTGTTGACATCCCTGACTGGATTAGAAAAATACAATATAAAAACAAAAGTAGCCAAGGTATTGTAAAAACACTTATAGCTTGCAAGCTATTAAAATCGCATGGACTATTATTTTGGATTATTTGTGTCATGGTACCCCACTCGCCAAGATGTTTTGTCCAATATTGCTTTCATAGTTAATGTTGAATGAAATTGGGTGAATGTGCTATCAAAAGGCGCATAAACATTAACTTCTTTGCCGATAATGGAAAGATATTAGGTAATGTTGCGCAACTTTACACAAATTTACATACTGTTGCATTCTTGGCCACCAGTGATGCGTGACCAGAGGGGGCGAATTCCACGCTGCAGTCTATGCCGTGTTGCTGTGAGGCGGTTGTGCTGTGCACTACACATCCCGTCACACCCAAAACGCCCACAGGCAGACATTTCCACCGTGGGTCACCCGTTATAGCCCAGGGCTATAATGTTTTCCGATTCCGTGGACCTCCCCCAAAAAGATGACAAATCTGTCTCTCACCTTTTCGCTTTATATTATGACCAAAATATAATCATATCTGGGTGAATAAGACACAAGTTTTGTCATAATGAATGGAAAAGTAGTGGTCATATTTGCCAGTTGTCCACCTCCAGAGTTGTCGCAGTTAACCACCGCTCGCCCTATGCTTTAGGTTGACGCGCTCCGGTTTAGGAGTCCGACACTTTCCACGGTCTTGGGACCAATGGTTGCCGGTCAGAACCTCGCCAAGGACACCCGCAGGCACCATGTACCAACGTAGTCAACCACATCCAACTGGTAACAATATATTCACCTTAGTAACATTTGTTTCTATGATAATCTTAAAGCTGCTATTGAAGCCCTAAAAACGGACCCGCTCTAGAATCGACCCGGATTCTGGGACGCAGGGGACCAGGCCCATTTCTGGGTCAGCATGGCACTGAATCTATGTCAAATTGATGCAGAATCCAAGTCAAAATCTTAAATTGTGATCTAGTTTTGGGGTCAGCCAGACTAAAATTAGGTCTGGAATCTGAAATAATTTTGGTCCACAATTCCTTCCCACATGCTTAGAGATTACGTGAAATTAATCACTCTTACCCTATGACGTAATATAATTCATGTTTGTAGTAGACTGTAGGCGTGTTTTTTTTTTTTGGTTTTTTTTTTCTTCTAGGGAATTGGTGTAGCCATTTATTGAGTTAAATTTGTGTGGCATCAAAATGACACCGTCTATTATTGTGTTAGACTTGTACAGTCTGTTCCAGATTGGCATTGGTATCAAATGCCTCTCCCTATGAGTCATTGTAACTTGAACAATGCCACATACCAAAAAATGGATCGAAAAAGAAAAATTGCTAAAGAAAAACCGGAGTGACTTCGTAAATATTGTAGGCACAGTTTCAGTTATGTCTCTAGTCTAAGAAGTGTATTGTTTGCAACACGTCTGGGTTATGCTGTAACTCGAGTGTCTCTATTATTGAGTTTTAAATGGCAGTGTTTGTACAGCGCCACCATAAGTCTCTTTTTTGCTGTCAATATGAATAATCATAAAAGAAGGCCAGGGGTCACTCGATTGAATTTGTTATCTGGCTATGGTAAATATGTTATGTTATAGATGATTTATCTGGTGCCAAGGGGCACAAGCGTTTACCTTTCAGGTTGGTGAGTTGATGACGCTCTACGCAGCGCACAACCACACAACCTTGCACACATTTCAGACTGAGTCGAGTTAGGCTAAAAAGCATGACATGCCTGTGGTTTGTGAGAACTCGATCATTCTCTGAAAAAGGTATCAACAGTGTTCGTTTTAGGTTGATTTGAGGTGGTTGGAGCCAAGCTGAATCGAGACTGCAGAGTTTAGTTCTATTTCTGCGGGACACACTTCGGTTAGTAAGGTAAGACAATCTCCTTTTTTTCTTGTAACAAGCTGTGTTTTACCAATCGAGACCTGATATACTTGACTTTGAGTATTTGTACAAACTGCATTTTCCTTAATGATACTGAATATTGTTTTGTGGTGTTCTTTCTTGCAGTGTGGCATATTAGTTATTTCTTTCAAATACAAACTGATGTTTAATGTGCTTTTTATATATATCATATTGTATATATTATATTGTATTGTCGAGAGTTTAAAGTGTTGAAATTCATTTTGACAATTCTGAACTATTATTGCTTTGTCTATGCCACTGTTTTAACCAGATGCTGGCAGAGTGCAACTCTATTTATTGTTTTGTTCACTGTCTTTCAATTTGCTACTAGTGCTTAGACTAGCTTTGTGTTGGATATTTGCTAGTCTATCTTGCCATGATCTGTGACACATTATTTATTGCTTTCAAACAATCTCACAAAGTGATATTTTAATGTGCTTTTTCATATAATAAGTATGTGGTATATTGTATGTATTGACTTTAAAGTGGCACTGTCAATTTACAACTATTATTGTTTTGTCTATACCACTGTCTTTTCCATTTTGCCTACTAATAGTTAGTTATTATGTGTTGAACTTAAGATATATATCTTGGCGTGATTTGTACTATTTTTATCTTGTTTTTAATTTTGACTTTGTAAAATTAATTGTTCAATTGCAATTGGTTGTTAAAGAAACAACCATAAATACCATAATAATATTTAGGGAAATTTTGTATCAGGTGTCCTCTTTTTATTGATATATTTATTCATTACTTAGTGATACTTATATTTATTTATACTTATATTTCCCCCATATTTCTTTATTTGCTGTCGTCATTGCTGTTAGTGAAGTCATCGTACGATGAAGTCCACCTCACTCTTTACATCAGTGCTGTTTGTGTTGGTGCTGTCACAATTGGCCTTGCCCACTCTTGCTCGACGTTCGGGGCGCTACTGTGGGTAAGTTATTTCCACTCAGTTCGGATGTACCTCAGATTGCAGTGTCTCATTAATTATTTTTAGTTTAATTAATGATTGATAATTTCATTCAAAATGTTGAATAACATTTGATTATGTACGACATGGTTAAATAGGGGCTCAAAGGTCAAATTCAGTTTTGTGATGCATTCATTTTCCAATAGATAGAGTCCTTATAAAGTAGGAGAAAATGCAAGTCTCAAACCTCACGGATAAAAGTCACTCTTAAAGAATAACTTAATTAAATTCATTAAACTTACACTCTGGCTTCTTTAGGCCGAGAATAAACATGTTTTGGATATACAGCTCCGAATTTCATTTGAATTTCGTCCAAAGCGATCTTATGACGTTTACTACATCATTATATATTTCTGGTAATGAAACCAAGGGACCCTCAAAAGTGACTATAGCACTGTGACCCGTTAGGCCTGAAGATATCTGTTTAGAGAATATTTTGAAGAAAATGTAGGCAAGCAGAGCAGTGCTGACTCTACACTGAAACCTATAGTTTCCTATACCTCCCCAGGTAGTACTTAATAAGCAGGACAGTTCTTTTCAGAACAAAGTTGTCCCCTTCCTCCGAATTTCGAAATCTACTCCGCAGTAGTAGAATAATAACAACAAGAACAATCTACTGCAAATATAGAAAAGTATAATCTCATGGTGTGACCGCAAACTAAATAATATACGTCGGTACCTTAAAACCTATATAAGAAAATAAGCTTAGATGTGTGAGGAAAACTCAATCCACATACAAGGCTCCGATGTGGGATTCGAACCGGGTCCACAGAGTTGAAGGCAGGAAAGAAACAACTGGGTGGTGCCAACCTAAATGCGCATGATATTGTTACATTGAATCTGGTAGCAAACTATAGTGATCTAATTACCCTTGTACTGCAATTCAAACCTTATTTCTTCAACAGAAAAAATGGTAGAAAATCATGCAACAGCAATGTGAGCTTGTTTAAAACCCTCCGATGGAGTGACGTACTATTTGTGATAGTCGGTTTTTAGTGTTTTTTGAATAACTTGTTTAATTAAATTTGAACAATTTTGAAACTCCATGTGTTCCTCAAGCAGTCAATTCCCTTCAAAACAGGGTATCCCCCGTTAAAATCGGCCCAGGCACTCTGCCAAAACATTCCATCAGCTAGTCATGTCCCAGGGGAGTCCATTTCAACCCCTGCGCTAAGCAATACGGCCTTGTTGTTTATTGCGCTGTGTCACAAGGCCAGATGTGTGGTCTGATAATGGTCTGCCGCAGCATCAATGAATCATACACTTGGTTGAAGCCTGGCCTGACATCTAGTGTATCCCTTTTGAACCAATCCAGAGTCTGTATTGGGGCTGGGGATGGTGGGGGAAGGCGGGGCTTTAGTGTTGTTGTTTGATACTGAAAGTTCATCAGCCTTTGATGTCTGGGTGGGTAGACTTACGGTCTTTTCCTTCCTCACTGCTTGAGGCCTGGAGGTTGTAGATAATATCTTCCAGGAATAAGTTGTGATCAAACACCAGTCGACTGTTAGTTGTGGCATGGTTGTGGTGTGTGTATTTGGGGTGAAGTTGGGGGCGACGGGGGGGGGGGGTGTCAAAGGCGGGGCTTAGCGTCAGGGTTGTTTTCTGATTAGGAGCTGTCAGCCACCTTTTGGAATGGCCTGAAAATGAATATATAGTGAGGGAGACACCTCTAGAAGATGGTTATATGTCAAGAAAAGCATTTGAATAAATATTGGTAACATGACACGCCTGTATGTAGGGTACTATAGAAAATAGTACGTCACTCCATCGGAATATAATTCAAGCATCAATGGCAGCGCAGGGTTTTAAAAGGCTTCTTTTGGAGTATGGACTGGGGTAAGTTATCTCAACCCTACTTAGAACACCATGTAGTTAGAGTCTGCCCTGTGAATGGTTTAGAGCGCATCCCATGATGTCTTATTTTTATAAGCATGCCCTGTACTCAAAACAACCAATGGACTTTACCCATAGCAACCAATGTACTAACTAAACCATATCAACCAATGTACAAGCCCCATAGCAACCAATGTACTAACCCCATAGCAACCAATGTACTATAACATAGCAACCAATGTACTTTATCCATAGCAACCGATGTAATATAATACCCGGATCAACCTATGCATATAAACCATAGCAACCAATGTACTAACCCCATAGCAACCAATGAACTATATCCATAGCAACCGATGAACTTTATCCATTCAACCAATGTAATAATACTCAGATCAACCTATGCATTATAACCATAGTAACCGAAGTATTATATCCGTAGCAACTCTTTTACGAGACCCATGGCAACCAAATATATTGTACAATAGCAACCTACTCGTGGCAACCAATGCACAGTACATGTAGCAACCAATGTACTGTACCTGTAGCAATGGAAGCTTCTTGTTGGTACATCATATTGTTATTATATATGTTGTTGAGATGTTGGTTTTTCTTTTCCCTTTTTTTTTACGTTAGAACATTGCACATTCTCGTGAACTCACGAGTTATTGTCCTTATGTTGTTGAGATTATTATTTTTGTTTCAGTGATGTCACTGACACAAGAGCAACATTGGAGACGGAGGCAGACAGAGAGATCGAGGAAGATGACCTAATTGAAAAACTGCGTCTTCTCAGAGAAGTTATCGAAGAACTCCAACTGGAGGAAGATGCAAGGCAAATCAGAGACCGTTAAAAAGAAAAAAAAAAAGACAAGACTTGATTTCAACGTTTGCTTCAAGCCCCAGCTCAACATTGGTAAGAAGAAAGCATAAATGTTCACAGATTTACATTTACCTTACATGGAATAAAGATAATGGTGGTAGAAAACTTTCCTAGAAATATTTCTGCCTGAAGTGTTATCGTTTGTAAATAACAAATGAAATAAGATCCAAAATTAGTTTCGTCTCAGTGAGATTATAACTCTGTCTATAGGAATGCGTACAAAAATGCTGAATGCATTGTTACCTTTTTTCTCGCAAACGAAACAACTAAATGAGCTGACATGTAGACCTTTTTATTGTTGATAAATAAACTGCGCTTGTTAGCGTAGATGGCCAAATGTAGCAAAACATTCCATTCTTGTTGACAGACACTGTGACCAAACTTTCTATTTAAAAAAAAAGAAATACATTTCATTACTTGTTGGTTAGTTTCCAACAAATTCTGAACAATAATTGACTATTTCTGCAACATGTTTGTAAACTGTGATTATTTGATTTTGCTTGGCATTGATGGCTCCCCGTAGTTTATCCATCTTGGTTGGCAAAAACTCAGGCTTTGACGTTGCAAAAGAAAGGTCTACTCTTTGATTTATGCAAAGAATGGAAGCATTTACAAACAGTTTCCAATGCTGAGCTGGGGCTTTAAAAGACAAAGAAAACTAGTGGTAATTTTTGACAACAAAAAAGGACACCCCATGCAAAATAAACGGACTGCATGGATCTAGATGGATCTAGTTAAATGACATTAAAAGTGAAGACGACGCATTTTTATATCAGCCACGACATCAGTGTGATGTGATGTCCTAAATGTCTAATAAACTGCAATAAGAATCAACATCACATGTACAATAATAGGAGACTATGGAACGATAGGTGGCAGCAGACTTATCAGGCAAATTGACACTGCTACGTGTAGACCTTGTGTATCTTCTTCACATATCACACACGTGCTTTAAACATTGCCATTTTGGTGATCACCTCTACATAAGAAAAGTACCGGTACACAAAATCCATGTTAATTGTAAATATTTAAGAGATTCGAGCGGGGAATTTGTAATCGTTTCTTAAAACTAAAAACTGTTAATACGTCACTGAATTCACACACCAAGCTTACTTAAATAATGAAGATTTTCGAATTTTGAGTTTAAGAAGATTTTATGTAGTAAAACAACACAAAACTTGTCAACACGTGTGTCAGCCTGACGCACAGCAACATTACGCACATGATTCAGCGTAAAGCAGTTAGATATTTCTGTACAGTGATTGCCTTGCGAACCGGATAATTAGCCTTTCCCGTGAAATATGCTAATTACATTCACGCATGCGTACAGACATTATTGGTATGCAGACGCCATAGAGTTGTGCAGTAGGCAGACGCACAAACGCGTGTACGTCACGCCACCATTAGCCCCACACAAAAATGCGTGATGTTTCCTCATTTTGCCCACCAGTAGTGTTAGTGCGCACGCGTGATATGCAATTTACATATTGCATGGGAAGGGTCTATAGACCGTTCCGGCTTCGGCAACAAGCCTCGCCCACACACACCTTAGTTCGTGTACGTTTACGCTGCACATGTGACCGAGTTTGACCGAGGTCACATGACCAAAAGGCGTGATCCAATTGGTCAACACGCACAGTTTGATTGACAGGCTGAAACGGTCCATTTTTAACAGTCGCTGGTGATCACCAAAATGATTGTAAGCGGTCGGTGACGTCACATGCACAAGGTCTATACTCATGAACATGCGCATAATTTCCCCGAGAACAATGGATATACCTGCTGCCATCTAGCGTCGTCAAAAGTCTCTCAATTGGAGTCATTTACGAGTGCGTGTTCTCATCTAATTGATAAGCAAAAATCAACAAGTTTTGAATTGTGGCAAGTCGTGACTGGTTTTGGAAAGGAGTCTCGCTATTAGCAGTGTGTTTCTCGTAGATGACCCAAAACATAAAGCTTAACACTTTGTTGCAATATTAAGTAAAATGTTAATTACTGGAAGCTGTTAAACAAATATAAATCCATCATATATTTAAGAGGAATAATGTTATTTTTCTACTTTAGATATAGTGTCAGGTAGATTTAGTCGGATTTAGTTGAAAATATAAGTCAAGTTAAAGATTTGAGCCCACACCTTTGACGAAGCAATTGCAATAAATCCCAGTCACTTATGAAATAAATATGAATAATTAAAAATACTGTTAAGCTAGCCACCCAATAATAATTGTAGTTAGAATTGTTTTATTTTGTTTTAATACAGTGCTCTACTTGTCCGTCTTTTTAAGCATTAATCATTGTAAAGCTTTAGCAGGTTACACGTAGTGTTTGTTTTCTGGAATAAAAATTCTAGAATAATTTTAAGTGCAGATTAAACTTCTTTTTTTGTTTCGTTTGTCCTTTGGTTATGCTTTTGTTCTCGGTAATTAAGTAACTTTTTTTTCATAAAAATAATAACAATAAAAAATGCATTTTTGACAATGTTAACAAGCAGACAAACAAATAATAAAACAGTGCAGAATGTTTCAAAATTAACATAATAACTTTATTTATTACAATCATGTGTATTGTGTAAGTAACGTTTGTCATTTTGTTTTTCTTTTGTGGCAAACAATTATTGTTTTAACATTGTCGGCACGTGTTCTGTTCTGCTGCGATCCTGCATAGCGCCCTCTAGTGACCTTTCTAACACGTGTTAAAGGTGCACTCTTGCTTCGTTTTCGCTGAGCATGTTTGCAACGATTTCTTTCCACCACCCTCTGTAGTAGCAGCTATTTAATGAAAAGGTAAACGATTACATATTCGATCAGGTCAAAGTCACGCTCGTGAATTTATTTGCTTTTTTTGTATAACTGAAAAGTTTTTTTTTTCATGAGCTTGTTTCAGTTTTTGAACATTATTAGAGAAACTTTGACAATTTATTCAAAGATATATCATTTCACCAAGCTAGTACATGCTTAATATATTAAAACAAGTAAATGTAACTCGCCAACCCGTTGTAATACATTACTCTACTTAAAACAACGGGAAGCTTTGAGCATAGTATTTTGCTAAAGTACTCTATGCCAGAGATATGTACACAACTTTATCATATTTCTAGCGTTCCCAAATGCAAGTGTGACATACACCGTTTTTGTGTAATAACTTTGTAATATAAAGGCTAACATACAGAGTGTAACTTCCAAACGATGCATTGCCTGGTGTTGAAGGTTTCCAAATCGTAAATAGCGCCCTCGCTTTATGGGGAGATGGCCTTATTTAAAGCGTCCATTTTTGAGCTTTAACCCTATCAGGACCGGGCTTTTTTTGGACTTACGGGGACCGGGGGGGGGGGGGGGGGGCTCATTGTGCCCCCCCTCCGTATTTTCCAAAGTCTTGGGCCGATTTTTATGAAACTTGCCACAAATGTGTATTTCACCGAGTTCTACATGATGGTGCAAAAAAAAATTCAAAAAAATTGCATTAAAAGTAATTTTTGTAGTTTTTTTGCCCATTTTTGGTCAAAAATCGTATTTTTCCCATAATTTCCATATTTTTTGCCAGAATTCTGTAAAACTTTGCAAATTTGTCTTTCTTGACATCCTCAAGAACATAAACACCTTTTTCTTTACCAGAGTTACCATTGAGGGCGCTAAACAAGCTGTTTTATGTAACTTTTGGGAAAAAATCACGTTTTTACATGTTTCCACTTAAAAATCGATGTAAACAGTCCTTTTAGGGTCCGAGTGTGCATTTATGAGGCCTAACTAACAACTCTATAGTATTTCTAGACCTCAAAAGTTCAAAATTATAATGTTGAAAATATTCCATAGATACCAAATTTTGCAAAGTTCGAACCCCTAAAAAACAGCTAAAAATACAAAATCCAAGATGGCCGCCAAAATGGCGGCCATTTTGGATTCCCACAATGCATCTCAAACTATCATGTGACATTTCGGTATCACTGTTGGCCACTAAAAATACTTAAAAACATAACATTTTGCTAAAAAATGCCCCAAAATCACAAAAAATCACAAAAAACGAGTTAATATTGGTTCAAACAAACGGTTGCCATGGCAACCATTGACCTTCATTAACAATTGTATTTTGACAAAATGACCCTAGATAATTTTCAAGTAAAGTCAGAAAATTTGGTGGCGATCGAATGTAGCGTTTAAAAGTTACAGGAAAAAGTTTGGTAGGGGGGCACATTGTGCCCCCCCCCCCCGGTCCTGATAGGGTTAAAACGCACGATAAACTAATGCCCAATTCAAAATACTGGTCAAAACACATTTGATGGAAAGGCAAATTCCTGTGGGTTGCTCGCAATCGGTTGGGGCCAGTTTGAGTGAGGTGGGCGTGGCTTACAGTGGAATTACATCACACTTACCAACATGATACGTTACTTTGATAATCAATTACCTTATGTTCTATCTAGTGTAGTTGTTGCTTTTTTCAACTGGCCTTGTGGAAACCGCGGTATGGGCTCAGGTTTTAGCCTCATCCACCTGTAGCCCCGCGGAGCAAGCACACGTTTTCAAAACTAATGAAGGGCCTAAGCCGTAGCCTGAAATCGAACCCCTTGTTTCGAAAACGGCAAATGAAAACTACACAGATTATATTGATTAATACCATACCATTAATTGAAAAACTAAACTTATCAAAATCAATTAACTATTCCCGATGTGTGCTTTATTGTGCATATTGTTTTTTTCATTTGTATGGCTGCTATTATTATTATTATTTTTATCGGGGTGTTTTTAGATTAGAAGCTATTCTTTGAGAAGTTTGTTAAGAAGTTCCCTGATTCGCTCGTACTGGGCTCTTCGCTGTTCCTCCTCTTCCATACGTTTTTTCATTTCCTCGTTTTCCGTTTCCTCGGCTTCAAATTCCTTCATGGCTTTCTCTGCCAGCAGAAGATCGAGCGCCCTTTTTAGGGTGGCATCGTCCAATTCATTAAGATCCAGATTTCGACTGTGCAGACGAAACAGATTGGAAGAAACAAAAGTAAAAAGTTGTGAGTTCGAAGAGCCATTTTGACGAAGATAAACTTTGCAAAAGTTGAGGTCGGCAGTTTCCCTATTTCGTGTTGTGTATGGTCAAGTTAACCTAAGTCCTGTTTGGGGAAAAAAGAGTTGATGAAAACTCCACCAAGAGTACTTAAAGAGAACTATACCAAAAATTACTATTGCTTATTTCGACTTGCTGCAATCGATATAAGCGCATGTTAAAACAAGCACTTTACTCAAATTACGAAAGCGAAATTGTTTGATGTGCTTTGTCATAGAAAGTGACCCTCGAAATTATTATTTTGTTTTTATTTCCACATGTTGGTTTTATGGTGTCTTGAAAACTAGAGGTTGCGAATTAATTTAAGTAAGTTCAGGAAAAAACAGGGGGAACCTTACAGTTGCATAGCTGGCTCCAGTGACCTGCCAAACGCAGAGCCCTTGTTCTGAAATGCTGCGTTACACTGTGCAAGTGTCATGCCACTGAAAATCAACAAATAGTCATCATATCATAACAAAAAAACTGTCAACAAAATGTAAACCTTTATAAATAGAAACAAATTTAAAAATTATATATAATATACACAAGTTTGTTTGTTTATTTGTTTGTTGGTTTGTTGGGTTATCTGTTTGGTTGCTGGGTTGTTAGGTTTCTTGTTTGTTGGGTTGCTTGTTTTGTTGGCTTGCTTGTTTGTTGGCTTGCAAGTTTGGGGTTGGGGTTTCTTGGGGTGTTTGGCTGTTGGGCTGTGGTACCACTATGTATATGAGTAGGATTTAAAAGTTTGCATGGTGGAGATACAATCTAGTAAGGATTGCAGTAACACCATGTACATGAGTAGGATTTAAAACTTTGCATGGTGGAGATACAATCTAGTAAGGTTTGCAGTAACACCATGTACATGAGTAGGATTTAAAACTTTGCATGGTGGAGATACAATCTAGTAAGGAAACTTTGCATGGTGGAGATTTAGTGAGATTTGCAGTATCACCATGTGCATGACTAAGATTTGAAACTTTGCACTGTTGGTATACAATCTAGTAAGGTTTGCGGTAACACCATGTATATGAGTAGGGTTTGAAACTTTGCATGGTGGAGATACAATCTAGTGAGATTTGAAACTTTGATGGTGGAGATAAAATCTAGTAAGGAAACTTTGCATGGTGGAGATACAATCTAGTGAGATTTGCAGTAACACCATGTACATGAGTAGGATTTGAAACTTTGCATTGTGGATATACAATCTAGTAAGGTTTGCGGTAACACCATGTACATGAGTAGGGTTTGAAACTTTGCATAGTGGAGATACAATCTAGTAAGGGTTGCAGTAACACCATGTACATGAGTAGGGTTTGAAACTTTGCATAGTGGAGATACAATCTAGTGAGATTTGCAGTAACACCATTTACATGCATCTCTCTAATGAATTATGGTGGTCCTAAAAGATAAACAATGTTGTAACAACTCGACGTTTCAACCAGATGCTCTAATCGTTTTCACGAAAAAAGCATAGTCTGAGGCTGTATAAGTTCTTCAGAATACTCTTTGTTTCGCGAAGGTGGCAATATCAGAACTGGTTCCTGTGGTGATGTACGGAAAACCTTTAGCATATAATGTGACAGTAAATTTCAACCAAGTTATGTGTCAACCTTTTACCTGGGACAAGTGCTGTCTGCTGATCTGGGGACGAGGCTGATGAAGCCGATCAGTACGGCTATTCCGAGCCAGGGGCGAGACATTATTTTAAATAGGATCTTGAGGTACCTAGGAATAACGAAAACAACAATTTAGAATCAATCGAAGCTGAGAGATGGGAGTATTTATAAAGTTTAAACTAATATAAGGCGCAAAATGAATGGGTCTCGGATAAAAAATAAAAAATAAATACAAAAATAAAAAAAAATAAAAAAAATCAAATTCAAGTCTTAACGCTATCAGGACCGGGCTTTTTTTGGTTGTACGGGGACCGGATAGGGGCACATAGTGCCCCCCTCCGTATTTTCCAAAGTGTTCGACCGATTTTGATGAAACTTGCCACAAATGTTCATTTTACCGAGTTCTACATGATGACGTCACAAAATTTCAAAAAATGTCACTAGAGGGCGTTTTTGACTGTTTTTCCCATTTGTTGTCAAAAATCGTGTTTTTGCCATAACTTCTGTATTTGTTGTCCGAATATTTTTGAAACTTGGCATACTTGTACATTTTAACAAGATAAATATAATTTGAACCCAATTTAGTCACTGGAAATATCTCTAGGGGCATAATAATTCATCAATTTATCCCATTTTTGGGAAAAAAATGTTGTTTGCGTTTTTTCACTTAACAATCAAAATGGCCGCCGCCAAGGGTCCAGGGAGAAATAATCAGGCTTGATTGATAAATCTGAACATTTTGGGGGTCTGAAAAGTAAGAAATTAGCAGGTTGAAAATGCTCCATTGTTAAAAAACTTGAAAACTTGATATAATTTGACCCCCTAATTACAGGCTGAAAACACAAAATCCAAGATGGCCGCCAAAAATGGCGGCCATTTTGAATTTCCAAAACAATTTCAGACTATCAGGTGGCTCACCACTATCACTTTTCTGGGAAAAAAAATCTGAAAATAAGTGGACATTATGTCCACTAAAAAACAGTAAAATCGTGTGACCCAATGTCAAACAAATGGTTGCCATGGCAACAGCTAACCCTCGATATCAATTATTTTTTTCCAATATGATCCTAGATATATTTTAGGAAAAGTCAGAAAATTTCGCGGTTTTCGGACTAAGCGTTAAAAAGTTACGGGGAAAAATTGGTAGGGGGCACATTGTTTCCCCCCCCCCCCCCCCCCCGTCCTGATATGGTTAAAATGATTATAATAAGCGCGTTGAGATGCCCGTAGATGAAGCGCTATATAAAAATGGTAACTTTTTATATTAATTTAATAATATATTATATGCACTTCTCCGAGTTAAATGTACCACCGAGGTTGGTACATTTACATATTACGTTTTATGTATTTATTTTAATCCTTTAGACATTAAACTCATTAAAATCATTGTTAACAGTTCATATATACATCCTATTTAAACATTATGTGTACACCCCTCTTGGCAATTTAAAAAAAAAAAACAACAGCAATAATAATAATAATATAAACAAAATGAAACGTTTCGTTAAAATGTAACGACGTAGTCGTCGTCGTCGTCTGTTGTAAACTCGTTCTGCTAGGTAAAACATGGCGCATCTGATCTGTTTTCCCCCAGCCGGCCAGCTCTGTAGTGAGCCTCTTATTTCCAGCTCTATTGAAAATCTAAAGTGTTAATTTACAAACTTAAAAAAAGTACATCTAAAATTAGTTTGAGCTACACGTATAATTCTGGTTATACATCTACAACCTTAAGTATAAATCAAAAACTAAAAGTACATCAAAAATCAGTTTGATTTACAAGTCTAATTCTGGTTATACATCTACAACCTTAAGTATAAATCAAAAACTAAAAGTACATCAAAAAACAGTCTGAGTTACAAGTCTAATTCTGGTTTGACACCTACAACCTAAAGTAGAAATCAAAAATTAAAAGTACATCAAAAATCAGTTTGAGTTACAAGTCTAATTCCGGTTATACATCTACAACGTTTGACATTGTTTACACACCACCATTGTTAAACAGTCCTTGGAGATCTCGTCGGTAGTTAAGAAAACACCATCGCTGGGAGTGTTTTGTTTACGTTTGGGTGAGTTTTATACAGCAGGTCCTTTTGGTTGGTAAGCAGTTTTTTCAACAGCTAATTTTATTTTCACAGTGAGTTTTTCACATGTAAAATAATACATTTTATAGCAATGTTATGCGATTTATTGCAACCATAAGCAGGCTCAGGTCGGATAAATAAGCATAGATTTGGTTTTGCCCCTTCCACCTTTCTCTGCGGTGTCTCTATTGTGTTACTTTTCATTTAGATGTATGATTTATCATTTGAACCACTTTTGAAATCGAAACCTGTCGAATTCCAAAGTCCATTGCGAAGTTATATTGTTACGAGCTTAAGATGCCACGAGTCTGCCAAAAATACCAATCGTCAACTATCCACTCCCTTTCGTAAAGTTAACAACAACAACAGCAACAACAAACATTTGTGGAAATGTTTTATTGTCACTGCCCACAAACGTTCAGACAAAACACGTGTAATCTGTCACGGCGATGACCAATACAGTGATTGATCAGTTGCTTGAGTTTTTATGATTGCTGTCGTGTTTTTTTTTTTTTTAGTTTTTATTTATCATTATTATTATTATTTTTTTCAACAGAATGGCCTGGGGTTGATCTGTTGTCGATGATTTGTGACCGTGGGTAATGAAGTAATAATATAACTTCTCAGCGCGTGGGTTGTCTGGCACAGATACGATCCCATTTTATAGACAAGTTCTTAGACTACCGGCAGCTTTACGGGACATAGCAGGCGTGCCAGGCTTTGATTTTGAACTCTAAACCTGGTTCACAAGTAAGCCTTTTACGGGTGGTTAAACAAACATTCCTTTATGTCCAATTCGTGGGCACCTTTACAAACTATTTTCATGTTGAAATGCATCCTTCATGATGTACAATGACATTCCAATCCGAACCTTTAACACAAATGGCATGATGCCCACATTCAGTAAGTTCTGCGAAATCTCACAAAAGTGTTAGCGTCAGAACTGTTCCAAAAAAACAGTAATAGAAATAATGAAAATTACATACGCTTCAAAATTACAGTTCCTATAGGAAGTGTATTTTTGAAGTGAATGTTATTTGGATTTTTTTTTTTTTTCTTTTTTTAGCGGGCTCCGTTGTCGTCAAACCGGATTCCAGCATCTGCATAAAGTAGCATATATTAAGAGGTCGTTCGTTCTACGAAAAACAGTCCCCGGAAATATTGATAGTCATTCGTGATTCATAAAAAAGACAAATCGCATGGTTTCTATCGGTAATTATCAAAAATGTGTTTGTTCTGGGACCTAGCTGATTGTTTTGTATAAAGCTAATTCCAGTTCGAATTTCTTAGAGAAGTATTTCAGTTTATGAAATACTGTCAAAGTCGGAAAAAATGACATGTAAATTCAGTAAAACCACTTAGTCATAACAACTCAGTTTCGGGCGTGTATGGGAGTGGTTGGTGCAAACTGAGGGGGAACAAAGGAGAAGTGAGGAATTATATTAAACACAAAGAACAACAATGCAATACAAACCAAGAAAACACAGTTTCAGAAATCAGTTTGTCCGGTTTTCACCCTTGTCACAAAAACTTCAGGTCTCATGGATTTGACCTTCCTTGAACTTTTATAGAGGTCAGTTTAAGACCTTCACGCGAGTTGAAAATAAGACCATCGAGGTGTTTTACGTCACCGACGGGTGAACTAATCCCAGTTCAAAGGAAAAAAAAAAAAAAACTTTGAGAGGGTATTTGTGGAGGGTCGATGAGGGGGGAACTTTTGTGGCACCGCCGGTATAAGGTTTCCCTTGAGGTCCAATAAAAGTAAACAAATCTCTGTTATTGTTGGAATATTTAAAACCCGAAGACCTTAATATTTGAAAAGCCTGGAGTGCCTGTAACTTAAATTATTATCTTGGGGTTAAACTACATTTTTTTTAATCAGTTAAGTTTTTGAATGCTTCTTTTTTTTTCTTTTTTTTTCGACACCAAATCAATGCTTCATCTTTAAAATGTTGAACAAAAAACAATATATATTTATATAAATAAATAAATAAATAAATAAATAAATAAATGAATACAAAAAATAAATAACAGTTATAATAAAAACGAAATAATTACCAGAAAGATTTTTTTCAGTATGGAAGCTTGTTTTTAGCAAACTTCAAAATTTCAAAATGAAAAAATCTGAATGTATATTTCTCAGCATTGCTAGCTGCCAAATGTATATTAATTGTTCCGTGTGCTGTGTGTATAGAACACCTAATTGGGAAAACAGAACATACACATAAGAACATACTATGCTGTGGAATTTCCACACGATATCATTAGTGTTTAGATTCGACATACCTCATGTGCCCAATAAAAGAGACTTAGAAAAGGTCATTTGTATGTGACTGTAAAGAATGGCAATTTAAAGACATTGGTGTTGGTACAGATGCGGTTTCGATAACCCTTAGAAATATGTCACAGTGTTTCCACTTGTAGTTGAATCCGCGCTGTGATCACAAAGTATTTTCACAGACGTGTTCCAGGGTGAATATTTGAAACAAGTGGGCCCACAGTGTCCAGCTTCTAAACATAATGATGTTCATTTTTATTGTCTATGCAAGTCGCCCGTCACAAGGCCCAATGGTCACTCGAGTTGTGGGCTACCTTTTGATGGGATTGAAACCTGCCCCAGTGCGCAGAAGCAAGACATGGCGAGATATAAACGCAAGTCTCTTCGCAGCACAGTTAAGAACAGGGAGGGGTAAATGAATCCACTGCAAGACAAACATAACTGCCTCTTCCCCTGTTTGACTGTACGGTGGAAGAACACACCGAGTGAGCACACAATGTCTAAGGGCAAAACAATAGTTAGTTTGGCAGTACCTTGTATAATGTATAGTCAATCAAAAAGATAACGAAATGATAGTGTAGATCTCCATAAAACTGTAACTAAGGAACTTCCTACTCAAAGCTATGCTAACACTTCGGTTGAACAGCTGTGCGTGTGATAGACTCAATGTATTGGCAAAGTGGGGGCAAATATAAAACAAATCTGATTTTCAAATGCATCGGAAACGTAACATTAGACTAGTCAGTATAAATGTTAACCGTGCAGGGAGCTTTGTGCCGAGGAAAGGTATTATACAAATATAAGAGATCGGAAAAACAAGCAAACTGTGAGCACGTAACAACAATTTGCCCTGCTTAAAACTCGGTTTCAGTGTGGGGCGTATGGGAGTGGGTGAGGCAAACTTGGGGGAGGAGGAAGGGAGCAAATGGGGGTTATGAACCCTCACTTTCCCCCCGCCCCCCTTTAACGTTGCCACTGATCTCGAACCTCATGTCCAACTGTAGTCAACCGTCACCGTAACTGGCTAAGTTTGAATAACCATCATCACGGTTTCACCAAGCACACACTGGTTCGTATCCACTAAACAGGGAACCATGCTATCCTTTCCCTTACAGCCTCGGTTGAGGTTACCGTTTTAAATGGGTGGGGTTGCCAGACTACGATGCGGGTGTTGCGTGTTGTCGAAACCCAGGACATCCAAGTGAGATTGGGAAAGACTTTTTCCAGTCAAAGATCGGTTAAAAGTTACCAACACAAATGCAGCTGTAATATAAATAATTAGTATTATTCTTACCTGGTAAAAACTTCCCGGTCTTCTTCAAATATGTGTACACAAAATGCAAGGTTTGTATGAGGAGATTACTAATGATGTAGTGAAACCAACCAGTCCAGACCCGCCTATTATGCTCAAGTTCAAGGATGGCTTATGCCTAGTCGTGTAGCACCCTAAATCACCCAACCAACTGACGGTGGGTACAAAGGTTGATGGATCGCACTCTCCGTGTATTTTGTTCAATTCATTGAACCCTGTTTTTCAAGTGTTTTGTTAATGATTCAGTTTGGCAATCGGAATGTGATAAGTTGGCACTCGGTTCTTTCGTTTCTTTTCTTTTCTTGTCAAGAATTTGTGTTATATGGGGCTGTGTACCCTAGGGCGAAAACCGTGGGCTTTCAGAGGCTCTGGGCTCGTTTTATTTATTCACTATTTATCATTTAAATTTTTGTAAGTATTCACAATGGAGTATGACGGAAAGGGATTGAATGGTATTAATGTGCCCTACTAGGCACCACACTTAGGAGTTATAGCTATAGATCAGAGTTGAAATCATTATGCCGATTAATGGTGGGTTTTTTTCTGTATTTTTTTTTCTTCTGCCATTTTGCCATTTTGCCTCAAACATGGTCACACCTTGCACTCGGACATTTTCTGGAAAACAGTTTATGTTTTATTAGTGTGTCGTGGCCAAGTGGACTAGACCATCAAACTCATGTTATAATGGCTGAGTAATCATGAGTGTGGGCTGAAATCCTGGTCGTGACACTTGTGTCCTTGAGATAGACACTTAATAATAGTTGCTTCTCATCACCCATGAGTAAATGGGTACATGTTAGGGTAGAGATTGTTGATGTGAGTGATTAGCAGTCTGTGAGCCCATTTGGCTGTCGGTGATGCAAACTCCTAAGGAGTTGAGATTGTTTCACGATTAGTTACGGCCCATTAAACAGGGGGTGCGCAATGCGCTTTGATACAATGTATGAAAGCGCCTGATGAAATAATACATGTCATTATCAATATTAATAAGTTTTTCTTTTATTAGTATTATCTGTTAGACGCCATTTTATTGGGGAATATTTTGTTTTGTTGTTTTTTAACAAAAAAAAACAAATGGTTTGGAAAATACATAAAGTATTTTTTTTTTCGAATGAGGGAACATTAATTTGAAGCAATGATATTTGCAAGGAACACAAAACAAATGTTATGAGATAAAAATACAATTTTTACGAAAGTTATTTTTACAAAATACATCAAAAGGACATAAAATGGGCAGATTGATTCGATGTTTTGGGGGATATAGAGAATAGAAACGTAAGAGTAAATTCGTGCGTACTAAACTCCCGTTAGTAATTTATTACGTCACACACACGTAAACCTGCAGGACCGCAAGCTTTTCGCTACTCAGGGCTTCAAAACAGGCGCACGTTTTTTTGTGTGGTTTTTTTAAGTTTTTTTTTAATAAATTGAACAAAACAAAACGTCAAACATTTCTTATGATGGAAGCCGATAATTCTGACAATAGTCGTTCAGTCAGTCGGTCAGCAAGAAAACGTAGCTGGTAAAACATTTAACATAATCAACAAACAGATAATACTAAATCGTTACCGTTTTAGCTTTAGAAATAAATGCCACTGGAAAATTACGGCTGACGAACTATTTCATAAATTGATTAATAAGTAATCACGGTTAAATAACACACGAGCATACAATATTTATAGAAATTTCAATCTGAGATGCAGTTCCCAAGAGTAAGCGCGATGTATGATTCAAAAAGTGATATATTTTGACAATTAAAATCAAATTAATATTGCAAAGGTGCCTCGCAATCCATGGGGATTTCGGCTCGGTTGTTGAGTTGGTTGTCAAAGGTCGCTGTGCTCCATGGCATAATCTTAAGCTAATTTTACACTGACGACTTTCCCCGGGAAAAATTTGGTGTGCCTTTTCACACCGGAGTTGCTGACCCTGGGAAACTCCTGGGAAATAGCCATTTTGTAATTAGTTACCCCTGTTCGGGAGTAGGGTTAAGCTCGATAGCCACGGGGTAAGCCAACCGTTTGTTCACTCTGACCATGAAAATAGAATTGAGCGTGAAACGAACATGGTGTGGCGGTAGCTTTAAAACTCACCGGGAACTTCCCGGGGGGTTATTTCCTTTGATTTGGTTCCGTAACTGTAATGTAAAACAGGCTTTAATACGTCAACGTTTGGTTTATGGCATTGACTCTTATAAGAAAATTGTTAATCTATTTTTGATGAATCCTTTTTTTTTTTCTAATTATTATGCTTGTTAATTTTTTTAAGGTAAATGATATTATTGGTAATGAGTGAAAATGAAATGATGAATTTAAATATTTTACCTGCTCGCCGTTTACGACGATTTACAATGTTGTGACGTCTTGCAAGTTAAACCTCAAGTTAACATTACTTGAATTTTCCTTTCCCTTCCATAACTTATACTTAATGTGATTTTGGGCTAATGCTCTAACCTTATTTTCAAAAAAGAATTCAAAACGTCTATACAATTGATTTCCAGACTTAATATGTTAAAACGACCACTCGTCATAGTCACACCAGCCAAATTGTCCCCTCATACATATGCATTAGCTAGAAACTGTCTCTGATAGGTCGAACAGTCATGACGCAAACACGGGCTATTGTGCCGTACAAGTGTGCACAGTTGAAGTGGGTGTACATAAATCAAACCCACCTTGTGCCCTGTGATGTTTTGATAGACAGATCCCTGAAGCCCGGCCCCCTAACGTATTGACCAATCATTGGCTACATCACCACTGTACACGTGGGCAGCGCAATGTGCGTCCCTTCAATGCCACACTGCACGACATGAACGCGCACAATGTACGCGCACACGTGTTTACGTTTTCCAGTAGGATTGTATCGTATCGTGTCGGACATTTTTGTCAAACTTTTGGTGAGGTAGCCAAGGCTGTTATCGGTCAACACGTAAGGGGGCGGGGCTTAATGGATCGGTCTTGTAAACAAAACGAAATTGACTGAAAGCAAAAACAGGAATTGTGAAACGTAGCCAAATCGGCAGTCGAGAGGAAATAGTGTAAAGTTCGACCCCCGCCCTTATTTACCCTGACGTCTATGTAATCAACAATTTGCAGCGTCATCAAAAATGTAAATAATTAAAGTATGCCCAAATAAAATAGGAAACAGATCCACGCTTGTAGCCTGAGGGGAGGAAACTCTCGTGATTGTGCAAATACATGCTGCTTGAGAGTTTCTAAAGCTACTTCGCCCGTTCCCGATTCTGCTTGTGTTACATGTAAATGGCGAGTCGATTGCTGTTTTCAAACCCGCTCAATATGTGATGGTAACTGTCAGATGATAATTTCATATTAAAGAAATGAGGATATCGAAATCGATGTCAAAGTCTAAGGAAATTAGGTTTAAAAAAGCTTGAATGGATTTCCTGGAGACTATCGTCGCTGAGGCTGATGTTTGTGTAGCCTTTTTCTTTTTTCTTGGATTAAAGTCGATGTTACCAAAACGAGGCTGAAGGGAAATAGTCTGGTCGCCGTTAAATTGAAGAAGTGGAACTATCATGACATTGTGCGATAATGATATGTGTACATGAGGAACACGACAAGGTGCTCCTGATGTCCTTTCCACAACGTCAGGGTTCTTTTTGAAGGTATCATAAGCCACAGACTAACCTCACATTTGTCCCATCTCGACTCCTTGGGGAAAGGTTGGCTTCTTGGATTGTCTTGCCTTTAATCTTTGTAGACCCCGGTTCGAATCCCGGACTGGAGCCTTGATTGTGGATTGGGTTTGGGTTTTCAGCCCTTACATGATTGCGTGGTTTCCCCTATTTTGGGTTTTCCTCCCACATCTAAAACTTTCATTTCTTCCGCATCTTAACCACTCAGATATCCTCAGGCCTACGGGTCACAGTGCTAAGCGCTTTTGGGCATCCCTTGGTTTCAATACCAGAATAATTTCAATGGAATACAAAAAATAAAAAATAAAAAAATAATAATAATAACAATTACAACCAAAACGAAAGAGTAAAGACACATATTTTTTGTGAACTGTTTTCGTATTATTAACAGCTAGTTAGTTCCAAAAACCCAGTAAACTTACTGACTGAAGCTGACTGCTTTCTGCCTCTCTCTTTTCACTTCTTTCTACTTGACTGCTTATGTTACTCCAGTATACTTGTATGTGTGTGTTGTGTTGTCATTTAGCCTTTGAGAAAGACTCTGTGTTGAAACGTGAGGCCATTAATAGCATTTTTTCCTTCTTTTATACTTACTGAAGAGTAAAGTTTAACCAAAATAGTAAACCAGAATATTTAAAAAGAGAAAGCCCAGAACTGTATATCAACGTGATATTATATCATTCGGTTACAAACCTTTCATTTTTATCCTGGCGGATTTAGTTCAAAAAGAAAAACGAAACGAATAATTATTTCGACAACAACAACAACACATGAAATAAACATAAATAAAACATAAAATAAAAAAAAAACAATAAAAATTATTGAATGGTCCTAAACCGAAAAATCCAGAATAAAAATACCAAATTATTCTTCTTACAGTTGCCAAATCCTGAGTGTTTTAAACAAGTATCTAGTATATTTCGGCCCGGAATAAATTTATCGAGAATTAATGTAAAATGATACTTCTGGAAAATGCAGACCACGGGGCGCTCATGAGTAAGCTGAGATCAAATAAAATTGCTAATCAACGGCAATGTGCGTTACAAAATGTGGCCAATATGAAAATCAAAATGATTACTAACAAGAGTATTGCCCCCTTCGATTAATGCATGTTTGAGATCGGTAGGAAATAAGCTTTAATTTCAACAATACCCAACAATCGGGGTCACAAAATGACACCCGGACTTAAATGAGAGTATATGTTTCGTCTCTCGAAATGGAGGTCAGCATTCTGGACTCGGTAGAAAAGGAGTTGTCCAACGGGGTATCCAATACTGTGGGTTGAACAAGACCCACAAATCGGAATCGAATTCCCATTTATCGAATTGAAGGGTTAACTTTCCGGGAACAGCGGGAAACAAGCTTTCAAACGGCCTCCAAAACTTGGATTTGCATAACAAATCTGAGGTTTTTTTTGTCTCTTCCTTTTTTTTCAACATTGATATCAGCAATTTAGGATTCAATTAAAAAAAAAAACAGCTTTCCAATGGTTTTCAACAGTTCGGGTTGCAATTGATTATTGGTAAAATTGTAAAAAAAAAAAAAAAAAAAAAAAAAAAAAAAATTGGGAAGATAAATTAATTTCACAATAACTTTTACTAAAGGAACCAGTTTCCATACGGTAAAAGTATAGGTAATTTATATAATAACACCAATGAAACACGGCAGAATAAAAACTGTGGCGCCATCTTGTTTGCTCGAAAGCAAAAATTCACATTACACGTTTTAAGTGAAAGACCTACAAAGATGAATGTAAAACTAAACTCAAGCTCTGCCTGTTTTGGGGTTTTGGGTGTTTTTTTACAAGAACTTCTCAGAAATTTACGGCCCGTTGAGATTACCCATTCACAATTGTTAACATATATTTCAATCTTAACGACAAAGCAATGTATTTTTTTAACGCCCGTAGCGCTAACCTACATTTCACTTTAAAAACACAAATTGACATTGTCAAGTTTAGCGTGCGTTCATGACATTTAGCTTGCTTGACAGTTTTCTCACTTGTGCGCCTTTCGTTAAAACCTGAAATGTTTTGTAATTAACTCCGTTTAATTTAAAAGCTGTGTAAATGGGGGGAGGGGGGTTTGAAGATTGCCCGAAGGGGGGTTTCTGATAAACTGGCCCAAAATGACGCCTGTGATGGCTGGGATGGAGGGATCAAATTGCCCACTTCACGCCACGAATCGCCCCAAGCCAGACGCTTCGAGACCCATGGATGAGCCAGGGTTTACACCGCGTAGAAGGGCCCACTCTCCGCACGGGGTACATTTTTCTTAGCACGAGTTGACTACTCGAGAGCTGCATCAACGGGAGACATAAAACCAGTCTACTGGCCGTGTCTGAAGTGTGTAAAGTCGTGGAGGGGAGGGGAACAAGATAAATAAATATCTTTGGTCACAATATTGGCAGCTTCACATTCCACTCTTCGATAGCTAGATCAAAACCCTGCTCACTGATGAAATCTCGATCCTTTTTACTGATAGTTGATTTTAGTATAATCCGAAAAAAAAAAAAAACATCTTAGCGATAGTAAAATAATGCACGGTGAAATCTTTAGCTGGTGATATTGTGTATTTGAAAAGTGGTTGGGAATTTCCCTTCCCTGTCCTTCGGATGGGACGTAATTTTAGCCGTATATAGGTCCCGTGTGTTGTGTAATGCACGTGAAAGAACCCAGTGCACTTATTGCAAAGAGAAAGGGTTCGCCCCGGTGTTCCTGGTTTGATCGGCTGCAGATTGCGCCACAGCACTTTGTGAACAATTTCATGGAGCTATGTAAAGGAACAGGTCTCATACTTCTAAACGTAACTCCGCATACCTTGCAGGGAAAAATACTGAGCGCTTTGAGACGCTCATAGGGTGTGATAAAGCGCTATATAAGAACTATGTATTATTGTTATTCCCACGTTTTGGATGATGGATGACTAGAGTGGCGTGGCGTTGCTGAGCGGTGTATAGCCCACCAGACTCAAGCTCTGGTGTTCTGATCAACAGAGTGTGGGTTCGAATCTCGGTCTTGACACTTGTGTCCTTAAGCAAGACGCTTAACCATTATTGCTTCGTCCATCAGACGGGACGTAAAGCCGTAGGTCCCGTGCGCTGTGTAATACGCATATAAGTACGCAGTACACATGTCATTAAGAGAAGGGGTTTGCCCCGGTATTTCTGGCGTGTTTGGTATCAGATGGCGGCGCATCACCTTGTAAACCCTTACAAGGGTGCTTGATAAATATGTCTCATAACTCAAAAATTTAGCAAACCCGTAGAACCTATAATTCCTTTGAAACCTGTGTTAAAGACACTGACTGATAGTCAATGTTACTTTTTTTTTTTTTTTTTTTTTTTTTTTTTTATCGGTTATCCCTCCATTGAATCCCCATGCAGTGAGATCGCTCTTGTTAAATCCAATGTCAAATCAGTTTCTTCGATTTCACAAGTCGTGGCCAGAACAGGACTTTGATCCTATACAATCAACCCCTCCCCCCCCCCGACATTTTAACCGTCCTTTGCCTCAGGTTTCCCAATTTCACAAACCCCCCTAAATCAAACCCATTTCAATTTCAGTATTACCCCTCAACAGAACACATTCCAATTTCCAACACAGATTCTAAGCAACTGCGCCGCAGTAACTATCCAGCATATTGTATTAAGCCACCGTAGTTCATAAACTTGCCACCATGATTCCCTCGCTTATAAACCTCCCATGATGATATCATGATATAGAATCTATCATGATACATGACCGCCCACTTATAAGCTACGGTGGATAGTCGAATCTGGTGCACTACCCCCATTAGCCTCTGTCACAGTAACGTAATAGCGGAAATCTGTCAAGATGGCGGCTTGTCACGCTGCCAGCCGGATAACCCCATGAAAATACACAGAAAATCAACCTTAGATATTTAAGAGTATTTCAAAAGAAATATCAACATGGCGACCCATTCCTATTCCCCCTCCCCAATTTTTTGAATATTTTAAGTATCGTTTATTGCATATTGAATTTTGTTTTCCGCTATACGCCCTCATCGGTCATTGTCGGTGATTGCATGACAGAGTCTTTTTGCTGCCAGCTTCTATAAACCGTTTTACACACTGGTCCGCGCAACATGTTGGTTAAGTTGATTTCAACTTGCTACCTCCCAGGATAATTCTTTACGTGAAACAAAGCATGACAACTAAATGGTTCATTATCATACAGGCAGCTCAAGTATACAGATGTGCATGTAGCACGAACTGCAAGTGAAGAATGTTATGACTATGGTAGGTTTTATCAAAAGGTCAACTGATAATACTATGCATCTTGATAGGAAAAACATGTTTAGGGGTCAGACTAAACTTTCCAGCCTCGGTTTGGATTAGCGGATTCGAATATTGTGCCACACTTTTCGTATCAGTTGTTATACTACCCGCTAAACTTTATTAAAAGATAGAAAAAAAAACACTCGTTTTGTCTGCCATACCACTCGTGCAAAGAGCCATATGGCGGACAACTCTCTTTAGAGTGAAAAACGGGTATTTTCAACTGGAATCAGAGTGAGGTGTACGTCACTCTAAATGAGTGATACACAGTTGTGTTTTTACTCTCAAAAGAGCCAAACCAACACCACTCGGGCGATAGAATTTTCTCTTCTTTCTTTTTTTTTATTTGAGTACTCCGAGAAGTAGGTCACGCGGTTGAAATTGTCACGTGACCACGTTGCCAGTACTATGACCAGTACTATGTCAAACTGTTAATTGATTTATTGTCCCAGCTTTTAATTTTAATACTTACATCAGGTCACCTCGACGAACCATTGATCATTTTAATGATTAAAGAGAAGGGAACAACCTTCTTTAAGATTGTCAAAGGTGAATTTTGTGTTGTGTTTCTTGAAAACATAATATGGAAGCATAGCGCCGCCGCGTGGATACGAAAATTCCTCTCATCATGTACGCACAAGATCACTATCATGTACGCACAAGATTACTATCATGTACGTACAAGATACCTATCGTAATAAGTCCGTTCGTACACGATACTTTATATTGTGTATGTGCAAGATAATTATCGTGTACGTACATGATAATTATGTACGTACACGATCGTGTATATCGTGTATATACATGATAGTAACCGTGTATACATTAGTTTTAAAATCCCACCCTTATTCTGTACGTAGACGATAAATGTCATGACAAGTCCGTACGTACTTGATACATCCTAGTTATCATGTACGTACATTAAGTTTATCGTGTACGTACGTGATAATTACCATGTACGTACACGATAAGAGCGCGTTTTTGTGTTTTAAGTATTGTATACACGATTACCATCATGTACGTACACAACCACGCTTCCGTTAAAACCGAAAGCTGGGACTTCAGTTAACTAGTTTGCCTACATAGGGTCAGATCTTTCACAGCCACCGAACTTTTTTTTTTTTTTTTTATTGTTTTTATTATTATTATTATTCTTTTTTTATCCATTTAAGTAGCAAGTTGGGTAAAATTGTCTGGTCATTTGTGATGCTGTGCACATTTCGAAGGTCATAAACAGTTCCGTCTTCGCACGTCGATCTGTTTATAACGATTGCCACCTTAAAATCATACATAATTAATGTCAACCTAACATTGGATTACCAAACACGCGTAATCAGACCCCACAACGACTGATTAGTTTTTCCCCACTCAGTCCAAAAAAAGAAAAAATCTGAGATAACTATTTTAGTAAATATAACCCACACGGGATGTGAAAGTGACTCAACACTTTTTGTACATCTATATTTCTTTCTTTAAACAGTGGGGGAAATTACCGCAATACCGGGGGTATTGGTCATCTGAAAGTGGGGGTTTTATCCGGTGAAATCCCCACTACGCAAGGCAGTATAATTGATGCTTAAGAACGCAATACACACCTCGTAATAGGAAACTTGAAGCCTGTGGACTCCGTGGAATTTATGCCGTGTCAAGCTCTCGGTCTACCGTGGGAGACAACCCCGCCGAGAGTAGAGAGGAGACGCGGTGATTTATAAGCCGGGGCGCTGAAGTCGGCGTTTCACAGAAGAAGCCGGTCAATAGAACCGGGGGTGCACTTTTTGGCTCTCTCTTTGAGCAACAATTATACAGACGTAGCAAAGGCTGAATTTTAATCCCTCAGTTAACACCAGTTTCTTCCCTCTTCATATTCGGGAAAAATGCGTCAATAGGGTGTTTCTGACATTTTCAAAATACACAGTCCGTGATCTGAAAGTAATTTCCTTAATTATGTTACACTGATACGGACCTATCGAAAATGGAATAAGTTGACCATCGAATTTTTTTATGTTTTTTTTTTTCCTTCTAAAATCGAAAGTTACACGTGCTATCCAACACTTAAATGTTGTCTTACTTTTGGAAGATTTGACGTGATCCAGTCACGTTCTTTCTTTGTTCAACTATCGTCTTTGTATTTCTACTTTTGGGGGGTATGAGGTTATGCAATTCGCAACCTCCTCCCCACCTCTCTGTCTCGCTTTGGTAATGAATATTTGTTATTTCACGTATATGTCGGGTCACACAAAGTGCGGACACTCGTCTTTGACAGTATTACCAACGTTTGCCGCGCTTTGATGCTATTCATCTTGACCTTGACAGTACTTACTTCAGTCGGAAATATTTCTTTGGAGGGTTGAGCGTTCTAAACCTTAAAAATCAGTAAGCTATCAGAATGAAAATTATACTGCAGTAATAAAATTAGCAATGTACTCATTAAAACCGTGTGGGTATCCATTTGGAGATGTTTTGAAAGCTGATTTTTGGCTCTGGCAGTCCTTTAAGAATCAACTTTAATTGTATACGGTCAACAATGAATAACAAACAATTCCACATTTAAAAAGAAAAAAAACATCTTCTAATTTGTGAAGTCCTCATGTGGACGCGTGAAAGGTCATGCCCGATGTCTCGAGATCCTACATTGTATGTACGGTTTTAGGTCCCAGGCCCGAACTCAGTAAGTAATGCCTTCTCACACTTAATAGGTATACGAATGCATAATTATTACTATGGTTTATTCCTTACCCCTTTTTACTTGTCTCGCGATGATCAATGTCATGGCTTAACTAAACACGATCACCGGTCGGGCGCGTTATCCCATGACCTCTTCCCATCCACGGTCCATTTATCTTTGATGTAATTTTCCCAAAGAGTTAGCGTGATGCTAGACATTGTATATACTCATTCGGCAATGCCTTCAAATTCTGTATGATGTACGTGTACCCCCTAAAATAACCTGACACCTACAATTAGCCCGACCTAAAACTAGCCACAACCCATAGATTTAAATATTCCCCAGCCCTATACGTAGACAAATTCATGTTCCCTATAGCGGCCCTTGCTAAAGTAGGCTCAGATAACATTTAGATAAAGACTTAAAGCTATATTTAGGTCAGGTCTACATTTACTAGATTGACGGTGTCTGTTGCTCAAGCCATGACTGCATTAAGATACATGTGTTGTGTTTACGTTTAGGCCCGAGGTTACATATTGTGCTGGGGCTACATTTAGGTCCGGGCTTCACCAGCACACTTATCTTGCGGCTACATTTAGGCCAGGGCCACACCTAGACATTCTGCTCGGGCTACATTTAGGCCCCGGTTATACCAACATACATACCGTGGAGCTACACATAATTTCTCTTGGTTAATTAAGTGCCGTACAAAATCAACTTTAAGGAGAGTGCTTGCCGCAAAACAATTCCAAACTGAGTCTGGCATAATATTCTTTAACAAAATTACTTTTCCCTGATTAACGAATAGTTCAGAGATGGTATCAATTAAAGCAAGAGGGGTGAATTCGAGTTTAGTACAGGTAACTACTGTCTTGAGAAGTTGTACCGGAAAATCCTGCCGTGTTTGGGTCACTTTAAAAATATTTACTTAATGAAAAGTTATCGCCCGGGTTAGAGTTTCCTGATCGAAACGTCGAGTTGTTAAACCATCGGTTCTTTTTGGAATCATCCCCAACTCAGTAGAGATGATTTCATGGTGTCACCGCAAAAATTACTAGATCAACAGCTCTAAAACCTACCAACGAAAACTGCAAAATTGTGTTATAAGCTGTCAGTCAAGATTAACTCTTCGGTGATATTCTCAAGTGTATTAATTTAGATCTTTGAAATTTTCTTCGAAACGTTTGCGTGTTTCCTTAAAGAAAATAACTAAAATAAAAAAAAAATAAAAAAAAAAAATATATATAATATATATATATGTATCTACATACAAAAAACGACCTACTTCTTAGCTACGTGAGGTCAGATTGTTTGTCTTTACTGGAGCGATGGGCTTGTTTTATGACCTGGGCCGGGGGGGTGTCTGATCAGATATGGGGTGGGGTAAAACATTCCCATCTAAGGGTTTGCAATTAGCAGTTACTTTTCCAGGGGTGTTAACAAAACATTGTGTACGCCGTTACATCTGCGAACGCTTCAGTTGATATGACGTCATCGGTAGAGGATTTAGGTGTCCACTTCGTCATCAAACTCACTAGCGCGTGATATGTACATGAGCTAACTTCTATAGAAAATCATACACATTCTTTGCAGTCCCTACCCGGGTGCGTTTTCGTGGCTCTAACCAATAACTATTTCGGTTGAATTGGCCATTGGTTTATCATTTGCCAATTAACCGGAACAGTTATCGGTTACAGCCGCAAATACGCACTGAAGGTGCGTGGGTTTTCCCTACTTGGGGTTTTCCTCCTACGTCTAAAATCGACACTTCTTCATCATCCTTCTCTACAAAGGGTGCTAGTTATAAAGCTGGTCACTTTTAAGGGTCTCTTAGTTTCATTACAAGAAAGATATAACAATAAGAAGAACACTGTAATTTGGTAGTATTTTGGTTGGCGAGATAACTCTGTTCACCCAGAAAATTTCCCTCATTTGTTGGAATATGTTTGTTAAAACTTGCGTGCTTAAACCGACTCCTTAACCAATATTGATAATGGATATTGATTTATTTTGTACACCAAATAGTGTTGATCTATTGTGCATCTCAGCCTCATTTTCGTTACATTGGTTTGAGTTACAGTAAAACAAGGGCTCGTTTAGCTATGTATTATCGTTCGTGATACGTGCGTACAACGTCATCCATATTGAGGTCTATATACGGCGCTGCCATTTGTTGTCTGGCTCCCTATGTTCAATAGTGAAGAAGATGGTACTTTTAACACAAAGGGTTCAGACTGTGTATGGACATTCCAGCTCAGTTTAAGTGTATTGGTTCAAAACAGATGAAGAATATGACCAAACTCATACCAGTATCTATCCTCAAGTGGAAATATTTCTGACTGAAAGAATGTCAAAATCTAGAGAGGTACGGTGATTTAAACAATCGATATAAGAACTGATGCAAAAGGACTTAAAATCTCTGACCAAGGAAAGACTGTACTTGTCTGTGTTTCACCTTTATTGGTTACCTTATTTTATGATTTTTTTTTTTTTGGGGGGGGCGTGTTCATTGACAGCAAGATGATAGGAATGAGTTTACTCTTCAACAAACCATTACTGTATCAACCTTTAAATTGATGTATCGCCAAGCAAATACTCTAGCTAATTATCTAAGGTGATGGGATAACTTAGCCCGTGATGACGAAGACTTCCCGGCCTCCCTGCTCCTTGAGCTTGGGTGTGATATTTGCTTAGGATGAGAAATGGATGTCTCTCGGCGGACCAAACAGTTTTTTGCTCAAGTGATACTCCACCCTGGGGAAGGGGGAAGATGCCGATTGCATTTTTTTTTTTTTATTTTTTTTTTTTTGTCTTGTAGAGTTTTAGGTTCTCTTTATTGTCGTTTAATGTTCTGATCGATCATGTAGACTACAGTTGATGTGGCTTTTTGTACAATGATTAAGGTGGTTTGTTTACACTTGTATTGTATTTATTATTATTTTTTTTTCTTGAGTGTGGAGTTATACGACTCCATTTATTTCTTACTCCACATCATCAAACACCACTAAAAGGCCACAAAAATTTACAAGAATAATTTATACATACAATTAAATTGTACATTTTTAGTTATATATAATAGCTATGTACAATTAGAGTGGTGGTATGAAATAAGTAGAAAATTACACCCGAGAACATACATTTAATTTGACACCCAACTATGGCAAAGAGAAGGAAACTATTTAAAACCCAAATTAAAAATAAATAAAAAGAATAGACCAAGTTATTAGTTGTTGTTTTTTTTTATCTATGTGGTAATTATTAATTTCATTGTATTTCATTTAAGTATTATCACCCTCATTATGTTTTGCTTCAGACCTTGAGGCGTAAGCTAAGAACCAAGGGACACTTACCAAAGCCCCAAACACTGCCCCTAACCCTTTGAAGACCGTCTTTTTCTGAGTAGCAAGATGTCTCACAGGAAAGCAATTTGAGATCGCTCTACATTGGCTTATGAGATAGGTCTAGACATGACAGAAATGATGACGTGACTAAGAGGTTTCACCGGGTTAACAGCAAGCCTAGGGGAAACAAGAAATGAATTTATACAGAAACAGAAAAGACATTTTGGAAACACAATGACTTTTGGTTAAGTTGACTTGTGATACTGAAAGGGTTGGTTACATATTTTGTTAGAAAAAAAAACTGTTCTTGTTGGAAGGACAACATTCACAATGTCACTTGGTTTTAATGTTTCTGTTGCTGTTGCTGTTGTGGTTGCTCTTGCTGTTGCTGTTGCTGTTGATGTTTTGGGTTGATTTTGTTGTTGCTGTTGCTGTTACTGTTGATGTTGATGTTGCTGCTGATGTTGTTATTGATGTTATCGTTGCTGCTGCTGTCGATGTTGTTATTATCAATGCGGTTGTTTTGATATATAATTTTCTTGTTTTTGTCGTACTCGTTTTTTGTTGTGTTGTTGTGAATTCCGTTGTTTTACAGTCACAAATGAGTTTCTTTTGGAATGACAAGAATCCCCCATCCTTACAAAATGTCCTCTAATGCTTGATGGTACGTTTTATTTACAAAACGTGATGAAATGTATATCGGTATCTTATTATTATTATTATTATTTTATCTTTCTGGTAATGAGACCAAGGGACCCTCAAAAGTGACTAGCACTGTGACCCGCAGGCCTGAAGATACCTGTGTAGAGAAGGTGGTGAAGAAATGTCGGTTTCAGATGTGGGAGGAAAACCACAAATAGGGAAAACCCACGCAATCAGGTAAAGGGACTGAAAGCCCAATCCACATGCAAGACTCCAGTCCGGGATTCGAACCGGGGTCACAGAGGTGAAAGGAAGGGAAAGAAACCACTGAGCCAACCTATTTTTTGTATTATTATTATTATTACTAGATGACGTTGTAACTCCTTTAAGGTTAAGTTATGTCTTATACGTTGCTCAGCGCCTATGCCGACTCATTTTAATGCATTGACTGTAACATCTCATCTGTCAATATTTCACGTATGCATGAAAAAGTGATAAAAGGATGCAGTTCGGCTTAGTAATCTGCCTCCTTTGACATAAATAAATAAATAAATAAACTGTTTTAATTTCACTGGTCTTCGGCTTGACAATCAAATTTGATATGAAAACAGACAGACTGTTTCGTGAAACCTTTCAGCAGATCTCATAAATGATCTCCAAAACGAAAGTTGTTTTTCTACTTGTCATTGTTTTATAGTGATTGTGTTGTCCCTAATTAGTAAACAATGAAGATTTGGCAATTACACTAAAGTGGACTCTGTCTATCTGAATCGTTTTGCTATATTATCTACATTTTTAAAACATGAGCATGGACGAAACTAGGGTAAACGTTTAGGGGCACAAAGGGGTGCACCATTTTGTTTTTATTTATTTTTTTTTAAGGGGGAACTTTTCTAGTCAATTAAAACTGCAGTCTCCGTTTGCTATATTTTCTTGAAACACGCCCATTTTCAGCGCTCTTGTTATGCCATTTATTATTTTTTTGTAAGATAACCCGACGTGAAGGTGAAACAAAAATGCACAGTTTGCGTGTGAATAAAAACATAGTTTCAAAAAACTTGAACATTACTACATAAAGTCTAAATAAAAAGTAAATCTGGTAATCTGGTAATCTGGTAATCTCAGATTACCAAATGTGGGAGGGGGACACGGACGTCAATTGGGGATATTTACCCCCGTACCCCCCCCTCCGTACCCCCTCCCCTACGCAACAAAATAATATTCATGTTATCCTTATAAGGTTACAGGGATCGTTCCATAGAAGTTAAAAATATGATACAAAAGCATTTAAATCTATTGGATTGAACATGTATTTTTGTTTATATTAAATTAACATCCATTAATCATTTACAAACAATGCAGTCAACGAAGTATTATTATCCTAACAAATCAGAAAGATACCAAAACAGGTGTAATAGTTTCCAGACAGTTATTCAAAGAAAAAAGAAAAAATCATACACCAATCCATTTCATAAAAAAATTAAAAGTTCCATCATATTTTTTCTCATAAACATTCATCGCAAAATAATCTATACCATCAGAGTTACATCAAAAGGTGATTTTTGAAAATTAGCAGAACATTTTCCTCCGTAATGACATTTTTTTGGAGTTACAATCGCATTGAAAACGCATTGGCTACACAAGTGAATGTAATGGACGCAGGTGGGTTGCTATTAATACGTTTAGAGCCTGTACTTTTATTGCATCCGTAGACTTATTGTATCATTGTGAAACATTAGTTTCAATGCATTGGAAGTTTTTTTTTTCCTAGGGAACTTTCTCGGTCGTCATGGTTTTCAAAGGGTAGGAGCGTTAATTCAAAAATCAAATCAAATCAACTCAACATTTATTCTAATGCTTCTCTTTTCGAAAGCAACAAAAGTATCTTTCTTGTGCAAAAGATTGCATGAATATGTTCTCAAAGATGAGGTGTTAAAGTATCAATAAAGAAAATTGTTATTCAACTGACTGAGGTAAGAAGTAGATAAGACGCAATCATGAGAGGCAGTAGTTTGCTGAAGTCTCATTGAACCCTTGACGGAAGAAGAGCTAGAGGCACAAGAAGAAAAGGATTCCTTAATGGAATTCGGAGCTAGAGATTAAGACGTCGACCCAGGACTGTCTAGCAGGAAGAAGTCTATAACATTACATCTCATATGCTAGACCGGCCTGAAAAGACATAACATCAATTATGTTGATGATGATGTGGATAAGAAGAAACAATAAGAACATCAAAGGAAAGGGGAAATGATTAATCTTTTAAGACAAGAATAAAAGAGAGTAGGACGTTGTCTGATTAAGCTAAGGTTTTAGAGGACCAGTGGCGTAGCCAGTGGGAGGGGGGCTGGGGGCACGTGTCCAGTGCCCCAGGTGCACCCTCAAATAAAACAAAAATGTAGATACATGTAAAACATGGTACCTGGGAGACCCCCCCCCCACACACACACACACACACACACACACACACACACTGAAAAGCAATGCCCCCCCCCCCCCCCCACATGCCCCAGAAAAAAAAAAAAAAAAAAAAAAAAAAATCATGACTACGCCGCTGTAGAGAACAGCCTAGAGTTTAACCCACAAACATGAAGACAATACAAACAGGTAGAGTCTTAACCAAGAGTCTTGACTATAATTTGTATTTGGTTCAAATTTGAGAGGAGGCAGTTACGTTCGTCTCGCTGCTGTGCTGTGGAGAGACTTGCGTTTATACCTCGCAGTGTCTTGTTTCTGCGCATTGGGGCAGATTTCTATCCCTTCAAAAAGTAGCCCACAGCTCGAGTGGCCTTTGGGCCTTTGGGCCTTCGGGCAAATTACATTTTTTTTAAGCCATGCCACAATATGGTAGAAGAGAACTGTTTTGTAAAAGGCTTGAATTAGTGTATTATTATTTCTGGCTTTTATATTATGTACAGCATTATTTACAAAATGTTTCTTTGTAGAACAAAATGGTTTTACTGCACCAGAAACTGCGTTTATATCATGGAATCGACCGAACAAAAAACAACTCCTACACACAAATTTGAACTGTTTTATAATGGAAGTTGTAAGTAAGGTTGGTGGTGCCGCTGTTTGATTATCTCTTTTTTAGTATGGCCCTGAGAATATTCGGTTGGTTACTCGACGTTTCAGTCAGTGTGCTCGGGTTGTTTTCTGGTCTTCAGGTTTTCATCATGTATTTTGCCTTCGTATACATGAAATGTCTACCTATAGCGTGTGATGGCGGTCGGAGTGTATCCAAAAGTGTTTTTCTCATACGTTGATTCTGATTTGTTATGCAGTAGTGACAAATATACCTCGACGACCAGTCAAAGAAAGAGTAAAGTTGCATTTTAAATGCAGTTGGTCTTTGAGCATGGCCATGTACGGAGAAAGTTGTCGCTTTCCATGCACGTGGTAATTTTAAACCATCTGCTAGCGATGATTGTTTCCACACGACCACATTGGCTCACAATTAACCCTCAACGTGCATTGGTCAAGCGCAGGCTATTACCGCATAGCTCATGTTTTATTCATGAATTGACGCACTTTGCAATTGGTCGAGTACACGGCATTACCGTCCGCATCATGTTTTATTCATGAATTGACGCACTTCGCAATTGGGACGTATGAAATAACGAAGCATTGTCAGCGGCCTCGGCGATATAAAAGTTGTTACCCATGACAGTTTCTGTCAGAGTGTGTGATAATTTTACAGACGACAGAAACCGTTTTGAGGAAGGAGAAGAAAGTTGCCAAAAAACTTGAGGCTTGTTCCATCTCGAGTGAAGAAAACGTCTTAGGCTCGTCCCGTTCTCACGTGTGAGCAACTTCTAAATCAAAGGTAAGATGTTTATTTATAAACATTCCTAGTTTATAAGGTCTAATTTAGTCGTCCCGATAGACATATTTTGCACGATACTTAGTTTTAATTATTATTATTATTATTATTTTTTTTTTTTCAATCAATTATCTATGTTTTAAGACTGTAAAGAAGTAAGTCGGTATGCATACCTTGCTCCAATTTACGGTGCCGGTAAGTTATTTGAGGTCCTCGACAACCAAGAATGCTTCAAAATAATGTTCGCAGTGAAAAAAAATGTGGGAAAAAAATCCCTCAATAAATAAGATTTCCATTAACGTCTTTGACAAAATGTCTGTGGCTAAGTTAAACAGAAATATTGGTCAATTAATTATAGGGTTTGTATATTATTAAAATTAACGTGTGATGGTATTATTAAAATCATATTGTTTTTATTTATTTATTTATTTATTTATTAATTTATTTATTTATTTTTTATTTATTTATTTATTTATATAAATAAATAATATGTATTCCTTATTTGTACCATCTGTACAAACTTATATTACAAACTTTATTTCATGTTTGTAAAAAACAAAACATAGAGTTGGTATTGTTCCTCTTTTCACATTTTCACGTTCAGCAGACCTAGATCGCGACTTGTTAATCTTTGCAAGTTATAAAAACCCTAATCTGGAGTTCAGCTAATTGGAAAATTTCTCTGATGACAAAAAGAGTCGTGTTGAATTTAGATTTGTTCATTGTTTTTTGAGCTTAAGTAACACTACGACTATTGAAAGCTAAAACTGTATCGAGCCGTAATTAATGTTCTCATAATTGTTCAAATAACGTGTTACTGAAAACCAAAAGCATATTCTGTAAAAACTATTCATTCAAACTCTAACACAGGAAACGACAAACGCACGAAGATTTTGTCTCGTTTGGTTTGGCATTTGTTCCGTAGTCTTATCTAAATTTAACCGCAGTCATGTCGTGAAAATGAACATCAAAAACTCACTCGTTAGAATTTTGACACACTATTGACCGACTGAAGAATAAACTGTTTAAAGTTTATGTTATGCTTCGATTGGTCCATGAACAAATTTAAAAAATGATCGAAGACGTTTTTCAAAATAAAGTTTGCTTTTTTTTTTTTTTTTTTTTTTTTTTTTAAAGGACAAATTACACATAAAAGTTTTTCGCTAACAATATATTTCACCACAGTTTTTTCTGAAATGTCGAAATTTAAAATTACAGACTATTATGTTTTATTTTCATTTACTTTACTGATTGATTATAAAAGTAAGTTGACAATTCATATCGTGTTTCAATCGGTTGAAACAAATTATGGACAAACTTTCCAGGCAAACTAAAAACTTAAAAAGAATTGTAAGTTGAAAATATACTCTCTAAATGTAAAAGAGTGAGAGGAAGAAGAAAAAAAACATTCGTTTTGTCCACCGTTCCACTCTTGCACAGAGTGACAGACGGGTATTTTCAACTGGAATCCAAAGTTTGCTCAAAAACGGTCATGCATAGTGAGTTTCACTCTCAAAAGAGCAAAAATTACACAATTTAGGCGAAATAGTTTTTTTCTTCTTCTTCTTCTTTTTTTTTTTTTTTTTTTTTTTTTTTTACTTTGAGAGAGTATTAAATTTTCAGCAATTGTTATAATTAAGCCCTGTGAGAATCGTTTGGTCAAAAGGGGGATAATTAAGGCCTTGCAGAAAGTATTCTGTCTTTGTTTAATTTCCCCTTAAACGTGAATTGAAGCTTATAATTCTTTCCGCTAGAAATTGAATGAGGGGCGCTCGTCTTGGATTAAGAATTAATATTAATTGATGAATTGGTCACACCTCTGTGTCTACTTTGCTGTGAAAGTGTGAAGCCATTGACCCAATGTTTATTACAAAATTGTGGATAAAAAGGGACAGATGTGGTTCTCGTGTAGAACCATTGTTGTCGGAGTATTTCAGGCTTCTTAACAGGAGAAAAAACTATTAAACTATGTCAAAATGTCAAGGTTGGGTTAAATTAGGTAAAGGTCTAAAGTTGTGGCAGGTGCAGCTTTTCTGAAGATTTTGTGCGGTTCGTTGGAAGTCAAATTAATTTAATATGTGGTTTAATTCTTCAGTGTTTTTATTCTATAGATATATGATTTTTATTTTATTATTATTTTTTTAATCGGAGCGGAAATTTATGGACTCTTTATTTAATTCAACGAGATTTTTTTGTATACAATTTATGACGCAAAAGGATTGCAAATGTCACTGAGAGCTTATAACAGATAAAAATCAAAGGAAGGGAAAGAGATTTTTAAACTCTTGGGAATGCAAATTTCACCATCAAAAATTTGTTTTCAATCTATTCTCAAGATTTTGCACAAAAAAAAAGAACTTATACGAAAGTATCCACTATTTGAGCGGATTTCAGTAAAACACGCCTCCCACAAATTATGGTAAAATTTCAATAACAGAAAAGAAGACCAGCATTTCTGAATTTAGTAGTAAATGAGCTTTCCAGTCGATAAATATCCCACGCTTTAGGATTGCATGAACATTATCATTCAGTCATCATTCCCAGAAATGGGAGTACTTGTATCTTTATTTTATCAAAATGAAGGTCAGCATTTCCTAATTCAATAGAAAAATAGCTTTCCAACGGTACCCAACATATACAGTAAAGCAAATTTCACCTAGTCAGCACTCCAATAAATGGGAGAAAATGTTTCATTTATCAGCATTTCTGAATTCAGTAGAAAACGAGCTTTTGAAAGGTATTCCATAAAAATAAAGTGGCATTGACAATCTTGGGAAAATCACGGAATCGAGTGTGCGAGTTTAAATCCCACGCTTGTTAGTAATGTTTGACCATTCCTGGATATGGTATATTAAGCGATTTCATATCTGATTCAAATTGAATGTTGCGATTATGTTATAAAATATCTTTACCTGTTGTATTTTCATTGTCGTTGCTACCGATTTGAGATGTCAGTTGAAATTTTAGTTCTGTTTTTAAACAATCTTGCAAACCAAGCTTTTAAGTATTACGTGTTATCACTTCATTGTTTGTTGTTAGTTTTGATCAAGTGTTTTATATCTGGTAGGTCTTGAAGGTTGAAATAATTATAGGGTTGGGAGAGCTGATAGTGAATTGTTCTTACTTCGTGTGATTTAATATATAAACCTTGTGACATAAATTTGGGCTCAATCCGTCGTCCGAGTCAGGAGAAAATAGTGAAAAACCGTGCACACCTTTCACCTTTCTATTTTCTAGACTTTGACAGTATTTCAGACCAAAGTATTTCTGAGGAAGATTGGTAAGGGTATGAACTTCATAATCAGTAAGCTTTCAGACTGATACTAATGAAATATTTATGGATGAATACCAGCTCTGTATTCTGCCTTTAGCAACTCTGAGCTCTGATGGTAACTGCCTTCTGATTGTTTTAACTTAGGTTAACTATACTAGTTTTCAGTTTGTCTGTAAAATTCCTTAACTGCACTGCGTAGGGGGTATTCCTTGGTGCAAATAATCATTCATCATGCTTAGTGATGTGTTTGACATTTTTAACTGTTCTTCTTTTTCCATGAAAGATTTTCGAATTTTACACTCCAGTTTTCTGTTTTGATTCTTGGCTTTTCTAACTCTGTTTTTTTTTTGTGTTTTTTTTTTGTTTTTTTTACCATTATACTTGTCAACGTCCGTATAAAGGGCCCTGCGGGAAGAAGTTGTAATGCTATAAGGCTATACTGTCTAAATACAACTGCAAATGAATACATAAATATACCACTTCATATAAATATCATATTTGCGAACATGAAGACTATGGTGATCGGGTGGCATGGAAAATTGAGTGTACAAACAGTGATACTAAAAAAAAAAACATGTAATTGTAAGACGTTGTTATCTTAAAGATCGTGAGCTCCCATTGTAATGGATTTGTCACACAGGTTTGCCTTAAGATTATATTTCTCGCCAGAAAAGATGTTTTGTCCATTTGCAGCAACGACACCCCCCCCCCCCCCCCCCCCTCCCCCACTCCTCTTCTCCGTGTACATTCCATTACCAACTCCATTGAGTTGTCCACATTATCTGAAAGTGTTGTCTCCTTTTTTTTTTTTTTTTTTTTTTTTTCACCCTCCCCGCTGGCGATTCAGTGTTTTACAATCGCCAGAAGTACGAGCTCACATTTCTGCTCTTCATATTTTGTTACTGTCCCCATCAAATACAAACTCACGCAAACTTGAAGCGAAATGATGAACGAGGCACGGAAAAGTGTGGCGTAAAGTGGTACGCCCAACGGCACCGGAAGGGGACAGCCAAAACTCGCTTCGAAGGCCGTGGGCGGCTACTCCTGCCAGCCTCCACTACAACAATTCTACAAATTGGCAAAATCAATATAGTACTCTTTCTGGTTATAAAAGGGATTCAAAGATGCATTTTGGAAATAGTGGCGGGTAATAGACCATGCTATTGCGTAGCTACAAACATTCAAGTGTTAAAGTGGGATTCCTGGTGATTCAACATAATATTCAGTAAAAAGTGATCTCTAAAAATGCGTATCATGTTTTAAACAAGTGTAGCTTCACGATGGAAACCAGGCCGGTTTTTGTAAATATAAATCTCAAAACTTGATGTCGTGAACACTTCTGAACTGTGAAATATGATACAACGAAGCTTTAAAATCCGCGATACTTTTGACAAATTTCGGTTCTAGATTATGTTTTATAAAAACAAAACAAGGCAATGCATTGAAATACTGTCACAGTGATAATGCTACGTTTTTGTATTTTGTTTCCCTCGTTAATATGTCTTCAATTATTTGTTAATTAATATTATGATATATCTTTTTTTAGTAAATTGTTTCCGTCTTTGTTTTTCTTTTTTTTTTCTTCCTTTTTTTTATTTATTTATTTTTTTTTTTTTACTTCATTTATACTCCAAAATATCACATAAAGCCACATTAACTTATTCATAAAAAGATCCGCGCAATGTAGGTGGTATTTGCATATATACAATAGCTTTGTACATTGGAAAAAAAAAGAAAAAAAAGTAACAGAGTACATAAACTATAAAAACCCCAATTAAAAACTATTATTTATTTCATAAATTGATTAATTAACTCTAGTCGTTATTGTTGTTTTGTTTTTAAGCTATTTATACAGCTTCATTTATTCAAGATACTCATCAAATTTAATAAACTAATCAAAGCTAAATTAATCAAAACTTCAATGGATTTATATATTTATCTGTTTATTTATTTATCATCTTTAATGTGTTTTTGGTTCTTTGATTGAAGGTGGGGATAAATATATCACCATCTAGCTCTCAAAAAACACAAATTAAAACAAATTATCATTAAAATGTCATCAGTCATCAAGCTGACGGGAAGGCAAATTATAGTCTAAAGCCGCATTTGAAGTGAGAACTGCGATTTTAAGTTTTTCAAATGCCAGTAACTTGGCTTAGTAATTTAGAGGGCAATACAAGTCTGAAAAATGGGCACTGGTTTAATTATCATTTTCAGTGAGCTTACACATTAAAACTGTGATTGTTTACAATGATTCATATCTGTCGTTTTACCACTTATGAAGATCAAATACTTAGAACTTGACTGCATGTCACTACTTCTAGATAAAAAAAACCCACTTTTATTGCATTTTTTGTTTCTTCTTTTTTTTCCCCATTTTAGAACCCCCTATTGAACTTTCTATCAATTTCTGCTTTTGACACGTTTACTTATTACTTCTGTCTCAAAGAACATGAAGAATCGTCAAATAAAACACAACCCGTTCCATGATTGACGTTTTTAATAACTCCCAGATTTAAAATATTCAACTTTTACCTCTCAAACGTTCTGCTGTGTTTGTTTTATCCGTGAAAAGGAATTACCAATAACCGCGTTTGAAACACGAGTAAACAGTAAAAAATTGACGGGAAGAAGAGTAAATTACCTTGAGTAAAAAAAATAATAATAATAATAACAAGAAGTTTCTGATGTAAGTTTACCAGAATTCAAGTCCGCTATACAAAATTGCTAATGATATAAAAAAAAATTATTAATAGAAATAATAGTAAATAGATAAATAATTAAATCGATAAGCACAAACAAAATCAACTTGGTTGAGATTATTTGAAGAACATGAAAAGGGTTTCATTTTAGAAAAGTTTTGTATGAACTAATCAGAATTTGAAAACTTTGCATGGTGGAGATATAATCTAGAGTTTTGTGGTAACACCCATGTATTAAAAATTCTCTCTTTCACTTATGGTGGTTCTGAAAAAGACCGGCGGGGTTAACAACTCGACGTTTCGATCAGTATGCTCCGACCGTCTTCGAGAAAAACAAAAATGTAGACGATCAGCGCCTGGTGATTTAAACGTCTGCAGAACAACAATAACTCAAAAAGTGATTTCATGTACATGGTTTTACCGCAAAACTTACTAAATAGATAGCTATAAAAATATTATATTCTATATGTTTTATTTATTTATTTATTTATTCATTTATTTATTTATTTTTTGATGAAAAGTGCCCTTGACAAAATTAATTTGAATCAGTGAATTATTATATCTTCCATATAGGAAGGTTTGCGGTAAGATATATATTTATGTGTTGTACCCCCAAACAAGTAGTGGCTCTGAAAAGAACCGGTTGTGTAAGAGCTCGACGTTTCATTCAGAAAAATCTGATGTCTTCAAGACTGTATCTTATCGCCCAGTGAATATTAGAAACTTAGTTTGTATCAAATATTTCAATTCCATATTAAGTGTGTGCTTCGTACTTTTCCCAAGTGGTGACTTTTAGTTATATGCATTCATCAATTTATTGGGGTCATTAAGCTATGCAATAAGATGAGATATTTCAGTGGACAAATTCATGTTTAATGCAATGTTAAAATAGTCCGAAACTCGAGAGTTATGTTTCCTCGACAATTCTGTGGGGAAATAAACTAATTTGGCCCAGTGGCTGGCTCCACTTACTTTCATGTGGTCTGTTGTGGTGACGATCCATCTTATGAATCAAACATTAGGACAACATTTACATACCCTCTCGTCTTCCCCCAAAATGAATACAAATCAAGGTTAATAAATACCCAGACTTTCAGATCAGGCATGATTATTCCAAAACCTTTCCAATGTAGTCGTGGCCCCGGTGGAGGAGGGGGGAGACTGTCATCAAGTACTTAGCTTCGCCATGGGGTAACCCAAGACGTTGGAGCTGCGATTTGAAGCATTTTATTCAAATACTTATATGGGAGATTGGTCCTTTAGTTTTACTGAATTGTGGTGTTAAGTTTGGCATGCTTAAATACAAATTAATCTTCAAAATGACGTTTGACGATCAGTGGATGTGACCATGGTTAATTTGTTTTTTATTGGCGGGCTTAAAACGATTGCTAAATAAGCCTTTAAAAATATGACCTTCGATAAGTTTTGCAATTATTGCTTTAATAACTCAATTAATACATACATGGATTAGTGAAGTGACAGAGAAGTTGAAATATTAAAACTAAATTCCGATAGTATACTTCCAAGGTGATCACATGACCATCACTGTAGATTGTCGTGGATGAGCGGTCTAGATTTCCGGACTCAAGATCTGGTGTTGTTGTCAGCGGTATGTTGGTTCGAATCTCGGTCGTGGCACTTGTGTCCTTGAGCAAGACACTTTACCATAATTGCATTGTCCTTCGGATGGGACAATTAAGCCGTAGGGCCAGTGTAGGGTTGGTAGTGCACGTTAAAAAAAAACCGTGGAAGAGTAGAATTACCCAGGTGGTCCTGGTTCACGTAGCAAGCCACCTTGTTACAGGTTTCCTCAGTCTTGGGAGCTACAGTGATTAAGCTTGGCCCATCGCTAATCCCACACCTAACCATGATCTTAACCACAAACCTAACATTTAACCTTACCCTAACTCATAAACTAAGCCATGTCCACGCCTTACACCATCTACGCAAACCATAAACCATCCCCAGCGCCAACCCACACCCAAATCTTCACCCTACACTCTACTCTTACCCTAACCCAAATCCCTCACTAATAATCCAAATCAAACCAAATCCCAACGCCTAACCTTTTACAAACCTTACTCAACCATTACCCAAATCCTATCCTAAACCAAGACTCAACTGAACTGCCGAAGCAAATATGAAATTAATGTCCAATAACTGACCTTGAGCGCCCTCACCTCAACGCTCAGAGAAATGCTTGTCCGAGTACAAGATTAAAGTCATATTGATTTTTCTGTTTTACTTGGCTGTGTGGATAAAAATCAAATCTACCGTTGTGAAAATTATAAAGACTAGTATTTTCAATCGCTGCCTGAGCCATTTAGCCTTCATGTAGAAGCTATTACCTCCATCCACGGTCACTACTGTTCACCACAAAAAGAGAAAAAATATTAGTATAGGCAAAGCAATAAATAACTTAACACGTTGATGTAATATAATAGTTGGTATGGAATTGGCATGGAAATAGAAGACTATTTTTCAAATAAGGCTATGCTTATATGTATATATATATTTTTTTTTTCTTATTCGTTTTTTTCGCCATTAATCAACAAAAAGTTATCCACCTTCAAACAAAGGGATCAAACATACTATTAGTAACTCTTATACCAACTTATTGTTCTACCTTATCTTCATTCAAAACGATTTAGCATACCAGCAGCAGCAGCAGTTTTGCCAACATCACCAATGGTGTACCTTGTCTTGATTCAAAGACAGTAGGCATATCAGGAACAGTAGTTTAGCCAACGCTACCAATATTGTACCTTATCTAGATTCAAATAGAGTAAGCACACCAGAAGCAGCAGCTTTTTGCCAGACAATCCAGATGATGTACCTTGTCTTAAGTAGAGTGTACCTGCAGCAGAGGCTCAGCCACAATTACCAATGCTGTACCGTATCTTGATTCAAAGAGAGTACGCTAACAGTACCACTTTCCCCAAGCGTTGTATTCTATATTTAAAGCTCGTCTAAAGAGTGTAACTTATTCACCGTCGTAAATCACGAAGTAATAAACAGCGCCCTAAATGTCAAAAAGACAATCAGTGCATTCGGCGCCTACAAGTCGACAACCTAATCCAGTATCAGATATCAACCCGACTTGGTCCAGAGTGCAACTATTACAATAATTACCCCCGATTTCATAAATAAAGATGCCCAACTTTGTTTTCTTCAAATGGCTGTGGATGTTCTAGTTCACCGCTTCTGCCGAAGAATACCTTACATGTTTCAGATTTTAAATAAAAGAATTGGAAGTCTCCTTTCTTTAATCGCCTTGCTTCCTTTTTCACTGGTGTGCAACGAGATCATACTTCCAATGCGTGCTCTAACCAGGTTTTGTTACATGTGTTGTTCCTTGAAATTCTAATTTCGGAATAATTATGACAAACTTAGTTCAAAAAATCTGCTGCCTGGTGTATTTAAGTTAAGTTAATAGGGCTCATTTTTTGTAGAACGGGGGTGAAAGAGTGAGCCATATTGCCTTAAAACAAAGTAACTTCTACTTTTTTATCTTCTTCTTTTTTTCGTTCTTTAGTTTATTTTTCTTTTTATCTATTTGTCTGTCTGTTTTATTCAAATTAAGTTCATGGAACACACTTTCTTTAATACTGGGGTGAAACAACGAGGTGTACTGTGACCATAGAATTTTATAATTTCGTTTCCACAATCATCTTTCGTATTATTTTTATTTTTTATTTTTTATTTATTTATCAACATATCTCAGTGACTAATGCATCCCTTTGTGTTATGCCTAGATAGCATTGTAAAAAAAAATCCTAATAAATTTGGAAATTTTAGACAACATTTTCTTGCAAGATTAATCAGTTAACGAGGCACGTGTTTTGAGTTGATCCAATGTGTAGGTAAAATGATAATTATAATAAGTTATCATTTTTCGAATTTGTATTTTCTTTACGAATTACTGGTCTCAAGCCTGTTAAAGATCAAGGCCAGATTTCAATGAGTTTCTTGGCGGAAAATGCTGTATTAACAGTTTTATGCTAAAGCAAACTTAAGCAGGATACCAGTTACATCTGAAAAGGTATATATTGGCTGGTGACCGTACTCTGGTCAGCATTATCGGGTTGTTCTTAGCTAAACAGCGATGTGAAATTGACCCCGGCTTAAATTAAATAGTCAACAAATGACCATCGATGCAAATCATTTAATTAAACAGTGGTGTTTACTTCCTACGGTGTTTAATTCAATTGAGAATAAACATCTCTTACATTGTAATCAACAACAACATTTTTGAACAGCCCTCTTGTTAGGGCGCTTTGCAGTACGATTCACGAAAAGCCCCGTGACGTCATCACCCGTGGACGTCATTTATGGGAGCTCTTTGAACAGC